>CM063172.1:18916135-19516135 GCA_031835075.1 Saguinus oedipus | reverse complement strand
AAAAGGAGCAGAAACAGTTCTGTCTACCATATTTTCCTCTTGTTTTTATTATTACTGCCATTCATTCTTCTGCATCTTTCAATAATTTTTCCCCCTTTTCATTTTTAGTTTTTGCAAACACACCTAAATAATAAGTGACAAAGTAAGATATAAACCCAAAAGGATTTTAGTTGCAAATTCCAAGATTGAGGTTATTTTTCTATTCAAATTATAGTTTATTTCATAAACTTTACGCTGGAGGCTCTAACTTGGTTTCCCAGTTTTAAAAAAGCTTACTTTAATTTTCCGTCACATGCTTTCAAATTGCTAAGACCAACTGAACTATAATATGTACAAGACATAATCTGTTTCATGTTGTAAAGCAAAGCCACTCTAAATTAACTATATTTAGGGGATATACTTATGGAAATACCCCATGCATAAAGGTGTTGGGCTTAGTAATAGAACACATTCATGCTTTTCTAATGTGTTTCACAAGTTTTCCAAATATTAAAATAGTATGGCTTCATGAGACTTTGGCTAATCATAGAAGGTTGTCCTGGTGAAATTAATAAAAATGCATTTGGACTTATTTATAAGCAGATAGAATGTGATCATAATTTGTTTAGGGTAAGCAGCCCTGAGACAGCAAATATGGCAGCCCTGAATCAGGAACATGGCAGATTGTTGAGTTCTCACAGGCTGAATTTTGAAGACATCTTTAAGTTATTTTGTAGTTTTTACTCATAACAATAAGTCTCAGGTCATCTATAAAGTACATTTCTAAAAATCAGATTTGTTTTATGTGGTAGAATTTTAATTCTGTTTTCTATTCAATCACTTGCTAACTGAGAAAGGCTACTAATTTTATATAATTTGTGGTTTCTTTTTATCATTTCAATAATGAAATAAATGATATTTGAGAGTTTATTTTTATTTAAAAGAAATCAGAAATGAAAGCCTTTATAATGTGAAAAAAAAATTAGAGGCTAATATTCCTGATGAATGTTGTTGCAAAAATCTTCAGTAAAATACCAATAAAACACATTCAACAGCACATTAAAATAATCATACATCATGGGCAAGTAAGATTTATCCTTAGAATTTAAGGATGGTTTGCCATGTGAATATCAATTCATGTGATACACTATACTAAGATCATATGAACTTAAATGATAAGTTCAATGAGCATCTCAATAAATGCAGAAAAAGCATTTGACAAAGTTCAACATACTTTCATAATAAAAACTCCCCAAAAATTAGGTATATAAGGAATGTACCTTACCATAATGTCATATGTAATTATCACAATATGACAAACCCACAGCTAACATCCTAGTCAACTTTTTTTAAGATGAGAACCAAGGTAAGGATGCCCATTTTCACCATTTCTATTCAATACAGTACAGAAAGTCCTAGTTAGAGCAATTAGTCAAAAACACAAACAAACAAACAAAGGGCAATCAAATCAGAAAGAAATTAAATTATCTGTTTGTAAATAACATAAAAACTCTAAGGATTCCACCAAAAAAGAGTTGAAACTAATAAACAAATTTAATAAAGTTGCAGAATGCAAAATCAACATGCAAAAATCAGTAGTGTTTCTATACACTAACAATAAACTATCCTAAACTGAAAAATTTTTAAATATTATTTACAATAGCATCAGAAAAACAAACTACTTCAGAATAAATTTAACCAAAGAGATAAAAACTATGGACTGAAAACTATTGAAAAAGTGATGAAATAAATTCAAGAAAACCTAACTGAATGAAAAGCTATCCTGTGTACATAGATTGGAAGAATTAATATTGTTAAAATGTCAATACTACCCAAGGTAATTGTATTTATTAGTCCATTCTCACACTGCTAATAAAGATATATCTGAGACTAATTCATAAAGGAAAGAGGTTTAATTGGCTTACAGTTCTGCAGGGTTGGGGAAGCCTCAGAAAACTTACAGTCATGGCAGAAGTGGAAGCAAACACATCCTTCTTCACATAGTGGCAGCAAAGAGAAGTGCCAATCAAAAAGGAGAAAAGCTCCTTATAAAACCATCAGATATTGTGAAAACTCACTCACTATCATGAGAATATCATAAGGGTAACCAACCCTATGAATAAATTACCTCCCACTGGGTCCATCCCATGCAATGTGGGGATTATGGGAACTACAATTCAAGATGAGATTTGAGTAGGAACACACCCAAATCATATCATTCCACCTTAGTCCCTCCAAAATCTCATGTCCTCAACATTCCAAAACACAATCATGCCCTTCCAACAGTCCCCCCAAAGTCTTAACTCATTCCAGCATTAACTCAAAAGTCCAAATCCAAAGTCTCATCTGAGACGGAAGTCCCTCCCACCTATGAGCCTGTAAAATCAAAAGAAGTTAATTACTTCCTACATACTATGGGGGTACAGGCACTGGGTAAATACATCCATTCCAAATGGGAGAAATTGGCCAAAACAAAGGGGCTATAGGATCCATGAAAGTCCAAAATCAAATAGGGTAGTCATTAAACTTTAAAGTTCCAAAATGATCGCCTTTGACACCATGTCTTAAATCTAGGGCACACTGATGCAAGAGGTGGGCTCCCACATCCTTGGGCAGTTTTGCACCTTGGCTTTGGAGGGTACAGTTCCCCTTCTGGCTGCATTCATGGGCTGGCGTTGAGTGTCTGTGGCTTTTCCAGGTACATGGTGCAAACTGTTGGTGGATCTAACATTCTGGGATCTGGAAGATGGTGACCTTCCCACAGCTCCAGGAGGCAGTGTCCCACTGGGAACACTGTGTGGTGTCCAGCCCCGTATTTCCCTTCTGCACTACCCTAGCAGAGGTTCTCCATGAGGGCTTCACCCTTGCAGTAAACTTCTGTCTGGGCATCCAGGCATTTCCATACATCCTCTGAAATATAGGTCGAGGTACTCAAACCTCAATTCCTGACTTCTGTGAACCCATAGGCTCATCATCTCAAAGAAGCCACCAAGTCTTGATGCTTGCACCCTGTGCAATTGCTCAAACTATACCTTGGACCCTTTTAGCCACATCTGGAGCTGAAGCAGCTAGGGTGCAGGGTACCATGTCATGATGCTACATAGAGAAGAGAGTCCCTGATCCTGGCCCAGGAAATCATTTCTCCCTTCTAGGCCCCGAGACCTGTGATGAGAGGGGCTGCCGTGAAGGTCTCTGACATGTGCTGGAGATACTTTCCCTGTTGTCTTGGTGATTCACATTGGCTTCTCTAGGCAGATACTCTAAATCATCTCTCTCAAGTTCAAAGTTCCACAGATCTCTGGACAGAGGCAAAATTCTGCCAGTCTCTTTGCCTAGCAAGAGTGAGCTTTACCCCAGTTTTCAACCAGTTCCTCACCTCCATCTGAGACCACCTCAGCCTGACTTCATTGCCCATATTACTATCAGCATTTTGGTCAAAACCATCAACAAGTCTCTAGGAAGTTAAAAACGTTCACACATCATTCTTTCTTCTGAGCCCTCCAAGTCTCTGGAAAGTTTCAAACTTTCCCACACTTTTCTGTCTTTTTCTGAGTCCTCCAAATGGTTCCAACCTCTGCCTGTTACCCAGTTCCAAAATCACTTCCACATTTTGGGTATCTTTATGGCAGTGCCACAAAGAGAGTACTAATACAGTACTCTCTTCAGTACTGTATTAGTCCATTCTCACACTGCTAATAAGGACATATCTGAGAGTAAGTAATTTATAAAGGAAAGAGGTTTAATTGATTCACAGATCAGCATAGCTGTGGAGGCCTCAAAAACCTACAATCATTGCAGAAGGAGAAGCAAATACGTCCTACCTCACACGTGGCAGCAAGGGGAAGTTCCATGCAATGGGGGAAAAACCCCTTATAAAACCATCAGATCTCATGAGAACTCATATTATCAGAACAGCATGAGGGTAATCACCCCCATGATTAAGTTGCCTCCCACTGGGTCCCTCCTATGACACACAGGGATTATTGGAACAACAATTCAAGATGAGATTCGGGTGGGGACACATGTAAGCAATGTACAGATTCAATACAATATCAAAATTCCAATGAATGCTTTACAGAAAAAGAAAACAAAACTTTAATATTCATATAGAACCAGAAAAAAACCTGAGTAGCCAAAGCAATCTTTAGAGAAATGAAGCAACGCTGGAGGCATTAGCCTACCTTATTTCAAAATAAACAACAAAGTTGTAGTAAATAAAACAGCATCATACTGCCATCATAAGACATAAAGACCAATGTAACAGAATAGAGAGCCCAGAAGTAAATCCACACATCTATGTACTCCATTGATCTTTGACAAAGGTACCAAGAATACACAAAGGGGACAGTAAAATATCTTATTTTCCTTTGGAAAGGAAAACCAGATATCCACATACAGAAAAATTAAATTGGACCCTCATCTCATAACATGAAATACTTAAATGTAAAACCCAAGACTATAAAACTACTAGCAGAAAATACTTTAAAAATTTTTATATTGGCCTGAACAATTATTTTTTGGCTATGACCACAAAAACACACACAGCAGAAGCAAAAAGAGACAAACTGGATTACATCAAATTAAAAGGCTTCCACACAACACAGGAAACAATAAATGGAGTGAAGAAATAACCTATAAAATAGAAAAAATAACTGTAGACCATACATCTAATAAAGGGTTAGTATCCAAAATATATAAGGAACTCAAACAAAAATCAACCCAAATAAAAAATGGACAACAGAGTGGAACAGACATTTCTCAAAAGGAAATATACAAAAGGCCAACAGGTATATGAAAAAAAATGCTCAACATCATTAAACATCAGACAAATACACATTAAAACCACAATGAGTTATTGCCTCACATATATTAGAATGGCTATTTTCTTTTTTTTTAAATTTTTTAAATTTTTATTGCATTATAGGTTTTGGGGTACATGTGCAGAACGTGCAAGATAGTTGCATAGGTACACACATGGCAGTGTGTTTTGCTGCCTTCCTCCCCTTCACCCACACTTGAATAAACAAAATTTAAAAAGTTTGACAAGGATGTGGGTAAAAAGGTATACTATTGGTAGGAATGTAAATTAGTACAGAAATTATGGAAAATAGTACAGAGACTCATTAAAAAAAAAAACTACCATACTATCCAACAATCTCACTTCTGGGTATATATGCAACAGAAATTAAATCAATAAGTCAAAGAGATATTTGCATCTCCATATTTGTATTTCCAGTATTATTCGCAACAGACAAGATATGGAATCAAATTAAATGTCTATTGAAAGACATATGGATAAAGAATATGGTATAATACCATATTATACCATATTGGTATAATACGAATGAAACACTATTCAGCCTTAAAATATAAGAAAATTCTTTTATTTGAGACATTAATGAACCTGGAGGACATTAAGTTAAGAGAAACAGCCAGGCATGGAAAGACAGATACCTAATGATCTCACTTCGTAGTAGAATCTCTAACAAGTGGAACTCATAGAAGCAGTGAATAAAATCGTGGTTGCCAAAGGATGAAAGCAGGAACAGAAATGACCAATAGTAACAATTTTCAGTTAGGATGAAGACGTTCTAGAGATCCTTAGTGCGGCATTGTTACTATAGTCAATAATAATGCATAGTATACTTGAAAATAGCTAAAATAGAGCCGGGCGCGGTGGCTCAGGCCTGTAATTCCAGCACTTTGGGAGGCCGAGGCGGGTGGATCACGAGGTCAAGAGTTCGTGACCATCCTGGTCAACATGGTGAAACCCCGTCTCTACTAAAAATACAAAAAATTAGCTGGGCATGGTGGCGCGTGCCTGTAATCCCTGCTTCTCAGGAGGCTGAGACAGGAGAATTTCATGAACCCAGGAGGCGGAGGTTGCGATGAGCCGAGATTGCGACATTGCACTCCAGCCTGGGTAACAAGAAGGAAACTCCGTCTCAAAAAAAAAGAAAGAAAGAAAGAAAGAAAATAGCTGAAATAGTAGATCTTAAGTGTTCTCATCACACACATAAACACACACACACACGCACACACACGTAATCATGTGAAGTGATGGATATCTCAATTAGCTTGCTGTGGTAATTATTTCACAATATGTCATGTATTAAAACATCACATTGTATACTCTAAACATATATCATTTCTGTTTTTATCAATTATGCTTCAATGCAACTGGGGGAAAAGATTTTTATAAAAATTGTATATTTGTATAACATAAATAACTTTTCTTGGTGACATAATAGTTATACTGTCATTTGTATGTTATAACTATAATTTTAAGAAAAGTATATTAATATTTGTAACATTTTAATACCTGCAGAAGTAAACAAGATGTTTAGCATGGACTTCGCACGTGTACCAGTTTATGCCTCACGAAGATCACACTTTCCTCTGGCTTAATTCCTAGTTCTGTTGTCAGCTCAGGCCGTCTTCATGCCATCCTTCCTTGAAAATTCACTCAAAGAAGAGATACTATTTGGGGGAGTTTCTTACATGCCAGGCACCATGTTAAGTACATTGGCTACATCATTGCATCAATTCTCACAACTCAAGGAAATAATAATTATTTATGTCCACCTCAGAGAGGTTGACTTATGTTCATATTTAGAAACTAGTGGATCCAACTGAATGTAAGTTAGATTAATATTAAAGTCAAAGTTTTTAAAGACTGTATTATTTTCAGCTCAGTTCATCTTTGTAAGTTTTAACTCTGAAGGGAAGAGAGAAAGAGTTAGGTTGAAGACATAAGTTGTCTCTGTGTTCTAGAATAAAATATTTAACCTTCTAGATTCTTACGTCACCTTCTTAAAAATAGAAATAACCTCAAAATAACTAGTCTGTCACGGAAAATTATTTAGGAGTGGGCCTGGAATCTATTTAAGTCAATAATACTCAAACTTAAAGAAATCCACATGGAAACTGAACAACTGGCTCTTGAATGTTGACTGGATTAAAAAAAAAAAAAAGAAATCCAATTAACTCAATCTTTCAATCGTCCTTTTCAACAAATAACAAGTGAACACCCAAGTATGCTCTGATATAGGTGTATGTAAATATACATGACCAAGACAGAGGAGAACTCTGCTTCCATGCATCTTGCATTCTGGCATCGCTCAAATAAGAAACAAACAATCCAAATGCCAGCAAGTTAATTTCATTGTGAGAATGTCTATGAAAAAAATAAAGAGAATAATGTGATGGAAAGCAAGCTTGTTCAAAGGCTGGGTTTTTTTTTTTTTTTTTTTTTTTTTTTTTTTTGCCAATCAATGAGAGCTTGTAAGGTTGCTGAGGTTGGTTGGCCTTGAACTCTTGGCCTCGCCTTCGCAAGTGCCACGACATCCGGCTGGAGCCACTTTGGGTCCCCCAAAGGCTGTTTTAATGCAGGTGAGAATAAGCTTCTATTAGAAATTGTTAAAATAGATAACACTAAATAAATAATGTATTTCACATTTTATATTTTATATCCATCAAATTCAGCACCCAGTATTTGCTTCAGTAGCAAAATGATATGTTGAATTACTATAGGAATTAATGAAATTACCTCTCAAATATCATAATAAAATTGGTGACCCAGGATTCCAAGTGTTGCTTATCCTTCCCTAAGCGTGCCCTACTTACACCATCAGAGAGAAAACCGCTGGAGAAGGAATTAATGAATGCCTAGTTATTGTTAGGGGTATGTCCTCTATTCTTCGTGAAGATCTTTCCAAGAGACTCAAGGTTTTTATAGACTAACATTGGGATTAATCATTTACTTATGAGATGTTCACAACCAAGTCTCATTAATTCTTAAATAAATATAATATTCCTGTGGTCCAAAGCAGTAGAGATACACCTGTAAGACTCATTCTCTTCCCAAATTTCTGTGTGTATTTTTGTTGTTGATGATGATGATCATGATAATGATGCTGCTCTTAAAGTTGGATGGAAAAAAAGAGCAATGTTTTAAAATACAACATGTATGATCATACACTACTTGGGATACTGAGGAGTAGGTACCCATCTTCTTTTTGGTACAAACACACTTACAAGGTCTTTCATACTAAATAACTCTTTTGATGACGGACT
Source organism: Saguinus oedipus (assembly GCA_031835075.1). NCBI lineage: Eukaryota > Metazoa > Chordata > Mammalia > Primates > Cebidae > Saguinus > Saguinus oedipus. Next base: position 19,508,080 of record CM063172.1, on the reverse strand, counting down.
GACTATTCAAGCAAGGTGGGTATCTATGCCATTTAAATAAAGAAAAAATAGGCCAGGCACGGGGGGTCACCCTGTAATCCCAGCACTTTGGGAAGCCGAAGCAGGCAGATTGCTAGAGTTAAGGAGTTCAAGACCAGCCGCGGCCACATGACCAGCAACCATGCCTCTACAAAAAAATGCAAAAACTAACCAGGTGTGATGGATGCATGCCTGTAGTCCCAGCTACTCAGGAGGCTGAGGTGGGAGGATCACCTGTGCCTGGGACTTTGAGGGAGCCGAGATCATGCAATTGGACTCTAGCCTGAATGACAGAGTGACATCCTATCTCAAAAAAAAAAAAGAATAAGATAAAAAGAAATGAAAATCATAAATAAAAGAACTGTAGACATGCAAACAATTTTTTCAGCATTTCAAATCTTTAACTTGTGTATACGAATTAATTGCCGGAGTTGTAACACACTTTTATGTATTAATCGTGGCACTGTTGATTATCTATTCCCCTCTAAGAAAAGCTGCATGAGAATTTGCCTCTCTACTGGATCATCATTGTTGATTCCATTTCGTCTCTGACTGTGATTACTTGCAGCTGGACTCCATTTGCAACAACATTTTTATACCATGTACAAGATTAGAGCAAACAAACTACTTTGACTACAGTATTCTCCAATTACATTAATTTTATCCACTGATGTCTTTATTTCCTTCCTTTTCAATTTAACTGTGTAATGTGAAAATTGACCCGATTTTTGTGCCTATTGTGATGTTCTTAATCCTCTCTTTCTTCCCACATGGTGTTAGTTGCATAAGAAGACTTCACAAACAAAATCCTCTAATGGAAACAAGAGGATTTTCCTTTTTGCAGAAAAATCCCAAAATGACTCCTACACTTAACTTTCCAAGCTTTGAGTTGAAGGAAAGATGTTTCAAACATCCATTACAAAAACATGTAGCAGTTATACACCACCATCACCTACCCTTGTAATCTTTCCATCTCTTAGGACAGAACCACAGTAATTAGGTCTGGCTAAAAGGAGAAAGCTATACAGGGAATCGCGGGGTTGAGTGTGGTAAATGGTGATGGAAAGGTTATCATAGAAAAGAAAAAAGTTAAAAAGATGAAAGAGATGTAAAGAGGAAGAATAAAGGCGATACGCAAAGCAGTGATGTAGCATGTTCTTTCAAGGTGTAGAGAGTCATGGTGGTACAATCACCTCTTGGACTCAAGTCCTTGGACAGAACAGTAAAGGTGACCTCCTGAGAGACAGTGTTCTATGGATGAAGAAATGCATGAAAGCACCACATTAGACAAATTAAGGACTGAAAATATAATTAAAATAAGGCTCACATTTTAAGATTCAAGAAATAAATATTAAATCATTGCATTAAGATACATAGTGTGGCACCCATCATTATATACACATATATGCTTTTTTTTTAGTGGGATAAATACTGTTTAGTCAGAATTCAAGTACTCTTTGGGGTTCTTGAGTTTGGCACAATGATTTAAAAGAAGATTACCAACTAACAATTAGAACGATATAGATATTCCAAATAGTTCCATGTAAAAATGCTATGTAGTTATACATACGACCTGTTTTTTAAAAATCAATAATATTGATGATTTTGTTTCCTCTGGGGAAATGTTTGCAGCAGAAGTTACTCTGAACCTAGGGAGGAGACTCAGGCTCAGTCTAAGTTACCCAAGGGTTAGTTCTCTCACCTTGACAAGTCACTCTCTGATGTGAGCTATTTATATAAAGTTAATCATTTTATTGATTCCTTTAGAATTCCTACTTTATGAGGAAGGATCTGTGACAACTCACATAGGTAGTTCTTACAAAGCAGACATTTGTATTTAGATTTGAGTGACTCTGATGTTAATGCATTTAGAGTTTAATAAGTATTTTAGTAAAACAAAAAAAAATGGCATGTACTCCAACATTTGCATATATGTGGTAAAACTGTGACATATAATAACTTTTATTCTCAGTATTGGAATGATGGAATTATACAGACATTGATATAAACAATTTTGAGAGTTCTTATGTTCTGTCTCTCTGACCCTCCCCCTGCTTTATTGTGGCTGGAACACTCAGAAGCTGGGCAATGGGTTCCAGGGGGCTTGAGTTAAAATTTTAACATTGCTACTTACTCATCTTACAACTTTGGGAGAGTAACTTCATCTTTCTGCTATCTGCTTTTATTTGACAGTCTCACATGGCTGCTGAAAGGGTCTAAGTCTGTAACATATGTAAGGATGCTTAGTAGTTATGAAAATCTTGGCAAAGTCTCTGCTACTCATAATAATCAGGACGTATAAAAATGTGCCACCTTAAAATGACCATCTGGCCTTTAAAGTCATCTGAATACATGAATTATACTTTGGTTGCAACCACCTGCACTCTAAAAGCAAATTAAATTATTATTATTATTATTTTGTTGTTGTTGTTGTTATTAAAACTTGCTTTTAGCATTTTAGTAGAAAGAAGAATCTCTGTGACAATGAAGCAGCCCTGGAATCTGAGATCAAACCTAGATCTGCCCAATGACTTATTATAAAAGTAAATACTTCAATTACCCCTCTAGGAAGCAAAAGGAGACAATGATATTTCAGAAGTCAGATTTTTTTCCCAATTCATCTCTATAGGTCTAGAAATACAGTTGCTAACTGAATGAATATGATATTTAATACTTTTAAAGTGTAAATTTTAAAAAAAGAAAATATATAAGCTGCTAAGAAAAGAAAGATATAAAGAAAGAATCAATTCTAGGGAGTATTAACAATCCATACATAAAATTATTACTCTCTCTGACTTTCTTGTTAATGTAATACTTCTTAACTTTATCTTTCTTTATCCACAGAGGAATAAGAACAGTATCAGCTCTAAGATCCTGTGCAAACTTGTCCAACTCCTTGCTCCAAGTCAAAAACCAGTTGTGATAGCTTTTATAACATATTTTCCAAAGATTTCAAATGATGATTGATCTATACATTTTTAATAGCTTTGGCAACCTGGTATCATAAATTAAATGAATAGTAATTACAGTGTCACAAATAGGACTGCCTTTGATTTGGTTTAGGATTATATTAAACACACAATCCATGTTTAATACCCTAGATCAATAACACGATCATTGCCAAACTTTTGACTTACTCCACCCAGCTCCAGGTATTTTCTTGCCTGAATCCCAAACGTGTCTGATCCACAGTTGAACATTTGGAGTCCCAGCTAAACTCTTTATTATGCTATCAATTTAATCGTAAAATTTCCCTTTGAATTTTTAAGTATAATTTTTTTTCTGAATGAATAATGTATTCCTTTCACATCCATGGATACATTTCTAATTCAAGAAGTTCACCTATCTATTCAATGTATCATAGAGTTAGCAACATAGCTTAGAATTTACCAATGAAAATAATGGCAATGTGAATCTTCAAAAGCTTTCACTTTGCTTCTTTACATTCCCTTGACCATACCCTACCAAACAACATCACTCACACAAATGGAGAAGCTTTGGATCCAGTCCCAGCTGTATGAGAGATTACCTGGGAAAAACTGGACCTTTCCTATAATTCTCTATAAATTCATAATGCGTGAATGAGATAATTTTGAAAGCACCTTCCATTCTATTGTTTTTATTCTGTGATCCCTGTTGACATACTTGATTTTAGTCTCTTGTAATATCTCAATTTATATTCCCTGCCTAGAAAATATATCTAGTCATGGGCCAGGTGCGGTGGCTCACACCTGTAATCCCAGCACTTTGGGAGGCTGAGGCAGGAGGATCATGAAGTCAGGAGTTTGAAACCAGCCTGGCCAACATGGTGAAAACCCATCTCTACTAAAAATACAAAAATTAGCTGGGTGTTATGGTGCATGCCTGTAATCCCAGATAAGCAAGACAATCACTTGAACCTGGAGGTAGAGGTTGCAGTAAGCCAAGTGCCACTGAACTCTACCTGGGTGACAAAAAAAAAAAAAAAAAAAAAAGATAATATATCTACTCGCACACTATAGTTTCTACTCATCATACCAACATGTTCCACATCTGCATTTGCCAACCTATAGCCTATTGTTCGTTCAACTACAACCATTCCTGGTTTGCATCACTATGATCATTTAAATAATCACATCTGTAGCTATGTTATTCCTTGCTTTCTTTCACATTATCCAATTCTTCTCCCTAAAAACGGTCCTTCAATGTAAGATTATCTCAAAACTTCACTATAGTTTCCTCCTGCTACCAATAAAGTGGGCATTCAATAAATGTTGAGTGAAGGTCATGACTAAATTGTATTTAAACATCAATATTTTGAAAATTATATCTAGTAAAATGATATCTTGTTTCTTACTTTTTGAATATTCTGGTGCTTTGACATTTTGTTTGACAACTTCATTTTAAGTATGAAAAAATGGTATTTTTCTAAGGACAACACAAAGTTCTGATGATTAATTAGATAATTAGATAATTCCCATTTTTGAAACGGGAATTAGGAACTTGTAACAAGAATGTTTTCCACCAGAGAGACTTCAATTCCAGTAATGAAAACAGAAATTAAAAAAAATTAAAGGAGAGACTTTTAACAGAAGCTGAGAGAAGTCACATGTTCAGCTAGAAAACCATTGGGCCACCCAAAGATTAAGAGAGAGCTAGAAGAAAACAAAACAAAACGAAAACACAGAAATATAGCTCGGAAGTCTGGATTTGAATACTTGAGCCACAATATGAATAATAAAAAAGAGAATAACCTCTAAAAAAAACTAGAGGCTCTGAAAGAGAAACAGTGACATTCATTCTCATGTCGCAAGGACGGGACCTAGTGCTTGCCACATAGTTGCCTCTCAGTAAATAAAGTGAAGTCAGAGAAGAAATAATTCCAAAGCCTGTCATTTCCTGCATAATTTGCAGTTCAGTTTGATTACCTGTTCAGTTAAGTACTTACACATAGACAAATGTCTGTGATTTTTTTCACTTCTAACTTTTTAAGAAACCACTTTTTACCATAATCAGGTTTGCTCATCTGTTGCGCTTATATATTTGCACTACCAGAAATATTCTACCACAAAATTTAATACAAAAGTGGAAGCAAGCATATCTATATATTTAATTAGACATATACAATTGCAGATACTAAACATTTTTAACTGACAAAAGCAGTATTTTGTATGACTCAACCAATTAATAATACATAATTAGACAATTCTGTAGCAGTAACATAAATTGTTAGTGTGTAAAATTCAGCTGGTTTTTAATACCTAGTACATGGAGAAAAAGCCCTTGTAAAGAAGAGAATTTTAATTGGAATTAAATTCAATGTAGAAGGGAAAAAAACAGGGCTTTGGAATCAAGACCTGGGTTTGAATAAAAGAACTATGAACCAGTCATGTGAAATCATTAAAACAAATTATTCTCTGAAATTTGGTTTCCCCATTCATAAATTGCGGAAGTAATATTTTCTCATCAAGTGATCTAGATGAATTGGAAATATTTATGCAGAATATATATCCGTGTCTATTACATATTTAAACAAAAATGTAATGAAGCTTTTCTAAGACAAATTATTAGTGTATCAAATGAGTTAGTTTCTCTACAGCTAAATTCTAAAATAATCAAAATCAAGACAAGGTAGCAGTAAAGTACCAGGAAGCTCTGTAAAATAAGTCATAATTCACACGTGTGCACACACACATGCAGCCTTATATTATGAATGCTAAATAATTGTGATGGGCCAAAAGAGAAGATGAGGCTTGATGGGATAAAGTTTTTTTCTGAAATAATGAGTTCTATATCACTGCATATAATCAAGAAGTAAATAAATTTTTTGTCTGCCAAAGATTTTGAAGAGACATTCTATTTTGGGTTGGATGTTGGAATAGATTTTATTCACTATCTCTTCTAAGATCTGAGGTTCCATGATTGTGCAAAACCCTAAAAGCTAAGTTTAAACAATGAGTCAAGTATTTTCAGTTTTGCAAAACTTACTTCAAAGAAAATGAGTGGACTTCTATAAAAGGCTCAAATTTCTTAGAAATCAAATAGCTTTTTCACAAAAACTGTTTGATGACAAGTATAAATTAATCAGAAACATATGGATTAAATTTCTTATGAAATATGATAGGAAAGTGATGCTTGGCAAATTGGGGGGCTTCTTGAACCAAAATCTTTGCATAATTGTTCAAGATGTTTTAATGACCCCAAAATGCATTTGGATTTACTCTGTCGGCTATAAGCAATTTGAAGCCTTTAATTTCCTTTTTCTAATGTCTCTGGACAAAGTTCAATTCAATTTTCTACCAGCTGTTGACTGTCTCTGTTTAGTATACTGGCTTTTTACTGTTGCTATTTTAAGTATGTTTGCTTGTTTTAACATTTGGAAAAAATGACTAAGAAGTTTGAGCTATTAAATATTTCAAAATGTTTGTTGCCACTATTTAACTCTGACCTGTGAAATGACTGTTTGCCAAATCGCTTGACTTATTAGTAAAATTTATATAAGATCAAATTGTAATGAAAAGTTGATAAAATAGAAGAGCCTACAAACAAATTTTCAGGGGAAGTGCAGTGTTTGCAAGTAACACTGAGTATTTAATAGAGAGAATGGGAATTTAGAAATAAAAGTGCCATCAAGAAATACCATCATGTTAAAGTAGAAACTACATGTTAGCTACATATATCTTGAATAGCATAGTAAGATATAGAAATTGAATATTTTATAAACTGTAGGACCTTTAATTTAAATGTCAATATGATGCACTTGATTTACTTAATTAAAAAAAATTTATTCTAGAAATTTAAATTTCTTTTTGTAAACTTAAACTGGCATAAAACATTGTTTTAATAGCAGCACTTTGAGAAGCTAAGGAAGGAGGATTGCTTGAGCCCAGGAAATCGATAGCAGTATGGGCAACACAGCAAGACATCGTCTCTACTAAAAAATTTAAAAAAAAAAAATAATAACCAGGCAAGGTGGCACCTTAGCTACTCAGGAGACTGAGGTGGGAGGATCAATCACTTGAACACAGGAGGTCCAGGCTGCAGTGAGCTATGATCTGCCACTGCACTCCAGCCTAGGCAACAGAGCAAGACCCTGATTCTATATAGTTTTGGACTATGTTTCTAAAATGATAGCTATCTGCTTTATAGATTCTTATCAATAATAATTTTTCATAGACCACAGCTCATAATATACATTTTGTGGAACATTTAAACATATTTTGGTTGGTTCAACTTGATACCAATTTAAATATTGTTACATACAGGTTTTTCAAGATGCAGAAGCAATGTAGATTATGCTGCCAGCGGAAACAAAGCTCATGTGCTCATTTGGTTTAAGTAGATTCTGAAAACTAATGGCATTATCTAGGTTGGTACGATGTCTTAGTCGGCTTGGGCTACCAAAACAAAATATCATTTACTAGATGGTATGAACAACATAAACGTATTTCTCACAGTTCTGGAGGATGGAAGTCTGAGATCAGCATGCCAGCATAAATAGATTGTGGTGAGGGCTCTCTTCCTGGGTTCAGATGGCCACCTCCTCACAATTCCTCACATAGCAGAAAGAGAGAGGGAGAGTAAGCTCCCTGGTGTCTCTTCTGATGAGGGCACTAATTTGTTTTTATGAAGATCTCACTGTCATAATCTCATCTGAACCCAATTTTCTCCAAAATACTCCATCTCCAAATACCATAACACTGGGGCTTATGTCTTTAGCATACACATTTTTAGAGGAAACACAATTCAGTCCTTAATATTTTTCCCTCACCCCCTTAAATTCTTGTTCTTCTCACATACAAAATACACTCATTTCATTTCAATAGCCCTAAAATTCTTAGCTCATCCCAACTCTAAGTCTGAAGTCCAAAGTCTCAACTAAATGTTATCTAATTCATATATGGATTAGACTTAAGGTATGATGTATACTGAGGCAAAATTTCTCTCCAGCTGTGGATCTGTAAAACCAGGAGAGTTATGTGCTTCCAAATATAATAATGGGACAGGCATAAGCTGTCTCATTCTAACTTTCAAGATCCCATTTCTTTCCACTTCATGCCCTCCCTTTACCTGTAGACACCTTTCAAGGCGGGAAGGTCAACCTGAATTGTAATTAAATTAGTCACAGAATGAGATACTGCATTTGACTTTCAGCAACATCAGCCCTTATTGGAGATAAAGTTTTTCTTGAAGGCACACACAGAAACTTTCAAGTTATGTATGTGATTTTGAGCTGAGAATTCAAATTCTTAAGATCATTTTTTTCCTTCCCCACTTTATTCAGAGAATAGACTCCGTCAGCCCATCTCATTAAATTTGTTAGTTTGCAGAAAATGTTCAAAAAAACCACATGATGCAGTTATCCAGATCTTTGTTTCCTTTAAGTGGTTAAGAATTTCTAATGATGACATTTTATGTATCTGTATTGCTATATTATGCCATAGACTATCAGTGCTGTCTTCACTACTAGAAATTGGGTTATTAGTATATTTAAATCTAAACAAATTAAGGAGCCAATTTTAGAAATCCCAGAACCAATTCAGAAAATACTCTTAAAATTATGTTTCCCTAAAACAGTTCTGGGTACTAAAATCTGTATCAGTCAGGAGTCTCCAGAAAAATGGTACCAACAGGAGAGAGATAGATGGTAGACAGATATGAAAATATATATTGTAAGAAATTAGCTCATATGTTTATGGAGGCTGAGAGATCCCAAGATCTGCAGTTTTCAAACTGTAGAATCAGGAGAGCCAATGGTGTGTAAGTTCCAGTTGAAAAGCTGGCAGGCTTAAGTGCTAAGAAGAGTAACTGTTTCAGTTCAAGTCTGAAGGGCAGAAAAAATAAATTAATTAAATAAAATAAAATTTCTAGCTCAAGCAGCCAGGCAGAAGGAGTTTCCCCTTAATCCAGAAAGGTTTAACATTTTTTTAAAAAAAATCTAGGTCTTTAAGTGATTGGATGAGGCCCATCCACATTAAAGAGCATAATCTTTTTTTACCCAGTCTGTTGATGAAAATGTTAATTTCATCTGACACACACAGAATAATGTTTGACTAAATATCTGGGCACTTCATGGCCCAATCAGGTTGATGCATAAAAGTAACATCACATACTTATTGATCTGCTTATTGAATAGTAGTTGATTTTTTTAAAATAAATTGAAGTATATAACTAAATATATTAATCAGAATACAAATTATTTTAGTATATACTAATGCTGACCCACATTTAAAGAAATGTCAGACTAAATATCTGGGCACTCCATGGCCCAGTCAAGTTGACACATAAAATTAACCATCGTGTACTTATTAATTTGCTTATTGAACAGGAGATGTAAAAATATTCAGTTATATAATTAAATATATTAATCAGAATACAAATTATTTTAATATGTACTAATGCCAGCCTACATTGAAAAATTAATTGGTTTGTGATCATTCAAAAGATTCTGTTAGACTATACATTTCACAGTATTTCTTAACTCCTAAAATACTCCTTTATAGTCAAATAGGAGGCTAATAAAGAGTCTATCGAGAAAGAAAAGGATGTCTTATCCTTGCAATCAATTAACAAAGTAGTTTCTACATATCTCAAAGTCAGAGAGTGAAGTAAAATGGTGGTTAAAAACACTAGACTGTGAAGGCAGAATGTGGGTAAATATTTATTTAAATCTCCTGGGATTCTATCCACTATCCATCTAATCACTTATTCACTCATTCCCTATTCAAGTACAGAATTATAAGCCAGGCACTGTGATAGGTACCATAAACACTGAAGCAAAGAAAACAAGCTCTTACTCGCTTCAGCTTAGCATTTAGCAGGAGAGGAAATGCTTTGGTATTTATATGGCTTCATGGTCCCAGTTGATGCTGGAAAGGCTACTCGGTTTCTATTTTTCATGATACACAAAAACCAAATCAAAATGATTTAAAATGGATTAAATACTTAAATCTAAGATGTCAAATTATGAAAATACTGAAAGAAAACCTTGGGGAAGCTTCTCAGGACATTGGAGTGGGCAAAGATTTCTTGAGTAATATTCCACAAGCACAGGCAATCAAAGTGAATATGGACAAATGGGACTACATCAGGTTAAAATGCTTCTGCCTAGCAAGGGAAACAATCGACAAAGTGAAGAAACATTCCACAGAACGGGAGAAAATGTTTGCAAACAACCCATCTGACCAAGGAGTAATAAACAAAATACATAAGGAATTCAATCAATTCTTTAGAAAAATAACTAATAATTCAACTTAAAAATAGGCAACAGATCTGAATAGACATTTCTCAAAAAGAGACACACAAATGTCAAACAGATATATGAAAATGTGCTCAATGTTATTCATCATCAGAGAAATGCAAATCAAAACTACAATGAGATATCATCTCACCTCAGTTAAAATTGTTTTTATGCAAAAGACAGACAATAACAAATGCTAATGAAAACAAGAGTAAAAGGGAAGGCCTGTTCACTGTTGATGGGAGAGTAAATTAGTACACCAGCAAGGGAAAACAGTTTGGAGGTTCCTCAAAAAATACAGTAGCCAACATGTGGAAGCAATCTAAGTGTTCACCAACAGATGAATGGATAAAAAAGTGTGGTTATTTATACACAATGGAGTACTATTCAGCCATAAAGATTGAGGTGCTGTCATTTGCAACAACATGGATGAAACTGGAGGTTATTATGTTAAATGAAATAAGCCAGGCACAGAAATACATATTTCACATGTTCTCACTTATTTGTGAAGCTAAATTTAAAACAATTGAACTCACGGAGACAGAATGGCAGGACAGCGGGAGGTGGAGGCACGTGATGGGGAGGTGGAGATTGTCAATGGGTATAAAAAAATAGAAAGAATGAATAAGACCTAGCATTCACTAACACAACAGGGTGACTATAGTCAATAATAGTTTAATCGTACATTTAAAAATAACTGAAATATTATAGTTGGATTATTTGTAACACAAAGGGTAAATGCTTGAAGTAATGGATCCCCCTATTACCCTGATGTGATTATTACACATTGCATGCCAGTGTCAAAATATGTCATGAACCTATAAATAGATAAATATATACACATACTAGGTACCTACATAATTAAAAATTAAAAATGTGACTAACTCCAATCATTTATATCTACTATGTGAAAAACAAAATGAAAGAACAGAGCCCACGATTCTGAGGATTTTGTCAGTCTTGTCCATGAAGATTTTGTTCCATGAAACATAAAACTTCACATCTTTTTCCAAGTTTATTTTATACTGCCATAAGGAAAGTGAATAGAATGAGTTGTAGGCTTGGCTCAGCAGTAGCTCATGATTAAAAGTAGTTTGCCAATAACTCAGGCACACAGTCCAGTTCCTTCGGTGCTAGCTCACAACATGCCTAGGGGTTAAAATAGTACTCGGTGTCAATACTTTAACACCTATTTCAGCCTGTTCAGCCAATGCTGCTCTAAGTTGGCAGCTCTTATAATACATCATTATTACTCCATATCAGAGCAAACTGCCAAGATTCGACAGATTTGATTTAGATGCTGTGAAGGGCACCAATCAAGTAAGCATATTGAAAAAGTTTTAAAAATCAATAACACTTCCATCCAGCTGTCCCTGAAGTCTTATCAGTTGCTGCCTGATACCTCATAGATTTTTCAGTTTTTAGTTGAAAGTTTGATTGGCTGATAATAGGCTTTGTAATGCCTCTTATCTCTTTAGGAGGGAATTTTTAAATTAAGTTCATTTAATTTAAGTATAATCCAACATTTCTCATGTGGTGTAGAACCGTAACAGTTATAATTGATTTTAACAAACATTCATTTAGCATCTAATATCATTAAGGTACTGAGATGGCAGAGTCTCTGAAGTGGGACTCTTGAGTTTTTAATACATTGAAATGTAAAACAAATATAGGACACATGCACTTAAAGAATAAACTTTATTACTGAGAAAAGCTAAGATTGTAAACATTGTTACATGTGATAGTCCAATGGATAGAATCTTTGCCAACTGACCCAATTATATCAAGGGTGGACTAGTTCTGACGTCCACATTCAGTGAAGTAGGAACTTATATGTGACACATATATACCATAAAATACTATGCAGCCATAAAAAAGGAAGAGTTCAATTCCTTTGCAGGGACATGGATGAAGCTGGAAACCATCATTCTCAGCAAATTGACACAAGAACAGAAAACCAAACACAGTGTGTTCTCACTCATAAGTGGGTGTTGAACAATGAGAATACAGGGACACAGGGAGGGGAACATCACACACTGGGACCTGGGGAATGGGGGACTAGGGGAGGCATATTAGGGGGTCGGGGGATTGGGGAGGGATAGCATTAGGAGAAACACCCAATGTAGATGGTGGGGTGATGGATGCCGCAAACTGCCACCATGGCACCAGTATACCTATGTAACAAACCCGCATGATCTGCACATGTACCCCAGAACTTAAAGTATGATAAAAAAATAAATAAAATAATATAAAAATAAATCATAACTCCCCCCTGCAAAAAAAAAAGAAAGAAAGAAAGAAAGAAAGAAAGAAAGAAAGAAAGAAAGAAAGAAAGAAAGAAAGAAAGAAAGAAAGAAAGAAAGAAAGGAAAGAAAAAAATCAAAATGTTTGTTCTCTGTGGCACCTTGAGCCCAGGTCATATGTAAATGCCGTATTTCGGTGTTCTGGCTAACAGCCCAGCTGAGGTCCCAGATGTGAGCAAAGAGGCTTTTAAGCTAGCTCTAGCTCCACCCATTGTCCAAGTGCAAATGCAGGAGAGAATCAGAACCACCTGCTTGAGTCTAATCAGCTACCCAAACTATAAAACATAGAAATAAAATAATGGTTGGGATTTTTAACCCCTAAGTTTGGGGATTTTGTATTATATAAGCAATAGATAGGTAGATCATCATTAGTGACTATTTTTGTTTGGAATTTTTTAATTTCCTTTTTTTCTGACACAATTACGTGGGATATCTTCTTGTTCCCTTGTACAAAAGGGTTCAGTTGTCTTAAATTTCCTATCAAATCCTTCTACTGGTTATTATATACCAGTTAAAATTTGCTTTTAGTGCTAACTTTCTTCATGTTGCTACTTTTCATTTGTGTTTTTCTTCAAACCATTCATAATATCATTTTCAACTTGGTACCAAGATGAAGCCACTAGCTAGGTTGGTTCCCTCCTGACAACAATTTCAAGATATGATTGGGTAGTTTGCTCTGTATTCATTATACATGAATGTATCCAAAAGTAAATAGGTATTTATAAGTGATGTTGACTGATTGTAATAATCCTATAGATTTGTGACATTAAGTGGAGTCATAGTGTTAAAATACCACTTCTTCGCAATAGTTAACCTAGAGCCAGGTATGTGAATTTGAGAAGGTTTTCATAATATGTAAAAATGTGATGAAAAATTGACTTAAAATAGTTTTCTAAGTGGAAATCATGAAAAAGAGAGGTGCACATTTTCAGCTTTCTCTCCTTAAGTCTATTCCTGAATAGATTCATCATCACTAGCATCTAACAAGATCAAAGTTAATTAAATCTTCAAAGAAGAGTGATAAGCCTTCTTTCTCAAAAGTTACAAGTCAGTATCAAATGGTAAAAGTGAATATGAAACGTCATGAAGTGAAAGCAAATAATATGATCTGTCAGCCTATAATAATTTATAGGTAACAGTTCGGCTCTGTTTATTGTCTAAATGGGAAGACAACACTCCCTTCATTTTTCTTTCTTTTAGGCTTCCTGCCTGTGGGTGTTACATATTTTTCCCTCTTCAACTAACCGTGTCTGAGCAGGACAGCTGACCTTCAAAGTAAATATGATTAAAGCTGAACAAATCAGGTAATTACAATAAAAACATGGTTTGACAAGCAACCTCTGGACAGAATTATACTTTCATATACACACTACACATTCAATTAAAGTGAGAAAATGAGAAAACTAATGTCTTTACCTAAGACTTTTAAGGTGCCAATGATCTCCCTTCTACAACAGATTAGGGAAGAAATCAGGAGGAATGAAACTATCCAATGGTTTTATGCAGGCTTGAGACCCTTAGACATGAAGGGCATTCTTCTTGAAGCCTCAGTATGCATTGTAATTTTAAATAATTTTCATTATTTCATATTCTAATTTCTTATTCAAATTCTAATATAATATGTTAATGATCTATAATTACATAAGATTTTCTATTGTGTATCTATGACTTTATCTTATAAAGATATTGCACCATGTTTCTATAAACGTAACTATACATTCTGCTATTTTGGCTAATGTCAAATAGATTATTGACAGGATCAAATTGGTGTAAAGACAATAGAGAAAAATATAACTACCCTTATTTAAAATTATACAATAACAATATCCTAATAAACGGATCAATTGAATTTGACTGTATAATTTTATTTTACCATATTTAACATTTTATTTTATTACTTTTACTTTTTCTTTTCTCCATGAAACTACACAATGGAAAAAATATATTTAACTGAAATCTTATTTTGACAATTGGGGTTGTATCAACACAGGAAAATAGAATCAAACCATATAATTTAATTCCCTTAATTCAAAATCAGCAATTGTTGCATTTGAAAAAAGAAATTTTGTATTTTGTCTGGATTCTGTTATTATAATTTTACATTGTTCAAAGTCATTATAAATTCCTACATATTCATGTTATTCTGGTGCAGTCATAAGAGCATTCCTTTCAAAAACAGGTTGAGCAGATTGAGGTTATGGTGATGATGATATGGACTTTTATTAGATGGTCCTAAGTACAACTAAGGGGATTATTTAGATTTTTAAGTGAAGCATCCCAAAATTCACATTTTGTTTTTCCTTTTTCCCAGAGACTGGGTTTTGCTCTACTGTCTAGGCTAGAGTGCAGTGGCCTGATTATAGCTCACTGCAGCCTCCAACTCCTGGACCCTAGTGATTCTCCCATATCAGCCTCCCAAGGAGCTACAACTACAGGTATGCACTGCCACGCCTGGCTAATGTTTTTATGTTTTGTGGAATTGGAGTCTTGCTATGTTGCCCAGGCTGGCCTCAAACTACTGGCCTCAAGTGATCCTCCTACCTGGGCTTTCAGGTGTGAGATTTCAGGTGCTGAGATTACAGGTATGAGTCCCTATGCTTGATCAAGATTCATTTTTTAGAAAAAAAAAATGAATATAAGGATCATTAGTATACCACCAAATTTACTGGAGAATTTGAGAACCACTGATAAAGAATAAAACTGTTTTATTTCCAATTTTTCTGAATTGACAGCAATATAAAAAATCCGAAGATCAGTCATCTTGGAAGTAACAGCAGTCTTTTCTCTTACTGTGAATTTTCTTTAGTACATTCCTGACTATTGTATTCTTACAGAACCAAGAGAGTATTTGCTAATGTTTATAATTTATTTTCTAATTTCCTCATAAGACATATCTTGCCAGTCTGATTGTTAGTTGCTCATAAGTAAAGTTCCTTCCTTTCTTTTATAGTCTATACAGTTCCAATAGGAGATAGACAACCAGGATTTTGTGCCAAGATCTAATTTTTTTATTGGATTACCCTGAGAAAATCAAAATATTTTTCTCTGATGAGAGATCTCATTGCTCACATACAGGTAATATCTCCTACCTGACCTATCACACAGTTTTGTTTTATTAATTGAATAAGACAACACATTTAAAACTATTCTGTAAACTGTAAATTTCTATTCAATTGAATGGTGTCATTATCATGCAGCTGTGCACATTTCATACATGTCTGAAGTATTAATGATTACTTGGCAAATAGAATATATATATATATATATGCACATATACATATATATGTATACAAACAATTTGAATTTTATTACAATAATCAGGAGCTGCATTTCTTTTTCTAATCTTCAGCTAGCTAGTTGGGTTATCATAGGTAAACCGTTTCTCTTTCCTCAGTTGCACCTATAAAATGGAGCTGAACAAAATTCAATTATACTTCAGATATTACTGAAAATAATAATGTGAATGCATGTATCAGTTTTTATATATCAGTACATACTGCAGAATATCATTAATCAACATTGTGCTTTTCAATATTTCATTATGAAAATTTTTAAAACTACAGGGAACTCCCGTATGCACTCCGCCTCGTTAATATTTCATACTACCTTTATTATATATGCACTTTTTCATCAATCCATTGAAACTTCCTTTTAATAAAAATATCCAATTTTCTATCTTGAAGGACCTTAAATAGTATATAATTGAGGCGCATCCTTTTACAGATGCTGAAATGGAAGGACAAAGAGTGAAAGCAACCTACAAACATAAGCCTCTCATAGTGGAAACTTATTTTTATGGGATGTTGATGTTGTTTTTAAATAGGGATTCAAGCTTCAGATACATGACCAAAAATTGTTTTAAGTAAAAACAAAAAGAAAAGTGTTTTTCCATCTCTGCACTACACATTGGATTTCTACACAGAAGCTGTACTTGAAGGATCAAAGCTCATTCCTGCATTCCTGCAAGCAAGCAATTTCTACAAGTGCATCTACATCTCCATGACAATCCACTTCCTCAACCCTTCCCATCGTCCATTGAAGTATTAGCATGTGAAAAATTGCATCTGTCAGAAATGTAAAAATAATCATGCCCACCTTGGTCTTTTCTATTTAATAATTTGGGCCATGGATTGGTAACCTTTGTTTTGCTTACTGTGCAGTCACAAATTACTTTTATAGATCAAGAGAACTTGAACTTTCAAAAGTGCTGTTTTAGCTTAAAATGTTATGATTTAGATATTCTGTTTATATAAGAAGAAACTAGTGACAAATATAGTAAGCATTTTTTTTTCATTCTTCACTTAAATTGTTGCCTTAACAGAGTTTTTCCTTTTAAAATAGTAGAAAACTTACAGAAGACTGTTTAACTACCTATGTAGGTCCCATACAGTTAATTAGCCATAGAAAAAATAATCCAGGACTTCCAAAGTAATGCCAATGGCCTATAATCCCATCACATTACAATGTGGATCACTTAATATACATGGATTTTAGGAGACTCATTTGGGATCCTTAAATCCTATTGAGTTCTTTATTATGATACTTGGGAAGTTAAATAATCATGCTGTTTTCCATTAAACTAGACAACGCTAGTGTATTTTCAAATATCAATTAAAAGGTGACATGCGATAAGCCTTTTAGATTACTGTTGTTTTTCCTGGTTATTGACCTAAAAGAAATAGAAAGTTTATGTCAATGTGGAAAGAATGCATACAAGTTAAACTATTATTCATATATACAGTGTGTTCATTATTTAACAATTTCCAATATAACTTAGTCTTTTGACTTAGCTTTTTTAAGTTATTGGAGGCCTTAATATTTGATCACTGGTTCAGTGTCACCAAATAGTTTCTTCACATAAAAGCAATTTTATATGATAGACACATAAGTCATCCTTATATCCTCTTCACTATTCCAACTAAAATGTCTGCAGTATAAAAAAATTTACTTGAGATTTTTTGCTTTTATTTTCTTATCTACTAAATGGAGTATAATCATTTGTCAGAACATTTAAAAAATTCTTCAAGATAGCTGAAAATCATTTTCTTCAGAACACACCCCCAAATATTGCCACAAAGTAAGTAAATACTGTGCATTATTGATTTCATTTTGCTGTTGGGGGAAATCAAAACATTAGCATAAGTCAAGTGATTGTGTCAAGAATTATAAAATGCAGAAAAAAAAACATTTTATTTTTATTTATTTATTTTTTAATATATATTTTATTGTGTTTTAGGTTTTGGGGTGCATGTGAAGAACATGCAGGATTGTTGCATAGGTACATACATGGCAATGTGGTTTGCTGCCTTCCTCGCCATCACCTGTATCTGACATTTCTCCCAATGTTGTCCCTCCCCAACTCCCCACCCCCTGCTGTCCCTCCCCTAGTTCCCCCCAACAGACCCCAGTGTGTGATGCTCCCCTCTCTGTGTCCAAGTGTGCTCATTGTTCAACACCCGGCTATGTCTTCTAACTCTCGGAGTATTGTTCCATTATGTTTCAACACACATACCATAAAACGAACCAATTTCATAACTTTTGGAAGTACCATTTAAGAAAAGCAGTATGACTTTCTTTTTGAGACGGAGTTTCACTCTTGTTACCCAGGCTGGAGTGCAATGGCGCGATCTCGGCTCACCACAACCTCCACCTCCTGGGTTCAGGCAATTCTCCTGCCTCAGCCTCCTGAGTAGCTAGGATTATAGGCATGCACCACCATGCCCAGCTAACTTTTTGTATTTTTAGTAGAGACGGGGTTTCACCATGTTGACCAGGATGGTCTCGATCTCTTGACCTCGTGATCCACCTGCCTCGGCCTCCCAAAGTGCTGGGATTACAGGGCAGTATGACCTTTAATGACAACAAATCTGTTTTTTTCCTAGGTCACAGCATCGTGTTTGTCTTTATTAAAAACAAAAAAGAAAACGTAAGGGAAATGATTGTGGAATCACCAAATGTGAGATAATGAGCAGATAATAGAAGAAACAAATGAGTGAAAAGGCAATCTGAGAGTATCACTCTTATTCGGGGTACTTCAGACGTGGATTGTGAAGCAAAACATTGTTTTGATCTGTGATGGGTGACTTGACTGGGATAAGGGATGCCCAGATAGCAGGTATTTCTGAGTGTATCTCTGAGGGCTTTTCTAGATAGATTAGCATTTGAATCAATAGACTGAATAAAGAAGATCACCCTCACCAATGTGGGTGGGCATCTTCCCGTCCACTAAGAGCTAAAATAGAATAAAAATGTGGAGGAAGACTGAATTTGCTGTCTGCTTGAGTTGGCACATCCACTGGTGCTCCTGGTACTTGGGCCTTATGATTTGGAGTGAGACTACACCATCAGCCTCTCCTAATTCTCCGGCCTTCATACTTGGATTGGCATGTACACCATTGGCCCCCTGATTCTCAGGCCTTCGGGTATGGACTGGAACTTCACCACCAGCTTTCCTGGGTCTCTGGCTTGCAGATGGTAGACTGTGGGACTTCTCAGCCTCCATAATCTCATAAGTTAACTACTCATAATAAATTTCCTTTTATTGATTCTGTTTCTCCAGAGAACCTTGACTAATACGGCATCTGCAACAGTTTTTCCCTCTACTCTTTCTTTCTCCGTTTACATTCATAGTGATTATACTCGAAAGAGAAAGGTCAATACTACGATACATATACGTATTACCCTTTACTTATACCCTCTGATCCTGTGTATCAGAATCCTCCACTAAGGCCAGAGCTGGGTGTGAAAGGAAGTGAGAGAGATAACACTCATGAAATGCTGTCAGGCTGACTGCTGAACCCCATTTCTAGCACAATCCTCTCTGAAAGCTGGTAAATCTGTATTTCTTGTGATACTACACCCTTCAGTGAGATGAATGATGAAAACTGCCATGCAAGGAGGCACAATTCCCAGGGCAATATCTTTGATTAGCAATATGATGGTCAGATCCCCTTCACCCAGAATCATGCAGGAGCTGGGTACGACTGGGGCAGCACTTAGGAAATGAAGTTCCTCTGACTTCCCTTATATGCTAATTTTACTGTTTGATACTACACAGTGATCTTTTTCTCAGTACCTTCATCATGGAAGAGGTCTAGGCATTGGACAATGGCAACATCCCTAACTATATTTGTGCAACTCAATTTCCTTGGGAAATACATCAAACATTTATTGACATAGAAGTCACTCACTCTGGTTCAGCACGATGGAAACAAAACCAGTATTGTTAATTAATCTGTTTGCAATTTTATTCTGGTTCACATCTCTAAGAAGTATAACTCAGAAGTCTTTGAATGTAGTAACTCTAAACCAACCTTAAGCTTTCATATTTATCCTAATTCAAATCACTCATTTCACAAAATATTTTATGGCTGACACACACTACTTATGATCAACTTAAATTTACAATTGTCATTTGAGTTTTTTACTTTTAAAGTTTATTGTGATGCATCATTTTTGGAAGTTTGACAACACGTTGCTTATCTGCCTCATGCGGGGATGCCTTGGTGTGCTGCAGGGTTCCGAGCTTGATGTGATGTAATCAGTAGAGTGCGTGCTAGGATGTCATAGCAGATGGAAAAAGTGGGATCTAAGTGTTGACTGAGAGAATCTGAAAGCAAAACATGTGAACTAACCTTCCCTCTCACAGCTTTATCTGGGGCATTCAGCATGAAATTAACTATGACCTAAATAGCTTGACTGTACTCCATCTCTAGATGCAAACTTCAATCAAATATTTTTCTTTTGTGTAATGAAGACCAGCTTTCTGCAATGAATTTTATCTACCTGTT
The DNA here is from genome assembly GCA_031835075.1 of Saguinus oedipus. Taxonomy (NCBI): domain Eukaryota; kingdom Metazoa; phylum Chordata; class Mammalia; order Primates; family Cebidae; genus Saguinus; species Saguinus oedipus. The sequence continues at coordinate 19,487,750 of CM063172.1, read as the reverse complement.
GGAAAGCAGGAAAGTTATTTTCTTACCTTTCAGAAAAAGTATTCACTCCCAGTAGCTATGTGGCATCTGTTGATACATACCACATGATCAGAATATTTGAGAGGAATGAAAGTCTTCTTTTCTGTTTTCCCCGCTTTCCTCAGTAAATTCAGCTCTTTACACAACAGATGCTTTTTATCTGATTATTTTTAGTTTACTCGTGTATAGAAAAGAGAATGTACTATATTACTTTAGTGACCGTAATAAATTGAAACATTTAAAAGGCTACTATGAGTGAGATTTGTGCTTCCTTATTGTCTGTGGCAGTGATGACAAATGCTCTCCCTTGAGAAGGGGCGGGGTACCTCTTCAAGAGTTTGACCTGCTAAGTTCAAGGGATGTTCCCTCTCCCTTCTAGATCCCTGATCTCACTAAAACAACAGTTTTTCATTTTGATTTGTATTTTAGAGCTTTAGAAGGAAGTCTAGGCCGGGTGCGGCGGCTCATGCCTGTAATGCCAGCACTTTGGGAGGCCAAAGCAAGTGCATCACCTGAGGTCAGGAGTTCAAAACCAGCCTGGCCAACATGGGGAAACCCCATCTCTACTAAAAATACAGAATTAGCCGGGTGTGGGGGCTCATTGCTGTAGTCCCAGCTACTCGCGGGGAGGCCAAGACAGGAAAATCACTTGAATTTGGGAGGCAGAGGCGGCAGTGAGCTGAGATGGCGCCACTGCACTCCAGCCCGGGCAAGACAGTGAGTCTCTGTCTCAAAAAAGAAGGAAGTCTAACTACCCCAACTCTCTCACTATACAGGTGAAAAATTGACCTCCAGAAAGGAGGATTGCCCAAGATCTCACAGGTGCTGAGTGTTTCTTACTTTGTCACCTGTTGATTCTATAATTCTGAGTTATAGGTGCTCTGCGTATGTAGGATGGATTATTTATGTAATTGTTTGACCTTTCTTCTTCTTCTTTTTTTTAATTTATAAATAAGAGAAGTTTATTTGGCTCACAGTTTTGAAGGCTGTACAGGTATAGCACCAGCATCTGCTCAGCTTCTGGTGAGGCATCAGGAAGCTTTTACTCATGGCAGAAGGTGAAGGGGAAGCAGGCATGTCACATGGCATAAGAGGGAGCCAGAAAAAGAGGAGGAGGTGCCAGACTCCTTGAAACAAACTAGCTCTCATGTGAACTTATAGAGTGAAAGCTGACTCATTGCCAATGGCATGGCACCAAGTTATTCATGAGGGATGCACCCCCAAGATCCAACAGCTCCCACAAGGCCCCACCTCCAAGGTTAAGGGTCACATTTCTTGTTATTTTTTTATTATTTTTTAATTTTTTTTATTGCATTTTAGGTTTTGGGGTACATGTACAGAACATGCAAGATAGTTGCATAGGTACACACATGGCAGTGTGTTTTGCTCCCTTCCTCCCCTTCACCCACATTTGGCATTTCTCCCCAGGCTATCCCTCCCCAGCTCGCCTCCACGCTGTCCCTCCCCTATTCCCCCCAACAGACCCCAGTGTGTAGTACTCCCTTCCCTGTGTCCATGTGTTCTCATTATTCATCACCCGCCTATGAGTGAGAATATGCGGTATTTCATTTTCTGTTCTTGTGTCAGTTTGCTGAGAATGATGTTCTCCAGATTCATACATGTCCCTACAAAGGACACAAGCTCATCATTTTTTATTGCTGCATAATATTCCATGGTGTATATGTGCCACATTTTCCCAGTCCAGTCTATCATCGATGGGCATTTGGGTTGGTTCCAGGTCTTTGCTATCGTAAACAGTGCTGCAATGAACATTCGTGTGCATGTGTCCTTACAGTAGAATGATTTATAGTCCTTTGGATATATACCCAGTAATGGGATTGCTGGGTCAAATGGAATTTCTATTTCTAAGGCCTTGAGGAATCGCCACACTGTCTTCCAAAACGGTTGAACTAATTTACACGACCTTTCTTCTAATGTGTACGTGTAATCTAGTGAGGACAGCCAGAGCAGAAGAAACCATCAACTAATAGAACAAAGACTCTTTACTTGGGGACTGCCTAATAATAACTTCCATTGTTGATAAAGTTTCCTGGTCTACTGTGCTGCTGGCAGGATCAGCTCTGGTCACAGATCACTGTAGGAAACTGGTGGAACAAATTCTAAATGCCCAAGGGAACATTTCCATTTCAGGATCTGAAATGGAGAAGCAATAGGAATACATGAGTGCATGCTCATGTATTTATATCAATATCTGAGAAATTGTGCAATTCCCGAAGGACTTAATATTATGATAGCAATGTTTCTTAATACTTTAGGCCCTGCCTAGCATCTTAAGTACCTAAAATTCTTACTTTCTTCTACTTCCCTGAAGGATCCCAAACAGGAAACCCACCCTCAGAGTCCCCCCAGTTGTGACCCACAGCATACATACCACACGGTCTGCTCCTGCAATTCACCGCTGGTTGGGAATCTTGCTATAAGGGGTTATTATAAATTGCTTAAAAAGTACCTTTGGTTTTGTCTGGGAAAAAAAGTTGCAATACTTAATATGCTTTTTCAGAATACACTTAAGCCAAGATTCCAGTTAACCTTAGGCTAGCACTGATGGTTAAGAATCTGAGTTTGAATTTTCATTGTCTTCCGAAGCCCTTATTTCTTCCTGCTAACTTGTGATCTTGTGATTTGATGGAAAAGATAAATTGAGTTTCCAGTTTTCAGGTGATTTTAAGAGATTTTAAAAATGTATTGCATTCAATCCATGATACTGAGATTTTTCACAGACTTATTGTAAAAATTCCTATTCGGGCAAGTAAGGTGAAAAAAGAAAATTTGTTCAGGTCAAGTCAGGTGAAAGTATTTTGTCAACCACAATAAGGTTTTTTTTCTCTTTTATGCATACTTATCCTTTCCTACAAACTCTCAATTCCAGAAAGTTCTTTTTCCTAGAATAATCTAGTTTGTCCGGAAGTGAACTGCACTTAAGACATTGGTATCGCTGCCAAGAAAAAGGATCCCGTGCCGAACTAAGGTATAATATCAGTGAAGGGACAGCGTGATAAACCATCCACTGACCGCAAAATGAAGCGTGTTTATTTCCTGCAGGTTTTTTCCATCGCTGTAGTCAGTTTTCCTTTATCGTGACTTTGCTGGGGTGGTTGTGGGAGGTGAATAATCCAGGCAAAGTGTTTCCAATTTAATTGGCCAAATAGTATTTCTTCAAGAAATATCTTAAAGTTGCAGTGTTTTGCAGAATGATGTTGAGAAAGCCTTGAATAACCCCTTCACAACTCAGCATCCTATTTTACTTTTTCTATTAAAGCTTCAAATATGTGCTAGTTAATATTTTTGTGTTTAATAGACACTTCTAAGTGTAATATCTGACACCCAATTTTTTACACCTCTGGAATAACATGTATTCACCAGTTTCAGAACTCTAAATGGTGTAAAAGAACCAGGTAGATTGAACATTTTAAAACATGCTGCTTGGTTATTTCTCTTTTATCTTTTGTGAACTCCCTTATAATATTATTTATAGTTTTTTTAACTCTACACATTAAAATAAAATTTAAAATGTGGCAATAGCCATATATAGAGAAGTGAATATGTCAGCATTTATAATAAAAAAACAAGTAAACAAACACATGTATGTGTCCAAAAGTAGAGAACTCTTATGTAATATATGGTTTATCTTCTCCAAAAACCATGACTCAGTCATTAAAAATGATTTTTATGTATACTTATAACAACATAGAAAAACGCTTATGTTGGAATTTTAAGATCAAAAATCATTAAATTGCACGTAAACTGTGATAAAAACTGAGCTTTTAAACTGATTTGCACAGAAAGAAAAAAAATTTTAAAGAGGCACAAACTTAAAAAAAAGGAAGCAGGTAGATTCATACCTGATGGTCTGTCCAGCCTGACTTATACTAGTGGAGTACACTGGATTACACATAGATTACTTGTCACTTCCCCTTAGGATATGGAATTGATAATTTTTCATTGTATTAAGAAGACAGTAAAATGTGTGCGTATTCATGTACATGATTCACTTTCGGAGTTCATAAGAATAACATCACAATATTCCAATTGATAACTGTGCTAAAAAAAAAAAAAGCATGGCATCTTGGTTGTATTGATAAATGAAACATTCTGTGCTGCTTTTAAGCAAATTAGAAAATTACAGTTGATTTTCTTTGATTTAATATCTCGATAAAACAGATTTCACTATATCTTCAAAAGTGTGTTTTCCTACTATTCATTTAAATTCAATACAACTAACCCACAAACAAAAGCCATTTGCTTTTATTAGACATGAGGTGTTTTTCTCTCATGAGGTGCTGGGCAGTGTTTCCACTGAGGCTAGCATGTGCCTCTATCATCTCTTTGCTTAAAAACAAAAAAAAAGTCTGTGTGATATGATGTACTTCATCCAATTTGATTTAAAAGAAAATTATGCTAAAATATTGCACTAAAGGTAGCAGTTAGGGTTCTATATTGCTAAAGAACAGCTAGGAGCCCAAATGGCAATGCTTACAAATAGAAAGTTTACTGCACAAGAAAGGCACAGGATGGCTGCAGCATTAGGTAGGGCACAGCTAAGGATGGCCTCCCAGCAGGAGGCTGGGAGATCAGGTGAGAGATGTCACTGCCCTCCTTCTGTGTGAGCCTTAACAGTGGAGCGGTGTCTCTAGATTCACCAACCGCTCACCTGTACATGGAATATTTTGAAACCAGGAAACCCTGAATGATATTTTGGCCAGGATTTCTTATATGCTGCTGGTTACATATTCATATTCTTCCTATAATCAGCCCCAACAGCAGAGCTTCAGGGCTATCACTGAAAGCAGCTGAAAATCATTGATCCTACTGTTATTAATAAATAATGTTGACAAATTCATTCAAATCACACTTTGGACTGAAGCTTACAAAGTAACATGGCAACTCAGTACCTTCCTTGACGAGAGGTCAGTGACATGCAGGTACATGGACAAAACAACCCAAGCCAATTCTAGATCTGTTGGCATCACAGCACAAACCCATTTTGAAAACCAATGCATTGCAGTGTGACAACATCTAATTTATTACTTCTAAGTATTTTGCTATTTAACTAATGAGTTAGTCAAATAACAGTCAAATCAGTGTGGTGATTCCTCAAGGATCTAGAAATAGAAATACCATTTGACCCAGCGATCCCATTATTGGGTATATACCCAAAGGATTATAAATTGTTCTATTATAAAGACATATACACACATATATTTATTGCAGCACTGTTTACAATAGCAAAGACTTGGAACCAACCCAAATGCCCATCAAAGACAGACTGGATAAGGAAAATGTGGCACATATACACCATGGAATACTATGGGGCCATAAAAAAAGGATGAGTTCATGTCCTTTGCAGGGACACGGATGAAGCTGGAAACCATCATTCTTGGCAAACTGACACAAGGACAGAAAACCAAATACCGAATGTTCTCACTCATGATTGGGTGTTGAACAATGAGAACACAAGGACACAGGGAGGGGAACATCACACACCAGGGCCTGTCTGTGGGTGAGGGGGTTAGGGGAGGAATAGCGGGGAGTGGGGGGATTGGAGAGGGATAACATTAGAAGAAATACCTAATGGAGATGATGGGGGGATGGATGCAGCAAACCACCAAGGCACATGTATACCTATGTAACAAACCTGCACATTCTGCACATGTACCCCAAAACTTAAAGTATAATAAAAAAATCAAAAAGAAGAAATATTTGCTAACTTCAAGGTTATATTTTTCTGTTTTTTAAGGAAACTTGATGATTTCATCTTTTATGTTTAAGTTGATCCAACTCAAATTAATATTTGTGTGTGGTGTGGAGTAGGGATGTGGCTTATTATTAAAATGTTTTAAAAATAGTCATTCCCTCATAATTTGCTAGTCTATCAACTACTGAGAGAGTGATGTTGACATCTCCAACCATGACTGTGAAATGGTCTACATCTCCTAAATCTCCTTTTAATGTTTATAGTTGCTTCATATATTTAAGAGCTTTTACTAAGCACATAGACATTTATGATTGTTATGTGTTCCTAAAGAATTGACCGATTTGTTATTACACAATATCTCATTTTATTTCTTGTAACACTTTTACTTCAAATCACTATCATCTGATGTTAATGTAGTCACTCCAGCCTTCCTGTTCTTAACCATTTTTCATTCATCTGCTTTCAAGCTATCTGTGGCATTATATTAAAGTCCATCATTTGTAGATAGTATATAGTTGGAATCCTTTTTTTAACCTATTCTAATAATTTCTGCCTTTTTGTTGGAATTCCATTATATTAATATTTACATAATTTTGGGGCTTTTGAATTTACATCTAGCATTTTCTATATATCCTCTCTTGTTTTTTCCCTCTGTTTCTCTTTCCTGAATTCTTTTGGATTATTTGAAAATGTTTTTAGAAGCTCATTCTCTATCATCTAATGAATTTTTAGATATGCCCCTTAGTATTATGTCTCTTGTGGTTAAAATAGGGATTACAATATGAATCTGTAACTTTTCAGAGTCTAGTTGGAGTTAACATTGTTTGACTTTATGCACTATGAAGAAAATACTTGGCAGCAACGCGTGTCCATCCCAAACTCCTTCGTTCGTGCTGCAGTTTCCATATGTACTCATCTACAATCATTGTGGGCTCTGAGATACAATGTTAACATGTTTGTTTTATATAATCATATTAATGTGAAATCAATTGCCTTCCCTTCATGTAGATTTGACATTCAATCTGGTATAATTTTTAAAACTTCCTTTAGCATGTTTTTATAGTACAAATGTCTTGGGACCTGATTCTTTTATTTTTGGGTATGCATAAATGCCTTTCATTCACTTTCATTTTGAAGGATAATTCCCAATTTCTGAGACAGATACAGAATACTGATTTTTTTTCTCTTTTCTTCCTTGAGTACTTTAAGGCTGTTGTTCTACTGTTTTCTGACCTCACTGGTTTTTATTTAGTAATTAACATTGTTTAGAATTAGTGTTTACCTGTACATTATATCCCATTTATCTCTGATTTTTTTTAAGACCTTCTCTTAATTTTAATTGTTTTGTATTTTACTTGTGATGTTCTTAGTGATGGTTTTTATAATTATTCTGTTTGAGATTTGCTGATATTTTGAATCTGTAAATTTCTATCTTTCTCCAAATTGAGAAAACTTGCCATCTAAAGCTTCTATCTTGGTCATCCTGGGTTTGCATTTCTGAGTTAATCTTAGGCTTTTCTTCTTCGTTGTGAGATAATTTTGGGGGTGTATCTTATTGCATCCTAGCCACTGTAACTGCTATGTTGTGTAGATTTTTTTATTATTTTATATTTCTCCAAAGAATGATTTTTTTTGATTAAGCATTTTATTTGGTTGTATTCACAAGTGAAAACTTTATAGATCTTTTTCTCCCAGAGTCTCAGCTGTCTCATGTTGGATTCACTGTAGTCTGTCAGTTTAAAGCTGGTATAGTGAGAAACCACCTGTGCTTTTTCCTTCTTCCCCTGGTTGACTCTCCACTAAAATCTGCCAATTTTTTTTCACTATTCCATGCCTGTAGGTGGTTTTCCTTTTTTGTTTTATTTATTTATTTATTTATTTATTTATTTATTTATTTATTCTGAGTTCATTGTTATAATCTGAAGATATTTTTCTTTAATTTTAGGCCTTTACCTGTCCATACTGTAAGCAAATCTCTTCTGATAGCTTTTTAAAAATTACTTTTAAGTTTGGGATACATGTGCGGAATGTGCACGTTTGTTACATAAGTATACATGTGCCATGGTGGTTTGCTGCACCTGTCAACCAGTCATCTAGAGTTTTAAGCCCTGCGTGCATTAGGTATTTGTCCTAATGCCCCCCCTCCCATTTTCCCTCAGCCCCCAAAAGGCCCTGGTGTGTGTTGTTCCCCTCTCTGTGTCCAGGGAAAATTTTCTTTCTGCGTATTCTCTGGTCTAGGAAAACCAGCAAACTTCTCTACCTTCCAGTGGACAGAAACATGCCTTCCCCAGTGAGGATGAAGCCTCAACTTTGGAAGAGACCCACTTCCAACTTTGTCCTCCCTTGAATACTCTCCCTCATCCCTATAGAACCCTCCAGAATTCTATGTACATCTTTGTAGTGACTTTTATCATAATTAGATAGTGTTTCACATTAAACTTTGTCTTTTCAAATTACTACGTGATACCTTTATTCTGATTGGATCCTGACTCATAGATACTCTATAAAGCTCCTATTTTTAGAGAAACAACATATTGCATAGGAGATATATCATTTTTTGTCATCTCATTCATAATTCAAATACTGGATCTATTGCTTACCTGTAGAGTCTCTTTGGATAATTTAATTAACTTCTTATAGCTGTATACTTACAACTCACAAAGATGTGAAGATTGAACAATTTCATGCACTTGGAATGCTAGTGCTGTAATTATTACATAGTATGTTCTAAATAAGTATAGATAACATATTAGCTAAATGTATTTAAACGTAAGTCAAATTACAACAGATAAAATTCTATAGAATTTTGTATCTTAAAGTTTTTATTGTTAAATCTATAAGTAGTATACTTTCCTTAACTAGTATAACTCCCATATATATATATATAATATTTCTCTTAAATTACAAATCTACTAAAAGTCATGTGAACACAAGAAGGAATACTCTGAAGAAGACAACTTATGTAAGCTAGAGATATCCCAGGTGTGCCCCCAAGATTTGCCCTTTTTGAGAGAGAGAATTTAATGTAGAGAGATCTGAAAGAAAATAAAAAGTAAACCTAGTACAGCTACTATAAAGAACAGAATGGAGTTTTCACCAAAACAACACAAGAAGAACTCCCATATGATCCATTAATCTCACTACTGGGCATTTATCTAAAGGAAGGGAAATCAGTTTATGGAAGAGACATCTGCACCCCCATGTTTACAGCCGCACTATTCACAATAGCCAAGATATGGGATCCACCTAGGTGTCCAACAACAGATAGATAGATAAAGAAAAGGTGGTGTATATTATACACAATGGAATACTATTCTGGAATTTAAAAAGATAAGATCCTGTCACTTGTGGCAACATAGTTAGAACCAGAGGATATTATGTTAAGTGAAAAAAATCAGACACAGAAAGTGAAACACCACATGTTCTCACTCATATGTGGAAGCTAAAAACAAAATAAAAGGTGATATCATCGAAGTAAAAAGTAGAGCAGAGGATACTAGAGGCTGGGAAGAGTAGGGGGAAGGGGCATAGGGAAAGGTTTGTTAAAGGATACAAAATCATAGCTAGATGGAAAGAATAGGTTCTAGCATTCTATAGCACTGTAGGATGACTCTAGTTATCATTAATATAGAGTTTCAAAGAGATACAAGGAGGATATTAAATGTTCCCAGCACAAAGGGATGATAAGTATCTGAGATGGTGGATGCGCTATTTTTCTGTTATGACCACTATGGAGTATCTATATCAAAACATCACCATGGACCCCATGACTATGTACAATTATTATTTGTCAATTAAAAAATTTAAAAATTCAATATGTAATCTTTTCTCCCAATGTGCTTATCTACATAAAATCACATGACATGTATATGTAAAATAATTGTTGAAGAAAAAAAAGACTTTCTTGAATTTTTTCATGGACAGAATAAATGAAGTCTTGATGATGATGATGATGATGATGATTATCGTTATTATTTGAGATGGAGTTTTGCTCTTGTTACCCAGGCTGGAGTGCAATGACGTGATCTCGGCTCACCACAATCTCCGCCTCCTGGGTTCAGGAAATTCTCCTGCCTCAGCCTCCTGAGTAGCTGGGATTACAGGCACGCGCCACCATGCCCAGCTAAGTTTTTGTATTTTGAGTAGAGACGGGTTTCACCATGTTGAACAGGATGGTCTCGATCTCTTGACCTCGTGATCCACCCGCCTCGGCCTCTGAAAGTGCTGGGATTACAGGCTTGAGCCACCGCGCCCGGCAAAGGCATGCTATTTGTGTTTATGCCAAAACTATTGTAGCTTTGTAAATTAGATTACTCTTCAGACAGCAAAGACTCAAATGAAACATTGACAGGAAATTGGTTTTGTAAATAAAAACACTAACATTTTAGCCTTTAATATTTTTAAACATGTATGTGAACTTTAACTAGAAGATAGCGACGTATGTTCTAAAATATATAACTTTTATTCTTTGATGTTTAGGTGAAGTTCCAATAAAGGCTTTGCTACCACTGATATGATTATCTTTACTATGTTCACTATTCAATGGTGACATGTTATTCCTGGGAGTAAATAACTTTTAGCCACTTTGGATTCAATTTCATAACGTAAGTGGAATACTGTAAAACATTCTGATGTGATGACACTTGCAAATTATATGTTTAGATTCGTTCAAAATAGTGAAGCATATTATTATAGCTGCATATTTCTGTGAAATTTTCTTTACTTGTGCAATACAAACTTTACCTGAGATGGGTTATTACTAGATTTTTGGTTGAGCAATGATTCATATACAGATCTATCCCTTACCTGAGGGAAGTAGTCACAAGCCATATTCCTCTGTTTTCAGGATTTCTGTGTGATATTTTGTGAAAGAAATTATTCACTGCATGTCTTACATTATATGTATAGTTTTAGACTCTATCAGAAGGCTGAGAAGCTAAGTTCACTTTCCGAAATATTTGTTGCTTTGGACAAACATAAAAGCTAAACTGTGTGCTGAAATCTTAGATAAACGAAATTTTAGAGAATTTTTAGGTGTTTCCTAACACAAAAATTAGAAAACATTTCCTTATAGGAAAGAAAAGTTAAAATGAAGTACAATAAAATCAAGGTGATTCTTATGCTGAAATTTATTTTGCACTTTGGGGGGACAAGAGTAATAAATGTATATGTTTTATTTTTCTAATATAGACAAGGATAGGCTATAGTCACAAATAAATCCCCAAATCTCGGTAGAATAAGACAATGATTGCCCACTCCCATTGTTATACGTGGATCTTGTAATAGATGGCCCATGCAGCTCTCCTCTACCAGTGACGGGGGTTTTGCCCTGCTTCCACTGCGGGGCTCAGCTATCACAGATTCCTCTCCTTCCAGGGTTTCTTCCAGAACTTGTATTATACCCAGTTAGTCTTCCACAGAGCCAAATTCTATTAAAAGGTTATTAGTGAACATTTCAAAGCATATGGAAGAATGTGTGTTTATGAGTGTGCATGTGTGTGTACCTGTGTTTCTGATCACATTAGATCACAGGTAGATCTACCTTATTCTTTTATAATAACTGTAAATTGTTCCATGATATTAGCCTATCATTGTTTTAACCTTTTTGAATCACAGGCAATGCTCATATGAACTTCCTTGAATATGTACATTTTCAAATGCACTTTTAGGTTAACTTTCTTGTCTAATGATATGTGCATGCTAAAATTTTGTAGACATTAACATTCCCTACAAGCAAGTTGCATCAATTAACATTCCCACCGATAATTCATGATGTGCATATTTCCTCAAACTAGCCTAGATAATACTTTGCCCCATCAAATTGCTTCTGATTGATTTTAAAAGGTTGTATTTACATTTTATATTTTAATTAAGATTATAAAATTACAATTGCTCCTGGTTTACCTACATTCAATCCTCCTAATCACAACTCCTTGACTTTATCATATTTTCATGTGTTCATTAACCATTCATCTTTTCTTAAAAATTAATCTGTGTATCTGTTTGGTGTGCTTATTCTTCCATTAAGAAATTGAGCCTTTTATTATCATTTTGCCTACCCTGTACATGTATGTTCTCTCTCTTATTCTACAGACACACACACAAACACACACACACAGAATTAAATAATTTTATTTGATTGCTTATTAATTAATGATTTATAAATGATCTTTATCAAAGATGAGTATTAACCTTTTCATATCTTTTCTTTTCTTTTCTTTTCTTTTCTTTTTTTGAGACAGAATCTTGCTCTGCTGTGCAGTGCCACAATCTTGGCTCACTGCAACCTCCTCCTCCTGGAGTCAAGCTATTTTCTTGCCTCAGTCTCCCACGTAGCTGGGATCACAGGCACGCGCCACCATGCCCAGCTAATTTTTGAATTTTTAGTAGAGATAGAGTTTCGCCATGTTGGCCCAGCTGGTCTCCAACTCCTAACCTCAGATGATCTGCCTGCCTCAGCCTCCCAAAGTGCTAGAAACACAGGCGTGAGCCACTATGCCCAGCCCATTTCTTGTTGTAAATACAATTTTGCTTCTGGTTTTCTAATCTATAAAAATGTTTAACTGTTATGATAGTTTATCAGTATTTTCACAAATTGTGATTAAAACGTGACCTTGCTAAAACATGCTTTCTTGCCCCAATTTAGTCTTGAGTAACATGTTTTCTTCTAGTACCTTTATGATTTGATGTGCTGTTTTCAAATCAACTACAGAGACATCAGGATTGTACCATAGAAAAAATAAATATTGGGATTCATCTTTTCACAGCGAATTTTAAGCCAACTTTTTTTTTTTTTTTTTTGCCAATTAATGAGAGCTTGTAAGGTTGCTGAGGTTGGTTGGCCTTGAACTCTTGGCCTCGCCTTCGCAAGCGCCACGACATCCGGCTGGAGCCACTTTGGGCCTGAGCCAACTTTTATTATGTTAAATGTACTCATTTGCACTTGAGTCGTCTTCCTAAGGAAGTTAGGAAGACTTTCTGGTCTTCCTAACACACTATTTGTTTACTGGCACTAAACTGATATGTTTATTATAGTGCTACTTCAATGTTTGGTAAATGAGTTCAGTAATCTAACCAATGTTGTGGACTATAACATTTTTGTTATCATTTGAATTTTCACTTGATTTAGCTAAAAGCAAACACTAAAGATTATTTTATTCAAAATATTCACTTTACACATTAAATCAGGAATATCATCTTTAGAATAAAAAATTGTTAAATTACACACTTTATGTTAAAATTATAGAATTAATTTTAAAGTATACTATATTTCATGCCATCTAAATTTAAACTTTATGAAAGACTTATACACATGCAAATGTTATTGCATTTTCTGCTCCAGTATCCTATAAATATAAACATATTTATTTTAAAAGTCAGCTTCTTTTCTATTCCTTCAAAGAATGTTATAACCTCTTTAATAATTGATTTTTAAAAGCTCTCATAAATATATAAAATGATTCCTCTTGTTTTCATTCTGTTGTGATAACATAAAATTTTCTGTCCTTACAATAGGTCATTGTTTTCCTTTTCAGATTTTAAACCGCTGGATTTCTTTAAATTATATCTTCAGTTGACTATTTCATAACAAACACATCTTTCAATGGCCTTTATTAAAGATTTTTCAACAAATCCCATCTGTCTTTTCTGGTAAGCTCTCTCTGATAAGGTCCCCACTGAGTAAAAAGACAATTCTTACTCCCCAGGAAGCCTCCTTCTTTCCCCTAGCTCTCCAAGTCTTCCTTGTAGAAATTCTCCTTGCCATTTTTATCTTTTTCTTCTTTCTTTACCTTTTTTTATTCATTCTCATCATCCAGTAATAAAAGAATTATGGGCTGAGCATTAGATGCTACAAAGTGAATTCTTCACTTTAAGATAATTTTTCCAAAAATAAGAAAAATAAAAATGTTATAGATTTTATTTTTCTCTTCTATAGAGTTCTTATAAGCATAAGGAGAAAATATATATATATATATATATAATATAAAAATATATATATAATATAAAAATACATAGATAATATAAAAATTCATAGAATGAATGACATTTTTACAAAGAGGAGTATTCCATGATATATGTGGAATCAATATGGCCAGCATTAATATTCCTAGGAAAATAAATAACAAAGCTTTGCAGGTGGACATCTGTAGTTGATGCTGAGTGTGCTGTAAGTGCGTCCTGTTCCAGCTACTACTCTGGATGACTAACTACTTAGAGCCACCCCATTCTCACTGGGATGCCATGCCACCTCACTTCCCTTTTCCTTCCTAGAGCTAAAAGCTAAAGACTTATTATCCTAATTATAAGAGCTCCATGCCCTCCTTGTCTTAAGGCGGGACTAACTCTGGGTGAAATTTAGCTTCAGAGCTTCCCATAGGATCCGTCTGAAGCTGCAGTGCTACCGAGGCTAGATTCTTGCTAGCCTTCTTCCCTTCTCAATGCTGCTACCCTGAATCCACTTCTGAAACCATTCCCTTATTCAATCACATGCATGCAAGTATGCAAGGGAAACTATGTTGCTTTTGAGTTGCCCAGTGAACCTATGCCCTCTTGTATTCAGCCCTGTGTAGTTCCCTCCTGCTTTGACTTTGAGCTTGCCCTATGTCTAACTTTGGCTCATGGGCTATTAGCAAGCATAATGCAGAGGCTTGATGGGTCCTCAGGCATTGGAATGTGCCTTCTTTGAATGCTTCTTTTTGTAACCTATTGTTCTCCCAGAGAAGCCCAAACCGCATGAAGGAATCACATGGAAGAGAGATGAGCATTTCTCAAAAATTTCAAGTGAACTGACTACAGACAGTCAGCAGTAACTGCCAACCAAGTTCAGGAGCCATCCTGGATTTCAAGTCCAGTCAAGTGACATCACAGGAACCAGAAATCTGTATTTGTTACATAGCAGTAGATAACTGAAAAAAAAAAAAAAAAACAGTTTAACAAATTCAAACTTTGAACAAATAGATGAATGAAGTGGAATATTTTCTTTTTGCTATGCTACAATCTGGACAATTGCTCCTGGTTTACCTACATTCAATCCTCCTAATCACAAGAATCCCTATGTGTTCTTTTCTCTTTTATATAGGGCAGGATAGTTTCTCAATTTCTTGCATTTTTGCTTATTTGTCAGTTCACTGAGTGATGGCAGATTCTGTCAGCGCATTTTCACGTTTAGTTTCTACAATTCGAAATTATTTTAGTTTTATTGTAAGCATTTCTACCTGATTCTTGAAAGTGAGCCTTAGTCATACTGTTGGCAATGTAAAGTGGTTATCCAGTGAAAGTTTCCTGTCTGCTGTTATTAGGGCTTGTTCAGCTCTACTTTCAAAATGGCACTTGCTGGCTGTATCTTTATATCTGGTTATATTAATAAAACAGAAGCTTGACACATGGACACATCTATACTTTTATTACATTGATCTTAAATTGTTTTTCTGAATTACACAATCATTCTTATTCCTAAGGTTTTCTAAGACAGAGGAAGTGCGAGCCAGTCATATTTAGATTTCCTTTTTCTCAAAGAAGTAGTAAGAAAAAATCCATTCCAATATATTAACAATTCTGATAAATGTCTGGATCTGCATAAAAACACATTATAATACATAAATATATATGTAGCTATGTATTTAGTTATAGTTTAGAAATGTGCATGTGTGTATCTATGTGCATTTATAAATGTGTATAAACAAGTAAATACTGAGACAGATAAGCATATTTTTCCTATTTCACGTAGTAATTTTAAATTTTCTACAATCAGCACTGTTATATCTAAATGTATGTAATATGTCACCCACATTTGGGAGATGAATATAGTCTAAAAAACTCTAGTAACTGCTACGCATTTCTAACCCACATGTCTGAGTAATGAACAACAAATAATCACAGTAAAATTGTTCTGCAAGCATTAACTTGTACAAAAGGCACAACCCTACTTAGCAACAAAGACTGCACTGTGAAATCCTCTTTTAAACAGGAGCTGAAGTAGTAAACAAGTCTTTAGACATATTTTTTTCCCTCAGACAAAGCTGCTGTTGCCACATTATCTTGTCAAACCGCATGAGGTTTAGATAGATCAATACTTATATAGGTAACTTCTAAGGAACACCTGGCCTTCCAGAGGTGACATGTTAATTAAATAGATAGCATTCTTTTTCTTAATGCACAATTGCTTAAATGTAGGTACTTCCTTCAGATTCTTTCGTCTCTGTTTTAATAGTTTTGTGAGCTTGAGGGCTAAAGGGAGCCAAGAAACCTGGTAAAAAGTAATAATTTTGGAAATGTTGCTAATGACATTTGGGCTGAAGAAAAAGAGAAAATGCAAATTTTTTCTTTGATCTCATTTGGCCTTTCTGCATTCCTAGCTCACCACAGAAGTATGCTGTGTGTTTCTGAGTGTTAAAACAGACATTTCGTAAATTAACTTGCTTTTGGAAAATACAAGGAAAGACCTTATCTAATAACGAGAGCTGTTCTTTAGTGATTTCCTAAGTCAGAATGTCAGATATTGCCAGTTTATTGATCTTCAGGATTGGAACAGCCTGGAATTAGGAACTACAGCCATACCATGAAAAAAAAATTCCCTTTACTCTAACCAGGGGAAGTTTACTGCCCTTGTCTGCAGAATTCATCAAGAAAAGGGGCCTAATCTTTAATAAATTATTGATGAAATAAATTTTGTAGCAGGCATGGTTAATAGAGATTTTAGAGATAGTGCACACATCTTGAGTCTTTGTCCACTTATTTCATAGTAAGTTATAATCGTTTTTTAAACTCAAAGCTAATTGTATCTCAGATACAATGTAAACAGTTATTTTTAAGGGTGAAAGTAACTTATTTGGTTTCCTACACATGCTTTACCTTTTTGAAAACTTTCTTCCTCCACTCATAGGCAACAAATGATAAGATTATAAAAGCAGAAGATAAAAGTTAGCTGTCTGTGTGTTCTTCATCATGAGGCATATTGACCTTATTAATTGTTTTTTGCCTTTATACTTTATTGCTTTTGAAAATTTACATGTACAACCTAGATTTTATGATTATATACTGAGTTCTTAGTCATTTATTTTCATAATTTCAAAACTGATGTTGAATCACCTTAATGTCCTTTCTAGAAGAAATTCAGTGTTATTTTTATTCCAAATAAAATGTGTGACATAATTTTTTAGAGGAAAATAACATTTACTTTCATCGCATGCAAAGGAGACAGTTATTTACAACATGTGTATTGCTTATATAGCAGAGACGTATTCTGTAACAGTATATATGTAATCGATAATATATTTCTTTCATTTATCTATTTGTAAGTGTGTATATGAATACTTTTTTATTTTATGTATACAAATATATTACTTTTGTAAACAGAGACAATATAGCCCAATCTATCACTGAAAACATATATATATATATATATCTCCATGCATACATATGTACTCCTGATGTCAAAAGATGTAGCTTTATATATTAAACAAATTTTAGTTTCTATAATTAGCCTCAAAATTTAATTTGTGCTCACAAAGAAATATTTTAAGAAAATTATATTTGGAAAAAAACTGTTTTCCATCTTAAACTGGGAATATTTGACTCAGTACCAATGTTCAATTTTATCATTTTTAGAATTTTGAAACTTAAATAACAGTTCTGTACACTTGAATATAGAAATATCATTCACTTTTATTGTAACTTGTGAGCATCATACATCAAAGCTTTAGATGATATCAGCAGGGAGACTGTGATATAGCATTTAAGAAGAAATGAACCTAGAAACAAAACTGGATTAAGACAAAAACAATGTTTAAGTTTATTGACTGTCTTCAACCAATTTTAAACTGTTTGTGGCTCAGTAAAATTTAAATGTACTTGTTTTTGCCCTGTCACCTTTTTTTGTATTATTCCTATTTTTAGGCAAACATCTTTTTTTGTTTTTGTTTTTTTTGCCAATCAATGAGAGCTTGTAAGGTTGCTGAAGTTGGTTGGCCTTGAACTCTTGGCCTCGCCTTCGCAAGCGCCACGACATCCGGCCAGAGCCACTTTGGGCCCCGCAAACATCTTTTTTAAATTAACTTTATTAATCCATTATTAATTCTTATTTATCATTATTTAATTTCTAAGAAGACAGTTCTTTGAGAAGACAATGATGCCCTTTGTGACATCATATATATTTTTTTACCATGGAAATAAAAATAAAACTGTTATTTATAGTTACATAATCAAAAGAACATAAAATTTGAAGTCAATATTAATGTTGAATAATACTGATGCTACATTGTAAATTAAAAATACTAAAAACTTTACCTAAATTTTCTGATGTTCTCATCTACAATAAAAACAAAATACCCAAATGTTTATAAGAGTATATAGTACATGGTCAAAAATGTTACTTTTCTTTCCTTCATTCTTGAAAACTGCCATCACTATTCTGTTTCATAGGACAGAAACGACTTTCATTTGCATTTTTAATTAGCAAATGTGTATTACTATCCTTGAAATTCAAAGAAGTAATAAAATAAATGATTGTCACTTTTTTAATATGCAAGAAGTTATTAATCAGCCTTATGATTAATCACAAATAATTGATGATTGCAAATGAAAGTGTGTGATCAAGATTTAAAACAGTAATATTCTGTTAGAAGGCATAGAAGGAGACAAACACTCATGAAATACTGATAAAAGCTTTTATTTGTACAGCTCTTCCAGAAAACAGTTCGTAAATATCATAATGTTCAAAGGGTTTATATCCTGTATCTCTCCTACTGAATCCAGCATAATTCTACTTCTAGGAATCTCATTTAATGAAATAATTAAATATATAATATAGACAATGGATTCTATACACATGTTTATTAAAAACAGTAATATTCTGTTAGAGGGCATAGAAGGAGACAAACACTCATGAAATACTGATGAAAACTTTTATTTGTACAGCTCTTCCAGAAAACAGTTCGTAAATATCATAATGTTCAAAGGGTTTATATCCTGTATCTCTCCTACTGAATCCAGCATAATTCTACTTCTAGGAATCTCATTTAATGAAATAATTAAATATACAATATAGACAATGGATTCTGTACATGTATGTTTATTACAATATTATTTATTATGCCCAAAATGTGAAAATAAAAAATTCTGCAACGTAATTGGATTTTTAATATAAATGATTGTCCATCTATATGTCAAACATTTACGTAGACCATGAAAAGTTTTCCAAAAAGAAAAAGAAATAAAATGCTCATGGTACAGTTTTAAGTTGAAAAGAAGAGAAGGATGCAAAATTACATATATGTAAAGAACTCATATATATTTGTTCCACCATCCAAAAAAGGAAAATAATCAAAACCACTGTAATCACTTATTTTTTATAGATTAATGCATGCTAATTCAATTAGCATTTGAAATAAACTCCTCTCTTAAACTCCATATGCCATTAAAAAAAATCTAACTTTTTCTCTGTTTGATTTGTTTATGTTTTTAACTGTGAATCATTTCCAGCCTATTCTAGACATAGCAAGCTCTACAAAGATCTTCCAACTTCGTTATAAAGGCACACAGAAATTATCTTGTTAATACTTCTTTAAAAAGCTTGTGGAGGTTATCCCTCTTCCAAAACTGGGCAGTTCCTTCTTAAGGACAGAAAGTTTAGTTCTCCTAATTACAAAGTCTCTGCAATTGCTTCTTTTCTTAAAGTAATATGTGAGTTTGAGGTTTTAATGATCCCTTGATTCCATATATCATGTGTTTTTTATTATTGTGTTCCTAGTGCTTAAGACAACATTCTTAGCTCATATTAAGCATTCAGTATTACTAAGGTGTTGACCCAAAATGTTATGTCTTCTCTATTCCAACGTTTTGAGAAGGAAATTCAGCTAATCATGTACTATCCAGCATTAAAAGAGAAACACTCAAATGAGCATAATCATTTTTTCATAGCTATAGATTTAGTTTTCTTAGCTAAAAATGAAGAACAGCACCTAGTTATTATTTTAGAATAGAAGTCCTGTGATAATTTAGGTAATACAGAAAATCGAGGTGCATTCAGAAATTTTGATTCTTGGTAAGTATTGAGTAAACAAGGCGGAAAACCCCTATGCTTTAAGCAATTAACATGATTATGATGTCGATACTTTGGGATGCTTTTTTTTTTGCGATGGAGTCTTGCTCTGTCACCAAGGCTGGAGTGCAGTGGCGCAATCTCAGCTCACTGCCATTTCTGCCTCCCGGGTTCAAGCGATTTTCCTGCTCAGCATCCTGAGCAGCTGGAATTACAGGCGAGCACCACCACTCCCGGCTAATTTTTGTATTTTTGGTAAAGATGAGGTTTCACCATGTTTGTCAGTCTGGCCTCGAACTCCTTACCTCGTGATCCGCCCACGTTGGCCTCCCAAAGTGCCGGGATTACAGGCATGAACATCCGCGCCCAGCTGAGTTGCATTCTTTAACAAGATTGCTTCAGAGTAATCTTATGTGGACTGAATAAAAAATGTACGAAAATGCTTTGAAAACTCAGGACACAGAAAGTTCCTATAAATGCTGGTATTTCTATTTGAAAATAGAAATTCCTTTCTTTTTTTAAAAAAATTTTTATTGCATTATAGGTTTTGGGGTACATGTGCAGAACGTGCAAGATAGTTGCATAGGTACACACATGGCAGTGTGTTTTGCTGCCTTCCTCCCCTTCACCCACACTTGGCATTCATCCCCAGGCTATCCCTCCCCAGCCCCCCACCGCTGTCCCTCCCCCATTCCCCCCAATAGACCCCAGTGTATAGTAGACCGCCTCTCTGTGTCCATGTGTTCTCATTTTTCTCACCCGCCTATGAGTGAGTATATGCGGTATTTCTTTTTTCTGTTCTTATGTCAGTTTGCTGAGAATGATGTTCTCCAGATTCATCCATGTCCTTACAAAGGACACAAACTCATCATTTTTGATTGCTGCATAATATTCCATGGTGTATATGTGCCACATTTTCCCAGTCCAGTCTATCATCGTTGGGCATTTCTTTGCTATTGTAAAGAATGGTTCCAGTTCTTTGCTATTGTAAACAGTGCTGCAATGAACATTCTTGTGCATGTGTCCTTATAGTAGAACGATTTATAGTCCTTTGGATATATACCCAGTAATGGGATTGCTGGGTCAAATGGAATTTCTATTTCTAGGTCCCTGAGGAATCGCCACACTGTCTTCCACAATGGTTCCTTTCTAATAATACTTTAACAAATAAATATATTTTAGTGATAAATTCATAAAATGGGTGTTGTCAATATGTATTATGTAAATTTTAAAAGTATAAATTGTACATTATTTAAGCAATTGAATTTTATTAGAGTTTCCTATATATTGTCTTAGGTAGCCTCTTTCTTTCTTTCTTTCTTTCTTTCTTTCTTTCTTTCTTTCTTTCTTTCTTTCTTCTTTCTTTCTTTCTTTCTTTCTTCCTTTCTTTTTCTTTTCTTTTCTTTCTTTCTTTCTTTCTTGACAGAGTTTTGCTCTTGTGACCCAGGCTGGAGTGCAATGGCGCGATCTTGGCTCACCGCAACCTCTGCCTCCTGGGTTCAGGCAATTCTCCCGCCTCAGCCTCCTGAGTAGCTGGGATTACAGGCGCATGCCACCATGCCCAGCTAATTTTTTGTACTTTTAGTAGAGACGGGGTTTCACCATGTTGACCAAGATAGTCTCGATCTCTTGACCTAGTGACTTTATTATCTGTGAAAGTATTATGCCATTGCACATACTTTGAATTGAACAATAAATGTTATAGAAACTCTGTTGCTTCAAATAGTTACTATTGATTGACGTCTATTTTCAACTTTCCTTACTCCTTTCATCTCTGGTTGGAAGACATTGGGAACCTCCTTATTTTAAACATTGCTGAACACTAGAATTATCTAAGGAACTCTTATAAATCTTGATGCCCAGGTGGCACCCCATAGAAATTCAATCAGAATATCTTGGAGCTATGCATTGGTATTCTCGCATGACCCTCAAGTGATTTTAACGTGCAGCCTAGTTTGGAAAACACTCTTCTAAGGAACTTGCGAATAAAAGCGCTTTGCATCTGAGAATGAAGCCTCAGTATGTGGTGACATGAGGAAGGGCTAACCAAGTTTTTATTTGGTGAAATATGCTTTTCCCAGCTTCCCCCAGGGGAGATCCTCATTCACCATTGTATCTGACACAGAGGCCAGAAGGTAACAAAATTGTCATGTTCATTGGTGAGCACAAATGTAGTCTAAATCCACCCCGGTCATTTTCAAGCTATTTACAATTTTGTATTTCCTACCATATATCTTGCAGATAATCTCGAACCAATTTTTTTAACTCTAAAGAGATGTCTGCCCTTTATCAAAGCTATAGTTTAAATAATATTAATTAAGCTTAATTAATATTACTAATAGTAAGGTTAATAAATAAGCTTTGATATATTGATATATTTGATAATATGTTAAAATTATTCTAGATCCTGTTATAAAGGGTGTTTTCTATAGTTTCTAATATTAGATTAGTATTTAAATATTCTATTAAACATGAATTATTGGAGCAGAAAAAATAAATCATTTGGTTATTGTTTCTACAGGCTGTGTGACTTCCAGCAAGTCTCAACATTCAGGCTGATCATTGATATAATGGGATAATGGCTATTTAAAGGGATACTCCAAAGTTTTACCTATGAAAACCTTGGTGATAGTGCTTAGTGGTTATGTTTAAAAATTAGTATTTCCTTCTCTTTCCAACTATTAAATATAGATACTGTCCCAAGGATTTGTCCTTAACCATCTATTCTCCAGTTATTCTCTCTTCTTTAACAACCTAATTTAACACTATGGTTTCATGGAGCCTTGAAACAGATGGCAACTCGGGGCTGACCATTTCCCGGTACCAGTCCTACCCTTTCCCCTGTGTGTGCCAATCTCAGCATGTGAAGGTCTTTCATGGCTAACATTTCCCACGCGAGCTCTCTCTTTATCCCACCTAACCCTATCTGTGATTTTTATTTCTGATAATGACCTTCTCACCTTTCTAGTGTCTTAGTTTTAAAATAATGGCCTTTCTTGGGGCTTCTCTCTTCCTTTGCTTACTTGTAAAGTTTTCCAGCTCCTTTCTAGACCTCTCATCTGCAGCTTCTTTGGAATTTGCCCAACTGGGCCATCTGCGGGAATCACATTTAACCGGGATTCATGGGAAAGAGCTATCACTGACAAGGAAGGTATCTAACAACATTAGTATAGGCAGAGAATATGTATTAATGAGTGCGATACTAACTGAAGTTCTCCTGGGTTGGCAGATAAAGGTGATTAAGACATGCTTGTCTTTGGGGGGAAAGGAAATAAAAATGGATGGACATAAATAAATATAAAAATATTAATAAAATTAACACAAGGAAGAAGAACAAACAGGCCAGTATGTGCGTTATCTCCTTTAATCTTTGCGATAACCCTGTGAGGTAGGAATGGTGAAATTAGGCTCAGGGAATTTGAGTAATCTGCTGAAAATCACAAGGCCAAGTGTCAAAGTGAGAATTTAAATAACAGGTTATATTTCTTAGTACAGAAAGTGCAAATAAACATCTATGCTCCAGGCAAATCTGTACATATATTTACTGAGCACACATTCTACATAAACTCTCTGCAATATTTGACATATTCTCTATAATAAATAGTTTAAGATAAGGGTGTAGGTAATGAAACTAGAGAATGAAAATGCTACTAATCATTCTTCACAGATGATTGTTGCAAGGGTCGAATCCTGTTCCTAGTGCTTCCCAACAAATAACTTCTCTTAAATAAATACATACCTACTTCAGAACACTGATTAGGAAGGAAGGGGTCTTAGTTTCTTTTCTTTAGTCTATCACTAATCTGTTCATGACAGTCTTAGTTTATTTTCTTTAGTCTATCACTAATCAATTCATGACTTTCAGTGAGTCAGAAATTAAATGGTCTTTTATTCCATTACCTTTAAAAATGGACGAGCAGAACTGGCTGGCTTATTCTATTGCATGACTTCTCAGCTCATTTATGAAGATAATTTCAAAAAACAATGCTGGAGTTATAATAATGTAGAATATGACATGGTGTAAAAAATTAATATGTAATTTGTCCTACAATAGAACAGTAATCTTAAAATTGACTTAATAATAAAATCTACTTCTATCCTTTCATTTAAAGAATGAGAAATCAGGCCCACAGAAATGAAGTGATCAGCCCAGGCTCACAAAGCTAGTCAATTTCACAAGAACTGGACTTGCTGATGCTCAAGTCAGTATATATGGTTTTTTTTTTTTTTTTTTTTTTTTTTTTTTTTTTTTTTTTTTTTTTTGCCTGCTTATTTCTCTTCTGCTAGATTCATAATCACCCTCATGGAACCTCATAAAATGAGCACTGGGAGATTTCAGAATAGGCAGGATTCTAGAATCCATGCTGGGATCATGCCTAAAAAAAATGAACTGTTTCCTGAAAGACAAGTAGTGTGCAAAAAATGAAAGGGAATCAGTCCAAAAGATCACATTTGGTGTCCTCCACTCTTACTCAGATCATTATGAAACCCCTTAGGATTCTTTTGCCTGCACATAACAGTCACAAGTTTAATTCATGTAAAAAATTATTAAATATATCAAAAAAAGTCTCATCCAAGTATCAAAAATGCACAGTTCCATTTGATTAAGCAGAAATTCTGTTTCTACAAAAAGTGTAATTATGACACCAAATGTCTTCATAAATACCATGTATTTTAATGCAATAATAAAAATAAAACCTGAGTGAATGTGAACTATGAGGCATTTTGAGACTTACGCAACAAGCCTTCATTTCCATTGTCGTTTTCCACATCTCTTCCACTTTTTAAAAGAATTCTTTATGGTAGTTACATATAGTTAGGTACTGATAGGCTAGTATGAGATTAAAATCTAAAAATGTAGGAGAAATACAACATTTTTTCAACATTCTAGTTAGGAATAGTGTCTGTTTTTTTTCTTCCTGTCTCTTGATTTCAATAAACAGGGTGTTATGCTAAGAATGCAAAAAAGAACTTAATCTCCTAAGCACCTTATTATCTGTAGTTACATATACAAAACTTGATGTTGGAAAAACTACAGAAGAAACATTCTGCAAGTTCATCATGCATATGGATATATGAATTCATGTGTAAGTAAACACCAATATATGAGTACGGTTTCCCTTTGAATTATTAACCATCCAATAATAGTTACATGTTGTTTTTACATGTGTCGAAGTGTTATGTGCATTATCCTATAATTTAGAGTCTCTTTCAGCTCTTCAGAGACATTTTTTCAGCCTCTAATCTCTTTCAACTAATCTGCTCTTTCTCTGACTCATCTACTTCCTAAATTTTTTCATGTACTCTCATCATATATTAGAAAATGCCACGGTATATACGTTATGCCCTGTTTACGAACACTTTTATGTAAGAGGCTTAATTAAAATTCTGGGCTATTGTGAAAAGGATGATCATGAAGTTTTTTGTTTATTTTTTGTTTTGGCTTTCTGTATTTAAAAATACATGGAAATACTGTATAATGAAAGGTGATCAATTAATCCTTGATATTGCTTTTGGAACTTTGTAAAATTTCTCAGGCAAAAATGTGGTAATTTTTTTGGAAATATGACCAAGTCTTACATAAAATTTGATCCTTCAGTTTTGTTTCAAAATTAAAAATGACAGTTTTAGAATTTCTAATGGAAATATGCTGCTTTTCTTTATTTTTTGAAATTGCATTAATCTTGCTTTCTGTCATTCCCATGACTTCCATAATTATCATCCTTTGAAAACTGGGGGTGGGAGGATGGGCAGCTGATTTGCATTTTAGAAAACGTTGTGTTCTCTTAGCTCTGCTTTAGGCATATGGTCTTTGAAGTTATTTCCAGTGGTCTCTTACTAGTGTAAAAGTTTGGTCTCCTGTTAAATTGCCACCTGTGCTAAGGAAAGCTAATCCATTAAGGTCGAACAGCTCTAAGAAGGTGCCATGGTGCCTGGGGCAACCTCTTAAGTTTCAGCTCTAGCAGCTCCTGGGAGATGTGTTTGGGATGGTCCTTGTTACAGAAATTAGATGGATCAGGAAGTAAACAGAGGTGTCTTTAATCTGACCCAGCTCTAAGACAAGAGGGTGGGGCCTGGGGGAATTCCTCTTCTAATTATTTTACGGGTCAGTTCTCTGAGACTTATGTCAATGTCTGATGCTCATAATTCTTAGGGGAAAATTTTGAAAAAAAAAAATGATAAGCCATTGAAGCTGTCGAATGTTTCCTTCTGAAAATACCCTGTCCCCTGCATTTGCAGGATTGCTGACCACAGGGTGGGTCTTGCCCTTCTACCAAGGGGTGTGATTGGAAGAGGGAAATTAGAGGTGCAGCTTTTCTCACCTGAAAACTTTCTCCTAAATTTTAAGGGTGTCCCCTCATTTTTAGTTCCTTGTTTATTTTAGATTTTTGTATTTAATTTTATTTCTTTTGATGACTTGGGGCAAGTTCCAACTGCTGTGTTCCTGTTGGTTTCATCATCTTTTTGAGTTAATCTCTCAACATTTCAGCCAGTTGAGCAGTTGCCCAAGTCTTTCCTAAGCAAAACTGGTGGCATGCAATCCAGTGTCTGCTGCTAATTTGTGACTGCAAGGTTTGAGAAGCGGCAGCTAGAGAAACGGAAAGACAGCCGGACTTGCTTGAGCTAAAAGAAAAATTCAAGAGCCATTTCAGGCAGAGAACTCCCAACTTCCAATTTCTCATTTTCTGTAATATCAAGTCTATGTTTACTTCTAGGTGATAGGTTATCCTTTTCTTTTATCTGTGGAGAGATATTAACTATTTTAACAACACAAAAATTGTCATTTTTCCATTTAAGTCAAAACTTTCTCCTTTACAGCACAGTTTCCTTAAAGAAATTGTTAAAAAATTAAGCCAACAAAAGACACATTTTAATATTGTGAAATACAGTTTTATAGTTATTTTTTAAGAAAGATACAAATATATTTCCAAAATAAGCACATAGGTACATGTCAAAACTATATTTTTATGAGCAATAATATAAATATTTTAATCATTAATGATATTTCATTTTATAATTGACTGTTCCATAATATTCTGAACATTGTTTTCTGTGTCATTTCCTACAGGGGAACAATAAAGTTTTTTTTATGCTTTGACTTAAAATAACTGAAAAAAAATAAAGTAACATGATGGTGATGATTAAATAATCTTTTGCTTGGTTGTTTACTTTGTAAACTTCATATCATTAATTTGTTTTATTTTTTCATTTATCATTTTTAGGTAAAAAAGGTAAAAACGTTTTGAAATTTGATATTAATGAGATTAAGAAAGAGAAAACACTTTGAACTAAAATGTCTACTTCCAATAGCAAAATGACCTCAGAGATGTTCTGAATCAACATTACAGAAGATCCCCCAATGGGGGCTACAAGATAGGTTACAAATTTTATTTTCTGTAGAAGTGAAATCTTATTTGCTAGCCAACTTAGCTTTTTCAAATCAAAACATAAATTTTTAAATGCTGCAAAATACTTGTTTTAAAAGACAAGGAGACAATTTCAGAACTTACAGAATTTTTTAGTCCAAAATTCCTTGGAAGGCTACAGGTGCCCTTCAATAAATTGATTTCTGGGACTTTAAAGGCTCACATCTTGTCAACTTCTACCTAAGTGACTTAAAATTGTCAAATAAATGAAACTCCATTTCTTTCAGTTTGGAGTAAATATTCAGTCAATTTCAAGGCCCCACTCTATAGACAGTCTCTTTGCCTGGCTCCCTCCTTGGGTATTCTTGAAATTCAGATATATTCATGACTTCCAGAAAGAGTCCCTGCCCTCGGGGTAATGATGGCCTTGTTGCACTAGGTCATAGTTGCCCCTTTCTACGTTTAATAAGGCGTGGGTGGCCCACTTGGAATTCTGGAGTCTCAGGCTGACACCTCATTATGCCAGTCATGATTCTTTCCATGATGTCTTATTCAAGGAATCTTCTCCACTCCATCTCAGGCATCTTCTGTGTCTCTCAGCACTTCCATGTCCGATGACCAAATCACATGGCATTCCTAGATTCCCCTTCGTGTGTCTAAATGATCATTTTGGATCCAGGTGTTAGAGGATTCTCTCCTCTCTGATGCTCTAGAACTTCCATTTGATGCCGAGTGTAGGATTTCTCTGAGGCTTACAGACATCCCAGATAAACTTCAGAAATGGGTAACTAGAACTTGTGTGCTTGTGTTTCTCTATACCCGTCATCTTGCCACTCCACATCTCTGGGGAAGATTGTGGCTCCATTTGAGGTCAGAATATGATTAGATTAGTACTTTGCCCCTACACTTTTCCTGTCCAAATCTCTCTTGAAGATTCTCCTATTACCACGAGTAACTTTCCCTTTTATATTTTGAAGGGACTGTCTGTATTTTATGCTCTTCTTCCTCAATACTGTGGCTTAGAGGAAAGCTCCATGTTCAGATTATCAAGGTTTTATTTTTACATAGAGAAGAACCACACCTGGGGAAAGTAAAACAGCTTTTATTCTTTCAAGAATTTCAGGCTTTGAAGACTAAAATCCTATTCACGATTTTATATCTTTGGTTCTGAGCTCAAAGCTGAGTATTAATGTCTTGTTTTAGGTGGTGCCTGACCTCCCACTGAAGCAACAAATGTTATTAATTCAGTGAGGGGGAGAGATGATGGCCCAAGACACTGGGTAGTTAGTCCTAGCACAGTGCCCCAAGCAGACAGACATCAACCTAGTGACAGAATCAGGGACCTCCTCTACCACCACCCTGAGTCTCCAGAAACTTGCCATTAGCAAAAACTGTGATCAGGGAAGAAGGACAACCATGGAGGCCTGAGGGGGAAGTTGAATTAATAAAGAATTTGAAATTTAAATTGTCTTAATATATACCTTAATATAAAAGACTCGTTAAAGCCAGAGACTACACAAGAGCGATTGATAAGAGTAAATGTCCTCCTTCTCAAATGGTCATCTCCTCCTTCATAAGATGACATTTGAGGGCCAAATAAATAAAGGAGACATTTCTACTTTTGCATAATACAACCTGTGTGTAATAAAGTTGGAATTAGGAACACACTTAATGTAGTTTAAATGCTTAACAGATTTTAGGAACAGGATATGTGTTCAAAACTTATCACACTTGTTATCATTTGCGTATGATCCCTTTTCAATGCATATCTTTAAACCATAATCACAGTCTGTTAAGCCTTGATGCATCTGCATCTTTTTTTTTTCTTTTTGACATGGAGTCTTGCTCTGTCGCCCAGCTGGAGTGCAGTGCAATGGCACCATCTCGGCTCACTACAATCTCCACCCCCTGGGTCCAAGGGATTCCCCCGCCTCAGCCTCCCAAGTATCTGGGATTACAGGTGACCACCACCACACCCAGCTAACTTTCTTGTATTTTAGTAGAGACGGGTTTTCTCCATGTTGGCCAGGATGGTCTTGATCTCCTGACCTTGTGATCTGCCTGCCTCAGCCTCCCAAAGTGCTGGGATTACAGGCATGAACCACTGCGCCTGGCCTGATGCATCTGCATCTTGTTCTCTCAGAAGGTTACAAAACTGTGTATTATGATTATTTTTAAAAATATATTTTCATTTATAATATCAGGCAGTTTTCTCTTGCAATAAATATTTAATAATATAAATATTTGTAATGGCTGAATCATAGATTCTTGAAGGAATATGCTTTAATCTAGCCCTAGTGTTGTAGAGATTGCTAAGTGTCCCTTAATACTTCTATCAGAAGCCTGCAAGTTTTAGCTGAGTTATAGAAGGGCCCTCTACAGACTCAACACATACACACAAACATGCGCTCACACACAGATACACACATAGATTCACAGAGACATATGCACAGACACACACAGAGATACACACACAGTCATAGAACCAGGACTAGAAGAACCTAAACCAATCATTTTGCAGTGGTTCTCTTCAGAGAAGTATTGAAGCTGTTTCATTTTTCTGTTTTACTTAGTTACACCTGGTATTTATTTGGAAGTTTAATTTTGGTGTGTGATTAAAAATTACTGTATTGTAAAGACATTACTAATGCATGTTTTAAAGTATCTAATGGAAAAATATCACTATTCCCTATTGTAATTTTCATCAGTGGAATGGAAATAACTGATGGGATGAGACAGAGAGAATAGGCAATTCCTTAATGGGGTAAATTGTGCTGCTTACATCGTATTTGTGTAGGACTGGGCTGAGAGGGTATAGGGGATAATAAAGAAAACATAGCAATTTTCTAATGAAACCTGATGACTCAGGAAAAGATTTTGTTGTAAGACGTCATTAACTTCTGCTATAAGTAATGCATGCAGAGCCTTGGACACTTGCTCAATCAGTGTTTAGAAGGTAACTAATCTACCTATTAAAATTGAGAGTTCGTTCTGCTATAAATGGGTTCTGAGAATATTCACCAATTGGGAGAGACAAAGACTAAATTTTAGGAAGTCTTTTCAGAGGGGACCCTAAGTATGTATATAGATTAACAATACCAAGTCCAACAGTTCTCTTCTATATCACTAATTTTCTTCACTGGTTGAAATGAGATTTGGTGGCAGCATTATCGGAATTTAATAATTAATGAATATTGTTATTTTATTCCTGGAAAGATTATGCATTCACTTTAACAGAGAAACATTTATTCTCTTTGATTATGACGGTCCTCATCAATTTTTTATTTCTCTCATAAGTGCTCATGATAAGGATAATGAACTTGAGATGGGCAATTCATCAGCTCCTGATGAAGATTTGTTGAGGACTTCTATTATTCCACAACTTCACACTCATTTATTCAGTGCAACACTGATATTAATCCCTTTCTTTGCCTTAAAATTTCCTTCCTTTTTTAGAGAATGATAGATGAAATGATGTACATAAAAGTGCTTCGTAAACTCTGAAGTGCTACACAAACGTAAGGTATTATTATTTAAAATTATGATATATGCTTGGTGTTTAAAACGGTGCTTTTTGTTTAATAATGATATCTAGTTCTTCTCAATTGCTTGGAGGATCAACCAAAATGGCTCATTGATTGGTAAATTAATGCGACAGTCTTCCTTTTGTATGGGCTTCTGAGATGGTCATTAATTCTGTCCTGAGGATTGCATGCAATTTAGAAAGGAGGGAAACATGGCTTTTTAACATTTCATGACTCTACTCTGCCAGATAAATAGCACTCCTCCTGGATGTGCTCTGTGTACAATCCTATTCTTCTTTGATCTTGTTGACACTGTGAACATTGAAATGCTGTTCACAATCTCATCACTGAAGGAAACTTTATCTTATGAACGCCTGATCCCTAACAGTGTCATGAATTTCATGTTATCTTTTTTTGTTGTTAAAAACAAATCATATTTTAGTGTTAGCAGTAAATAGAATCTTATATTGAACTTGATTTTCTCCATGCTCCAAAATTTCCTTCTTTCTGATGCTCTTAGATATTAGGAATGAATTTGCCTCTGAACATGTTGAGTTGGATCCTGTCGAATCTCCACTAAACAAACTTATTTACACTCTCATTGTTTAAAGTTTGCATTACCTATTCTAATTTCCCTGAAATAGTTATTCTCAACCTATTCTAATTTCCCTGAAATAGTTATTCTCAACCAACCTATTATAATTGGTGTATGTGTTATTCTCAACCAAACTATTATAATTCGTATATGTGTTCTGAGCCCTTGACAAATGGACCAGTAATGAGAAATGATTTGGGGGAAATAAGTAAACTTAAGTATTTATTTTGTTAGGATACCATTTGTGAGATAGATAACCTAAAGGAATGATTTCTGCGAAGTAAAGAACAGCAGAATTCAACTGTTGGTTTTTTGTAACCAAGCAGTAAAAGGTTTAGTTTCAGTCTAAAGGAAAGCTGGTAGCAAAGAAAGATCCTGGTGTTCACCAAAAAATTGTTGGACTATTCCTTGTGAGTATAACAAAACAAGTCAAGGCAGAAATTCTTCTATGCATAACCAGTATGGCTCTGAAACAGACAATAAGTGAATGATTACAGACCCTACTCGAACACTGTTATACCAGCACAGTTGTGCTCTAGTTTTTGCTTACCACGTGTTGTTCTGAGGCTTTACATCACTTCAGGTATGCTAAAATTCAGAATTTGAAAGTAAGCCATAACTCCTAACAGATTGAGAGCTACTGCTCTACAAGATTAGCAAATCCTTAATAACCCCAAGATAGTTACTAAAGGAAAAAAAATCTTATTTAATTCCCTTAATAGCTGAAGAAACAAACATATTCTAATGAAATGTCCATTGTAACTGATTTTTGTCAGTATCTTGTAACTTACATTTTCTATAAGTAGCTTGTTTCTAAACTTAAAAGACAAATCCAGTACTCACCAGCGCTTATTTTTCTTATTTGTTTAAACACTTGTCAAAGAACATTTGATTTATTCTGAGCAACTATAAAATTGGGCATATTTTATGTTTTCTTGGCACTTGTATTTCAGAGATGAGGAAGGAATTTTACTTTTTGTGAAAAGAAAGCAAGTTTATCGTGAGAATGATTAGCATTGTGGGAGGGTAAATAGGTGAGGATATGGGGAGAGAAGTGATGTGCGACAGTTGCTGAAAGGAAACGAAGAAGACTCACAGGAGCCTGGCTCAGTATTGCAGAACCATATAATAGGCTACAATGAAATAGCGGAGCACAGATATTACAGCACTGATAGAATTAAGTTGTGCAGCACTCACTGCTGAAGATGTCTAGCTAAAAATTTCAGTGTCCTAACACAATAACGAAATGTCTTATGTCTGTGTATAAAACCAATGGCCTAACACAATAACCGAATATCCTGTGTGTGTATGTGTGTGTGGATGTGTGTATAAAACCAATGGTTTAACACAATAACCAAATGTCTTATGTGTATATATACATATATTATATATATATACACACACATATATGTATCACAGGATTCTAATCATATATGTATATATATGTGTGTGTATGTGTGTGTGTATATATATATTAAAAATTCCATGGAATCAACATTTAATATATATAGACGTGCCCTGCCCTCTTCCTGTCGATTCCAACATAGTTGTTCCTGGTTGTTAGGGAACATTCCTTATGTTCCTTCAGCCACCCTGGCTCTTTCCTTTTTTTGGCACTACCATCCATGTGACCTCATGGTCTTATGCTGGATACTCTGTAGCCAGCTGGCAAGGAGAGAGAGAGAGTACTGGAGAATTACAGCAGACATTTTCAGGGACCGATCTGGAAGTGGCATGATTCCATTTCAGTGGACACCTTCAGTGATATGGCTAATATGGGGGTGCAAAGGGGTTGCTGGAAATTGTAGAACTTGGCCAGAAAGCTGATTCACTGCAATACATTGACACCGTGAAAAGGTCCCACAAGTCTTTGGCAGATGGCTAGCCACCTACCTCGGCCTTAGCCAAGCACTATGGTTTTTCTCCAGCAGCGCTAAACGACCCAGGTATCAGTGTGGAAAACATGGCTAGTTGATTTCATTTGCGTTTTAAGTTTGTCCAAGGGAGTATGGGGAAAGAGCAATTGTAACGAGGAAGAGGTTCAGCCAATGATGACTCAGCTCTCCTATGTTGTGGAAAGAAATGAACCCACAGGCAGTTGATATACTTGAAGAGCAGGGAATAAAGGATCCAAGAATGGCCATTGAGCATAAGGATACTGAAGCTGGAAAAATGGAGTCAGAGAAGGAGAGAGCTGGAAAGATAAAAAAATTTATTCTTAAAGTGCATTTGGAATTTAAGTTGAGAGTTGGACCCCTAACACAGAGGGTGAGTCCACAGTAGTTGATAGTAAGAGGAGAGGACAAAGGAATAACAGTAGTTGAAGTGGAAAATGTACTACAAGTCTCAGGTGCTAGAAAGGTAATGTACATCATTTTAGCCTCTGGGATAATGGCATGTGGCAGACTGATTTTAAAAATGTCTTGATTCTTCCTACCCTAAAGCTCCCCTTTCCTCTGTAATTTTGACATGCTTTCCTTCATTGTGGGTGGGGCGCCCCAATCAGAACCACAGCTTGGCTCTGGGCTTAGCTACATGACTTGCTTTGGCCAATGGACTGTTAGAAAATGAGACACAAAGCAGAGGTTGAAAAATAACCTGTTCTTTATACTTTTTCTTTCTGACTCCTCTGCATTTGTCTCCTCCAAAACCATATAGGCTAGCTTGCTGGTGGAAGAGACATTCAGAGCAGACGTGGCTGAGTTGCCCTACTTGAACCAGTGAAGGTCATTGGAGACCAGTCAACAGCATGAAGAACTCAATAAAGATCGATAGATCAGTCTAGCCTACCCTCACTGGCTCCAGATGAGTGAGGAATCAATGCTTATTTTTATATGGCATTGAAGTTTTGCAGCTGCTGTGCAGCAATATATAACTGATACAAGGGCTGGAAAGGAGTACCATAGAGAATGTGGGGGTTGGGGGGGGGGTGACATGAAAGCCAAACAGTCTACAACACCTTTTGCAAGTGCTTGCTACAAAAAAGTATCCATTTACCCTATTGGCCAGATGAACGAAAACCCATACACTTCGGCTTCCACCAGCTCAATTCTGTTTGCCTCAATTTTTTGTTTCCATATCTTTTTATATCAGTGTCTTTTGTTATTACAACTAAAAGCTTTAATTAAGTAGCATATAAATAAAAAAAAAGATCATGTGCTAAGAAGATATTTCTTTAAAATCACAATTGACTGCTTTTTGAAAAGTCTAGAAAATTATGAGTTCCTAATTGTTGCTGTCACATACAAGGAAAATTAATAAAAATCTATAAAAACTAGTTTCTGAAATTAATGCACAGTTCATGTTCCACCTTAATAAAACCAAAGCAAGAACTTGCAAAAATTTTCTCTGTGGCTATTCCTGGAAAATAACAGGACCTCCAGTAAGTAGACCTGGACATCAACAACCATGGTAACACTGAAATGATTGTGGCATAGTCACTGCAGAATTATTTTTTGTTTAAATGCTTTAAATTACAACAACAGTATTTAAAGAATATGTAATTCAATTTTTGTGCCCAGTTTAAAAAAACTCTTCCAAGCTGTCACTCAGCTGTTGGTCTTAAATTGATTAGCTTCTACATACATAGGAACACACAAAAGGTATGGACCTGTTCTGAAGGCTTGAAATGCTATACCTATCCTGTGTTTTTCTCTAGAAGAATGGGGCATTGTAATTTAGGACATTTTAGTCCAGGAGTTTGTTTTAAATTTAAAGATGTATAGGGATCTTTTCCTCAGAAAGAAATAAAAGTATGCCAAATTATTATGAAACAAATTTTCCATATCTTGACCATGCTATAAACTTATTCAATACATGTGTTTTGTATATTTAACAGTTCTATCGAGGTACAATTCTCATACCATCAAATAGACCTATTGTAAATGGGCAATTGAATAACTCTTGGCAAGTTTAGAGAGTTGCACAACTCTCACCACGATTTAGGTTTAAAATATTTTCATCATCACAAAAGTTTCCTCATGCCCTTTTGTAGTCAACGTGCACCTACCGCTACATTCCCCTTTCCCCCCCGGTCCCTGGCACTACTAATCGGAATACTGTCTCTTTAAATTTGAGTTTTCCAGATATTTCACATACATGGAATCAGGTAATATGCAATGTTTTTTTTTTTTTTTTTTTTGCATCTGGCTTCCTAGCTTAGTATAATGTTTTTGTTGGTCATCCATGTTGCAGCATGTAATATAGATCTTGATATATTTTTTTCCTTTAGGTCAAAATACTTTCTAATTCTCTGTGACTTCTTTGATTTATGTTTGATTTAGAATTGTATTCTCTGATTTGTAAATGTTTAGGGATTCCCAAATATTTTTCTTCCTATTGTTCAGTTCCAATTTATTGCAGTTGAGAAAGATACTTTGGCTACTACAATTCTTTTCAAATTTATTAAGAGATTTTTTTTGTTTTTTGTTTTTGTCATTGTTATTTTGAGACAGAGTCTCTCTCTCTGTCATTTAAGGCTGAAGTGCAGTGGCTTGATTTCAGCTCACTGCAACCTCCACCTCCCAGGTTCAAACAGTTCTCTTACCTTAGCCTCCCGAGTAGCTGGGATTACAGGTGCTCACCACCACACCTGGCTTTTTGTATTTTTAGTAGAGACGCCGTCTCACCATGTTGGCCTCAAACTCCTGTCATCAAGTGACTCACTTGCTTCAGAGCCTCCTAAAGTGCTGGTATTTACAGGCATAAACCAGCGCACCCCGCCTATTAAGAATTGTTTTAAACTTGTGTCTGGTCTACTTAAGAGACTTCTATGTGTGTTACAAAAAGAAAGTGTATTTTGTTATTGCTAAGTCAATCTACAATTAAGTCAAGATGTTGTTTGAGTATACTATTTTCTGTCTAGTTCTATTATATATTAAGAGTGAAATACTGAAACTCCAATTCTAATTGTTGAATTGTCTTTCTTACCTTTGATTTTTGTGAGTTTTTGCTTCATTTATTTTGGATGCTTTCTTTTTAGGTGAGTACACATTTATAATCATTATGTGTTCCAGTTGTATTGACCCTTTTATCTCTATGAATTGTCTCACTTTGTCTCTAGTGATTTGTTATTTTAGAAACTATTTTTTCTGATATTAATATAGATGCTTCTGCTCTCTTATAGCTACTATTTGCTTGGTATGTATTTGTCTATGCTTTTACATCCGACTTATTTGTGCCCATGATCCTATTGTGTTTCTGCTAGGAGAGAGTTGAATTCTGATTTATTTAAATACAGTCTTATAATCTGTGTTTTTTTCATTACAGTGATTTTGTTCATTCACATTTAATGGATTATTGTCGTGGTTGGATTATTACTGTCCATTTACATTTAATTTTTATATGCCTAAATTTATTCCTCCTTTATTGCCTTCTTTTATGCAAAAGATAAATATTTTTGCTCTAGACATTATTGTATACCTGTTAACTTTTCACAATTTTAAAATGTCTTGTTACAACATGCCTGATAGTGTAGTAGTTGACCTAAGGATTACAATATGCCTCTTATCTTTTCATAATCTATCTCAGGTTAGTATTGGCTTAGTTCCAGGAAAATAGAACAGCTTTGTTCCAGTGTTGCTCCTTTCCCCCCCATTTTTTCTGTTTTAGTTGTCATGTATATTACATGTATATATGTTATAAAGTCATAAATATAATGTCATATTTGCCCATGACTATTAAAGAAATTTTTTAAATTCTTTTTAAAAAGATAGCTGTGTATTTTTTTATACTTTCTCACATATTTTTCATTTTCAGTGTCCTTCATTCCTTCCTCTAGATTTTAATTATCATTTAGTATGATTCTTTTTCAGGCTGTAGGACTCTCTTTTACAACTCTTGCAAAGCAGTTCTGCCAGCAATCAACTTTCTCAGGCAAGGTTTATCTAATTATGCCTTTATTTTTCCTTTTGAAAGATAGTTTTGTTGAATTCTTGGTGGACAAGTTTGTTTTTGCTTTTTTTTAAATGCTGCTCCACTACCTTCAGATATCTATCATTTTTGACAAAAAGGCGACTTTTAATTATGTTGCTGTTATTATGGACACAGTGAGTCCATTTTCTTTTGCTGCTTTTAAAATTTTCCCTTTCCCTTGACTTTCAACAGTTTAACCATAATGTGGTGTCGATATCTTTGTACTGATCCTACTTGGATCCATTGAGCTTCTTGAGACCCTGTAGTAA
The DNA here is from genome assembly GCA_031835075.1 of Saguinus oedipus. Classification (NCBI taxonomy): domain Eukaryota; kingdom Metazoa; phylum Chordata; class Mammalia; order Primates; family Cebidae; genus Saguinus; species Saguinus oedipus. Next base: position 19,450,310 of record CM063172.1, on the reverse strand, counting down.
CATTTGTCATTCAATTTGAAAAATTATGAAAATGTATTCTTTAAACGTTTCTTTCTGCCCCTTTTCTCCCTCCTTTTTTTTCCTAGGACTCCCATCACACCTACATGTTGACAGGCTTGTACTTGTCCTATAAGTTTCTGATTGTTCATTTTTCTTTAATGAATAATTTCCAGTGTTCCTTTTTTGAGTTCACAGATTCTTGCTTCTGTCATCTGAAGTCTGCTTGTTAAGTCCATGTAATAAATTATTCATGTTAGTTACTGTACTTTTCAACTTAAACATTTCCATTTGGTTTCAGAGGTTCCATTTTTAAAACTTTCTACTTAGTTTCTATTCCTAAAACTTGTTTTAGAGTTTTTACTGTTGTGATTCCTATTTGTTGATTCATCATCATATTTTCTTGAATTTTTTAACATATGTATATCATAGCTACTTTGAAGACTTTTTTTAAAACCAACATCTTTACCCATTCACACTTTTTACTGACTACTTTTTTCACTGAAAGCACAGCAATTTTAGACAATTGATTATAGCAACTCTGGATTTTGAGGGTCGTTATTCTTTCTGTTTTGTTTTCCCTTTTAGTCATTTGTCTAGACCATCTGTGTTTACTCTACCCTCATGGCGTGTGGCCACTGTGTTTCTCTTCAAGTCCTTTTCATTTTTATTCTTGTTTTTATTTCTTAACCTGGCATCCTAAAGATCACATCTGCATCTGGATGGCTTCATAGTTGTCAATCATTTGGCCAGAAACTTTGCTCAAACACCTTGAACCAGTAAAACTCTGTCCTCTCCCCACAGGTCTGAGTATGGTTTGTGCCTGCATTTAAATGTCATGCAGATTTTGCATTTGTACAAGTGTGTACTTCTGCTGGGCCATCATCTAACTGTCTTGACAGGCTCTGAGTCAACCAGGCAAGAGTAGAAAGCTTATTTAGTTCCTTTATTACCCTCTCATTTCCACGACCCCCTGGCTAAATTTCTGGCTAGTCCACCATTCAACTTCTCACCCAACCAGGACCCCACCTTCATGTTTTCCCTTTTTATTTTTATTTTTTGAATTTGCTGCTTTTATTGACAATGCCACTGAATGTAAGATTCTGCCCTGTGCCAAATAAAATTAACCCCCTCCAGCAACAAAGTTGCTCATTCTTACAACCAGCTCTGTCCTAGTAGCACTACCATCTTATGTGACTTGGGGAAGAATAAGAATGTAACATTCCCAGGCAAGAATCTAACAGACTCCACTGTTTTATCTGGAGCCCAAGAATTTTTCATGAATAGATACTTCTCTATTTGTTGTTTACCTACAGCATTTTACAGAGCTGTGAAGTGGTAATTCTTGACAATTTTAGCCAGTTTTGGGTGGAGGGAAATGGCTGACATTTCTTCACACTGAATGTCCGCAGTCTTGTCCAAATTTTAAGAATGGAAATTTCTATTGCCTCTCGTATTTGCTTGATACAACATGCAGTATGCCCACCCCACCTCTGACTCTATACCATCTCTCTGCTTACAATCAAATGGTAGAACAGCCATGCCCCATATTTTGTCTGACCAGTAAGTGCTAATTTGAGTGAAAGCTCTCACTGCCAATGAAGTGCTGCAAATAACTTATAATGAATTTCCTACCTACCACAGTGGTTGGCGTCACAGTGGTCTGGACTCTGTATAGATAAGTAAGTCAGCTCACCGTTATTTAAAAATAAATTTTTAGCTTTTTTTTGGTATTTTTTGTGCTCTCTGTGTTGAAAATATTGGGCTATCACTGTCTGTCCAGCAATGACAGGAAAAGGGTGCTATGTCACAGTACACTGGCAGGTGATTGCTAAGGACCCTTTCCGTGATTTGAACCTATCTTTGCAGGCTCTTGCAGTGTTCCTGCTGTAAAAAAGTTTTCTTCTGATTAAAAGCAGTAGATCTCCTGTTAGGTAATGGCAGATGATTAGGACTATCATTTCAGAACCTTTAAGGTATGAAGGAGGGAACTACCTCAAATACTAAGTTCTGAACCAAAGGTCTTCACAGTCTTGTCAGAGTGAGAAGAGGCTTATGTTTCTCAAAGAGACTGTGAATAGATAAAGGAAAAGATGGGCTGATTCTGGTGACATCACTGCAGTGCAGAAGCCTTTAAGAGAAGACGTTGTTATGCAAGGATTTAGGCAACATTACGTACTGTCCGTATGGTCAGTAGGTTTTGGGCTTGTGAGAACCGGAAACCTCTCAGTAAAGGGACTGACTCCAAGGGAACTGGTTAGTGTCTTCTGAATTTCTTTAAGACAGAAGAGGAGGGAGGATGACATGTAGAAACAGAAGGATAGAGGTGCTCGCTGACAGATGGAGACTCCAGAGGACACTGTCTGACATGATATAGAGCAGGCGGGAAATTGGCAGAAAAATCAGAGGAGGGCTGAGAATTCTGCAAACAAAAATATAACCTGAGGGCCTGACATTCGGGAATGAGGGTAAGAGGAAAAAGATTCCTGTCCATAAAGGGACACACAATTGCGAGGAAACAACGACAACATTTTCTTAAATACTTTGTGTACCTTAAATGGAAGCAGCAGATAACTGCAAATTAGTAATTAACCTTGCCTTCATCATCGATATCATCATATCCTTATTACAGTATATTAAGTTAGTCACTGGACATATTAAAATACTCAATGTGACTAATAAAGTTTTCTTTCCCATTTGAATGTATGTTGTTAATGTGGAAACGCAAATGTATAGCTGGAGAGGTTCTCTTCTCAGGTGATGCCTCTCTACCACCTGTCTAACAATCCCTTGCAGCCCCAAGGCATTTTTTGGAGTCAGCTATTTGTACTAAAAGGGAACTAATGAATAGTGCAAATGCCACACACAAAAAAATAATAATAAAGTGCCTTTATCAGAAGGCACAGATGTTAACTTATCGGATGCAAGGAAAGGAAATTCCTGCTAATTGGATCCTATTCTCCCTGTCAGTTTCATTTAAGGAGACATTTAAACAGTACACAGCTGGAGTTTGGAAGTTTTCTTTAAACAAGACTACATAAAACCAAGCTGGTTTAGAGTACTTCTGTGTCTACTTCCTGGTTTTTTTTTTTCCTTGCTTGACTCGCCTGTTGACATCAAGCTGCTAGTATTCTATTTAGCATTGGAATACATTATTAAGCAAACAGAAAAATTTTCCTAAATATGGGAAGGCCTAGGAAATTGACACCATAAAGAAGAGTGGTGAGGTCATATTTTCAGTCCAGTCTCACTTTGCAACTAATATTAAAAGAGCTGTAGCACTTTAGAATTCCAAGTGACTTTAGATATTCATTAGTGCAGTTGATTCATTTTCTAAGCTAGAAAGCTTGTGTTCAGAGAGGTGAAATGGCCTGTTGAAAAATCACAAAGTGATATTCATAAAATGCCCTCACGATGATCAACCTTTCTTTAATCTCTGATTAGTGGGGCTTTCAACATGCTGTCATGCCTCCCTCTCAAATCATAAGAGAATAAGATGTATTCATCTTTTTCTTGTTTGTTCATTTCAATGTTTGACATTACCTCCATTTCTTCACAAGTTCACAGGGAAACAGAATTTGAAATTTCTCTTTCATTCATATATTTGATAGTACCTAAAATAGTAACAAAACCCCGCCAGCCCTAAGACAATTTTTAAATTAAAGAATTATAAAATTTGGCCTGTTGTTCAAGGGCAGTATTTAGACATCTTTGTATTGGTGTCATCATGAACAAAAGCAATTGAATGAGACAAGTTTTTACAGGTGAAAATAAAGAAATTGTTAGAATACTTTTAGAATCTCCCTTAACCACAGGCAGATTATCTGAAGTGACTTTGCTGAACTATTTCCCCAAATCAAATAACATACAGTTACCCAGGCCCGTTAACTCATTGCACAGGCAATAGATCATGTTGGTCTATTCAGTGATTCAGCAAAGTGTAAATAGTTTTCAAAAGTGTTTTGTGGTGCTTCTACAGTTTATTTCACATTTTCCTTGGCAAGCGCTGATTTCTCTGACCTGACCACACCTATAGAATATTAAATTTCATGAGAGGCTGAACCTCAGCGGCTAGCAGGATATCTGACACGTATAAGTTGCTAATTTCTTCCTTGGCTTCTAGCTTTCATGTTTATTTTCTAGTTTTAAAAACATTGCATTCACTATGTATGAAGTTCATATGTTCATATATTAGACAGTAATTCTAATTCCTTTATTTTTTAATTTTTAAAAACTTCATTTTTTGTTTAAAACTAAGCCTTTATCAAAAAAAGTGTATGCTGAGAAGAATTTTTAAATAAAAAAACTAACACTTCTAGTTTGGAAAATGTTTACTTCACCAATAATGAACACTGAGACCTCTACTCCCATCGCCTTTAAGAGTTAGGGAGTAAATAAATACTAAATAGCTAGAACTTTAACAGAATCCACAGAAAAGACAGTTATCTTTGATAGCCTCAGTGATGAGCCACAGATCAGTAAGAGAAATAACGGCACTCCACTCTTCCAGGTACCTAAACGTGGCCCAGCAGGTGGGCAAATTAATCTTGGGAAGTAGAAACATGAGTTCTCAGGGCCTGTTATGGTTCCAAGAGCAGTAACCACTGGGGCTAATGGCTTCTTCATCAAATGTGGAGAAACTGGCTTTCTTGGCCAGTTTTTAGACTAGGACCTTAAAGTAGTCATGAGTAGTATACCCCTGTGATCCTAGAGAAGCTGGAAAATGTACATTGGCTGGAATCCTTTCTGAACTGCATTGTTTGCAGCTTTTAAGCAATTTTGGGTTGGGGTGTAGGGTATGAAACTGATGATCTCCTTGGATGGACTGCACAACTGGAAGTAAACAGCTCGTCTTTTATATTTTGAATGTTTGTTAGATAGACTAATATTTGTAGAGTGCCATTTCTGAATAATAGCATATCTAAATAATACAAGTATTTTCTTTTTTATTTCTTTCTTAAAATATTTTTTAAGTTCTAGGGTACATGTGCAGGATGTGCAGGTTTGTTGCATCCATTAGCTTTTCTTCCTATAATGCTCTCCCTTCCCCTACCCCCACCACCAGGCCCCTGTGTGTATTGTTCCCCACTATGTGTCCATGTGTTCTCATCATTCAGCTCCCACTTTCTGTTCTTGTGTTAGTTTGCTGAGGATAGCAGCTTCTAGCTCCATCCATGTCCCTGCAAATGACATGATCTTGTTCCTAATGAAAGAATTTTCTAAATAGTGTTTTTTTACCTAAATTATACTCTCTCTATAATAATATTTATGAAGTTCTAAATTTTTCATTTACCATATAGATATTCTCAATATATGTGGTTCCCTTCAAACCAGAAAACCCACTGGGAATTCTGAATTTCATTTCCAAAATCATTCTATTAATAGTTTCCCTGGCAGGAGACTGAGGTTGTACCACAGCCAGGACAATCTCTCTGACATACAGTCAGCCCCCCTTCAGTATTAAGGAGGGTGAGAGTAGACTGAATAGACACATTCCAGGGTAGTTTCCATTCAAACAACACCAGTAAGCATGCATTTCATATAAATACCATGGTTTCACATGCAATTAAAAAAAAAAGCTGAGTGCTAAGAAAAGCATTTACATTAAGAAATAATCAATAGAGGCCTTCAAGTTGTCCTTTCAAGGAGGTCATTTACGGGGGGCTCTTAAGGGGTGGGCTTTGGACCAACTTTGTATTTCTCAAATGAGGTCTCTGCATAAGTTAGCTTAGGAGGAGCTGAGATGAGGTCACTGAAGCGAATGATCTATCTGATAAATTAGACTTCAACTAGGGTAAAAGCTGCTGGAGTGAGGGACCAATTGTTTTGGTAGCCTGTCGGAAATAATTTCAAACCTGACAGGACACTGAGCCGTGTGGTGTAATCTCCCAGCCTTCAGCCCCCACGCTGGGAGAGAAGCAGAACAGAACAGGAGCAAACCCTCACCATGGAAGCGCGGCTGCCAGAATTCAGAGGCCAGCCTTGCCATTCGCTGCACCCCCAGCTCCCTCCCTCCTCCCCTCAACCCCTCCTGCTTCCCTCCCTACCCCCCCTCAGTGGGTATAGAATTCAGTCTTTTATGAAATCACAGTAAGTTGATATAAGCAAGAGCAACAAACATAACATCAAAAGAAATTACAGCACCATCAAACTATCTCATAATATCATTAGTGACCTAAATTAAAGCAAGATAATTGCCCCAGAAGACAACAAACAGTCATGGAGAATACTAACAACCGAGATCCCATCCCAGCACTCTGCCAGGACCCCGGCTTCAACACAATTTTTGCACACCTCCACTGACAAATGAGCTTTTTCTTAAGTTCAGAAAAAGGAAACAAAACAAATGCAACTCACCTGTATCGTTTCTTTTCTTCCTTTGGGGTCCTTCTTGTTAAAGTAATAATGGCAGAAATGGAACCCTTAAAGCTTGCTGATTTTTGAGTAAGTCGTTGTCAAGCAAAATCTGGGAAATATTAAATAAGTCATGGCTTTTATGAAAGATGAAAATGAGGTGGTATCTAGAGAATGACATACAGGTAAGTGGCATATTGGCTTTGACTCACTTAATTTACTGTAATAAATTGGACCCAAAAAAGTCATTTCACCTCCATTTTTTTTTTGTATAATACCAATTCTAAGAATTATGTCTCACATCAATGTGATGATAAAAGTAAAAGAACTCAAAACTAACAATTCTACTCCTTTGCTTCTATCCTTCCTGGGGTCAAGTTTTACATGAATAAACATGAATAAAATAATTAGCTATGGTGTCATGAATAGGAATAAACTGGTTATCTCAGCAACTTTTGAGAAAAGTAGCTGAGTTAGAACACACTAGACAACTTGTTCTCAAGTTCTGATGAGCTAATACCTCAGGGAGTTGAAAGTTGGAAGCTCGGCCTCCTAATCAAACCCAGCAAGGATTCCCTGGGCCGCTATTCCAGTGTTATAAGCCCATATGGTTAAGTTCTGCCTCTGGAAGCAATGACGATAGGCTGTGAGTAAAAGTCTATTAGGAAACTTACGAATTTTGGCCATGTGTGGTGGCTCACGCCTGTAATCCCAGCACTTTGAGAGGCCAAGGTGGGCAGACCACGAGGTCAGGAGTTCGAGACCAGCTTGGCCAATATGGTGAAACCCCTTCTCTATTAAAAATACAAACGTTAGCTGAGTGCGGTGGAGGGTGCCTGTAGTACTAACTACTTAGGAGGCTGAGGCAGGAGAATCGCTTGAACTTAGGAGGCAGAGGTTGCTGTGAGCCGAGATCGTGCCACTGCACTCCAACCTGGGTCACAAAGCAAGACTCTTTCTCAAGAAAAAAGAAAGAAAGAAAACTTAAGAATTTTTATTCTTTATTTTCATTCAAAAGAGGTTAAGGAATGCAAGTGAGCCTAATGCAGAGTTCTCTCTGATTGTCTTCACTTGCTGCAATTTCATTTTCCATCAGGTTCCTTAGGAATGAAAAAAAAAACCAAAAAACAGGGCCTGTCTAGCAAGCCACTGACTGTGTTCTCACTGATGCTTAATGAAAAACCTGCCAGAGTTCTCTTCCAGGAGGCATGCACTGTGCAGACTCCTGAACTCCTTGAGAGCAGTTAAGATCTAGAAACTTCCATGTCCTGGAAGTGTATCAAGCGTCATGCTTGATAAAAGTGCTCTACAAACGCTTTGTGGAGTGAAAACTAGCGATTGCCCATACCACACCTGTGTTCTATTGTCTTTGTTTGGATTAATTCTACTAAAAACAAAATCTCATATAATTTTGTGGTAGCTTGTGCTGATGTTTTTTCTCCTCCCATATCTTTTTAGGGTAATCATTTTGCATCCTCCCAGAGATCAGCTTTGATACACATAAGACTGACATGGGTAGTGGGAAGAGCCCTGGCCCTTCTCAGGTTGCCTAAACACTGCTATGTGAACTTGGGAGTTATGGACGCAACGTGACTGGGTCTCAATATCTCTATCTTGAAACTTTGAAAATGACAATGTTAGCTCCACATGGAATCGACAGGAAGATTAAAGACATATGTGCTTAGTGTGGTTCTTAATAACTATTAGCTAAGTATCAATTATACTGGAGTATGATTGATATTTATTATTGATAAAATATAAAAAGCAGAGGTCAAGATAGAAATCATACAGCCCATCAGCTTTACATATTCAAAAATTAGATCCAAAAGATTCTGTGGGTTTCCTAAGACTGTGCAACAAATTAGTAATAGAAATAAAACAATAAGCCGTGTCACCTAAGTGCTAATCACTGCTTTTTCAAAGACACCCTGTGCCTAATTATCTCTCTTGACACAAATCAACTTAAAAAAAAATGGTTAGCTGTGATTTCATGTACTAGAATAAACTGATTACCTCAGGAACATTTGAGGAATGTAGCTATGAAAGGCTGCAATGCAACTTGCTCTCAAGTTTAAAACTCATTCTGATGTACTAAAATTTCTATTCCAACATGGAATATATATCTTGAATGCAATGCACAGTGCTTTGCTAACAATGGGTGCCCAATAGATGTTGTTCCTTTTTAAACAGACAAAGTATTTCTAACTTATCAACTAGATAAGTGGTTCTCAACATTGGGGCAATATGACCTCCAGGGGACAGTTGGAAAAATTTAAATTTTCATGACAGTAGGAAGAGGGTACTTCTGGCATCTAGTGGGTAAAGACCGGGGATGGGTGGTAAGATTCTGTAATGCTCAGGACAGCCTCCACAGCAAAGAATGTTCCTGTCCATATCATCAGTACTGTCGATGTAGAGAAGTTCAATAGATCCACCTTCAAGACTCCCAAAGTATTAATCTTTTGGTTATAAAAATACTTTTTTAATTAATTTTATCTTCATAATTGTTTTAAAATCATTTGATATAATGAAAACGGTTGTTTGAAGTAATAAAAAAACAGTAACAATAGTGTGATGGATTTGCTTCTTCTTGACTACTTGAAATTACTTGGTTCAAATTTAGAAAAATTGGTCCCTAACAAGAACCTGTTCACTTGAAATGTGGATTTTTAAATCTAGTGGTTCTCTAAATTTATGTGCATCAGAAATACCCAGAAAACTTGTCATTCAGAATTTCTGATTTGGGAGGTCTGGTATAGGGATTGAGAATTTGCATTTCTAGCAAATTCCCGGGTGCTGCTGCTGGTCTGGGACCACAGTATGAGAATCACAGTGTTAACATTCTAATTTTGTTACTAGGTATGGTGTAATTTTTAAAAAATTCACCTTGCTTTTTAATTTGCCCTGCTTTTTTTCCATGAAGTCTTGCTCTTGTTGCCCAGGCTGGAGTGCAACGGCAGGATTTGGCTCACTGCAACCTCCACTTCCCAGGTTCAAGTGATCCTCCTGTCTCAGCCTCCTAGGTAGCTGGGATTACAGGCATTTACAACACACCCAACTAATTTTTGTATTTTTAGTAGAGATGGGGTTTCACCATGTTGGCCAGGCTGGTCTCAAACTCCTGATCTCAAACTCCTGATCTCAGGTGATCCGCCCACCTCGGCCTCCCACAGTGCTGGGATTACAGGTGTGAGCCACCTCTCCTGGCCTCGCCCTGCTTTTTTTTTTTGAATGCAAATGAGCAAGCCAATAGCCATTTGATTTTGATGGAAACATTTAAGTTGATGAAATTGGAGTTTAAACTGGTCCAAGAAATACCTTACTCTTTACTGTATTGTTTAGGGTGCCACTTTTCGATGCAGCATATATTAATAAAGTCTTCTGAGCACATCATAGGAATCTGGAAATGGCATTCTCCCATAACTCTTTTCCTGCACTCTCTTAGTCTTCCTTCTGTCTAAATGTGTTACTATTGATTCAATGAGAGATTAGACATTTAGACAACTTCCAGTCCGACATTAACAGGGTTAACTATGAGAGAAACATCCATGTCGTTTCTGTTTATTACTTTTGCAATTAGATTTGCATATCATTGATGCCTGCTCCCCAGGGTACATTTGTGATATAGAGAAGGTAAAACAAAAATGAGGCCAGATCTCTAGCAAGTTCCTACTTAGCCTGCTTTGTCCTCTCTTGCTTATGACATTTGTTTTTGTACCCTGTAAAATCAGATGAAAACCAGGAAAATCGAGTAGGTAACAGTGGTGCTTACTCTGGCTGGAAAGTTCTAGTCCAAAACAGCAGTCTTGGTTTTGATAATAATCTAGTAATCAAGCTGTGTATAGTATAACTTGACTTAATGTCTCAGGCAGTGTTAATCTGCACATTAGAAAGCTTGATTTTAAAGACTGTATGATCCATTGAGTTGGACAAGAAGTAAGGAGATGTCCCTTTCTGACAGCACAAACCTGGGTGAGATTAGAAGGGAGAAGGACATGGTGAGGCAGGCTGCTCCTGGCCCTGTCTGTTCAGATCATTTGCAGGGACATGATTCAACAACTTTGACACCCTGATTGAACAAATAATTGACGGCCACTACCATCCTGTTTTAATTAATCTGATTTAGGAATGACAATTAAATTTCAAGAATGGAAAGATGTTTGGTATATAGTTTGCTTCCTTGTAAATGAATGGTCTTCACCTGAAGATACAGTCTTAGCAGATACAGATAAGATGCAAAGCAGCTGGCCAGGTGTGGTGGTTCACGCCTGTAATCCCAGCACTTTGGGAGGCCAAGCTCGGTGGATCACCAGGTGAAGAGATTGAGACCATCCTGGCCAACATGGTGAAACCCCGTCTCTACTAAAAATATAAAAATTAGCAGGGTGTGGTGGCATGCACCTGTAGTCCCAGCTACTCAGGAGGCTGAGGCAGGAGAATCGTTTGAACTAGGGAGGTGGAGGTTGCAGTGAGCTGAGATCGCACCACTGCACTCCAGCCTGGAGACAGAGTGAGACTCTCTCTCAACAAAAAACAATACAAGTCAAAGCAAAGCAGCTTTGATGTTAGCTCTCCTTCCTAGGAGTCCAGTGGGCATGAAAGAGGAGGGTTCTAGAAAAAGAAGAAAAGGGTTACAGATCCTACTTGCTCCGGGCAGCTTCTACTCTTGCAGAAAAGGGTAGTGAGGTGTTAAGAGTTACTGGGTACACACAGGGAAGAAAGAATTTCAGCCAGGAGGTTCCAGAGGGCACATGTTCTATTTCCTGGAGACACTCAGTAGTGTTAACTCTCAATGAACAGCTGAATGCAGTCCTGTCTCTTGCATATATTGGCCAGGAATTTAGGGATGGGACTGCTTGGTCACAATTAATCTACCACTAAACATATATAGAGAGATGAATAGTGGTAGATTAATCACAATTAATCTACCACTAAACATATATATATACATACAGCTAAAAGTCAAACCCACTCTTGTTCAAAAGCAGCACTGCCACATCCATGTAAACCTCTATTATGTAAGTAAGTTTCATTGGCTGGTTTATAGCTTAGCCTTTAGACTACAACGGGCACTGAAAATAGAAAGGCTTTTTTCAGTCTCTAGGCACACTGAACTCAAGAGAACTCACTTCAATATGTGCTGAATGTGCCAGGGACTGTAAGTGACAAACAGTCCTTAGAATGATTGAGAACAGGAGCATCCATAGTGGGATGCTTACTGAGAGAGGGCAAAGTCAGCACCCAGTTCCACCCTGTCTTGGGGTAGAAGCCGGTTTTCTCTAAAATTTCTGAGGTTGGTGTTTCAGAAATATTGTGTGATCTATGACAGTTAATGTTTTTCTACGTTTCTGGAACCAAGACTACTCCCCTTGTGACTATTTTCTCTGCCTAACCCTTATCCTCCTCAATTATTGCACTAAGATATTCTGGATTGACACATAAAGCTATTTTCCAGAATGTATTTAAAGGACACTGTCTCTCAGTGAAGAGGAGCCACAATGAAACATTCTGAATCTGTATCATATTGTGCGTGTGTGTGCGTATGTGTGCATGTGTGTGTATATATACATGCTCTTTTCCTTACAGTCCTCCTCTTGAACCAAAAAAAAGTTAAGAGAATGTTTATCTTATTCTTTCTTTGCTTGGTTTGGGTTTTTTTTTTGTTTGTCTGTCTGTCTGTTTTTGAGATGGAGTTTCACTCTTGTTGCCCAGGCTGGAGTGCAACGGCATAATCTCAGCTCACTGCAACCTTCGCCTCCTGGTTTCAAGTGATTTCCCTGCCTCAGCATTCCGAGTAGCTGGAATTACAGGTTCCCACCACCACACCCAGCTAATTTTGTATTTTTAGTAGAGATGGAGTTTCACCACGTTGGTCAAGGTGGTCTTGAACTCCTGACCTCAGATGATCTGCCTGCCTCAGCCTCCCAAAGTGCTGGGATTACAGGCACGAGCCACCATGCCCAGCCTCTTCGTTTTTCATTCACTCTGTCTACAAAGGAATTAAGGTAGACACAACACCGTTTAAGGGATATACCATACCATCTTAATTGGCTTTTATTACATTTATTGAAACATCCATCCCCTAAAAGGAAAACGTTATACTGGTGTTAATGTCTCACCTGCAAAAAAAAAAGAAAAAGTAAGGCCAGAAAGAATATACCTTACAGAATACATTTTTAAAAAATAGGAATAACTTGTCCTTGATCATTGTCTTTTCTTTGTTGCTTATAGGAAGTGAGCCTCTATGAAACACTATTCACAGTGGACCAGATGGTCTGGGAAATGGGTTCTCATTGAAATGAGGACTATCCCGTTATTTTAATAGCAAGCGTGGCAAGTCAGCTGAAGTCCTATTGATCTACGAGCTTTTGTGAAGTTGTAAGCTGAACTCTTGATACTCTCCTTGGTACAAATTGTTATTTTCTTCTACATACACATTCTGCTTTTTCCACTCTCAGAAACTCCTTTGAGATGAACAAATGATCCATATGCTGAAAAGGTAAATGGATTGTGCACATGAATGATACTGTGGTCGTTAATTTGCCGTAGGATAGCGACATAAAATGAGGATTTCTATTTGCTTGGGAAACATTGCAATTTTTTTTTAATGTGAGGGGAACTTTCCTCATCTTTGTAAAAGAATTCTTTATTCAGAATGTAATGGTCAGAAGAGTAAACCCAAATGTTTCCAGCTTTCTCCCTCACTTCTGACCCTACCCTCATGCATATTTTGTTTTGGGTTTAAAGTAGGCTATTTAGTCCTGTATCCCTTTTTCCTGCCTATTTTAGCTGAATTTAAACACATCTGTCTCTAAAATGTATACAAGCCCAGCTCAGTGGAAACCTGAAACATCTCAGTAGCCTTTTATTCTAGTCAACTTTGCTACTAAACAAAAAAAGAGTGAAACATCAATTATTGCACTTAGAAAATTATACACATTGTGTTTAATTGTGTATGAATGAACCTGGAGGGAGCATAATTCTGTAATTTTCAAGTCAGGAATGGAGGTGAACAGGTTTCTAGGCATTTGACTAATACAGTTCTTAGATGAGTGGCACACATTATCCCACAATTATGGAGCCAGAATGCAGCTCTGATCCCACTGAGCATTTCATTAGTTGCTATACTGAAAACCTTTTTTAGCTAAGAAAATTTCAAAATGCAGACTACGGTTAATTTTTCAATACAAGTCAAACAAGCCATAAATGAGAAGTAAGAAATCACTATTTTATATTGCAGGTAAAAACAGGTGAGATTCTGTCTGCTGCTTTTCGTCAAGTCTGAATAAAATGCACTTTTTTTTCAACTGAAGACTTTTTTCCTCAGAGACATTGCACCAAATTAGGTTGAGCTCTGTAAAACTGTGTAGTGCGTATAACAATGCTCTTCACATAGAAGTTTGAAAAATGGTTGATTGAAACAGGAAATTATATCCTTTAGACAAATGTTATTTTTCTATTCAACTTCAAAAATCTTTTTATTCTAAGTAGTTTAATCCAATCGATGAGACCAAAGAATAATCTATAAAATAGCCTCTTTTATTTTAACTGAAAAGAAAGGATCCCAGTCTTGCATGTGGATTGGCTAATATCTTATGTAGAAGCTGCCTCTAAATAGCTTCAGATTACATAGAAATAATATCCTGAGCAACTGATATGTTCAAGTTGCCAATGATTCTTGGGAGGAAAAGAAGAACTTGAAAATCTCCATTTTCAGCACTGGATATGATAGCACCTTTTTTCTGTTGTTTTGACAGCCACTAAAGTACATTGCAGAAATGGTAGCAGAATGTCAGTGTCCTATCCATCCATTACTTAGCAAGTGTTGAACAGCACAGCAGAAGACTTCTAGAGGAGAGTACATGCAGAGCCCAAACATGGCACAGTGGAGAGAATGTGGATAATCCTACACTCTATATCACACTATAAATGAGGAAATGTTAGCAGCCGTACTATTGAATGTGAAATTTCTGCAAAATCAAACATGGATTTGCTGGACTATAAAATTGATAGATTTTATTATGGTGGTCTATTTGATCATACATACCCATCTATCAACACTCTGTGCATCTTTTTTTTTTTTTCTTTTGAGACGGAATTTTTTCTTTCGCCTAGGCTGGAGTGAAATAGCATGAACTCGTCTCACTGCAACCTCTGCCCAGCAGGAGTCAAGTGATTCTCTTGTCTCAGCCTCCTGAATAACTGGGATTATAAGCACCTGCAACCATGCCTGGCTGATTTTTGTATTTTTAGTAGAGACGGGGTTTTGCCATGTTGTCTAGTCTGGTCTCAAACTCCTGACCTCAGGTGATCGACCCTCCTTGGCCTCCCAAAGTGTTGGAATTACAGGTGTGAGCCACCACACCCAGCCCTATATGCATCTATTATACAACGGACTAATAGTAGATAAAGTTTTGCCCTTTTGTTCTTTCTTATTAACTGTTTTATGTTCTTTCATCTCAATAAGCCTTGATTGCCTGCTTACCATGTTTCAGCACCTATTTTAAAATAAGGGCTTTATTACTAATAGGTAAGACAACGTCAACAGATGACTTCATTGAAAAAATAGTTTGTTATTCTCACACAGCTGGAGAGCAGGGGACACACCACACCATGGGGGATAGTGACACACAGAGAAGCAGCAGGGTTGGGCCAGAAGCAGGGTGAAGGGAATGTGGTCAAGAACCTTTATTGTGGTTCCTGCAGGAAGAAAACAGCAGGGCAGAGTAAGCAGGTTTAGCATTGGCTATTTGGAATAATTTCAATGGGCTCTGGGGTGCAGGCGCTATCCTTAGGAAACAGTGGCCTAGAGTATGAGTCTGCCAAAGGATGTGGTTGGGGTTCTGGGTTCTGGATTGGTTGGTTTGCACTGGAAAGGCATGCTCACAGGTGAGTGTCTTTGTTATCTTTAGGAATTAGGTAGCCCTGGGAAGTACACTCCCTTTAGGATCATCAAGTCCCCGAGATGTCAAAGCATCACCAAAAAAAAAAAAACAAAATAAAGAGATATGATTAATATAGCACCATTTTAGGCATTTGAGCTCTAAGAGTTCATAAACACCACATGTTCTCACTCATAAGTGGGTGTTGAACAATGAGAACACATGGACACAGGGAGGGGAACATCACACACCAGGGACTGTTGGGGGCCTGGGGGGCTAGGGGAGGGATAGCAGGGTGTGGGGGGATTGGGGAGGGATAACATTAGGAGAAATACCTAACATAGATGACGGGGGGCTGGATGCAGCAAACCACCATGACATGCGTATACTCTATGTAACAAACCTGCATGTTCTGCACATGTATCCCAGAACTTAAAGTATAATAATAATAATAAAAAGAGATCATAAGTGTATAGAGAAGGAACAGCATCCAAGGAGTCTAAATCTTGGTCTAAACTTAACATGTGAATTTATGTAACTTATAATCTCTTTGAACCTATTGTTTCTCATTTGTAAAATGAGGAATATATCTAAATCCAGGGTTGTTACAGAGGTTAAGCATATTTGTAGACATATATTTTAGGTATGTAAAAATGCCTAGCACAGTACTTCACAGATACTAGGTGTTTATTATATTTAATACAGATAGTAGGTGTTTAATGTACATTTTCTTTCCCTGAAGCCTTAGGAATCCAGAGATTCAACATAATGGGGAGCTAAATGGATAGTGACACGTGACAGCAGTGAGATTGTGTTTCCTGCACTCGAGACCACAGACAAGCAAGGGGTTGATCCTCCAGGCATACTGGTCTCATCATGAGTGAGAAAAAAATGGGAATGACAAAAAAATACTTTGCCTCTTGGAAACATTATGGAATCATTAAAAGTTTGTATAATCAGCTAAATTGATGATTAAAAATAAGTTGCAATTTCATATGTTCTGCAAGAATTTTAAAATTATAAAATTTCCATTATGATGGGAAGTTTTAAAAAATATATGAGCTGGCCGCATGCAGTGATTCATACCTGTTATCTCAGCTTCTTGGGAGGCTGAGGTGGGCAGATTGCTTATGGCCACTAGCCTGGCAACATGACGAAACCCTGTCTCTACTACAAATACAAAACAATTAGCCAGTTGTGATGGTGTGTGCCTGTAGCCCCAGCTACTCAGGAGAGTGGGATGGAAGCATCTTTTGAGCCCAGGAAGTCAATGCTGAAGTGAGCTGTGATGGTTCCACTGCATTCCAGCCTGGGCAATGGGAGTGAAACTCCATCGAGTGTCCTAGTGAATTGCTGCCACAACAAATGAAATTGATTATAAGTGTACCTTCTCATCTATCCCCATCAGTCTACACCAAGAATATGTATGTACATGCCCATACTTGAACAGTGTTGCCTAAATTTCAATACAAATTTCTAATAAGTATTAATAGCCTTAGGCAGAGCGATAAGTGTCTGTGTTAGGACACGTTTGCACATCCCTTCAAATCTTCTCAGCCCATCTCTTACTACACCATTGCTACAGGAATGTGTCCTGCCCAGGGGCTCCGCTAACCCTCTCTAACCTTGAAGCATGACGCAGCCCTGTTACCTCACTCTGCACTCACCCAGACACAGTATGAACAAGGGACACCTGCACCACCAGATTGACCAGGGTGTCTTGAGAGCTGATGCACAAATGCTCAGCTCCGAGTGAACAGTTCTGAGACACATTCCAGAGGCCATCTCAGAGCACACAGAAAGGAGAATTGATGGTCCTCAGGAGAACTTCTGCTTAGTACTTGCCTGGAAAATTCAAGAACTTATCCTTGTATTACTTGCCCTTTCTTCCCTGTGTCACATCCCTGGTTTTGATCCTCCTTGGAGTAACTTCTCAAAAAAAAATCTGAAACCAAGCCTTTGTCTTAGGCTCTGTTTTTGGAGGAAACAGGTTAAGACAATAATACTGGACATGTCCTTAGAAAACTGACCCTCAGGATGAAACCCTCCCCTCCCCTCCCCTCCCTCCCCTCTCCATCACCTCTAGCAGGCAGTACCAACAAAATCACTCAGACACACATCTGAGGTGGATTAGGAGGAGGTACGTTAGGAAGGTAAACTTTGAGCAATGCCATAGCTTTAGCAACCAACCGTAATTTTGCCTTTTCTTCTTCTGTTGTTTGCCTGTTTTCTATTTTATTTTTTATTTTTGTATGTTTCATTTATTCTTGTATTTGATTTGTGTTTAGTTTGTTCTTCTTTTTCTAGCTTTTCAAAATGGAACAACATGATTTTAGACCTTTCTTTTTTTCTAATAAATTCCTAAAGCACTAATAAATTATCCCAGGCACTGTTTTAGTCATATTTCCAAAAATTTAATAAAGATTTTCGTTTAATTTGAAATCATTTCTAATTTTCCTTTTGTTTTCTTCTTGGACCCATGGATTACTGAGTAATCCAGTAATTACTCAGGATTACCCACTCTCCTGAGTAGCTGGGGCTACAGGCACACACCATGCATTATAAATCATGCAATTTATTTGATTTCTGGTATTTGTGGTCTTTTTAGATATTTCAGTGTTACACATTTTTAATTCAATTCCAGTGGTCAAAGGGCCTACTCTGTGTGATATCAATCATTTTAAGAGTATCAAAACTTATTTTATGGCCCAGTACATGGTCAACCTAGGTGAGTATATTATGTACATTTGAAAACAATATATTTTCTGTGCTTGTTGTTTGTAGTGTTACATAAACATCAGTTTATGTGAAACATCAGTTTGGTGAAAATGATACTGTTCCTATCATCTATTTTTCTGATTTTTAACATTTTGTCTATTCATACCATTAACTGTTGAGAGATGGGCAACCAGATTATACAATAGGGAAAGTACAGCTTCTTTCAATAAATGGTGCCAGGAAAACTGCATAACTATATGCAGAAGAATAAAACTAGATGCCTATCTCTCACCATACATAAAAATCCAATCAAAATATATTGAAAGACTTGAATCTAAGACTGGAAACTATGGATGTACTGGAAAAAAGTAATTGAGGAAATGTTCCAAGACGTTGGTCTGGGCAAAGATTTTTGTGTAAGACATCAAAAGCACAAATGACCAAAGTAAAAATCGATAAATGGGATTGTATTAAGCTACAAAGCTTCTGCCCAGCAAAGGAAACAGTCAACAAAGTGAACCCCCAGAATGGGAGAAAATATTTGCAAACTATCCATCTGACAATGGATCATTAACCAAAATATTCAAGGAGTTCAAACAACCCAATAGCAAGAAAATAACAGTTAAAATATGAACAAATTATTCAAGTAGACATTTATCAAAAGAAGATATACCAATAACCAACAGGTATATGGAAAAAATGCCCATCAGAGAAATGCAAATCAAAACCATAATGAGATATCAGCTCACTCCATCTAAAAAGATAGAAAATAATGAATGCTGGAGAAGATAGAAAGATAAATTCATATATACTGTTGGTGGGAATGCATATTAGTACAACCACAACATGGAGATTCCTCATAAAACTAAAACTAGAACTAGAACTACCACATGATCCAGCAGTTCTGCTAGTGGGTACGTATCCTAAAGAAAGGAAACCAATGTATCAAAGAGATATCTGTACCCCCATGTTTATGACAACACTACTCACAATGGCCAAAACATGAAATCAATCTGAGTGCCTATCAGTGAATAAATATATAAAGAAATGTGGCATATATATTCAATGAAATATAATTCAATGATAATGAAGAATGAAATCTTGTCATTTGAAGCAACATGGATGGAACTGCAGGTTTTTGTTTACTGAACAGCCAAGCAGAGAAAGACAAATATTGCATGTTTTCACTTATATGTGGTAGCTAAAAAAAATGATTTCATAAAGATAGAAAGTTAATTCAGTGGTTACCAGAGGCCAGGAAGGATAGGGTACAGGAGGAGATGAAGGGAGGTTTAGTAATGGGAATGAATATAAGGTTTGAAAGAGGAAATAAGACCTAATGTTTGCAAAATCGCTAGGGTGACTATAGTTTATAATACATCTATTGTACATTTTGAAATAGCTAGAAGAGTATAATTTGCATGTTTCTAGCATAAAGAAAAGACAAATATTTAAGGTGATGGATGTCCCTAGTACACTGATTTGATCTTTACAAATTATATGAGTGGATTAAATTATCACATGTACCCTGGAACTATGTACATCTCTTAACGCATCAATAAAAAATTGTTTTAAAATAATAAATTACAAAAAGAATATGGATTCTATGCTAATAAGACCATTCTGTAGTTGGTTTGAAGTGTCCATATATATTCAGTACAACTGAATTATCTTAGAGAGTAAATTTGGTTTCCTCAGTTTTCATTTCAGATGTGGTGTTGAATGGTTTCTACAACAGGAACAAGATATCCTGCATTAAACAAAATGTATTTGCTTGTACAGAATTTGATGCTAAATATTTCAACCTTTTGTCTAAATAATCTTGTTCTTTGTAAATTTATTAATACCAGAAGACTTTTTCTTTTACAGGTGTTTGACATTCCACCTACATATTTTCTAGTTGTTAATTAAATATGAGATTATGAATTAACATGATTTTGTTATTGCTTATATAATAATGATAATATTAAAATACATATTTAATACCTATTAATTGAACATTATGAATAGATATTAGATTGTTAATTACAGCCAGGTCCAGCATGGCTAATGCCTGTAATCCCAGCATTTTGCATAAACCCTGGCAGAAGATTTCGTTGAGACTAGGAGTTTGAGGTTTGAGACCAGCCTGAGCAACATAGAGAGACTCCATCTCAACAGAAAGTATAAAAATTAGCCAGGAATAGTGGCATTTGCTTGAAATCCCAGCTACCTGGGAGGCTGAGACAGGAAGATGACCTGAGCCCAGGAGTTCAAGGCTGCAGTAAACCGTGATTGTGCCATGCACTCCAGCCTGGACAGCAACACAAGATCCTGCCTCTAAAACAACAACCACCACAACAAACAAACAAAACAAAACAGGCAAGAAACAAAAAACCCTAGATGTTGTTATCCAGGCTCAAAGAGGTTAAGAATTTGTCCAATAATACACTACTAAGAAATGACAGAGCTGGATTCTGACATTATACCGCATACACCACCCTCATAAGATAGTTAGCAGAAACCTGTGTAATAAAATATATGTGACCAGAAAATGAACATAAAATAACTAAAATTAATTTAGTATTTTAATATTTAAAGTAAGATTTATAATATATAGTTTAATATATATTTCCATTTTTTAATGTGACTGTATCATATATTTTTGGATGAATCACCTAATTTATGGGAAATCTTTTGGTGTCAGTAGCACACGGAATTACATCACACTTATGAAAGATAAAATAAAACAGTTTAAGATGTATTTTTTTCATGGTAAAAGTAACGTTATATGTCAAAATGAAATCATTCACTAATTATAAGTCAAAAAAGTACCTGTAACCTTCTTGATGTCACTTGGTAACTTTTATTGCATTATAATGACAGTATAGTAAAAGAGATGTTTTATTGAACTTTCCATCATTTTATTGGGATTTTCATTGTTAAAGCAATTTGGGGTTTTTACTACACCTTATGTTTATATATGACATCATAGTCATGAAACTACATCAATCATGTGAATGGTAATGAAATAAAATCTTTCTACTACCCTTGGAAGGTGACAATAAAACTTTGGACCAGCACCAAGGAAACATAAACAGTTGACCTTGGAAATGAGGAAAGCGTAAGTAAACAGTGTGAGGATGATGAACAAATTGTGGAATGAGAAAGAGGAGAACTGGATGATCTGCTTCTGTATTAATCTCCCAAAAGAATCCTTATATCTAAAATGGTAAGCTTACACCTTATGTTTTTCAAGGTCTCTTTCAGCTCCAAGACTGTAGTCCTAAAAGTAGCGGCAGTGGCTGTTTGACCTGGTGTGATCCCAGCAATCTGGAAGCTGGAGATGAGGAAGAGAATCACTGCAGTCACAAAGCCATATATGAAGCCAACAAACATGTGAAAAAATGCTCATCATCACTGGTCATTAGAGAAATGGAGATCAAAACCAGATTGAGATACCATCTCACGCCAGTTAGAATGGCAATCATTAAAAAATCTGGAGACAGCAAATGCTGGAGAGGTGGGTGTGTAAATTAGTTCAACCATTGTGGAAGACAGTGTGGCGATTCCTCAAGGACCTAGAAATAGAAATTCCATTTGACCCAGCAATCCCATTACTGGGTATATACCCAAAGGACCATAAATCACTGTATTATAAAGACACATGTACAGGCATGTTCATCACGGCACTGTTTACAATAGCAAAGACCTGGAACCAAACCAAATGCCCATCAATGATAGACTGGACAAAGAAAATGTGGCACATATACACTATGGAATACTATGCAGCCATAAAAAACAATGAGTTTGTGTCCTTTGTAGGGACATGGATGAACCCAGAAACCATTATTCTCAGCAAACTGACACAAGAACAGAAAATCAAATACCGCATGTTCTCACACGTAGGTGGGTGTTGAACAATGAGAACACATGGACACAGAGAGCGAAGCATCAAACACCGGGGTCCTTGCTGGGAGCTAGGGGAGGGATAGTGGGAGGGAGAGTGGGGAGGGATAATGTGGGGAAAAATGTCAGGTATAGGTGATGAGGGGATGGAGGCAGTAAACCACCTTGCCTTGAATGTACCTATGCAACAGTCTTGCATGATCTGCATTTGGTCGTGGTGTTTGTATGGAATTCTGAGGCCTTGTTTTAAATCTTTCATTGTATTCTGATTTCCTTTTAGGTATATTGCACTAAGTGAAACCTGTCAAATAAATCTTTCTTATAAAAACTGCAAAAAAATATATAGAGAGAAAGAGGATGCCATGTCCTTAAAGTTTTTACACAAGATACATTAGAAAATGAACTTAGACTTTTAACTACATTAACAAGTGTCTTTCTAAATAAAAATGCTGTTTTCCTATGAACATGATTGCTGTTTAAATATATAAGTTTTTGGTTGAAAAACAAAATTTGTCAACAAATGTTTAAATATTTATTTGGCTTCAACACTTTGCTGCTTTAACAAGTACTTGTTTTTGTATTAAAGAGATATGACTGCCTTTGGGAATAGTTCTGAACATTGCTACTAAAAAGAAAATATTTTAAACATACAGTATTGAATATTCTCAATGAAATTATGATATTAATATGTTCAAAGACATACATGAATAGAATTATTCTTTTGATTAATATGTTCATAGACATATTAAGTAGAATACTTTCTTTTGGCAAAACAGCTTTCAGCTTTGATATAGACACTTAGAATTTTATATGATGTTTTTGTTCCAAGATTTTTATCCAAAGCTTGTTGATATAGAATTTGAGTCATATTTAGTATACTAGTACTCTAGAGAAATAGTTTAGCTTAAGATTGTATTTAAAATTTTTTAACCTTGAGGTTGAAATTGTAATTGTACATATTCAAAGGAAAGTTAACCCACTTAAAATATGTATTAATATTGATTTATTGAGGAAAAATTTTAACCTAACATTTAAATAATCTATCAAAGGTAAGTAAAATTTTAAAATAGGAAATAATAATGGCTGACAATGGCCAAATGTAGCAATAAAACTACCCTTAACAATTGTATTAACCTTCTTAAACAAAAATTTTAAAACACTACTCTTGTAAAAATGTGTAACCTTATAAAATTAGCAATTTCTGAAGACACTTTCAGAACATTCTGTATACTCATTGGAAGATAAGCATAATCAAATTTATTTGAATGGACTCAGTAGCTGCTTCCCGCCTCATCCCTCCACCCCACAAAAAAGGATTTACTATGTTGTCCTAAAGGACCAGGACAGGAGACTCTAGAGACAATATGATGGGACAATTAACTTATAAATTTTTTTTTGTTTTAGAAATTCACCACATTAAAAGTCTTAAACCAAACATCCCCTATTTTGATTGTTTTTTTTCAAATACTACCAGCAGGTGTGTGCTTGTTTTTGATCCAAGCATTGGCCATTAGCATCCTCCCTTCTGTGGTGTCATCACTGATCTATGATAGAGTGGGAAGATAACATTCATTTATATTGAACACACAATAAGTTGAATGTTCAAGAATTTCATTAAGTATATAATTAGGAATTAACTAGCGCATCTTGTGCTCTACTTTTATGACCTTATTATGACACACTTAACCTTCACTAAAAGCATGGAAATACGGTATAAAGTTAGATAAATTTACATGAGGTATAGAATTGCAGAAGGGGCATGACTTTTAATTTAAACACATTCTTCCTACATTGCAAAATCTTAAATATTTGTAAACTAGTTATCATCTTGAAACAGTATGAGTATGGATATATATCGCAGGTTGCTATGACTCATAGGAACCAAAATATTATATCATAGTATTTAAATATGCCTTTCAAAAACAATTTATTTGATTCATCTGACACCTCTCTGAAAGAGGTCAACTTTATTATCCTCATTTACAGCTGAGGAAACCAAGGCTTAAAAGGTTAAAGGAGCCTGAGGCATAACTGCAAATTGGAATCAATAAGACCAAAATGCCAAATTATAACCTTTGTAATTTCTGTTGATTAGTTCAGGCCAGAAGTATTGTAAGACAGATAAAAACTGAAAAGTCAGCAGAAAATGCTCAAAGCATAGCTTGAGTCACTTTTTCTGTAATTAGTTACTTGCCATTTTCTGGCCACAGCCAAGTGAGAAGGAAATGTTTGCAGTCTCAGCCCTAGAGAACATATTCATTTTGATTTATAAACATGTTATGCAGGCATTAGATTTTAAAAGCTGATCAGAGTTTTCACTATGAGGAAAAAAAGCAATGTATAAATTAATTGCATTTCCTAAAATAACATAAAAATAATTTGAACAGAATGTTAATATTGGGATATTCTTCCCTTGGTTTTGCTATAGGTAACATTGTGAGAACTGTCAGATACCAAAATGAGTGTGAGATAAATTCGCATATCCTTCATTTCTAAAAGTCCTATCTGATTTTCTTTCCAAACTGTAGGTAATGCTCAATAGTCACTGTTCACTTTAAAAAAAAATCCATTTTTAATTTCTTCAAATCCATTAATCCAACTTATGTTACATTCAGCATTTTATAATTGCATGATCTGAAATCTTCATGTATCTAGTTCTGTTGACTGTTATTTCTGTTGTCTCTTTCTTAGAGTGGTTTTTATTATTGAATGTTTTACCACTATTTTTTTTCTATTAGAATTTATATCTGTTGAACACTTTGTAGGAAGACTGGGTTGAAGTATTATTTGTCCAGAAAGGAATTGCACTTGCCACTGGCAGTCACCTACAAAAACTGGAGGCCTCAGTCCACACTGTATAAATTTATCTGTAAAGTTCTTTGGGCATTAAAGAAACATAATTTCTGGTCCTACTAGAGATCTTAAGTACGGTATAGCTCAGCTTTAAGAGTTTTTAGAAAGTCTGGTATTTAAAAAAAAATAATAAAGAAAGGCTGGTATTTTATTTCCCCCCTCAATTCAGAGCCAAGGCAAGCTAGAATCTTGGTTGTCTGCAGTGATAGGTAGTCTCTTTTTTTTCTTTTAATTCATTTAATATACAATTTCTCCTCCCTAAGTCCTGGATTCCTGTAGGATGGTCTCCATGGTGACTTCACATCAGAATCAAGTCTCTCCTTGGCCCCAGATTTTCTGCACCCTTTTGGAGATCAGTACATTCATTTGAAAGGGTGATATGTTATTTGACATCATAAATTAAACTATTTTCTTAAAATCATACATTTAATTAGTACAGAGATAAAACTCAAACCTAGAACAGAGTAACCAGAGAATACTCAAATCTTTCAAATTTGAAATTGAATTTTATCTCTGCTGTTTTTCAATAGATGGCCTTCAGCAAGGCATTTAATGTCTACAATCTCAGTGTGTGCCTCAATGTTTACTAAATATTAAATATTTTATAATATATTTAATAATATTTTAAAATTTACATAATTTATGTGATAGTAAGTATAATATTGGTAAATTAGATAATTTAAATTTAAATAATGTTATTAAAATATTAACTCCAGGTAATAGAAAGTATTTAGCAAAATAAAATAAATGAAAATGTCTAGCCCAGTGCATAGAAAATAATTAGAATAAAAACAGAAGTTAATATAAGAGAAAAATGGCAAGTGTTACACATATAGCACAAATTTTGATTATAGAAAACTAGTAAACTTTATGATAATAGACCTTTAAATATTAAAAACCTACTGACAATCAAGAACATTAAATTTTCTTTCTCAGTCTATTCCTGTTTCTTTAATAAGACACAATCGAAAGGATTTTGAACTTTGAAGTTTATTTCCTGTTCAAAAGCATCTATAAGATTTTCTTTTCTTTTTTTTTTTTTTTCTTGAGACGGAGTTTCACTCTTGTTACCCAGGCTGGAGTGCAATGGCACGATCTCGGCTCACCACAACCTCCACCTCCTGGGTTCAGGCAATTCTCCTGCCTCAGCCTCCTGAGTAGCTGGGATTACAGGCACACGCCACGATGCCCAGCTAATTTTTTGTATTTTTAATAGAGACAGGGTTTCACCATGTTGACCAGGGTGGTCTCGATCTCTTGACCTCGTGAGCATCTATAAGATTTTCTGACAATCGTTCCAAACATGAAAATGTAATGAGACATCAGTATATCTTCTGCAAAATCTTCATCTACATACACATTTTATTCAACCCAAAGGTTTTGAAGGCTTTATTTTGCATATTCCACTGCAAGTCTTTTTGATTTTTAAGACCACATTCTCTTATGTGAATTGTATGAGCTCAGGAAAAAATTTGCTGTTAAGTCATTCTTTGGTCTAGCTATTAAGATCTTTGGTCTTAATACAATTTAAGCAATTGTATTAAGCAATAAGTCTAGTCTTGTGTAATGTACTAACAGTGCTTTTTAAATAAGAATGAGTTTTAGAGTGTAGCTAGACCAATATATTAACATCTAATTTTATTATATACGTTACTATATTATTGGGTATTTAATGCTTTACTCATATAGAAAGAGAGTAAAACTAAAAAAAACCTGTATTTAAAAATTATGAAAACAAGGTTAAGCTGGGAAAATATTCTTAAATAACAGAAATTCACTTGAGGAGGTCAAATATCTTAAAGGTTGGATGTTGAAAATACAGATAGTAACTCTAAATTTGCCACTCAAGTTGAAAAGAAAGCATTTCTTATGAAAATACATGAAAATGTATTTGGTTTTTCATAGGTGAGGTACAATAGATATTCAGGATTTATCATTTTATTTTTTAAACTGTGCTGCAACAGAGCCATGTGACTAAGTTCTCCACTGTGGATCATGATTAGTAAATGCAAGACCTGGCTATGTCACCCTGCATGATGAAACCTAGAGATGGAGTCTGGAGCTGCCAACTTAGACAAGATGGAAGTCATGCATTCAGGATGGCAAAGTGTGAAATTGAAAGGGCCTGGTTCCCCAAGATCCTGAAAGGACCATGTTAGTCATAAACTACTTATGTTGGGATAATTACATGGAAAAGGGATACATCTCCCTTTCCATTAAGCCACTATAAGATCTTCACTGAGCAATGAAATAGCCCTCTTAACAAATACATTGTGTAACAAGGTTACAAAACTACCTTTGTCTTTACATGTAAAAATGTTTACTTTAAATGTTATTTTGGCTTTGAGAGAGGCTTTGAGCAGAGCTGGAATTAGTCAAGAAAGAATTATTAAGTACTAATTGCTTTGTGAAATGTGCTACAAAGATTTTATGCTATACTTTAAATCTACAGTTGTTTGAATAAAAGCATACAGAATTACTAAGTTTATTTTGCGTCTTAAAATTTCCATGTAAATTAGGCAGTGTTTCAAAGATGAAACATGTTGAAAAAAGATTTACTTAAAACTTCCACAAAATAAGTGAAAATGGAAAACAATTTCCAACAGCTTTAAAAAATAGCGGGTCTTGAAGCAGCCTTTTTGTGAGTAAACAGTCACAACTGCTTTACTAAAAAGGCAAAGAGATGTCTTCAATTTGTTCTTCAAATGCACTTTTTGTTTACTTTATAATAAATGTGCTACATCCTATTGTGCTTTCATAACATTACAAACTACTGAAAATTATTTATTTCAAGAAAACTGAAGGCCCTGAAACCACCTGTGATTATAGGTATTTATCTTATTGCAATTTTTCACTAGCTGTTTTTCAGTAATTTTCATGCCAAAGACAATTGATAGGATGTAGGCATTAATAGAGGCCATTTTTTTTGGACCAAACCAGTAATAATTAGACCACTAAACAGAATGAAGCGATACAGAACAGGTGCTAAGCCAGTAAGTGGGCTCGCATAGCCAGATGAATGCATTCTCACCTGAGTCTCCTTGGATCAGCTGTGATCCTCTGCTGAATCTCTCCTCTCTCCATTCTTTCCCTCTTCCCTGCAAACCTCCCCCCCAACACACACACACATTTTCACATGCATTAACTGAGTTCCAACTGCGTGCTAGCCTCATGTTAAGAAGTACGAGTGTAAAGTAAATGAGCAGCCCTACTTGCAAAGATGTAAGGCTTAATGATGGTATAGATTAGTGTACAATGAGTAGTGAGAAGAACCAGAGGTCACTTTCATTGCCATCTTGGTTTCTGTAGAATTCAGCCAGCTTCTTTTACTGTATCTTTTTATCAGCAAGGTCTTTGTGACCTGTATCTTGTGCTGACCTCCTATCCCATCCTGTGACTAAGAATGCCTAACTTCCTGGGAATGCAGCCAAGTAGGTCTCAGCCTTATTTCACCCAGCCCCTATTCAAGATGGAGGCACCCTGGTTCAATCGCCTCTGAGTTTATTACTCCCATATTTTATGCGAGGTAACTAAGACACACAGAGATAAGGTAAATTGCCCAGTATCAAGCAGATAGTAAGTGAGAAGCCAGGATTTGAACTGTTTCAGGGTGGCCTAAAGCTTCCTCTATTAACCACTATCCACTACCAAGTCTCCCCAAACCATGAACCTTCACTAGGATCATAGGCAGAACCTGCTGCTCGTTTATTGTTTTCTTAGGATGTTGACCCTGAGTGCTGATGTTACACAACTCTGAAGTGCGTGCTATAGTAAAACAAAACAAAAACACACAAAGCTTTTCATGTTAAAAAAAGTAGCTAAGCAGTATTGCATATTTTTCTTTCTTTCTTTCTTTTTTTTTTTTTTTTTTTTTTTTTTTTTTGAGATGGAGTTTCGCGCTTGTTACCCAGGCTGGAGTGCAATGGCGCGATCTCAGCTCACCGCAACCTCTGCCTCCTGGGTTCAGGCAATTCTTCTGCCTCAGCCTCCTGAGTAGCTGGGATTACAGGTACGCGCCACCATGCCCAGATGATTTTCTGTATTTTTAGTAGAGACGGGGTTTCACCAAGTTGACCAGGATGGTCTCGATCTCTTGACC
This sequence comes from Saguinus oedipus, assembly GCA_031835075.1. Taxonomy (NCBI): domain Eukaryota; kingdom Metazoa; phylum Chordata; class Mammalia; order Primates; family Cebidae; genus Saguinus; species Saguinus oedipus. Next base: position 19,421,519 of record CM063172.1, on the reverse strand, counting down.
TCATGATCCACCCGCCTCGGCCTCCCAAAGTGCTGGGATTACAGGCGTGAGCCACCGCGCCCGGCCCTGCATATTTTTCTATACATTATGTTGTTGCTACAAAAAATGAAAAAGCAAACCCTAGAAATGCTTTATATTGCACTAAACATCTGATACACAAGTTGTTACAATTCTAAACGCTGTAATCTGATATTTTTTCTCTTCCTCTTCTGTTAGGGATGACCAGTACTCTCCCAGCTCAGCAAGAGCAAGTTAAGTCAACTATAAAAGTACCTGACACCGTTAAGATTCATTCCCAATCTCACTTGTAGAGACCTGCCTTTTTCTGCCAGGTGGATGTGCCTGCATTTCTCTGGCTGCCTAGGATCTGACCTGGTCAGTGGGTCTTCTCAGTTCATACCCTTTGCTTCATTTCACCATTCTCTGTGCTTTTTTCTTTCCTGACATACTATCTTTTCTAATTCCTAAGGAGCCTCTAGAAAGTGAGAACTTAATCAATGAAATTTTGGAAGATATATTCAATGACTGACATTGTGGTTTCATTTCCATTTCTTTTTAAACGGTGGATTCAATAGTTTGAAAGAAAACTCCAATTATAGACCACAAGGAAATGTGGGATGTTATGTAACATGTTCCTCTTTTCATGCATATTTGAGTTTTCAAGATATTAAAAAAGTACAATATCAAGACTGAATGCCAATGTAAACTGTGGACTCCGAGTGACAATGATGTGTTAATGTGGGTTCATTAATAAACAAAGTGGCCATTCCTGTGGGAGTTACCGATCACGGGGCAGGCTGTGCATGTGTGGAGGAGGCAGGTATATGAGAAATCTCTGTATCTTCCTCTCAATTTTTCTGTGCACTCAACTGCTCCACACATATTCACATAATCCATCGGTTAAAGAAAAAATCAAAATGGAAACTTGGAAATATCCAGAACTGTATAATATCAGTATATTACCTCTGAAAATATGAAGGTTACTATTAGACTTATACTTAGATGGAAATGTTGGGTTATAATTATTATGTTACTACATGACATATAATTTTAGAAAAGGAGAGTTAAAAATTCGCCACTTATTATTCAAGGTGGCAAACTGACAAAACAAAACCAATAGAATAAATTTTTTAAAAGAAAGGAAATAATGAAGTTTAGAGACAATGCAAATGTGAATTGAAAAGAACCATCAAAGTCAAAAGGTGACTCCTTATAAAAATTAAGGAAATTGACAAACTCATAATCAAGAAAAACAAAGAATTGGCACAAGTACTTTGTATTAAGAATATCAAGGTTTAAAAAAGCAATACAACTAAAGAGAAAGCAGAAATTATAAAAACAAAGATAATACAATGATGAACTTGATCAAAATAATGTTGAAAATTTAAATGAAATAAAAGATCTCTTAAAAATATAAGTTACAAAAACTGTCTCAAGAAGAAATGAAAACCTGTGAGGCTAATAACCAGATATTGTTAGTTATAAAACATACACACATATGTTGACACAGCTTAACAGATGAGATGAGTTGAAAAGACAACTCCAGTCTAACACAAACTTTAGTAAGAAATGAAAAATAAGCATTGACAAACTCACCTTATAAAGATTAAAAACTTTGATATCAAAACTATATGGGATAGTAGTATAAGAAGAAATCATTAGAGGTCAGACTATGAATGGACATATGTCTGAATATTTTAAAATATTTGAAAGCTGATTTCATCAACTAATATGTAAACATATAAATTCATCAAGACCAATTTGTTTTTAGCACAGCAACTCAATAATATGTTTATACTAGAAAAACCATTGTTGTAACATGCTATGTTAATAGGTAAAGGAGGAAAAGCAACTGCTCTTCTCAAAATCCAAAAATAGTATTTTAACAAAATTCAAATCCCACTTATGGGATAAAATACTCAGTGAATTAGAAATAGAAAGATAGAAGAAGAAATATCCTTAACCTGATGGAGAATACCTACCAAACCTCTTCCTTGGTGGTGAAAACTCTTTTAAAATATTCATGATCACTGTAGCTATTCTACATAGTATAGTGATTTTATCTGAGCACTAAGATAATTATTCAGTACCTGTGGCAAGTAATACAATTGACAAGAAATATCAGCATAATTTTCAGATAGTGTTATTGTCTACACAGAAAACTCAGAAGTATCTTCAGGCATTCTTAATGGTGTAACATGCTTTTAAACATACATGCATATATTTTTAGACATATATATCTATATGTATATGTTTAAAAAATACATATATGCATTTCATATATATGTATATGTGTATATATATGCAAACATATAAATATATACATAAAATGTATATATATATATATATACACACATACACATTTTCACTCTATGTTTGTTTCCATTCACTCTCAAAATTCTTAAAAGAACCATTAACATGCAATACTTCTATTTCCTAATCCTCTATACACTTATCAATATATTGTAGTGTAAGTTCTGCTCCATTCTTCTCTTTTTCCTCATAGTTCATAGTATACTCATTTTAATTTTCTTTTTTTTTATTGCATTTTAGGTTTTGGGGTACATGTGAAGAGCATGCATGGTAGTTGCATCACACACGTGGCTGTGTGATTTGCTGCCTTCCTCCTCTTCGCCCATATCTGGCATTTCTCTCCATGCTCTCTCTCCCCAACTCCTCCCCCCTCCCCTACCGTCCCTCCCCTATTCCCTCCATTCCTTATCAAATTATTAATCTTTATCTTACTTAACTTCTCAGTAGCATTTGACATGACTGACTGCTGCTCCTTTGGAACAGTCTGCTGCTCTGCTACATGAGGCCACTCTCTTATGCAGTCACACTTCTTCTCTACCTGACTTCTGAATTAGAAGTTTCTCCTTTCTTCCCTCTATATTTTCACTTTAAAGAATGCCAAGCCCAACAACATAAAAAATGCATCTATAGGGGCCCAAAGTGGCTCCAGCCGGATGTCGTGGCGCTTGCAAAGGCAAGGCCAAGAGTTCAAGGCCAACCAACCTCAACAACCTTACAAGCTCTCATTGATTGGCAAAAAAAAAAAAAAAAAAAAAAAAAAAAAAAAAATTCATCTATATTATAACTCCAAACTTTAGGTCTCACGCCTTTAGCACAGTTTATGGATAGTTAAATAAGTATTTGTAAAAAAGTAATTTGATTCCCAAACCCCTAAACAGTTAAAATAAATTTTAGAAATAATTCAATTTACAAATAAAAATAAACATGTCCAACAAACCATCCGCAAAAACTTTATATTGAAAAGTATAAAACTTGATTAAGATATATTAAAGAAGACCTAAACAAATGAAAGATTATATAAGAACACACTAGTATAAAGATGCCAGTTTTACCTCAATTAATTTGTAAGATACATATAACTTAAAACCTCAACCTTTCTGGGGGTCAAAATTTTAAGCCTTTCCTATACAAAAAGAGCAATGAGGCCATAGCAGTCAAGAATAAGAAGGTGAAAGTCCATGCGATATCAAGACTTACAGTAAATGTATATATTAATAAATACTCTGTGGATATATGCAGTAAATGTATATATCCACATTGAGTATTTATTTATATGTGTATATATTAAGATATGTATATTAATATATACACATATAAATACTCGATGTATATATTAATATATACTCGATGTATATATTAATATACATATTATGTATACATATACATTTACTGTATATATCCACATAGAGTATTTATTAATATATACATATATATAGTAAATGTATATATCCACATAGAGTAGGATAGATAGTCTGGAAGCAAAGCCACAAACACATGCAAAAGATGATTTATGACCCCCATTGCAAGCCAGTGAGAAATGGATAGACTACTCAACAAATACCCTTATGTCAAACATTCCTAAGAAACATCAAATCATGCTGTACCCAACACAACCATCCATCAGGTAGAGGAGTGGATTCTCGAGTGGATTATGTTTATATTATACAATAATATACAGCAGTAAAAACAACAAACTAATGTTATATACATAAACATGAATGAACCTCAAAGACAAAAAAAGCAAATATCAGTAGGTCATATGGAGTACCATATAATAATATGAAGTTTAATTTGCAAAACAACACTTGTATATATGCAGGAATTCTAAAAAAACTTACATAAGTAGTAAAAGTATAAAGCAAAGTGTGTAAATTGGCATTCACACACACACTAGTATACTCGAGACAAAACTGGAAAACGTGCAAAGAAAATTTTATCTCTATACGTTTAATTTAAACTTTTATAAGTGAATTGTTAGGAAAATGAATTTTTAAATTATTTTTAAATTATGATTGTGGATCTAAAATATTTTGAAATCTTCAAAAACTTCTTTCAAAGAGAGAGAAAAGAAGAATAAGTATATCTAGTACTGAACCTAAGTACGAGAATAAACGCATTGGTCTACAACAATCCATTAAAAAAAGAAACAACAATGAAATTAGAGAAAATGATAGAAAAAAGGTAGACTCTGAAGTCAGGAAACCTAGGTTCAAAATTTTGTTGTTTCTAAGTAGTTTTGTGATTAGTGCAAATTATTTATTGTCTAGGATTTAGTGTATCAGTTTTTCAGGAGTTTTGTATGTGTTTCAGGGGATCTGAATCGGGGCGGGTATTTTTCACATTATTTTTGAGCATTCGTACAACCTAGTAATTTAGGTTTCTATGTGTATTTTTATGTACTAACTGTGTTTCTATCTCTTTACAAGGTGCTATAATGATACAGTAAAACCCAACATCCATGGGATTCTCTAACCTGTTAAAGAAGAAAAAAAAATTCAACTTGGTTTAACAAATCTTGTGTTCTCTTCTCTTACTATCATGTGTTGTTTGATGCATTGTAAATACACTTTTCACACAAGAAATTTAGACATGATAACAGAATCCTAAAAATCTGAAACTATCATTGAAGTTATGCAAAAATATAGTTGCAATATTTCTTTATCTGACCAGAAGATTGACTTGTGGAAATTATTTCTTCTCACTTTTCTAATGTCATCATACTCTGTATTTATATTTTTCTTACTGACGCTTTTCTCCCTCAGAAACAATCAGGGATTTAACCTATCTAACTGTATAAACACATGCACTGTCGTTCTGAGGCTGAGAATGTTCCAGAAAGAGAATTGCCCTCTCAATAGCTCTCTCAAACCAATTTCCACCTGTTGGGCAGTAAGGGCCTGCGGCGTGTTATTGAACTGAAGGATTTATGCGGGAAATTTCCAGATTTTAAATGGATGCTGAATCCTGTTTCAGTGTGTGAGTGTTTTCCACACATTGATAACTTGGGCAGATGGCTTTCTCAGAGCTGTTGAACCCTCAGTTTAAACACATTTTTTTCCCTAACAGGCTACCGAAACTAGCACAAATTCTAAGAAAGAAAAATAAACCCCACAAATCAACACAGTCACACCTCAGAGTCACCATAATTAAGAAATAGTTCTTATGATTTGTCCTAATGTGGAACCAGTAGATCATGTAACTGCAGGTAAAGGCAATGAAATGTGAGGCAAACCATTTGAATGAGCTACACATTTTCCCTCAAGAACAGAGTGAATTCTGTGCCACAGGTGTTTCAGTAATTGCAGTACATTAAGAATATATCACTTTTAACAGGCTTTGTACACCCATTTCCACCTGTGTGAGGTGGTGGTCCGATCTCAATACTTCTGTCTGAGTATCAAATATATGTGAGTCTGTGTGGCTTAATAAGGCTCAGCATGCTGAACAAGTCTTATAGTTCTGGTCACCTCCTCCCTCTGCCATTGATTAGTTGTATGATGGAAGTAAATCACTTGACCTTAACATGTCTACATTTCCTCATGTAAAACAGCTCAATATTACTGAAGAGTTTTGCAGACCCTTTATGAGAAGTAAAATTTTAATTCTCTCCCAACAAGATGATAATTTAAAATGTAAATGTACATTCTAGATTGCAGGGAGCGGAAATGTGTTGTTGATTGAGACTTGGATAGACATTTTGACAAAGGCAAGTGAATCATAAAGGTACAAAGAAGTTTGATTATAATGTTGTTTTGTCACTTGAATCCTTTAGAAACCATCAACTTTAGCGTTTTTCACCAGAAGTCAAACGCCAGGACATAGCCTGTCACAATATCTTACAGTGTACCATCTTTTTTTTATAAAAAATAATGCTTACTTTAGTTAATGATTTGAAATTGAATTATATAAAATAAAGGGGAGAGGATTATATCATTTAAAATATAAGCCCAAAGTCATATCAAAGGAAGAAAAGTATACCAAACATATACTTTTGTAAAATCTATTATATTTAACTTTGAATTTCTAGGCAACTATGAGGCAAAGAAATTAAAAGTGCTTATATGATTCTCTCTACCAAACAAAGGGAAGAATAATAGTACTTTACAAGCAAAGCAAATGTGTTATCAAGGTGTTTGAGGCTTGTCACTTTATTGTGTACTTACACAGGGAACATGAAAAATACTTTTCTGTGGGATGTTGATTTACAATGCAATTTAAATCCATATTTTGTGGTAGGTTGCAAAACTGGCTCTAATTTCCCACCTCGTCTTAAATTCCTGCTCTTGGCCATGTAAGTTTGAAATCTCCATCTACTCCAACTCTGCTGCAGCCATGGGATTGCTTAAGTTACAAGACTCAGCAAGCTCAATACAAGCAGGGGTTTGAAAAGTGTTTGCACAGAGGGCTTGCTCTCACTTGACTTTCTGGCGTTGCCATGAAATCCCACCAAGGTAGCCTGATGTCAGTTGATAGGTATGAAGAATGCACCAATTTGTCCCAATCTCCTCAAGACAGTCTCTGAGAGATAAGCCACCAGCAAACCAAATCTGGACCTATGTATTATAAGCACAAGCAAGGCCAGCAGAGTTGTCTAGAAAACCACTCCAGATGTTTAAGCTTACTTTTGTATGCCACTGGGGTTTTGTGGTGGCTTATTTTGCAGAGAGAACTAACTCATATACCATATACATACTACATATGTGATGTTTTCTCATCCCATAATCATGAGCACAGGACTTAATCTTAAAGTTTATAAAAGTAGCTTAAATACGTGTAAACTTTCCTTTGTAATCAAAATGAGTCACCATCAATAGAGTTTTTGCTTTGAATTATTTTTCCAGGTTATGATGATGTTTGTGCTCTTTTATCCAGACCATGTCAGCTGAGAGAGATCAAAGTTCTAGGACTCCAACGGCAACAGATAATTATTTTACCTTCCTACTTTTTCAAAGTATTATGTTCCAATATGCTGATCGATGTGACTTTTTTATTCCATGTAAAAGTTTATTTAAGTAGTTGGGGATAGATCAGTGCTGTCTCTTTGGTAAGTTAAATTCACACAGGGGCTGTTAAAGAGAGGCAGAAACCGTCTGCACATTGATATGCCACACCTTTCCTCACATGGAGAAGTTGTGGAAGAATTTTGGTCCAAGACAGAGACCTGGACAGTGTCTGCCGTTACCCACATCTTTCAGGTCACTCTCCTGTCTAATAGGTATGGCAAGTGGAATGAATGGTCACCATGCAAAGGTAATATAGAGAGGATTCTGTTTGGGGAGGTAGGTTGAAATAGATTACTCTTCTCATTTATTTTCCTGTCATGCCACATATAGAAAGTTATATGTACTACAGTTAACAGAGTAAACCTGTTGTCATTTGTAAGCCATTTGTCCATGGTGTATAGAGACCCCAGGGCCCACCTTGCATGCTTTGGGAATGAAGAGACTCATGAGTGGATTCAATGTTACCTGTTGGCCTCATTTTGGCTGAGAGCCTCTGGAACAGATGACTCAACACCCTCTTGACTTTCATTTAATTCCTGTGACCTGAGATTCCTGTGGCTAATAGGGAGGAAGAATGCAGAGAAAAACTCATGGTACAAGAACTTTCAACTCTTTTGACAGTAACCAAAAGATTCTTTAGAAAGTTGTTTAACATTTTGAATTTCATGTTTTTATCTGAAGAGTGAGAGAGCTAGAAAAGAAGTGATCTGTAAGTTTCTTCTCTATATTCAATGTTACATCAGCAGGCATATTAATGCATAAAATTGCTGACTAGGTTTGTATGTTTGGGGAATGGGGAGAAGAAAGATTATTGTATAAGAATCTGATATACTATTAAAAATAACCATCTTGACTCACTGGACCTTTATGGTTTCTAGGTCATTGATAATAAGGCTTTGATTATATGCTAGGTTTCTAGAGGTTGCTGAGAGTGAGAATAATCAAATTTTTTAGAACCAAACAAATGATCACTTCCTAAGTGTGACTTTTCAGAGACTATAATGTTTTGATCTCGTCATCACTTGAATTCAGAAATGTAGATGATTGAAATAAAATGTTTAGTCAAGATATTTAAATTCAATGTTTTAGATTGCATTGGGTTTAAAATATGTAAAAATATTAAATATGCCAGCTCTCACCATCCTTTTCTTTAATGAATATATGTTGTCATATGATGCTTTTTAAAAGCAGTCACCAAAGAGATTGAGAAAAATCTAAGACGTGAATTTTAGAAATACAAAATGTCTATGATTGTAGTAAATTTTCAGAAGCCAAAAACGATGTTGAGATTTAAAATATCAGTAATAAATGTTTATTACTATGTTATGGGTTTTTCTCTAAACTTTAATAAATAATACTAAGCTTTCTTATTGATCGTCTAAGACGTTTGCAGAAATATTTACTGAAATATGAAAAAAGAGAAAATACTGATGTTAGCCTTTTTGTGATTCATTATATGGATCCAGTATATATGATACAGTATAAGAAAATGAAAGGTCCAGGGAGTTAGTAAAGAACTTACTGAAAACAGGCAGAGAATTAGAAAGAAACGAGGCTCAAAAATAAATAATAAAATAAAATTAATACTGTTTTTGTATTATGGCTAGATTTGCTAAAAGAACTACAGATTTAAAATGTTATAAGTCAATCTGCCGAAGTCACCCTGAAAGAAATTATAAGTAGGGTTTTCCTGCGTAAATTGTGCAGCATATGTGCTTTTAGGAAATGAACATTTTTGTTAGGAACTCGGAATCCTATTCTCTTTTCGTTTCTTCAGTTGTCTTCAAGTATCTATTTTGACCTTGAGCTTTATTTATTTAATTTTTTGAGACTTAATCTCACTCTGTCACCCAGGCTGGAGTGCAGTGGCAAGATCTCCGCTCACTGCAACCTCTGCCTCCTGGGTTCAAGCAATTCTCCTGCCTCAGCCTTGCAAGTAGCTGGGATTACAGGCATGTGCCCCCATGCCTGGCTAATTTTTCGTATTTTTAATAGAGATGGTGTTTCACCATATTGGCCAAGCTGGTTTTGAATTTCTGACCTCAAGTGATCGCCTACCTTGGCCTCCCAAAGTGCTGGGATTACAAGCATGAGCCACCAGGCCCAGCCACTGAATTTAGATTACTACAAGGCTTGTGTATGTGGGTGTGCTGGATTTAGTAAAGCATTCGCTTTTCTAAAATTTAGTTCCTGAAACAAGCACTCAGAGCCTATTTTTATCCATGTACATTGCCATGTAAGAGAAGAGTTGTAAGTAGTTGCAATAACCCCTGTTCTGAAGAAAAGCCAAATTCGTTGATTGATTCATTCACTCATTCAGCTCTTCTTTTCTTCCTCTAACTTATTCCCAAAGACAATGTCCTAGTGAACGCAAGCTCAACCATCAATAGGATGCAGTTGCTTCCCTTGGGGCTAACATTGCTGTCTGCCTACTCACTGCCCACTTTTCCTTTCTCCATTATTTACAGAACCTTGGCTTTATTCTACTGGGAATACTTACTTTTCCAGAATCCCTGCTGCCCAGTGATGATGATGGGCCTCAACTCTAGGTAATAAGACGTACTAGGTACATCTTATTGTAATAAGTAGAGCTCAACTGGGACAACTTCTGGAAAACTGTTATTGTCTTCCAGTAGAATTGACAGAATTAACAGACACATACTTTTTTTAAAAAAAATCATTACTATATCTCCTTCCTCCTGCCTGCAACATAACCACAATGCATGGATGTGGAACAGCTATATTGTGAGTATGAGAACAAGAGCCACAAGGGAAAAATGGTGGAAGAAGAAGCTAGGAAGGATCTGGAACTTTGAAAGCTCTCAAGCAGCTCTGAGCAACTGGTTGATCACATCTGGACTTCTTATAATGTCAAAAACATCATGCTATTACATTCCTCATGTATTCTATTCTTCTCAGAACACTCTTTAGTCTTCCTGTCTATAACTCTATTGTTACTTTGGTTTATGTGACTCTGTTGTTTCACAGACTTAAGAGCAACAATGGGACATTTTTTTCTTTTCTTTTTTTTTTTTTTTTTTTTTGAGGCAGAGTATTGCTCTGTCATGATTCAGCTGCCTCAGCCTCCCAAGTAGCTGGAATTATAGGTGTGCACCACCACACCATGATAATTTTTGTATTTTTAGTAGAGATGAGGTTTCACCATGTTGGCCAGGATGGTCTCGATCTCTAGACCTGATCTCTTGACCACGTGATCCGATCCTCCTGCCTTGGCATTTTCTAATGAATACAATAAGATGGAAAGAAAGAATTGATGTGAGGAAATGTAATATTGAGGCAGTGGCAGAACTGAGAAGAAAAACAAAGTCTTAAACGTCATCTATGCTAGAATCTTGGACACACCATTAAATTTAAAATGATGAAATAAATATATTGCAGAAAGAAAAGATGGAATAGAATTTCCCAAATTAGGCTAAATTTATATTTTCCTTAGTGTTACCAGTAAGAAAGCTTTGCTTTCATTATTATCAACAGGAAAGAGTGGGTTTTTTCTCTGTCATTTTCTTCCCTCCATAACCCTGTCCTAGTGACAATGAAAAGGAAGAAAAAAAATAGAAAAAATAATGCACTGATAGAAAATTCTCAAAAACTACATAAGAACTTCACACATGGCATTTGTTGTGTCCCTAAAGTGGCTGTGTCAAGTTTCCCTTGAGTAATTAATTAATTTTACATCTAGAAACCTGCTCCTAATTTGTTTATTGAATATTACAGATCTTAATAGAATGCTATTACCTATATCTTTAGAAGGAAAATATGTATTTTGGTAAAACTGATATTTTGGACCCAGAGGGTTCTTGGCTCAAGTTCCTTCAAGGAATGTTTATGCTGTGCACCTTCATATGTTATTGGTTAACATGCCCTAATTTTCTTTTTAAAACACTGATCTTATTGGTGACCCAAAGGCCTTTTCTTGTTTTTCTAGTAACTTAAGGGAAGGTGAGTGGAAAACGTATGTGAGAGAGGGGATAAGTTACAGACCCGTGTTTCCATCAGATAGATTTCTCTCTAGGACTTCCTTTGTCTCATTATCTTTCAGAACCTAAAGTTTTTAACTTTCAGGGCCTGGGTCAGATATTTTTAATTTTGGCTAGATGGTGATGGTGGGTTTTTTTCTTACCTTATTCAATTTCTAACCCTCATTTAATTTTAACCCTCACTCTAAAGTCGCAGTTGTATATGGAGAGTTTAGGGAGAGAGTCCCTAAACAAAGAAATTATGAACATGAATAAACAAAGATACTTACAAATTTAATTTGTTTTAGGATATATTTACCAACTAGGCCAAAAAAAATTGTGCTAAAAAGAGTCCAAATATTCATGGTAGGTTTTCGTTAAATTATTTTAATCATTCTTGTTGTGGATTGTAAATATATGTGTGTGTGTGGAAACAATTATCATGTTAACACATGATTCATAGCATATATGTTTGCAAATACCCCCAATACTAATATGTTATTTCTTCCGTATGAGGTTTAACATTCCATGCTAAGTGTTTAAAAATATATGAAAGAACTAATAGGGAAAACATATGTTCACACACCTTGCTTTGCATAACAATTCATTAAAGAAGAAGAAATATAACCAAATAAGGTCAATCTGGCTGGTGTTAAATATTATTTGCTGTGTAACAATCAACCACAGGAGAAAATTAAATATTTAGACTGGCAGTTTTAATCCTGCAAGATAGATATGTTGTTAGAAAAACACCTGTTGCTAATGTTTCCAATTAATGTCACTTTACAGTAGATCTTTATGAGTTTAAACATAACACCTTTCTCTTGCCTTGTGCTTTTTTAATACCACAAAAACAAAGATAGGCAACGTTAACTTTGATTTACAAGTTTTCTATAATGCTTAAAATTGGCATTTTCTAATTATTTTCTTTCCTTCCTTTTCTATCGCTTTCCTTTCTTTCTCTTCTTTTCCTCTCCCTACTTTTCCTTTCTTACCTTCCTCCTCCTTTCATCACCTCCCCTCCCTCTCTCAGTCTCTCCCTGCTTTCCTTCTTTTTTATTATTATTTTAAATAAATCAGCCAGGCCAAGTTAAAATTTCTTGATGCCGATTTTGAAGATAAAATGATGCACCGTCAGCACCTCATAGAAAGTAAACTGCATTTCACTTTTTGCATCAAAGGGAGGCTGTATTTTGCTTTTTTATGTATACATTACATATTATGTATGTGTATATTCATGTAACAAAACAGTACTTATGTATATAAAATAGATAAATACACACATACATAATATAGATGTGTATATATATTATATTATATGTATTATATATAATATAATACAATATATATAAGGTGATGGATTCATTAAAATCCTGAACTTATCACTCACAACATATTCATGCAACAAAACTGCACTTGCACCCCCTGAATCTATAAAAATAAAATAACGAATCACATGGAATAATTTTTTAAAAAGAAAATATCTAAATAGTTTCAGTATTATTTGAAATCCAAGGCCCACTTCATATGTGCTCACACATTGGCAAAAATCCAAATATCTAAATACTGACATGCAAATAAGTTATCTGCTCCTCTTAATAGAAAGCGAACTTAAAGCAATTTATATATAATTACAATATATAATATAAATATATAATATATAGTGTATAAGATATGTGCATATACACATATATAATTCTGTATTTACACTACATATGTATGATGTGTATGTGTGTGTATATATATATATATATATAAAAACATATATATATATATGTTTATATAATTGGCTGCATAGGACCGTTTAATTAAAATAGAATTTTACAACTTAATTGCATATTGATTTTTTAAAATTTGCTTTTGTCATTATTCCTTTGTACCCAGAGTCTTAGGAGAAAAAAATATGCTGGATAAAAATTCCAAGACGTTTTTCATCTAGATATTAAAATGTAATACCAGATAATTTTTTTTTTAATTCTGTAAATAAAAAGAAAAAAACTGGAAACGGATTGAATGCAATGGTAAGCAAGGGTTTTTAGTGCTTTCGGGGTTCAGCCTCCAAGGCCAATAGTGTACTGGCAATAGGAAGGAGAGAAGTCATCACCGAGTAAATTGTGACTGAAGTTTGTCTTCATTTGTGGTCTGTTTGATTATTTCAAGCCAAACTATTTCATTTGTTTTGCTCAGGATCTAGCAAGAATATAGTCACAGTCATTGTCTAAATGGGAACCTAAACCTGTCTTCCTCAACACATTATTTTTTCCTTTTTAACTCATATATATTTGTTACATTTTCAAGTAGAATGTAACTCAGGTATTACATTTCTGTTCACAAGCCTCGCTCTGTTACTTTGTGAATGATTTTACAACACACCTAGGTAGCTTCTAATTTTGGTTGTTTATACAGTGCTTTTCTTTGGAAAACAAGCCCTGTGGAGAGTCCCCCCCCACCAATAAAGTTTCCTCGATTTAGCCTAATACTTATTTCTAGAGTACGAGTATATGCAGAATTGGTAAATACGGGGGTCGGAATATTTGAAAAGTAGATCCTGATCCTAGAAGATAAACTCAAGTCATTTTAACAAATACTTAAAGACAAGATTTCTTTCTACTTCTAATTGTGACACAGTGATACTTTAAGCACTAAACCAGGGCAAGTAATGCTTTCCTAGGTTCATGCTGGCTTAACACATCAAGGGAGCATTTCTTGTAAGATATATGTAACAACGTTAACTTTGTTATCTAAAGTGTTTAGCTATCAAATTAGATTCCTTAGTTGACCAATTTTTTTGTGACTGAAGTGTTGTGAGACATACCTCAATGATTAAAAGAAAAGTATTTAGAAAGACTTTCCTCTTTTTTCATTTTAGTTATGTAATAGCACTGAGAAAGTGAGGCTTGTGATTAACTGCTAGTCTTGTCATGCAAGCACTGTGGGATAAGCTTCCCAGAAATCTTCCGTGGGTTAGAAAGCCCAATCCTGTAACTACACACCCCACACATCTCCAGATCAGTTCCAGAGGGCAAACTGCAACAGGAGAACGCCATGACCTGGCCAAACGCAGCAGTTTCGGACCAGAAGGAATATGCTGGCAGAAGGTGATTGAGTAAAGTATTGAGAAAAAAGGGAAAAAAAGCCAACTTAGATGATAGCTAAAGTGAGAAATAAGAAATCTAAAGAAGTGAGATGAGAAATTACCTCATGGTTAATATGTACACTAGTCAGGCGATGAATGCACTAAAAGCCTGAGCGCTATGTCACTATACAACATATTCATGTAACGAAACAGCACTGTGGGGCCGGGCGCGGTGGCTCACACCTGTAATCCCAGCACTTTGGGAGGCCCAGTCGGATGGATCACGAGGTCAAGACATCAAGACCATCCTGGTCAACACGGTGAAACCCTGTCTCTACTAAAAATACAAAATAAAAATAGCTGGGCATGGTGGCGCGTGCCTGTAATCCTAGCTACTCAGGAGGCTGAGGCAGGAGAATTGCCTGAACCCAGGAGGTGTAGGTTGCAGTGAGCTGAGATCGCGCCATTGCACTCCAGCCTGGGTAACAAGAGCGAAACTCCATCTCAAAACAAACAAACAAACAAACAAAAAACAACACTTGTACCCCCAAATCTATAAAAATTTTTAAAAATTAAAGAATCACATGAGATAATTTTTAAAGAAAGAAAAGAAAGTAGGAAATCTAAATAGTTTCTGTATTATTTGAAATCCAATGCCCACTTCGTATGTGCTTACTCATTGGCAGAAGTCCAAATATCGAAATACTTAGGTACAAATAAATTATCTGCTCCTCTTAATAGAAGCAATTTACAGAAGCAAGCAAAATAGAACTTTGTTGGTTTAGAAACTTGACTAGACTATCCATGAGAGGAAACAGAGGTTTCATGTTATTCCCTAATATTCTCGTTCTAAACATTCAGAACACCTTAATATAGCCTAAGCCTGTTGTATTTTGTCAGACTACGAAGTGAAGCAGAAAAGAAGTAGATGTGCTTTTCTACTACTTTTGCACAAGGAAATAAATGTAATCTGTTTTAGTTATGATTAAATATGTGGTAGGGACTTTTATAAAAAAAATGAATCACTGCTTTGTAATATAAGAAATATAAGCATATGTATTTCAATCACTTTCTGTGTGCATATGGGTTCTACTTATTGAGAAATCATAATCAGAGTGTGTTCTTTAGAAGTAGCAACACCTTAGTGAATTACTGAGATCCAATAGGCAGTACGTGTAGTCCATGTTTATGACACAGTCATTGTGTCAGAAGGGATCTGAAGGATATTCTAGTCCAATCCCCTTCTTAGGCTTAAACGTTATGTCATCTGGTGTGAAAAGCTAGTGCAATTTAAAACTCAACGTCATAGTTTATTCTAATTTCAGAAAGTAATTTTTAAGTTCTTTAAAAATAAGTTTATTTAAAATACTAAATCTTTCTTCCTATGGGTCCAAATATTTGTTTTAATGCTGCCCATAGAAACCATGTAAGACAACTCTCTCACAATATGGTAATCAGTGACTAGTTAAGGTGTCTCTCTTTTATTCTCTGTCAGGATTTTCCTTTCTCTCTTTGACATTATATATCCTCTCTCTCTCTCTCTCTCTCTCTCTCTCTCTCTCTCTCTCTCTCTCTCTCTCTCTCTCTCTCTCTCTCTCTCACACACACACACACACAGCATTGTACTTTGTGAATATCTATGAATCTTTTTATTAGCATCAACTTTAATTGCCAGAAATCTTTGCTACCTTCCTCTAGATTAAGTTAGATGTTTCTTCTTTGTTCCTGTAAGATCCTACTTTTCCTATATCATAACTCTCAACAGTAATCAAGGCAAGGTCATATTGGTAGAGAAAAGGCACATACATAATCACAACCAAATAGAGGAGCCAGGAAGAGAGCCACACATAGTAGACAACAGACTTTGACACAGAGTCAAAGAAGGAAGGATGCCCTTGAAGAAGGTGTGAGAACAAACGGATATCCACAGGCCGAAACCAACCACACAAATGAATGAAACAAAACCAGAAAAAAATACTACCTAAACTTCACATATCGTACAGAAATTATCTCAAAATCGATCACAATTGATTTTGGAGCAATACATACAAGATTTTCTCTTTTGTAGTCTTTATCATCTAGTCAGGAAGACACAATTAAATAATTATAATTAATAAGGAGGATCACTTGAACCCAGGATGCTAAGGTTGCAGTAGATCGAAATCGTACCATTGCACTACAGCCCGGCTGGCAGCATGAGACCCTGTCTCAAAAAGAAAAAAAAAGTGTGATGTTAACTATGTAGGATTTTTTCTGTATATATTCCTCATCAAATTAAGAAAATTATCCTCGAATCCTAACTTGCGGAAGGTTTTTGTCATGATTGGATGTTTGATTTTGTCAAATGATTTCTCTATTGTCAATTGATATAATAATAACATTTTTCTTTTTTAGCTTGTTGAAATAATAGATTAGGTAAGGCCAGTTGCTGCTGGGAGCTCGGACACGCCCATCCCTCTCCACGCCTGAAAATTACGTCACCAGAATCTGCACTCAGCATCTAGTTCCACCACGCCCACCTCTGCACTCCACACTAAACTCTGCACTCAGCACCAACGCCCACCACTGCACACCTCACCAGAATCTACACTCGGCACTAAACTCTGCACGGCACCTAGCTAGCCGTTGGAAAACCTGCCAAAATTTAAAAGAAGTCCCACCAAAACCTGCCCAATAGCACAGCCCGCTCACCGGAAATCCTGCCTACCTACTCATAGAAGCTCACCCCATCCATGCCCTGTTTCTCCACAGCCAATCAGAAAGCCTGAGAGGAGTTGGGCGGAACCTCATCTGGGAATTAAATAAATTGGCATTTAATTTTCTTGTGCTGGCCTCAGTTTCCTCATTTTAAACTCGACAATAAACCTCACAAGGCAATAACCCTTACAGATTACACTGGTATATTAGCAAGAATTTCTAGGAAATAATGATTGTCAAAGTGAAAATACAAATGTTGTGAGTTTTAGTTTTATTTAAAATGAGACACCTGTCAATGATTAGGAAAATTAAAGAAGAGAGGAGATTGGTAATGATAATAATTCTACCAGCAATACCAACCATCTCCACCTCAATAATCATCATGAGTTGAGCACACATTACATCCTAGAAACTTTACTAATGTTTTCTATATCTTGCTTTTTTTTTTTTTTGAGACAGAGTTTCAGTGTTTGTCACCTAGGCTGGTATGCAATGGCATGATCTTGGCTCACTGCAACCTCTGCCTTCTGGCTTCAAGCAATTCTCCTCCCTCAGTCTCCTAAGTAGTTGGTATTACAGGAACCTGTAACCATGCCTAGCTAATTTTAGTATTTTTAGTAGAGATGGTGTTTTACCATGTCGGCCAGGCTGGTCTCAAACTCCTAACCTCAGGTGATCCACCCACCTTGGCCTCCCAAAGTGCTGGGATTACAGACATCAGCCACTGCCCCTGGCCTGTATTCTGTATCTTAATCCTCAGCACACACTATGTGCAATAAGTATATCTAATCTAATCTAAATAAAATTTAATATTCATAATGAAGCAGGTATAATAGTTGCATTTTAATGCTGAGAATATTAAGGCTCAGCAAAGTTTATTAATTTGCCCAAAGTCTCTTGGTTACAACATGTTAGAGGAAGGGTTGTGAACCTAAACCTTCAGTCAATAAGTCAGGAAGTGAATGCAAGTCTCAGATATGAATATGGAGCACCAACCAGGAAATTAATCTGGAAGTCCTGTGCTAGATAGATTTTGCCAAATTTATTGAGGTTTAGGGGTGTATGTTACAGGTTTGTTGACATATTGTAATTTGGTCTAGGCCTTGCTGCAGCAAGTATATCTGATGTATTTGAGATAGCCACATGAATTGCACACCTCACTCACTGGTGTGGACCGACCTCCTTCAATAGATTAAAGTTGCAGTTGGTCAAGACGGGCTCTGGAAGATGGCAAGAGAAGGCAGAAATTGGTTTGTAGAAATAACAATTAGTAGCACATAGTTATTTAAATTTAAACTTTAATTCTAATTGTTTCAGATGATACTGGTCTGTGAGATATAGCAATACTACTAGTTAATCTTTAAATTATTTAAACAAAAAGCTTTAAGATTGTTGGTTTATGAAAAATAGAAACTGAGCCAATGTTCTGAAGGCAGAAAAGAAAGCCGGATTTCAAAAATTTCTTTCTTTTCATCTTGATTCATGAAGTCGAGATTCATAGGTAGTTATTGTTCGTATCAACTAAAGAGAAAACACTGGAAGTGAGATAAGAAAGGAATGAAAAAGTGCATTCGAAACAAGTTTGCCCAAGACTACGCATTTCCACCTTGAAATTCTATTAGGACTCCACAATTGTACAAATTTCACAGTTCTTTTTATTTTATAAAATAGAAAATGATTACAATTTTGTGTAATGTATTGTACAGGTTTAATAGGATTGCACTCTTGCCAAGTACAGTAGTAACAAATAAATGCAATTGAAAATTGCTGACACAATAGGAAACTGCTAGTTCAACGTAAATGGTTTCTGTAAATAAATCTAGTGTAATTTCCCTATACATCTTGACTACTGCCTTCAGCTCTGCTCACAGGAGAGCAGTTGCACAGTGCTTGCAAGAGCCCATACTTCTGCTTGTTCTCTGCATTTGTGGTACAGGAGTTCAGACTGGTGGCTACAATTATGGCAAAACTCACCAAAGGAAACTAAGACATAATGCCGACTCTGGATTTAGGGGTCTTCCCAAAAAGCCTATTGCCAAAAAGATATGGGTACACTGGACATGAAAAAATGAATACAGCCCCAGGAAGGGCCAATGGGTCCTGAGTCCACTTCTTATCCCGGTTGTGGTATGATAAAGCAGTTTTCAAGTGAGCAGTCCTTTTATCTAATAGCCATACTCACTTGTTCAAACAGGTAAGTGTTAGATTTTCCTGGAAGTCATAAAGCATAAAAAAGTGAGGAAGGGTAGTATTTAACAAAAGTCATGAAAAATTAATAATAATATTTTAAAGATATTTTTTCTAGTCTTATCATGCAATTATTGATACCAACCGGACTATGGAAGCATTTTGACTATAGAAAATATAAAATATGCATTTGTTTTTATTAAAATATACATATTTTGGGCAGTTATACTGCACATCTTGACAGCTTTGCAAAAATGTATCTCAGGAAGTGAAGTTGAGAAGAAATTCGAGAGTTAAGAATAAAGTCTGCCAGGCAAAAAGCATCATGATATGGAAACCAAGCAGAAAACTCAAAATAATATCAAAGATTCATTCATTGAATCTCAGTCATTAAGCACATTTATGAGTGGTCATTAAGTGTTTGCTGGCATACAAAAGTGAATGCATCTAGTTCCTGATTTGATAAAAGAGGGGGGCTTCATGGGAGCGGTGGGAAGTCATTAATAAATAATTACAATGGAATGGATTCAGTGTGGTCACACAGGTACATGAAACACTTGGTGGGAACATGTGAGCTGGGCTACCTAAATCTGTGGGAAGTGAAGATGGGGCAAGGAGGATATTCCTGGAAGACAAAAGGCAAGAGAGAGCATGCTTAAGGAACCGAAAGGCCTGGGATGCCAGATTGTTATTTTATCCTGAAGGCATAGAAAGAATGTGCTGCTACAGCAGAGAGAATTAGCTGGAGAAGATGAAAAAGAAGGCAGGGGATGGTCTGGATCCTATTGTAGTAATCCAGGCAGACCATGTTGAGGGGTTGAAAAAAGAAAATGGCAGTGAGCATGAGGAGATGAAACCAAGAGGAAGATAACATGCAAGGACTTTGTTATCCTCATGAAGGAGGTAAGGCAGAGGCGTAACTCTATGCATATCCCCATCATATTCTGGCTTGAGTTATTGGCTGAATGTGGGTGATGTTCACTGAGATGAAGGCTATTGGGTGAGTGACATGAGGGCAAAAATTGATGAGGTCTATTGTGGAGGAGGTGCCTTCAAGGATCACTGAAGTGCAGAATTCTGGAAGGCTCAGGTCACACTTGAAATTCCATGAACAATAGTTGGAGGGAAAGTTTGCTTCAGAAGACTTTATGGAGCATCCCAAAAGATTGAAATGGTTTTCTGAGGTTGTCCGCTTTCACTGGGAAAGCCCTATTCTAATCCCATATTCCCATCCTCCCCATAGCCTGTCCTTTGGAACCTGCTAGGTCATCAGAGAAATAGATTAAAAAGGGCCGGGTGTGGTGGCTCACGTGTGTAATCCCAGCACTTTGGAAGGCCGAGGCGGGCAGATCACGAGGTCAAGAGATAGAGACCATTCTGGCCAACATGGTGAAACCCTGTCTCTACTAAAAATACAAAAATTAAATGGATGTGGTGGCTTGTGCCTGTGGTCCCAGCTACTCAGGAGGCCGAGGCAGGAGAATTGCTTGAACCCAGGAGGCAGAGGTTGCAGTGAGCTGAGATCATACCACTGCACTCTAGCCTGGAGACAGAGCGAGACTCTGTCTCAAAAAGAAATAACAAAAAAATGTAACACAGGAAAAACAGAAAGCAGACATACATCCCACATTAGTGGGCATTTCTTACCGTGCTAATTGACTCCCAGTGTTCCTGTTCCATTGTCAAGTATTCTAGGCCATAGAAATAGACACTCACTTAAATTACTGAGGAGTTAAGTTAGCTGAAGAGTTTTTTGAACTCTTTATCCATGCTTTGGCTCTAAATCCACCAAAGAAATCTTCTGACTTTGATTAGCCTTTCCAGGAGCAAGGTCACAAGGCTGTGATTGCTTATGTATATCTTCCCTTTGTCTGCATAAATCTTAGGTTCATATTAGTTGGTTAGAATATTTCACTTAAGCTCAACTTTTTTGACTTTACATAACAAACAGAGTACATTGCTGAAAAATGACATCTTACTGAGATTTTATTTTCAAGTTTCTGTAATGTTAAGATTTTGTGACTGAGGTTATATCTAGATGTGGGTGTTGATATCTCTATTCATTTGTTCATTTATGCAACAGTTATTGAACACCGCTATGCCAATTGTAGGGATTACTGATATTAAGACAAGCTTCTGTGTTCAAGGATTTAGTCTATGATCAAGACAAGTATGTAAAGAATTCATGCAAAAACATAGAAATTTGTTTCCTGAGAGACTATGCAAACACTATGGGGAAACCTAATGTGTTTGGGAAATTTCAATGAAATATTCAAAGAGGAGCATACGTTTGCTATCAGACTCCAAGGCAAGGGGATTTGTGGTGTATTAGTCTGTTTTCACACTGCTATAAAGATACTATCTGAGACTGGGTAATTCATGAAGAAAAGAGATTTAATTGACTCACAGTTCTGCATGGCTGGGGGAGGCCTCAGGAAACTTACAATCATGGGGAAGGTGAAGGGGGAGCAAGGCATGGCTTACATGGCAGCAGGAGAGAGAATGCAAAGGAGAAAGTGCCACTTTTAAAACATTAGATATCATAAGAACTCACTCACTATCACAAGAACAGAGTAGGGGAAACCACCCTCACTCATAATCCAATCACCTTCCACCAGGTCATATGTGATCACATCGGGATTATAAACTGGATCATAATTCAAGATGAGATTTCCCCCATGTGATTACAAGCCACATCATGTGGGAAGAATAAAAGAGGGTATTCAAGACAGAGAGCATATTTGTCCACATAATATACTGCATTGCAAGTGAAAATAATTCTGCAAGCTCTGCGTGTTTATGGAGTTGAGGTAGCCCTGGCTATGGCAGTGAAAATGATTGCCAACCCACTCCGTGGGCTCCAGACACATAAGATTCTCCTCCCCAGAGTTGTGCAGCACTCACCTGTACATAGGAGTCTTATTCTGAGAAGAGGATTTGAGAAAGAAAGGAGCTGATAAAGAAAGGCTACTACTTCACTTCCTTAATAGCTACAATACTATTACCTTCCAACACTCCTCTGAACTCTGACTACACTTATTAACCTTTATGTAGACTCCCCTTGGTTCTGCATAATTGTATTATTGGTAATCTTCAGTGTCCTCTCCTAGGTTCACTGCCGTTTTACTCTCTGGCTTCTCCTAGGATAGTCCCTTCTACTCCTTGGTTTTAACTGTTACCAGCAGACATGCTAACCCTATGGCCAATACTCTTACTCTACTAGAGTTGTATACTCATGCTGCTACCCAATTAACATAACTAGTTACAACTGGTACCTAATATTTAATAAATATGATGAAGTATGATGTACTGTGTAACAATATCATATATATTTAATTCTCTTGGCAATCTTATTAGAGTATTATTCATTCTGTTATAGATTTGAGAAAAATTTAACTAAGAAATGAAGTAACTTGTCCTAGGTCACACAGCTAGAAGATGACTAGGTCAGGATTCAAATCTACAACTGGCAGACAGCAAAGGTGAGTTGTTATAAAAGTGACTTTGGCTTCCTAGCCTCTCTTTTGCTTCCTCTCTCACTATGTGATGGGCTTGCACACACCTGTACCTCCTTATACATTTTACCATGAGTTAAAGCAGCATGACAACCTCACCAATCTTAGACTTCCCAGCCTCCAAAAAAGAGCCAAATTCATTTCAGGTCTGTATAAATTACCCAGTTTCAGGTACTCTGTTACAGCAACACAAAACAGACTAGACATCTAGCATCCTGCCAAACAAAACTCATGTGTTACTAATTTTTTTTTGTCTGTTTGTTGTATGTGTATGGGTGTGGTCTTGTGCATCTGTGTGTGATTATGAATTCATATATTTAACATACGATTTGTCTCTACTTACTGTTGTTACCATTCCTATTGGTAGTTAATTTGTCCAAATTTTGTCCAGTAAGGTTCTTACAAAATAATATCTCTTCATAATATCTGATAGCTTTGTTTTATCTAGTAAAATAATGTGCTCCAGGCTCCTCAACTTGTACATTTCTTGCCTCAGACATGCAATCAGTCATTTCTCCAAGAAGCCCCTGTGAAATGGGCAGAGGATGTGAAGCTTACTGCTTCTCTGCTGGCCTGCCATTGAAAGTTCTTTTCAGTGAAGTGAACACGTTAGAATGGCGACTTCAAATTTGAATTTGAAAATGTGTATATGCAATTATATCCACACATTTCCACTTAGAATTCTGAGCGATAACTGTTTAAGAGTTACTTATAAGAGAAAACATACCATGTTTTCCTGCAGACACCTCCACTTAGAATTGAGAACTACACTACGTTTATTTAACCTCTTTATTTCCTCACCATGTTGATTCTATCATGGCAGAGATGATAGAATTGTGTTGTTACATGAAACATTATCAAAATAAGATATCAGCACAACAATCAATAATGATTATTGAAAACAGTTTAAAAATGTGATTCTGTGTAATTTATAGTTGTATTATATGCATAAATAGCTATTAGTTACTATAATCAATCTCTTATAAATCTCACTTTCAGTTTTGTAAGTAAACACATATTTAATGCTTACAACCAATTTTTATGTTGATGTCTCTATATCATATTGGTTGTCTGAAGCATGTTCTTTCATTGATTTCTAAGAAAGCTCTTTATTTTTTCCTCTACTCTGATCTTGAGCTCTCCCTGTAAAGTGGCTGTAAACTCTGGCCCTGCCCTGATGGGGCACAGGGGATTTGATTGTGGGTGTTTACAGTGTCTTTCATGGGATACTTCTTTATCTTCGTGGATGACCCAATACCTAAGTGCCCTACATGTGACCAGGTATTTCCCTCACAGGGAACTTGATTACACTGGCAGATGTCCCTGTGCCTATGTCTGACTTGTGTCCAGTTTATTTCTACCAAGATAGTCACTTTCTAGGAGAGCCTTGACCAGGAGAAGAGTTAGGCATAAGTGTGTCAGCCAGATGAGATACAGGAGAGGGAGCATGGCAAAACACATGAAATAATAGCAACAATTTTATTACTTACAGGTCACAGAGACAAGAGGTGCCACACCTCCTAGGGCCACCAACAGGAAGGGGGAAGCTGCCATGTGAGTCATGTACACTCAATCAGTGGGAGGAAAGGGAAAGAGAAAGAGAGAGTGAAGGATCTGTGGGTCAAAAGCTTATTAGGATCTAAGGCTTTCCCCAAACAGGTTTCCCATGGGGAGTTCTAATTGGTGAGTTCACCGCAAGCACGCCTGTTTCTGTGGAGTTGCACAGGGAGTGAGAGGTGGTCTGTGTGGTGCATCTGCACAGTTCATGTAGCAGGGGAAGTCAGCAGGGCAGACCAAGTGGGTTGTATCCAGCTCTCCCTAGGCAGGTGGTCAACAGGAGACGGTTGTATAAGGCAGATATCTGGATTAACACATTGAAGAACTGGGAGTAGGCAGAGAGCTGGAAACTGTCAAGGGTGACTGATCCCTGCATCTGGTAAGACAAAGTCTAACTTATATTTAAAATGAATATCAGAGGAACATGAAATTGTAAGAATTCACTATAGAAAGGCTGTAGGAACAATATTGTTTGAGTTCTTCCATGTGATGTCAATTTATCTACAGTCTTTATATGGAGAAGTCAATTTTCCTGGATATAAAATCCTTCATTTCATTTTTTTTGGCTAACTTATAATTAATATTCGATTTTCTTCTGGCTTAAACTGATGCTGAAAGTCTGATGACAATCTGATCTTCTTTGTCTTATAAATTACTCAAACACCAAAAATTGTTTTGATTTTATTTTTCTTTGATGACCAATGGTTTTTACCAGTATGATAATTTTACTGAATACATGTCAGTTTTGTTAACTCTGGGTTTATTTTTCCAGGTATGCTGTATGCCTCTTTAATATGTACCTTGGAATATTTTTCCTTTCTGAAAAATGTCTAGAATTGTGACTTTATAGTTGTTCTGCTTCCTAATTTTGGTGTTTCTTTTCTAGGCACTTTCATTATATATACATTGAAATCTTGATTGACTACTCTCTATATGTGCCATTTTCTCTCCAATCTTTTTAATTATTCTGATTCTTTTTGCTTTTAAATACTTTTCTCTTTAATTTTCTATAACTTTAAGGCATTATCTGTTCAATTTGTTCACCATTATATGCTTTCTTGTTTAGTGTCAATTTCTGGAAAAAAACTCTTTAATTTTTTCTGGAGTTTTAGCATCTCATTTCCAAGTTTTTTTTTTTTCTGGTTCTGATTTGTGCTATTGCTTTATAACTTGTATCATTTTCTTAATAATTTTTAGTTTGTAGTTTGCCTTTTTTTGTTGTTATTGTGCATTGTTAGAAATATTTAAAAATAGCTTTTCTGTTTTTGTGGGAATGCCTTTCTGGAAAACTGTTGTCTGCAGAACGGCTGTCCTGATATTTAATCTCTCTTTTTTTGAGGATGACATGGCATGTGATTGATACTGTTTTATATTGCTCATTTTTACAAAAAAAAAAACTTTTCCTTCATTTTTAGGAGGTAAATTGGATTTAGAATAACTTTATTAACTTCTTGGGTTTTTATTGTTTTTTGCTTTTTGTTTTTTTTTGTTTGTTTGTTTGTTTGTTTTTTGAGACAGAGTCTCACTCTGTCACCCAGGCTGGAGAACAGTTGCACAATCTCGGCTCACTGCAACCTCCACCTCCTGGGTTGTAGCAATTCTCCTGCCTCAGCTTCCACAGTAGCTGGGACTACAGGCGAGCCCCACCACACCCGGCTAATTTTTTGTGTATTTTTAGTAGGGATGGGGCTTCACAATGTTGGTCAGGCTGGTCTCAAACTTCTGACCTCAGGTGATCTGCCTACCTTGGCCTCCCAAAGTGCTGAGATTACAGGCATGAGCACCCAGCCAAGAATAACTTTACTACCTTCTAAGGAACTTCCAGGATATCTCTTGAACTCTCTTCTGTGGGCCTTGTGAAATGTTTAAAGATAGGATACTTTGCTTTCTGAAATCTCCTTAGTCCCTTTTCCTTCCATACTCATTAACACACATGCACTGCATTGTTTTACTTGAATATTATTTTCCTTCATTCCTGTTGTCCTTGTCCTGCTACATTTCAATTTTATTTCCAGCAATTTCTTCTCGATGTGGGATTCTTTTCCTGGGAGGGAGCTTTTGCTGGTTAGCTGTGAGGGCTCTCAGGGACCTGTTGGCCCAGTCTGCTCAAGACATTTCAGATTCCTTGAATTCACCGCCCGCTGGAGCTTGTACGCCTCCCCACACCAGCAGCTGTTCTCAGAGCGGGTTACAGAGCATTTTCATGAGCATCTTTTGGTTATTTTTGAGTTCTTATGTTCTAAAGACATTGCATAATCTTCCTCAGCATCTCCTGCATAGATACTGAAAACACAAAGATTTTACGGCTGTTTATAGTTTCATCAGCACTCATTTGTATTTTGGAGTTTGTGGGAAATATAAATCACAAAATTAAAAGTGGCTGAGATAGCAATTGATGGTACTCAGTTATATCAGAAAAACATTAATAGTGCCTTCCCATAAGACCGCATTGGACCTAAACCCTCCTCCAAATTCATGTGGCCATTTTTAAGTTACACATTTTAGTTTGATTTTAAAATCAAAATTTTATTTTCAGATCACATTGGGACCAAAGTTAGAACAGATTCCTCAGCAATTATTTTTAGATTATTACACATTCTACATTTCGTAGTTTCACCAAATGAGAGAAAGCTGATTCCTTTTTCATGATTTTCTCCATATAAATCTATGAAAGTCATGACCATTCATTGCTCTGTATGTCAATGTATGTTTTGATTAAATTTACAGAATCATTAATCATTGCACTCTCAACACAAATCATTGCTTTTTATGTTATAACTTTAGTTCTGATTCCCCCCCCCCCTTTTTTTGTGTGTGAATGACACTGTTTCCAAAATGTATAGCTTACTAATACTGGGGGAGGAAGGTTGTAATGTAATTGATTTCTACAATTATACTGGCCATATGCTATCTTAAAAATGCATTACTTTGGACTTATTTCAAAAAGTTTAGGAGTACTGGAAATTCCTGATAAAACTCACCATATCGTACTCTTGTTTATGAACACCTGATAAGGATTATTAAATTGAATATTAATTCACATCCCTTTCAACTATATATGTATATGGGTATTTGCATCATTATGTTGAAAGCATGGTATACACAAATCTAGCTATTACGGGCATCTAATGAGGGTGAGGAACGAAGCAAAGAGATGACAACTATGCGCAAATCATACCCCATTCACCCCTCTCTGCTGTGTCCACAGTATTTAGTGCTGTTTAATGTTTTCCCGCTGAATCTGACATAACATCAGACTCTTTCTTAACACCATGCTCTAGGCAGTTACCACAAATCAGTTAACCCAGGAATTCCAATCTATTTTGAGAGAGAAAAACATATAATCTCAGAGGCGTATTCTTAGCCTGGCTGTGGCTGGTGGGTGAGGCGTGACCTGTGGAAGCCTTTTTCAGCAGCAGGCCTCAGTGCCCTGGCACCTGCAGGCTTGTTAAGCAGCCGGGCCTGATAATCTTCACCCATTACTCTGAGAAAGCACTTGAATGACAGGCACCGAGCCAGTGTTTACCCTGTGGGGCTCATGACACACGCAATGTCTGTCAACACTTCCTATCACTCTCCTGCTTATGCAGACTTTTTTTTTTTTTTTTGCCTGATGTATTCATCACCAGACTGCAGACACCTAGTTAATCCATTTAGAACCTATCACCTCTGTTCATCGGCTCATAAACCTATTACCTTGGAGGCGCAGTTCTGAGGGACACAGGTGCCAGACCAGTGCACAAAACCCAATTGAGTTATGTAGCAGGCAGTGAGGGGCTTCTAATCACCATGCTGACTGCATGGGGAATTGCCCGTGTTATGTGGTAGCAGCCACTTTATTAAATATCGATTTAAATCACCGCCTTTAATCAAATCTGATAGAAGACCTTTTTCACCTTCGCCCCTCTTCGGCTCCTCCTTGCCCTCCTCCTTTTCCAATCAGCCTGCCTGGTGACGTCTGAGCTGAGGAATGAATAGTTAGCAAGGAGTTCACCAGCAAACCCTTTTCAACAGTAATGAGGCATTTGTGATAATCGAGTGATGAAATGTAAATGGGCAGTAATGAGCACAATTACATCCACGAGGGAACCATCAGCGTGGCTTCTTTCCTCAGAGATAGATGAGCTCTTTCTGTCATTGCCCATTGCTGACTTCACTGGGAGGCAGGGTACCCAGCGAGCGCAGGGTGGGGGCGCGCCCTGGGGTGGGTGGGGAGGCTGAGAACCGGCGGAGAGCAGGGCCCTGGCTGCGGGCGGGGCGGAGGGAACCCCCACCTGCACTACTCGGCCTTGAGCACCCGGGGGCCTTGCGGTTCCTCCCCCGGCTCCGATCTCCCGCCTCTCCTCCTCCTTCTTCCCTCCGAGGACGCTGGGGCTCCATTTGCCGCGCGGCTGGAAAGCCGCCTCCGTGTGCTAATGAGCTCAAGGTGAGCCGCGGCTTATTGGTTTCACTGAAAAACTGTGCGGTGTGACCCGGGCTGGCTGCATGTGAGCAGAGACTGAAGCCAAGCAATGGGAGCCTTGCCAGGAAGCACGAGTGCCACCGCTGCTTGTGTCATCTTTGTAGTCAGGCGACCAACAGCGGAGAAAGACGCAGGCACTTCCAGGGAAGCGAGCAGCGACTGCTCTACCCAGACTCAGCAGGGTCTGGCATGGCCTGGCAAGCCCGGCATGGTCTAGATCTCAGAGGATGGGAAATGTTGTGTGATTTTAAGAGTTTTTAAATAACTTCAGAAAAACATAGGGTGCCCTTGACATGAGAAATAGACTAGGAAGGTGTTTTAAGAACACAGTAAATCAATTACTGGTTCACTACTGTGATTTTATTGTGTATACTACAAATCATACAAATATTCCTTTGAATAACTTTACTAAGTGAATTAATTGTTGGTGTATAGATGTAACGGATCAATGAGCAAAGTGAAAACTGATCTTAATAATTTTTCATCAATTAAAAGTCCACCATAATCATTTTGCATTAAAAAAAAAAGTGTTTTAAATATGTCTTTTTTTGTGGTAGAAACTACCTATCTTTTATTTTGTTCCTTGAAATAATTTTTCATCAATTATAAGTCCTCCATGATCATTTTATACTCAAAAAAGTTAAAATGTTTTAAATATTTCTTTTTTATGTGGTAGAACCTACCTCTTTTATTTTGTTCTTTGAACTTTTCATCAATAAATGGAAAGCCAGAGTTTGCAAATTATAATAAAATGTTAGACCAAATTCTGTCAGTAGAATAATCTATAAAATTTACATGACTATGCTCAAGATGAGAAATGCATCTATGGTATAATACTTTTTTGCCCAAAGACAATTTGAACTATGGAAATTTTTTTTCTTTTCAATGTTTCAAATGTTGACTTTCGGCAATACTCTTTCTTGGAAAATTCATGTCAAAGAGTTTGTGGAACGCTCAGGTTCCTGGGTGTTTTCTTCTTCATATCCTTGAACACGTGTGGAAAGTTCAACAGAATAACTCACTCGGTAAACTGATGAATTGGTGTTCGGTGAACTGGTCATTTGGTTTATCACTTGTTCAGTAAATAGCCTTCTGGCAAGCTGACTTTTGTTCAGTTGGCTTTCAAAGCTTTGTACTTAGAAAGCTAGAGTGATTGTTAAAAAATGCCAATCCCACCAAATAAAAACAATATCAATATCATCTACTAATTTACTATAAAATGGCAATGTCTCATCAAATCATGACTCTGGGCTACTGTAAGAGCCTCACTCTTTTGACTAAGATGTGTATCAGAAACTGACTGAGGCAGTGAATATGTAAGAAACAAAAATTTGAGAATGTAGAATGGCATAAAGCATCCTCTCTATGCCTGGCCTTGCCTATTCCTGCAATCTTGCTTCTTTCAGCTCTTCAACTTGTAGTCTGTCCTCTGGGTAACTGAAATGTAGTAGTTCCCTACAGACACCACGCAATTTCACAGGTCCATGCCTTTGTTTATGCCTGTCTTTCTATCCTGAGGACTCTAGCCTTGAGTTCTTCTTTGCCTTCTTATTCTTCATCAGTGGGCAACGTGTGTATCCCTTCCTCCTTGAGAAGCTTGCTGAGTTCCCAAGACTACATTAGTTTTTGTTTTCTCAGCATCAATTGCTTTATTTGTTTCGTAGTTCTGTATAGCATATTTTATTCATAGTAAAATCCTTGGGGTTAAACAGCCAAAGATCAATTTTTAGGTTTGTATCTGTCCCATGTAGTTTATTGCCTCAAGCATAGTAGTTTCTCAGTAAATGTTTAGTAACTAGAAATTGAAAGGTTTTAATTCACCTCCCTGACTTAATAAGTACTCAGAGTTAAACCTAATTGCAATTTAGCTTTGTCTTTTTATTTCTTACCTTTTATCTCTTTCTCCCGAAAAAGCAGGGTCAAAAAATATCCATTAAATCCAAGGTTCTATGAAGTTGTATGTTCATAAAGCCTTAAAAATTATCTCTTCCTTTTGGTAGAATAAAACCCAGTCTTCTCAGTGTGGTTGTTTTTCTAAGCATCCAACATAAACAAAGGTATAGCTCTATCACTTAAAGAATGCTTTATTTGTGGCTTTTCTTTCTTTAAAAAACAGTTCACATGAAATGAAATGACAACACAAGAATAGCTGACCTACTTAGGAGAACAAGCTGTTTTAAACAATATGGAACCATGTATTTCAATTTAATATTGCATGATAATAAATCTTTTTAGATATATTAATTGAAATAAATAACACATTTAGGGGAAAAAAATGACTACTTGATAACACATTTTAGCTTGGTTAAAAATCTCATAATAGAGGTTACTCTAATTCAGACTGCCTTTGCCCGCAAGTCATTATGATCCAGTGGGCTGCAAGGTACCAGTGTTAAGCTATCTTTTTTGTTCATTTTTTGGTGACTTTTCCTCCAAGCTAACATTTTAGTAATATTTCACTAGTGCTTAGCAGCTCTTCTATGAAAAGAAATTTGAAATATAATCCAGTAAATTTCATTAATTTGATGATGGGAGGAAAGAGACACATTTTAAGAAAAAGTTGACAGAGTTAATGAAAATTTGAAAATTATAATTTTCAGACAGTCACTCCTTTATTTTGAGCTTGCAGCATTACATGAAATATGCCTAATTTTAAATGCACATATATAATTTAATCATTTTTTATTTTGTAAAAATCTGTTAACGGTAAGCCTAAAGACCATACTTAAGCTACCATCCTAAAACAATATGAAGAAGCTCATTTGAGTCTTTTGGAAACAACATCAGTGTATTATATACAGCACATATGAACAATATATTTCACTTTCAACCTATCACATAACCCATCCCGCAGTTATTCATGGATGCGTTTAGAGGAGGTTATTTCCCCCCTGACAAAAATGGGCCATTTTTCCCTGTTTAGCAAAATCTGGAACACAGATCATTATAGTGCTTTTGGCAGCTAATTTGAACATCAGTGACTCAACTTTGAGAAGAATCTTTTTTCTGCCCTAAAGAATCTCTGAGTTTTCAGACTCCAGTAATTGAAAAATCCCCAAACACTCACTCACAGAGGAGATACACATTACTGCAGGAACAGTCTACAAATTGTAAAGTATTCAATTTACATCCTAGCACCTCAGGGCAGTTCTGAAGAATTTATATCTTTGGGAACCTTTGAACTAACAAAAGATAACATTTCACAGTAAAGTCTACTTGCATAAAAGTTTTTAACTCCCTTCTTTCCTTTTACAAAGAAACTACTTTTTTCACTTGCAATTCTATCTGGGAAAAGTTTATATTCACGAAGATGCAACCATAAAAATGGTTGGACAGAAAATAAAAGAAAAAGAAAGAAAAAACAGGAACCTCTAAGTTAATCACTCCTAAGCCACCATGGCATGGCTGGTACAACTCCTAGTTTTAAGACAGCAAAGCACAAATTAATCTTATTTTATTTTTATGATTGTACTTCAAATTTGAGGTAAAATCATAAAGGAGTGGATTTTTATTGGGACCTTTTTTGCTTTTATTGGAACATTAAAATCTGGAGTATCCATGCAGGCAACCCCTCGACAAAAGGTTCCGATTAACAAATAAAAATTCTTCTCCTTTTTAATTACTATATATACTTCCACAGCCAATGAACCTTAAGTAATTCATTTAATTTTAAAAACATGGCTTTATAGTATTTGGTTTTCCTTACTTCCCAGTTTTGGTAAGTGATGCAGTAAGAAATTTGCAATGAATTAAATTGGACCTATATTTTCTAGGTAAGGTATGATCTTTCTCTGCCCCTTCTTACAGCTTTTTGATCAGAGATGATTTCTGGCAGAGTAATTACTAATCTTCTGACATCTGTGGCTCAGCCCAGTTTTAGCATTTGGATTGAAAATAGAAAAAGCAAAGGAAAAACCCTCTCTGAGACCCTTTCTGAATTTCTTAATGAGCATATTCATTATCAATACCATGGTAACAATAAGGAAACAGTTAAAACGCAATAGTCTGATAAGCTTTTTTTTTTTAAGGTTAAAACTTGATTAGTGTTTCCGTTAACTAATAATCTAGGAATCAACAATCTCATAAAACTGGTTTATTCAACCCAGAAAATTAGGCAATCCATCATGACAGATTTGCTCACATTTCCCTCAGCAAATAAGTGAGATGGAAACTTTAAAACCAATAAGATAATGCACTTTACAAATTCAACTGAGAGAGATGGATAAACTAAGATGCCACTGGCATCAGTTAGAAAAAAATCTGTCTTGTTTCCAATTATTTGAGCAGATTTTTGTATCCCAATTTGCTGCCAGCCTGGCTGCATCTAGCCCCCTCCTCCTGTTTTCTCAAACCAAATCATCAGGTCTTAAATCAGAACAAGCTCATCATATCATCCTATGAAAGGCCATCAGGGGATAAAGGACACCAGATGTTATATGAGTTTTCTTTTAGGCTTTCATTTCAGCCTTCCTGCATTCCCCATGCTGCTTTTTACTTGTCAGAAACTAAAATGTGCTTTGATAGATAACAACCCTATTTTCTTCACTGGCTGAGCTTAGAGAATACCATTAAGTATTGATATCTAGGGTGCTTAACTAGGGAATGCAATCACAGCAGTCCCAAAATTGGGGTTCTGTTGTATTATTTTACATGCCAAGATTTTTGAAAGACTCCAAATTAATTTTGTTTTCCCGAGGAAAAAAATATATAGTTTTAGTTGTGAGAGATGAAAGGAAGGGGAATCAAGGCGAGTCCTTATTAGTGTCTCTGCTTCCTCTGCAGATCTAAGCACACATCCTGGAATCCAAATAACCCTGCAAAGCCGAGCAGAGGTGGATTTTTGAAATGGAACTATAGCCCCAACTGCCAAAGCAAATTATGAAATTGCTCTATTCTCTGAGAGCTTAGCATTTGTCTAACTTTGGGTTTATTAACAAAGGACAAAAACAAAAGAGCTCTGCCATAATCTGAGGAGTCTCAGACGTGCTGTTACCCTGTTTACTAACGATAACGATTCATTGACACGTGGCAAACTATGGCATCTTGATTCACTTAGGGGAGCGGTTCAAGGTCAGCCACATACTAGTTACAAGAATAGAGCTACATTATGTGATTTGATTCAAAAGACTAGCTCACTCTTTCCTGGCTTCCAAGGAAATGATTTTTTGAAAAGGACTTTCAATAGCCATTGCGGTATATGTGTTGTAAAGGAATTATGCATAAATTCTACTTGTGGTTAGCATGGGCTCTGCCTGGGAAGTAGACAGATAAAAGTTACAATGAATGAGAAGAGGTGTTTACCTACAGTGGCCTTAGGTCATGTAAGTGGAGAAATATCTTGAATCACCGTTTTTTGGGAAATATCACTGTCCTCAATCAGAGGTGGTTCCTCTCTCCCCGCCAGGCAACATTTGGCCATGTCTGGTATTGTTTTTGATTGCCGCGATTGGAGGACTGATTGGGGAGAGGTGGATTCCTGGCATCTAATGGGTAGAAGCCAAGGATGCTGCGAAGTATGCTGCAATGCACAGAACAGCCCCCCACAACAATTATTCAGCCTTGAGTGCCGGTAGTAGTGAAGTTGAGAAACCTCTGCATAAAAGATGAAAATAGTAAAATGAGCACTAATGTTAAATGCTAGGAGAATATGAGAGAAGAGGAGGTGCCGGAACTGCTCAGCACTGTCCATTCAAAGAAAACTGGGGAGTGAGTGAACCCTAGAGTACTTTCATGTGGTTCACGGAGGTGCAACAGGATTCAACCTAAAGAAAGTTCCAAGGCTTGCCTACCCCACTTATAACCTTCTATGCCCAGTGGCCAGAAATTATTAAAAAGTATTTGGTAATGTTAATCTGTATGATAAAAAGGCACCCCTCTGCTCAGATTAAACCCTGCAATGGCTCGTGACCCAGAGACTACCAAAATGGTGCATCATGGCTGCTAGGTAAATGTTCCTTTAATGAACTAAAGAATAATTGGATTTTAATTGAATGAATAAACAAAAGAGTTATTTCTGTATGTCCACACTCAGAGAGGTTTACTGACTTTCTTAGTCACTAAGCCCAGCAGGAGTGCCTTAATGACTCATACCTTAGGGATTTTAAGAAAGGGATGCAGACCTCAGAGCTTCTGATATGCACAGAAGCATCCAACTCACCTGTCTTGTCTTAATTCCATTAAATTAATTCTCCACATTGCAGCCACAGCTATGTATCTACAACACAAATCTCATCATGCCATATCTCTGCCTAAAAATATTTATCATAGCTTCATTCTTAGAGGCTACAATTTAATTATTTACTATTGTGTTCAATGCCATCCTTAATCCCAAATTAACCCCCTCTTCTTTCATGTTTTGCTATTTTCCGTCACCTGTTTAATGCTCTGATAATTTCCTGCCCCTATGTGTTTCATCCTTCCATACCTTTCCTCATAGTGTTCTATTGGCCTTCAACCAAAACTTCCATTTACTTTTCAGGTCAATTCCCACTCCCACTCCAATGAGATAACCTTCTATGCAGCATCCATGGAAACCTTTGTTTTGATAAATTATCTTATTTTCCTGTTCTGTTTCAGCATTCTTAAACATCATCATGATAGTATCATCAAGTCGATGGTATTGTGGTGATTTGCAAACTGTGCCGAGCTGTTCATTTCATTAAGCTTCCATAGCATGTAACAATGAGAGAGAGAGAAGTAAATGGTGTTCTGAGCCCGACCTCACTTCACATATGAAAACTTTGCTTTCATCAGTTTTAAATAGGATTACCCGGCCAGGCACGGTGGCTCACGCCTGTAATCCCAGCACTTTGGGAGGCCAAGGTGGACAGATCACCTGAGGTCAGGAGTTAGAGACCAGCCTCGGCAACATGGTGAAACCCCATCTCTACTAAAAATAAAACATTAACCGAGTGTGGTGGCACATGCCTGTAGTCCTAGTTATGCGGGAAGCTGAGGCAGGAGAATCGCCTGAACCCAGGAGGCAGAAGTTGCAGTGAGCCAAGATTGTGTCACTGCACTCCAGCCTGCGCAACACAGTGAGACTCCATCCCACCCTGCAAAAAAAATGATTACCCAAGTAAGATATTATTTAAAGAAAGTTATCTGCAGCAACATCAACGAAGAATAACAAAACAACTGAAAATATTATCATATGATTTTTAAATTATCTGCCTATAACACTTTTATAAAGTCTGTGGTGCCATGCACCTAACATAATGCTTAGAAATAAAATGTAGCTGTTGAACTGAATGGATTTTACCCAGAAAAAGTACCGAATGAATGGTAGGCAATGATAATAATAATTTTTTTATTATTTTGTACTTAATTCAAAGTCAGTGTTTTTAAATTTAGCAAATATTTGCTGAATAACATGTATATATATATATATATATATATATATGTGTGTGTGTGTGTGTGTCTGTGTGCATGCGTGTATGAATATAGAAATTTACATATTACATATTCAACTTTCTCTAAATGTAGATATAAATGGGTATATATATACATATACTTTTATACTGATATGTACACTTCTACCTACAAAAAAACTTCTTTATCCAAAATGGTAAAAAGATGTTCAATCTTCAAATCCTGCTCCCCATTTGCATCTCATTAAGAAAGTTCAGGATTTACTTACAAAGCCACATTCTAAATAGTGGTTTCTAAGTGTTGTTTCACATAATTCAACGTAATTATCTATTGTCATCTGAATAGACGTGAAGGATTATGAGAAGTTCGTTTTGTCATGAAGCCCATGCTGATCCCATACCACATGGGGATCAATCTGCAAATCAGTTATGGACTGGGGAGATGAGATTTATTGATTGTACAACCTGAGCAGCTCTAAATATGCAAGTGTCACCATTGGAAATGAAGACTATGGCTTGAAGGCAACCTGGGACCATCATTCACACAATTTGAGTGGATTTTCATAAAGGGAATCTGAGACTGCAGCTGGTTAATACATGGCTAAGTAGGCTATGGCTCAAATTATGAAAAACTGACAAGCAATTTATACGTTAAATTATAAATATCCAAAGTCCAGGACCTTGTGTTTTAAGAAACAAAAATGTATGACTGTCTAAGCAAGAGATACTGGACACAAATTTCTGTGATATCAGAACTCATCATCCTAAAATAGAATTCAGGGAAAAATTAAATGGATTTTTAAAAATCAGTTAACAATGTATTACTTATTAAATTCTTTCATGAAGCAAATAGAAGACTAATTTCTCTGGAGCCATTCATGCCCCCAAAAGTTATAATTAAAGACACAAATTGAATGATTTTAATAATGATGAACATTCACCTTTTTAGTGCTTAGGTATGGTAATATGATAGTCACAGAAGGACTCCATCTTCCATTTTCATTTAACTTTCTCTCCTGGGATTTATAAGGGCATTTTTCCTCATTTATTTATTTATGGACATTAAAATATCAGAAGCTGAGTGGCTGCTTTTTAAATATAGAATTAGTCTCAACTACTCAAAAAAGCATAGCAGGGTTTTGAAATCATGGAAGGCTTTCTGAATTTCCCAGTGTGCACATCTATGACTGTTTACCCCTTCGTATCTTTCCAGTTATACAGGGTCCTGCCAAGAACAAGGATTTGCAGTATATTGGCGCACTGCCTCTGTTGTTTTCCTTTTTGCAGAATACAATTAGTGATCATTGATGCCTTTATAGAAAGCACTCATAAAAAAAAAGTGAAATAAAAATGTTCTTGAAAGATGGAGGCAAAAAAACCTGCAGTATTTAAGTTTGCTGGCGAATAAGCAACCTCTGCAAGCTGGTTGGTCAGAATATTTATATTTTTGTATCATTTAGGAAAATCCTATTATGGCTTTAGCTACAGAAACACCCCTGGTGTGCAAGAAAGAGGCAGTTCATAAAACACGCAGCATTTTCAGCCAGAAAATAGGGCAACCTATTGCTTTCTGTAGATGGCTGTTACACCCCAGTTCCCATCAATAGAACATAATCTCATTGCAGCAGGCAATACTTGATATCAACCAGACACCAGTTTTCTAGGTTTGTGTGACTGTTCTTACCTAAAAGACAAAAAGATTCTGTTTCTGCAATGACCAGTGTCTTCAGAACATAGTTAAAAAACAAGGTAGTAAAACAAAGAGGTACAGTAGTTTAAACACAGGTACACAGAGAATTCTACCGCCCTTTTTCTTTGCTCTTCAATCTCTCCCTCTCTTTCTTGCATAAACTGTCAATTCTCCAAATGCCACTACAAAATGATCTGAGTCAGTGTCAGCTGTATAATTGATAACCCCATCATTAGATGCCAAATTAGGTGACTACTTCCAAAATGCCTTCTCACTACTAAAGTAGAGAGAAATCTGTGTGCATTTGACACTTGATCAGGATAATTCCCCAAAAGAATGGGCTAGATGCCAAGTTGCACAGGCCTGTTTGCATCTAGGACTGGGGAGGCCACACACTCAATTTAGCCAATCATTAGCCATGCAAAATAAAATAAATTTTGCTGTGCTGATATCACAATGATTAAAATATAATAAGCTAATGAGATTACAATAGCTGATTGTGAACAAGACCAATTGTGTTAATTGGAAGCTCCTGAATGGCAATTTTAGCTGCTGCTGAGTTTTGAAATATAATCAGTTTTACTAATTTTATCTGATTTCTTAATGAAGCTTGCCCTGAGCAATTGTTCTATGTGTTCTTTAGCAAACAGTGTGTGTCATAACTGCTGACATTAATCTTGATTACTTTAGTTAAAATAAATAGTTATACTTGGGTGGTTTTCAGGAAATACATCATAGTAAATGCAATGCTGGAAAGCAAAGGGCTCTTGTTTTTTTTTTTCTTTCGTTTGGCTATATTTTATTTGCTTCATTCCAACCATGAAGATTCTCTCTGGTGTTACCAGATCTTTCCCAGAGTCTTGTTGAACGAATTAAGCAGAGCTACTATTTGTTGTTTTGTTATATTCTTCCATCAATAAATGGAGTAAATTCTTCCATCAATTTATAGGAATAAAGATAAGATTTTCACTGAGGAAAAGGTAACTGACATCAAATGTATCCCATGCAACAGACTAGGAGACAGAAAGAAAAGAAGAGTTGTCAAAATGCTTAGGGAGAGTTCCCGCCCACAGATCTTTCTGTTGGCAACACACAAATTATGCCATCAAAACTATCCACCAACATTAATGGCTGAGGCTGCAAGAGAGCGAGCACTCACGTTATTTGTTTTCACAGAGGATTAATATACATTGGATGGCTCCTTCTAGCTTTTTGAGTGTATTGGAAGACTGCCACGCCATACAACCAGTTATAAAAGACTGAAAATGCTAAGAGAAAATAAAGTTTGGGGAAACCAAAAATGCCATTTGAGCAAGTTAAAAAAAAAAAAAAAAAAAACAGCTTTCATGGTGTTGATTTTTTTATGCACAATCTTTCAACATCTGCAATTAGGATTGTATATTTAGATTATTTAGTGCTTGTGAGCAAAGATTAAATGGATTTTTACAGGAACAAGTGAGGGAATGGATAAAAGCTTTTGGAATCCTATGGAACATCTAAAACAAGATGATACATATTAAAACATCACGAAACAGAGGTGCTTTTTTTTAAGTGATTACACAAGCAAAGGTATTATACCATTCCCCCAACCACATGAACAATTAAAAACTTTTTTATTGAGTTGCAACATTGCATACAGGTAGGCTTGCAAACATCTGTGAACCGCTCAATGCATTTTTATGTATTCATATATTTATGTAATTACCACGAAGACTGAGATCAAGAGCTAGAACATTTCTCATACTCCAGATTCACTTGATAATTATTTTATCTTTGTTGGTGTTTCTTTTACCTATGGTTATACAATACATTAATAGATGTCTCCATTTCTTAATGTGGTTCTTGGCTCAGTTTCATATTGAGGCTATGCTAGGCTTGTACCTTAGAGGTTTCCAAGCTCTTCTTTTTTCACTCTATGGAACACTGTACATGATTTATGGATAATCTATTTCTTGAAATTCTGATAAATACAAAGAGTATTTAAAAAACCACCTGGGCTCATCTATCTTGTTGCTCTATATTTCAATGATCGTTTATAGGATTTACCTATCTTACTAGAAAATTGTCAGTTTTACCTAACTTTCAAATGACAGGTGTGTACTTATTATTCAAAGAATTCTCATTCCTATTTCCTTTTTTATAAAGC
Source organism: Saguinus oedipus (assembly GCA_031835075.1). Taxonomy (NCBI): domain Eukaryota; kingdom Metazoa; phylum Chordata; class Mammalia; order Primates; family Cebidae; genus Saguinus; species Saguinus oedipus. The sequence continues at coordinate 19,381,526 of CM063172.1, read as the reverse complement.
TTTCTATTTTGATATAATTTCAAACTTGCAGGAAACTTGCAAGAATCAGAAAAGGAACTCTTATGTACTCTTCACCATTCACTATTACCGTTGATGACTTACGTACACTTTGCCTTACCACTTGCCTTACTGTTCTCTCTCATGCTGTCTCTCTGAATAAAAACATAGGTAGGTAGATAGACAGATAAACATTTTTCTCAACCATTTGAAAGCAAGTTAAAGACATTATGTCCCTTTACCCCTAAATACTTCAGTCTGTATATGCTAAGAACAAAGAATATTATCTGACATAACCATGGTACAGTTATCAATATCAGGAAGCTTAACAATGATACAATACTACTATCTAATACACAGTTCATATTTAAGTTTTATCAATCATCCCAGTAATGTCTTTTATAGCTACCTTTTTTAACTAATTCAAGATCAAGACCACAATTATACATTTAGTTTAGCAAAATCTCTTTAATCAACTTAATCTGAAATACTTCCTTTGTCTTTATTTTTTTTTATTTTGTAGAATGCTACTCAATTTACATTTGTCTGATGTTTTCTCATAATTGAATTCAGATTATTCATTTTTAGTAGAAATGTATCAAATGTGTTTTCTTTTCATTTCATTTTATTAGAAAGTGCATGCTGTTAGTTAATCCAAACATTAGTGATATATTTGGAGACTGAATTAATGTGGGATTCACCAAGGTCTCTATATTATGAAGTTAATATTCCCTCTGTTATTAATAAGTAACTGAGACATACTATGAGCCTATGTAAACATCTTGTTCCTAAACAAATTTGCACACTGAGTTTTATTTTTTACTGATGATTTTCTAACTACATATGTTTGTATATGTATGTCAGTATTCTACTTGAGGAAAGAGATGTTTTCCTTTTCTCTATTGATGTATTTATTGATTTATATTCATATCAATTTTTATATAATGAATTATAATCCACTTTCCTGATAATTATTTTGATGTTCAAATTATCTTAGATTTGACTGGGACAGCTGAGGCTTGCCATCCTCTGAAATTGTCCCCCAAAATTCATGTGTTGAAACTTAATCCCTGATGCAACAATGCTGAAAGGTGGGGACTTTGAGGAAATGTTTAGACCGGTGGTCCCAAAACTTTTTGGCACTGGGACCGGTTGGACTTGTTTTGTGGAAGACAATTTTTCTACAGATGGCCATGAAGAAAGTGGTAGGGGAAGTAGGGGGATGGTCTCAAGATGAAACTGTCCCACCTCAGATCAACATGCATTCGATTCTCATAAAGAGCACATAGGGTTCACACTCCTGTGAGAATCTAATGCTGCCCCTGATCTTACAGGAGGCAGAGCTCAGGCAGCAATGCTCACTCACCCACCACTCACCTCCTGCTGTGTGGCCCAGTTCCTAACAGGCCGCAGACTGGTACTGGTTTGTAGCCCACAGGTTGGGGACCCCTGGTTTAGGCCATAAGGACTGCACACTTATGAACTGGTTAATGCTATTTTAAACGGGCTTGATGGAGGACTTTTGGTCCCTTTTACCTTTCCAGCCAGTCTACCATGTGAGAACACAGCTTTCCTCCTCTCTGGAGGACACCATCTTGGACTAACTGGTCTCATCACACAAGCAAACCTGCTAGTGTCTCGACCTTGAACTTCCTAGTTCCAGAACTATGAGAAACAAATTTATTTATAAATGACAACCTGTGGTATTGTGTTATAGTGACACAAATGGACTAAGACGGGGCTCTTTCAAGTTGGCAATTTTCTCCTTTAAATATGCTCGTTAACGTGGTATTTTAGAACTGTCTTACTTTCTGAGGCAACAGTAACTTACAGCTTTCTCTCACATTCATTCTTCCCAACATCCCCCCTTTTAAAAAAAATGAACACATTTGGAGCATTATTCATGTACAGTTGTTGTTACCAATGAGGAGAGGAATGATTATGTCCTATGATTTTTGTAATAGGAAAGGTGTTAATCTCTGAATTATATCTCCTACTGTGAACCGAAATTTTAGCCTCAGAAACTATAATTCCTAAATGACCATAATCCCCAAAAGCACAGGAACTATGTCTGTTATATTCATCCACACAAACCTCCGATATTCATCCACACAAACCTCCGACTAGCACTATAAAGAAATACGTATTTAATCAATGAATGGGAAGCAATAGAAGAAGAAAAAGTAAGAGCTGATCAAATTATTGCCCCTAATTGTCCCTCTATTATTAGTAAAGGCCTTTGACTCATTGTCAAAAATTTGTTCCTTTACTTCAGTGATCCTATTTATGAATATATTTTCTCTCTTGGATCCTGTGTTTTGAAAGGTTTGTCCAGCAAAGTAACTTCATTGTGCAAAAGTCTTAAGACGTTTATCACAAGTCTATGGCTACAAATGGATTCTCTCACAATGTCAGTCATCCAAATGTCAATACCACGACTTACCAAAAGAATTAAGAATACGTCAGAATTTCCTTTTAAAATAATATTAGAAAGAGACAACAGGAGATAATAGGCACCCATGGATACTGCATGCGCAGTAGCTTCTAAATGCGTGTAGTTTTCCTCCTTTGATTTAGGGATTTATAAAGATAATTTGAAGTGTGATATGGTAGAGGTAAGTTTGTGATTCTCAAACTGTATTATCTCATTTGACACTTGATCGGTGTATACTTTTGCCTTGCTTGCAATCGGTCTTTCCTCAGCTTGTGTTGCTAAAATTTCTTCTACCAGAATTCATGGTTTGTGGGGGCCCTTAGAATTTACTAGGGAGTTAAAAAGAAAAATCAAGGCGTATAGAAAAGTAATTCTGCATTCTTTCTGAAATACTCCATTCTTCCTTTCTTCACTGTCTTTCATCCATAGGTATACATTGGGTACACCATGCAGTCCCTACCACCCCACTCCGTTGCCCCCTAGTGTTCCATGGGCAGAACGTGAATGAGTTAAGAGCAACCAACCAGTCCTTTCCCTCTTTATTTATTTGCATGTTTTAAGATCACTGAGTCTACATTTTGGTTGTTCCAAAAATACAGCTACATAGTGAAATGATCTGAATTATGTTCTCCTCTAAAGTATATATCACATTATAAAATATAATATTGAAGGTGAAGTTATTTTTTTCCCACAGAATACCAGAATGAGTTTAATGGGAATTCACAAATTTCCTTAGCATTTCTCAAGTAGAAATAATACAATATTGTAGCTGTGATTTCAGATGGTGACAGAACAGTGTTAGTAGCTCCTTGCAATGGGAGAGTGTCATGCTTCCTATGCCAGTATGCATTTTAAAATTCAACTATCTGTTTAGAAGTTGTTACAATTATGGAAAAGGTTGTTTTTTTTGTTCTTCGCCAGAAAAATACAATGAAAACATACAAAAGCCATGACTGATTATTAATTTAGGTAAAATTATGACACAGGGATGATGCATTGTTCAATTGCATTTTAGAAAATCTCTTCACATACCTATTATTATTATGATAATTATACCTGAGTATGAACTATTCTTATTTATACCACAAAATGTTTCTAATTTGAGAACTGCAATAAAATAAGATAAATTATTTTTCTGCATTTAGATATATAAAGCTTCTATTACTGATTGATCACAATAAGGAGGTTACCAAATCTACTTATTGATGTACTTTATGTTTTGTTGAAAGTAATTCCTTTATGAATTTAATCTCCTGGGATATGCTGTCCTTGTGTTGTTTGTGCATATATATGCATTCATCACATGTAGAGAATATATAGACTTCTTTGTATTTATGTATAAATGCATATGTATACAGAGACCAAAATACTTTTTCAATGGGAGTAATAAGATACTGTCAATTGGATACTAACAACATATTCAGGGGAAAAAAAAAGCCTAAACATGGTTTGAGGATGAGTTGAGTTGGTATGTCACAGCAAGCTAGAAAAAAAAAAGAGTTTGCTGCTGCATGATTGCTGTAGTCAGTGTCAGCCATAGAGACAGAGATAAGGAAAAGCTCTGCGAGAGAATGCTCACACAGAGGACCTTAGTTTCTCTCCTGTGTTAAGGGAAGCTAACCTCTTATAAATTTATGTATAGATTCGTCAGACATTGCAAATGATTTGACTGATTGGTTAGTAACCTGGAAGTATCAATATTGGACAATTTAGGATAAGGAGGTCTGGGTTAGAGGGATTAGAGGCTAAACTTATAGGTACAGGGGCAAAATGTGATGACTCTTATATTGCATGTTCATGTTCACCAGTGGACAGTCACCGTGCAAAAAACAGTAAACCGGTAGCAGGCAGAACGGCTCAGCCAGTGGATATCAGTCATCCCCTGTCATTGGCTAACCCAGTGCTGATCCTTTGGGTGCATGCACAGAGTAACCATGATGCCAGAAGTGGAAGCTATGTGTAAATTCAACAGCATTATCCCCCATTCATCAAAACTGACCTTGTTATTGCTGCTTCTTCATGTCCAGACTTCTTACTGAATCCCCAATATGGTACCACACCTCCAAAAGATTAATTAGCCACTTGGTTGTGAGTTGATTAACTTGACCCTTTCTACCCTGAAAGCAGCAGAAATTTATCTTGACTGAATTGACACATATTCCAGATATGAGTTTGCTTCTTGCCTGCAGAGATTCTGCCAGCCCCACTATCTTAGGCCTTACAGGCACGTATCCTGTATAACTTGGCACCAGAACAAGGGACACACTTCAGCAAAGCAGATGTAGCAGTGGACATGAAATCATGGGATCTACTTTTTCTGTCATGTGACAACCCTCTGGGAAGCTGCCAGGATAATAGAAGAGATGGAATGGCCTTTAGAGTAATCCTGAGGTAGAACTTAGGGATATCACCCAGAAAGGATGAGGTGTTATCCTTTAGGTGCAGTAAGCTTCCCAAATCAACAACACAGTATGATATTATGTCCCAATTTACTAAATACAAAGTCTGAAAATCAACTAAAGAAGTGGGGGTGGTTTGCTTACCTTCACTTGCCATATAGGTGGCATATGGATCAAAATCAAGTAAGAAAGTAGGGGTGGCTTTGCTACCCACTTACCCATTGACAAACTTAGGCACAGTCTTGGACTCTGCAGGGTTAAAGGTTGTAGTTCCCAGATAGGAAATACTTTTACTAGGGGAGGTAGCAAGAGTTCCATAAACTTTAAACTATGATTGTCACCCATTCATTTCAAGCAAGACATCAGCAGGGAAGGAAAAGTCTCCATCCCAGCAGGAGTGATTGACTCTTATCATCAGAAACAAGTAGATTTGCAAGAAGTAGGTTCACAATGGTATCAAGGAAGAGTACGTTGGCTCTCCCCCATAATCCACTGGCTTGACTCTTGATACCTTCTTACTCAATTTTGACAGAAATTCAGCAAACTCAGCCTAAAAGCATGATGGTGGCCATCGGCTGTGATCCCAACTGCCCCCCTCACACCCCGCACTGCCAACAAGGATGAGGGTCTGAATAACCCTAGTTCGCAAGTTCGTACATCAGTACTGGTGCTCTCTAGATGTGGGAGGAATCTAAAACAAGTACTGGAGTTGGGAAACGATTAGGATCAATTGTAATCTGCAGACCAGAGGCAGAACTCTACCCATGTGAGTTTCCTCAGAAAAAGGACCAACTAGAATTCTGGAAGAGCTATTGCCACATGGAGGATCTTATTATGTGAGGCAAGTGATAGTCTGCATAGGAAGCTGACTTAACAGAAAGTCCCTTTTCTCTGCCATTCTGTATTCTGAATAGGCATGTGATGGGCTGAATGGTGGCCTCCTAAAAGATGTGTCCATGTTCTGTCCTCCAGAACTGTGAATATTACTGTCATGGTCAATTTTATGTGTCAGCTTGGAAGGTGTTTTCGAATGAGATTTACATTTAAATCAATGGACTTAGTGTAAAGCAGGGTACCCTCTGAAATACGTGTGCGCTTAATCCAAATAGATGAAGGTGTGAATAGAACAGATGACTCATCTCTCCCAAGCAAGAGAGAATTCTCCAGCAGCCTGCTTTCAAGCTTTATCTGCAACATAGGCTTTCCCTGCTCCTATAGTGGGCTTCCTTCAGACTGAAACTAGATTTTTGGCTCTCTTAGATCACCAGCCTGCTGGCCCGCCCTGCAGGTTTTGAACTTACTAGCTCCATTATCATATGGGTCAATTCGTTTTAACAAGTATCTTTGTATATAATAAATCCCTTTCTATATATAACACATCCTATTGGTTCTTTTTCTCTGGAGAACCTGAGTAATACAACTACGTCATGTGGTAAAAGAACAAATATCACCTTATATGACAAATGCTGTGATTAAGTCAAGAATTTTAAGCAGAGGAGTATAGCCTGGATTATCTGGGTGGGCTCTAAGTTCAATGGCAGGTGTCCTGACAAGCGTGAGACAGAGGTAGATTTGACAGACAGAAGAGGAGGATGCAAGGTGACCACAGAGTGATACACCCACAAGTCAAGGAATGCTGACAGCCACCAGAAACTGGAAGAGGGAACAGAAGAACTATGAGAGAAGAAATTTCTGTTGTATCAAACCCCCCTAAATTAAGGATTTGCCGAAATGTGGCTTATGTCAAAAACGTAACCACATTTATTTTTAGGCATCTTTAATTATAAAATCCAGTACTTCTCTAGCAGAGACCACACATGTACTGGGTCACTGGTTTGGGATACACTCTAGTAACAGTAGCCACATTGCTGCTGAATCCACCATGCCCCTATGAAACACGTGTTCACTCTTCTAGACTTCTTCCTCCACTACCATGGCACAATGAGTCCTCTTTCAAGCCTTCCACTGTCTCTACTTGACAGTGGACATTTCTCAAGGCTACCCAAGTCCATTCCAAACGTTTAGGTCTCCAAAATGTAATAAACTCACGGGAACTAGTTCTTTCTCTCATGTATCAAATGGATGTAATTGAAGCTACCCTGCCTAGAACCACTTGCCAAAAATATTATAGTATGAGAACTTGACAAACTGAGACAACTTTATACTAACCTTAAGGTCGTTTTTACATTGTGGTCTCTGGACCAGTGGCATCAGCATTATGTGGCAACTTGTTAGAGATGCAAAGGATCGCGAACCACCCAGGAGCCGCTGTGTCAGAAACTCTGGGGTTGGGAGTCCAGCAAGTTGTGTTTCACCAAGCTCTCCAGGTAGTTTTCCGATAATATTTTCTGCTGATATTCTGGCTTAGATGGTTATTGAATAGTTCTCCTAACAAATTCACCTTTGGATGACAACTTCTGCAGCTTCTTACAAAGCAAACAATAACAACAGGAAGTGCTTTTTCTTGGGTAGAGACAGCTGCAAGCAGAAACAAGGAGCAAGAAGCACCAGAGATAAATGGTAAAGAAGTAACTGCAATGTCCCTGTTTTAAACACTTGTTTTTAGTACAGGGAACTGATCCGTGTTACAGATTTGGCTGGAATTCATTTTCACATTCTATGTAGATACTGCTAAACGCCTGAGTATCTGTTCCTGCTTACTTCTCTTAAACACCTCTTTCTCTAAATGTTTTAAAATCCAAAATCCAAGAAAAATAATTGTTTATCATAGTAAAAATTATATACAAATGTAGTCATTTGGACTTAATTCTGCTTCAGATCTTAGTTCAATGACTCAACTAGCCTTCTAATCTCAGCCAAGCTATTTACTAAGTCCCAGTCCCTGGAAATATTAAAATGGGGTTAATAATATCTACTCGTTAGGTTGCTGTGATTCTGAAATAAAATCATGAATACAAATAATATGACATAATGTATGGCATATAGGAAGCATGCAGTAAATATTATGTGTTATCTATTTTATACATCAAAACAGCCTTTCCTTTTTTTCTTTTGGCACGATTTTTATTTCCTCTTAAAGATTGAAATACCCCCTATTTTCTTCCTTGTTATTGCCAAATGCAGAGAATGTAAATATATGAGTTTGCTGGGGAGACTTGGCAGTCTTTTCATATTTACTTGGTCTGTTAGATGCAAATCCAATTTGGGGATATCTCACTAAGAATATGATTTGTTATCTGAGTAAGTCTATGCCAACAGATCAGACCTGCTTAAAGTGCTTCTATTACAGCTGGATGTATTACAGTTTATTTACTTAATTTACCTTTGCTTTGCTTCTCAATTTTGTCTCTTTGCTTGTTTGGCTTTGTGGTTGTGATTGTGGCTGTTTTTTTTTTTTTTCTCATTAGATGTGTATCAATTTGGATACTTTTGTGAAACTTGATCTACATAACTGTATATCATAAGCCCAAGAACTTATTGAGTGATCGAAGTTAGAATATGAACACGCTAGAAAAAGAGAAATGAACAGATTAAAATATTAAAAATATAGTCTATCATTAAGATATACAGAAAGAATAGCAAAGAAGACGATGAATATGTTTGTTAAAATACTTCAAAACAGACTGAATAGTTGCTCTTCATTAATGACACAATAAGGGGAAGTGGATTTGCAGCATAACATAGAAGCAGTAGACTTCATTCCCTGGTAAGCTGACTTACTGAAATATTTTAGTGAATAAAATTAATTGAAAAAAAAATTGTGCAGAAAGTAGAAGAGTTAAGATTTGAATTCAGTTCAACTTCACGGTAAAGTCCCTGACTATATCCAGGGACATCACAGGATAACATTTTATGAGAGTTGAGATATCTTCAGAACTCGGAAAACTTTGAAAAATAAAGTAAGTTCATCTTTTTAACATCTTACCTTTATGTAAAAAATGAATGTAGAGAATTTGGCTTATATTAATTATAATTACAGACGTAATTTATAAGACATGCAAATTTTATTTAAACCATCCTACTAGTGCCAAAACAGTCCAGATTGAACACATCATTGCCAAGATGTAAGGTAGTTCATCTACACTCCTTTCTGAAGAAAGGGAAATCACTCACTATTTCTCGCTCAAGTACCTTAATTCACTCCCTATCACCTGTAGAAGGAATCACGAAGTCCAAGTACATTGATTTGGTAATCTGGTCCTTTCACAACCTTATCATCATCCATTCCTTCACTAAATACTTCCTAAATTCCTACTATGTGCCAGACACTAGTCTAATTAGGGAAACAGCAGCTATTTTTTAAAAAGGCAAAAATCCATGCCTTCCAGGAAATTACTTTCTAATCACCCTCCTTCCTCCAGAGAAGGCCAGCTCCTAGAGTATCATACAAAATTTAATGATTCTTTGTTTATCTACAGCTTCTAATATGGTTCTCCACACAGAGTGGACCTTCAGTAGTTTATTTTTTTAATAAATGAATTACATTAATTTTATAAAAGTATAAAATCTTGGAGCTAGAAAGATTCTCAGATCCTTGTCCTACATGTCTTGTACAAAGGCTCCATTATGAAATACCTTTGGGAAATACGGCATAAGATTTCTCTTTTATTGGAGATTCGTAATGCACATTAACATATCAAAGAGTCAGGATTTCTACTAGCAAGAAATTATCAGAATTTCATAAATTCATTGTATCCCAGAACTATTTTAAGGAATAATGCCTATTAATATCCTTAAATTCCTTGGCACATATTTTATTAAATATTAATATAAATGTGTTTTTTATTTAATTCTAAGACAAATATTTTCCATTAATAAGTCAATGGAATTTTAAATGTAACACCTTATCAAACTCCTTGGTAAATCTGAAATTTGTATAAGAATGGTAATGTGTTATTTAATGACTTTATAAATGAGAGGCAGACTAGATATCATTCCTTTTCTGCTTATATTATGAATAGTCTACTTAAGACCATGTAAGGAAGTAGTCATGGGTTCTCAACTTACTCATTTGTTCTTTGCTTCAACAGTTTGATCAACTTCTGGACTGTTCTCCTTTATATAGGAAGAACTCAGTCGTCTCTTTACGGAAGTGTGTTATGTGGGATTTCATCACCTCTGTAATGTAACCTTTAACTTATGATGGATCAAGTGCTTGTAAAGCGAAGCAGATTTAACATGTCTCAGATTACAAATGCAGAACTATAAATGTAAAACAGCCAAGTATGTAGGAACTTTATGTCATAATTAGGAATGGAGAGCAAAGTCTCTATAAACCTATTCTCAATATCTAGAATTTCTTCAAAGCAGCTATCTGGATCCAGGCTTGATAAAGCATTTTTCTAGCCAAATGATTGTCAATATACACCTGCACTGTTAAAAGATGGCGTCCCTAAATAGCCCATTTTCTTCTCCCTCTCCATTTGGTACACCAGATGTTTGGGTTTTTTATTTGTTGAAGAGTGCATCGAGTTCCCATATGTCCTTTTAGAAAAAGTCATAGCTTTTAAAAATAAAGCTCTCTTCCTAAATGGCAGTGAGCCATAGATAAAGACCAACATGTGTTGTAACTCAGAATGTCTGTTGCTGTGGTTACATTTTTATGATTTAGTTGTAAAATGCTTAATAGATATTGTTCTTAATTTTGCTTTTAACTTTAAGGGACAGGTGGGTTATTTCTATTCTCTTAATTTTGTAAAAAAAAAAAAAAAGTGGGGGGGAGGTACATGTGAAAATGGAAAAACTTGACTTTGATCAATCAACTGGTCAGCGAGAAAGCCGAGATTCGAACACCAAAATCTTCTACACCCGTCTGACTCCGCTTTAAGTGGAGTCTCAACCTGCTATACAAGTTTCAACTCACTATACCTCCCATTTCCTATCCTCATCCATCTATTGCTTCTGTATGTACAATTATGTTAAGCATGCTTACTTCGCTCAATGAACTTACCTCCTTTTTGTCAACTGAAGAATTTCTTGTATGAGATATTTTTATTCCTGTTTCAACAGGTCCCCTCTTCAAAAATTGCAGTTCCTTCCTCCAGGAGTAACATGGATCTTTAGGAAATAAAGTTTATTTCATTTCCATATAGTTTCCTCGTCAGGGGGAAAAAAAAAAAGAAAAAACAAACGAATGAATAACTATTTCTAATTATGAAAAGCCTGGATAAGAAACATCGACTTTTATTCAAGGAATAAAACCTGCACATACCGACAGATAAATTATGATCTCTAGTATCTAACTATTACGAGTTTCATGTGTGCCCATGCTAAACACCAAAGCTAAAGTTAACTATTAATAGTTTTGTCATCATGGAACTGCTGCTCCTATTACATGTAAGCACTTCAACTCCCAACTATTTGGTTACTCTTACTCCAAGACTTCAAATGCTACCCATAGAAAAACAGCCTGGTGAGGGCCAGGCGCAGTGGCTCACGCCTGTAATCCCAGCATTTTGGGAGGCCAAGGTGGGTGGATCACGAGATCAAGAGATCGAGACCATCCTGGTCAACATGGTGAAACCCCGTCTCTACTAAAAATACATAAAATTAGCTGGGCATGGTGGCGTGCACCTGTAGTCGCAGCTTCTCGGGAAGCTGAGGCAGGAGAATTGCTTGAATCCGGGAGGCAGAGGTGAAGTGAGCCGAGATCGAGCCCTTGCACTCCAGCCTAGGTAACAAGAGCGAAACTCCTTCTCAAAAAAAAAGAAAAGAAAAACAGCCTGGTGAATGTCAAGTGTGACACAATCTTGAAGTGAAACCACCACAATGACCAATGTTTGACGCCTGCATACCAAGGAGTTCCCACAGCATTGATCACTCCTTCTAAGGATACTTAACCAAACCCCAGTGGTCATTAGTTATACAAGAAAGTTTGAGGCATGACCAACTGCACATACTTTACCAAAAGAGCTTGCTATCTTAAGGATATTTTCTGGAGGGCGCATATGGGGATCCACCATCTCATGGCTACCTGTGATATCAATTCTGTTCATAAGTTCCTATTAAATGTCTCCTTCTGAGAAACTGGATTTGCCAGCCTCTTTCTTTGGCCTCTCAGCTCCCTTGGCCTTTGGGCTAGGTTTTCATATACCTGCTCAGTTCAGAACGCTACTGCCATTGGTACCATGTAAATGTCAATCTAATTAGAAGAACATATCTCTGCTTCATCTAAACTTCCGTGATATTTCATCTTTATCTCACCTAGAGCTTTTATCTAAAATTAGAACTATTATCTCATAGCTCTCCTCTTAAGCAGTTATGCAATTTTCTAGAAACATAGTTCAAATAGCGAAACACATCTTTTGACTGGTCTCAAAATAACTAATAACTTTGCATATAGTTATAGTTTAATAGTTGTTAGAAAATGAGGGTGTCCATTTTTAACATCTTCCATGTTCTAAAATTAATATTTTGATGTACCAGTTAATGCAATTAGAAAATGGAAAGAAAAATGGGAAAGTAGAAGCAAAATTATTATTATTGTTATTATTATTCAGATAATTTTATCAACCTAAAACACACAAGTGAGGCATCTGAAAAACTTTAAAAAATAAACAGAAAATCTAACAAGGTTAATAAAAAGTTTATTGGTAAACTCAGTAGTCTTCCTATAAGAAACCAACAGAAGTAAAAAGCTTCCCTTTATAATGGCCACAATAATATAAAGTACCTTGACATAAATTTAAGAAAATATGTAACTTTTATATGAATAAACTGTAATTTGACTGAAAAGTTCAAATTTTTAAAATTTGAAGAAATAAAACAATTATCTCATTTTAGGAAGTAAGACTAGATTATGACCCACACGATTCTCCCTAAGTTAATCCACATTTGTAATTTAAAAGTTATTAGAAATAAAAACATGATTATTTTGATGGTACTTTAGCTATGTATTTTTTTTTTCTTTGAGTCAGGATCTCACTCTGTCTTCCAGACTGAAGTGCAGTGGTGCAATCTCGGTTCGCCACAACCTCCACCTCCTGGATTCAAGCGATTCTCCTGCCTCAGCTTCCCAAGTAGCTGGGATTACAGGCAGATGCCACTACTGCCCAGCTAATTTTTGTATTTTTAGTAGAGATGGGTTTCACCATGTTGGCCAGTCTGGTCTTGAACTCTTGACTTCAAATGATCCATCCGCATCGGCCTCCCAAAGTGCTGGGATTACAGGTGTAAGCCAACTTGCCTGGCCTACTTTAGCTAACTCTAAAGTAAATATTTTTAAAAAGTGAACATAGAAAATTTTCAGGGACATTCTGAGAGTAAAATCTAAAATGATGGTTATTGTCAATCTGGTGGAAGAGAATGCATATTTCTTAATGATTTTAATATTTTAATCTTGAAGTGGTTGGGTGAGGACCTCCTAGAAAGAGATCATGCCTTTGTTATTTAACTCCTGGGAAGAGGGAAAGATTCTTAACCATTTAGAAAGTTTCCTCTTTTCTTTTCTCCTTTATTTGAAATATAGCAGATTGTCTTCAAAGGCATATTCACTGTCTTTGACAGTGTGCACTGCAGAATGGAGTGAGCTCATTCAACTGCTGTTGAAGATACACAGATTTAGTAGGTGACACAAAGGTATGTAGATAGGGTTGCCTAGCTTAGCGGTGATAACTATTTATATTGTCCTAGCCTCCATAATTCACTAAACATTTTCATTAAAACAAACAACCATTTTGATTAATAAGGGATATATTAAATAATTGTCTCTTCTTGTACTCGAATGAACAAATGTTTACTCTCTCAACTTTTGCAGTCTTCCACTCTCCAGTTTTCTTGTATCAGGATGAGTGTGCGTGGCATGTGTGTGCATTATAATTTTCTGGAATCATATTCATGCTACTAATTCACTGATTTTTGTCATCATAAATCCTACCACGTACTCTAAAATTTAAAGAAAGATAAATTCTTTCCCTGCCTTTGAAGTTTTTACTGTGACATTGTTCAACTATAATTATGTCATGTTACAGTATACTGTATCATCTTGTGCTATATGATACCAATCTGGGACTTGGCTGATTAGTTGAATTATTTCCCTTGTTCAATTAGTTTGAAATTTTCTAATCCAAGATTAGTTAATTAATCTTTGCAGACTTTCATTCTAATCACAACTCTGCTCTAGGAATCAAGATATCATACAATCATAAGCAGACCTATAAAACATGCACAATGTGAAATGCATACAGTTAAATCCTCACCCATAAACGGATTTTTAACAGGCCCAAGTTTTTCAAGGTTGTTCATGAATTTTGACACTCTCAATTAATATAACCAATAAGATTTCCAATTATTAACTTTATTTGTTGATTTTGTTCCTGAGTTCATTTTTTAAAACTTCTTTGTTTAGTAATTTTATAATGACCACTGGCTTTTAAAAGAATTGCAGTTCACGATGACTAGAAAAGCTACACTATAAACCAGCTGAAAAAAGGAACAAGAACTTTGGATTTATTTAAGTAATTCAAACAATGTCATGTATTAATTTGCTTCCATTTTAAGTCATCTTTTCATCAGAGAAAATCTGTTCACCATACTTTGTACATTTCTAAGGACAGGTTTAAGCTTTGTGAACAATTAGTATGTGGTGTTTCTAATTACCTGGAACTGTATTTAACTATTCATCGAAATGTGTTCTTAAATATTGTATTTTGCTCATATTTTACTTTCATTCGGTTTACAGTGTCTCAATAAAAATTTCCCTGAATTAGGCTAAACACAGACTAGAAAGACTTTTCTCCCACTGTTTCATTATTTATAAAGCTTGCCATTAGTTGCATAGTTGTGACTGCTTTCTATGTCCCAGTGTAAAAGTACCTGTACCATTTCACACCATGTGCAGAGTGGGCACCTAAGTAATTGCCCCCCCTCAAGTTCTGATTCAATGCATAGGACTTTTCTTTATTTACTTCTCATATTTTAGTACCTTTTATGAGTAAGCACTGTGTGCATCACATATTTTATTATTACAATTCTCCCAACAATACTATGACTGTGGGAGCATTTATCCCATTTTACTGATGAAGAAACTGAGGCCTAGAGAAGTGCACCTGTTTTCCCAAGGTCACTTAGATAATACATGGTAGGAGCCAGAATCTGAACCCAAGTCTATCTCATGTTAAAATCCACATTTGTCCTTTCCAGTTCACTAACTGCAAGAACTACAATCCCAATAAATTGTATCTCCACATGCATGATATATGAGGAGTTGTCTACCTTTCAGGATGAAATAATATGAGACTTCTTGCAGACACACACCTCTCACAAGTACAAAACAAATCTACCCTGACCCTTCTAACCATTACAGGAGAAGACTTAACATGGTGGCTCAATAATAACAAAACCCTTTGTCTCTATGTAACTGCAGTCAGATGAGCCATGTTCTGATCTCCTCCATTTATTTAAGATTCTAGGACCTACTCTGAACAGAGGGGCTGAAGTTTCTTCAAGGTTGCTGTCATTTGGAATTCTAGGTTGTACCATGCTGCACGCTTGTCAACTTCTGAGCCACCTTGTAGCCATCACCTCTGGCATACCGTATATTAATAGAATATTGATATAGCAAAAATACTGTTGTGGGATTCATCATTTGGTAAATCCTCCACCGTCTGCAGTTTTACAGAGCCATTTAATTAGCAATTTTATGACCTCCTCTCCTCTCATTAAATTAATTAATAATTAAGTTCAAATATAGGCATCTTTAATGTCATAATTATATTTCAGTTTTATGGTCACTGGAGTTTAGCTCATTAGGGTAGGCACTCGTAAACCATACCCCTGCTTAGTGGCTTGAAGCAAGTCTATGTCACTGGGCTGATTGGAGTTGGTATTTTAATTTCTCTATTTCTTTGGTAACAACTGCCATTTTGTAGACAGAAATTTCAGTCTTTGTCCTCTGTGAGCATAAAATAACAATCATGGTAACAACATCAACAAATGCAATACAAGACATGTATCATGTGATTCTCAGAGTCTCATTGACTTTTATGATGCCTCCCTGGAATATTTTTGTAACATTAGCCCTCACTATGCTTTCTGATTGGATTAAATTCTCCCACCTTTACACTTGGCATTAAGCACAAAGTAACCATGTCAAAGACTGGTGAATGATGTAGTCTCATTGACTTTATGATTTACTAAGTCAGTAATGGCATTTCACACAATATGGTAAGCTGTACATTACTTCAGATGGAGTGGATTTATTTCAGTCATTATCACTGATTAAACCAGCTTAGTTGAAGAGGCAAAACAAAACTTGCCTTTGAAATTGTTCTTATTTAATTTTGTTCGCCTTCACATAACCCAGGACAGTGCTAATTATTCCTTGATGGAGCTCATATTTCTAATGTAATTCATATGTAAATTCTAATTTAATTCATATGGGAATGTTTGTGTTACTTGTCTCCTCTCAGGCAAGAACACAAACACAGAATTAAAGCTGTTTGGAAATAAAAACTTGATGTTGCCTTTTTTGACCTGGCTTTGATTTGCTTTGCTTTGTTGTTCCTATAACGGAGCTGAATCACTTTTGAAAGTTAAGATTCTAAACTCCATATTAGGGAATGAAAACTATCTTTACACCTTTAAACAATTTGCAGATATTTTGAAGGTGCAAATTGCATTTTCACATGCTAGCAAAAGTTGTATAATTTAAGCCTTTACTTAGGTTTTCTCTGAAAGAAGATATTGTTCAGAATCTTGGGAACTCTAAAATGGCAGTCTTCATAAACGATATTAAGGGAAAATATACTAACTTTTTCTGCTATATTGCTGACAACAGGCCATCATGAAGATGAAGTAAGGTGGAACAGATCTCAAATTAAAGATGATTTTTTAAAAACAGTTGCAGGTTGTTATGAGTGAACGCAGTATTGTAACTAACATCTTTAAAGATTCATGATCTAAGCCATGTTATGTTTTTTAAAAATGCAACAGGCTAAACCGGTTATATATGCCAAAGAATATTACGCTGATACAAGGTCAAGAGGGGGTGGAAAAACTGTAGGGTGTTCTACCTAAAATTCACAGTAAACTACTAGGGAAGGGTAGGCAAAGAGAAGACACACAGGTAACAGGCACTTCTTAAGAAAGTGAGAAACTGAAAGTAGCCAAGGATTGGGAATGGTGGTGTGGTTGCAGAACTGGTGAGAAGTTCACAGTCAATTTGCCTGTCCTCTAGTACTGTTCCAAGACCAGAGAAATTCACAGAGGACCTTTGCACTTTGCCAATCTGGCTTTTGTTCTGCTAGATGTGTGTGCGTGCCTGTGTATGCGCACCCACATGCGCGTGTGTGAACATGTACGTGTACGCTTGTCTCACTCTCAGTGATACTGAATTATGTGCTCATGCCTGAGAAATATTTCCATCTTGTATTTCACACCAAATTTTCAAACTTAAGGATAATTCACCAATACAATCAGGGAAAAACAAGTAAATATCTAAGATGAAGATCCCAAGATGAAAAAGAAAAGTTAAATCACAACTAGATCTGTTCTCAACCTTAATCATGTCACCCTGGACCCCTTTTTAAAGTAAAAAAAAAAAAAAAGTTGATTTGTTTTTTCTTTGTTATCTCTTATCACTTATCCATTAGACATGGCTTTGTAAAATATAAACTCAAGGAAGCTGTGATGGCTCAGCTAAGTATGAATTACAAACTGTAGAATGACCATAGGCAAATACTATAAGACTTCTTTTCGTTTTGGTAACTTACCAAATTTGCAGTTTAGTCAGAAAGGACCTTTTCAGTCATACCATCCTCACATGGGCTGACTTTGTAATATCTATGACATAATTACACTAGCATTAAATATGCACACAAGCATACACACACATCATGCCAACATTAGAGCTGTCCGAAACTATTTTCAATAATTGATTTGCCGTTTAATTGAACAGCATGACTGACTAACATAGCTCATTACTTTACTCATTAGTTAATTATCGAAGAAAGTAGGACAAGTCAATAAAATGGAAGGCTGTAAATTCCAATACTAATTAGCACGATTTCCTTAGAGACATATTTAAGGGCAGATTGGCTACCTGAATGTCCTAGGACCTTGTATATGAAGGAGAAGGATAGATGCATCGTAAATCTAGATTACTGGAAAGAAAGACAAGTAGACAGTAAGCAGACATATAGATGTACTTAGCTACTGCTCCCTCCGCTGTTTGAACTAAAACACATTTCTGGTAGGAAATAACCATAAAGAGAAAGAAAGATGGTTCATTTCGTATCCTTCGAAAACAATGTGGAAAACAAACTTACATCACTTCTTCTTTTACAATCTTGATTCCCTCCATGGTTTCCCCATCTAGTTTATGGACATTATTACAGTAAATGGCATTCATATGTAGATTTTTATAAGTGGATTTCATCTTCAATATAATTCTGTGAGAGGAAGAAGTGATTTTCCAAGCTAGCAAATTGTTCTTTTGACTTATAAAGAAAAGATAGCCATTTATGCTTATTCAATCCACATTAACCTCATATGACCAAGAGCTATAGCTATGTATTCATCATCCAATAACACACACACACACACACACACACTTAGATTTTTATCTAACTTTCTCATTACATAGAAGTGGATTCAACACCCCCCCACAACTTTGTGTCAGTATTAGTTATATGCCCTCGGAAAAATCTTCCATCTCAATATTTTCTTAGCTGTGTAGTGGGGACAATATTGACTATATTTCAGAGCTGTTGAGAAGCTAGAAAAAACAAATACTTGGTTTGTTCTTGATTGATGTCTGCCACAGAGCCTAGTACAGTTCTTCCTCCTTTCCAGAAAAAATATCTAGCCATCCTACATGAGGCTATCAAACGGCTGAGAGTAATGGCAGCACAGTCACGATAGAGTACTCTTTGCAAAGCATGGGATTCTGGCCATGTGTATTAGTCCGTTCTCACACTGCTATAAAGAAATATCGAGGTTGGGTAATTTATAAAGGAAAGAGATGTAACTCATTCAGTTCCACAGGGCTGGGGAGGCCTCAGGAAACTTATAGTCATGGCAGAAGGGGAAGCAAACACAACCTTCTTCACATGGCAGCAGGAAACAGATGGGCTGAACAAAAGGAGAAAAGCCCCTTATAAAACCATCAGATCTCATGAGAGCTCACTCACTATCATGAGAACAGGATGGGGCTAACTGCCCCCATGATCCAATTACTTCCTACTGGGTCCCTCTTAGACACGTCGGGTTTAGGGGAACTAAAATTCAAGATGAGATTTGGGTGGGGACACAGCCAAACCATATCACCATGGGAATTGTGTTTTAAATGATTGCAGCTTATAAGCCTGGTTATGCCTGCTTTGAAAGTGTAACGATGACATGCTATGAACTTTGTCCAAAGTAAGCCTAGTCAGTGAGGAAGGGCTATCCTCCACCTGGCCACTGTGGTGACACTCACGTTTCAGTAAGAGATGGCCAATTAATCTTGCATTTACCTTAATCAGTTTTGCCATTAGTCTCCCAAAAGTTGCTCATTTTGGTGGGACCAGACCTAACAGGGTCCTCACTTTCACACTTATTTTATACTTACTTAATGCAGCTATTAAAAAGGAAATTTCAGCATTTGTATAGTCTGTGAAATTCTCAAGAATGAACGAGTACACATGCACAGAGTAGATGCAGCTATTATTAACCTTTTTTAAAAAATAAATAATTGACTTGGGTGGACATACTCAAGGTATATAAAGACTAAACTATGATTGAATTTTACCTTTCTCAATTTTCATCATTCTTTTTATAATTATATTTTATATTCGTATTATATTACATAGAGAAGGACGTCTAAGATTGTCAAGTCCAACTTTCTTGATTCAGAAAAGGAAATGCAACCTCTGAGAGGTGACGGAAGTATTGCAGACTTTAAGGCTAGATGTTTTCAGAGTTTGGTCTGGATTCTGGATTTCTTTATCATATGTTCTAATGCCTCTTTCCCAGTCCACATCTTCTTCCTCTGGGGGTTCACTTGAAATTCAATCTATTATTTTTTTCTTGTTTCCTGTACCCCGCTTTATCCCTTTATCAGCTCTGTGAAAGGCTTGGACTCAGTTTTTCAAGGCAGTGCTAGATCTAAGTGTGGGAAGGAGAAAAGTCCTGTCTCTTAGGTAAAGAAATGTAGGTTTTTAGATTGGAACTTGCCTCTATGGATTTACAACAGCTTTCAGGTGTTCATGAATCAGACCTTCCAATTTGTGCAAGGATGTATAATGGGTGAGAAAAGTTGAAGGAAAGCTTATAAGATTTACCTCTATTTGTAAACCTGTGTATACATGCTCTTCTTTACCCCTGTGCTAGGTTTCTAGCCTTATATCTCTCCCTTTTGTCCCTCTAGCTTCTTGCACTCTTAAAATGTCAATTTCTCACATTCACAAATGCTCCATATGCTTTTGTTTCTCCAGTGTCTGCATTCATTCCAGTCCCTCCTCCTAAAATGCACTTTCCTTCCATCTCTGCTGGCCAAAACCCTATTCAACTGAACAAGGCAGACCAGGCACATCATCTCCACAAGGAAGTCCTTTAGGACTCTCCAGGAAAAATCAGTGAATCAGTTCTTGACCTCATAAAACACTCTGTTGATATTGAAGTCCACATTCCAGATTATTTCAGTTAGCCTACTTCCCTGCCAGATCTCATGATCCCCTTAGGCATCTTATTCTTTGCTTAAGTAAGCAATCTAGCACAGAACCTGGTACAGAATTTGACAATTGACAACAAATATTACTGGAATGAATTATTGAATAAATGAATAAAAGATGAGTGAAATGGAGTTGAGTGAGTATTTTGAAAATTTTTGCTTTTTCAAAGCTATAGTAGTTATACTCCATATTAATGTAGCTATGGATTTTATCATTTTTAGAGATATTTTCTTGAAGATTACATCTAAATATATTGAAATACAATTTTTAGTATCTACAACATATCTTGATTATAATTTTCTAAGACTTATTTTAAAAAACAAATTAAAGAAACAAGTTTTTAAATCCATTTGTAATAAACTTAAATTTAAATATAAAGGGAAATCACATTTTTCTTTGACGTATTATAGTTATGTTTAAGCATTATTCTGAAAACCACAGGTAATGATTTCTTTTCAAACACGTTTTATAAGTAGAGTATTAAGCCAAGCTCTTCTAAGGATTATGCAGGGAGTTTTATCAGAGTTTTTGAGAATCGGGCCTCAGGTGCTAATAAATGAAGGCTGAGATTTAAAGGGGAAAGTGTGGTGGGACAGTTAAACGAAAAGCTCCTTTTAAAATGGTTTAAAAAAAAAAAAAAACAGGAAACAAAACTCTAATGATTTTAGTGAAAGCATTTAAAAACAATTACATACCCTTGTATGCATATTTAGAAATTATGTATGTTTAAGAAGAAAATGATTAAATGACCCATATCAAATAAAATCAACCTGGGAGAAGCTTGAGTGAACTACACTTTTACTTTTAAATGCTCTTTTTAATACACGAATACAACCGCAAGGTACCTTAGTATTTGGAAAACGACCGCTAAGTGAAGAAACAAGATATTCCAAAATGTAAGTTCTTCCCTCACGTGAATTGGCACAGTACATGTGACAGAGGTATCTATATTCGTTGGAAATGTCTTTATATAGAAAAACTATGTAATGGTTCATTACATAGGGAGCTAGAAACACAAAGGATTACTCTAATGAAATAAATGTTGACTTAAATATAAATCTAAAATTTAAGGCTTTTTATTAAAATTATTTTCAAAGCTACATAAAGCAACTGATTTAAAAGTGAAAACTATATTGACCAATTGATGCCATGAAACAATTATTTGCTATTTACTTACATTGAATTAACTAAATTTAAGTGTTTTGGCAGATAAGTTATGGATTTAATAGGACAAATACTTTACCCCAAATAAGATAATTTTTAATAGAGTGACATTTAAAACATTTAAAAGCATAAAGAAGATCCATTAGTTGAGTATGCAGATATTGCTTTACCTGAATTTTTTTGTGTTTGAAGACGGAGTTTCACTCTTGTCTACCAGGCTGGAGTGCAATGGCGCCATCTAGGCTCACTACAACCTCCGTCTCCAGTTTCAAGTGATTCTCTTGCCTCAGCCTCTGGAGTAGCTGGGATTACAGGCGCCTGCCACCATGCCCAGCTTGTTTTTGTATTTTTAGTAGAGATGGGGTTTCACGATATTGGCCAGGCTGGTCGCGAACTACTGATCTCGTGATCCACCTGCCGTGGCCTCCAAAAGTGCTGGGATTACAGACGTGAGTCACTGTGCCTGGCCCTGAAAGTATGCGTGCGGTGGCTCAAGCCTGTAATCCCAGCACTTTGGGAGGCCGAGGCGGGTGGATCACGAGGTCAAGAGATCGAGACCATCCTGGTCAACATGGTGAAACCCCATTTTTACTAAAAATACAGAAAATTAGCTGGGCATGGTGGCACGTGCCTGTAATCCCAGCTACTTGGGAGGCTGAGGCAGGAGAATTGCCTGAACCCAGGAGGCGGAGGTTGCGGTGAGCCGAGATCGCGCCATTGCACTCCAGCCTGGGTAACAACAGCAAAACTCCGTCTCAAAAAAAAAAAAAAAAAAAAAAAGAAAAACTGGAAATTCACAACAAGGTAAATGTGAGGTCTATGCAGAATTTTTGTAAAGAATTGCCTAACATTTTCAAACAACTTGTGTTAATTGTTCAGCTTTCTTACACATATAAATTTGACTTTGAAATTTTAAATTGACTCAAGAAAATAAAAAATTGTTATTTTCGTAATGTGTTTTTTACCGCAAATTCTATAAAAATGTGCATATTTTTATAAAAATATAGAAGACTACCTAATGAGCATAAATAATTTTATTTGGAACATATTTTCAGAGCTTCACATGCAATAAAAATATTTATTAAGACTAAATACCTTCTTTCCATCCATTTTTTTTTAACTAAATTCTTTGTCATCTGAATAAACTTTTGGTTTTTCATTTCAGTTTCATAACTCACATTTTCTGAGCAGAGTTGATGTCATGGGTATGATAGCATTTCACTTTGATTTTTTTAAACTTCTTCTTGTGAGAAAATATATATAATAGAAAATTTCCCATTTTAATCATTTTAAGTGTATAATTCAGTGTCATTAATTATACATTGTTGTGTAATCATCACCACTATCCATTTCCAGAACATTTTCATTAAAACTCTGTTCTTATTAGACAATAACTTGCCTTTATTTTTTTTCCTCCTAGCCCCTGGGAACCTCAAATCCATTTTCAGTCTCTATGACTTTGCTTATTCCAGACATTTCATTTAAGTGGAATCACACAGTATTTGTTCTTTTGTGTCTGCTTTATTTCACCTAGCATAACGTTTTCAAGATTCTTTTTTGTTTGTTTGTTTCTTTTTTAAGTTTTATGTCCAGAGTGGTATATGGTAGGTTATCTTCCATGATTTTTACAGTCTTAGATTTTATACTTAAGTCTGGAATCCATCTTCAGTCAATTCTTGTATATGGTGTCAAGAAGGGGTCCAGTTTCAAAAGAATTCATCTGTATTGCAGCATGGATCAGAATTTTATTCCAATTTAAGGCTGAATAATATCCCATTGTATGTCTGTGCTACATTTTGTTTATCTATTCAACTGTTGATGGACACTTGAATTGTTTCTACATTTTGACTATTGTGAATAATGCTGCAGTGAACATGGAGTACAAGTATCTGTTTGATCTTTGTTTTTACTGATTTTGATTATGTGACTAGGAGCCAAATTTCTTTGTAATACTTGTATGCTTAGCATTTGAAGGAACTGTCAAACTGTTTTCCACAGTGGCTGCACCATTTTGCATGTGGCTTCCTTGAACACATGTCTATTTAAGTTATTTGCTCATTTTTTAAGTGTGTTTTTTGTTTGTTGAGGGGTTGTAGGAGTCCTTTATAGATTCTCTGAATATTAAACTCTTAGATATAGATATGAATATCCATGCAGATATAGATTCATAAATATTTTCAATCATTCTGCAGGTTGTCTTTTCATTTTCTTGATAATGTCCTCTGATGGCAAAATAACTTACCGTAAAGCCATGTGTGAGAAGTTTAAATAATTTAAATACATCTCTGCCATGCAATAGCTCTTTAAACTTTGTCAGGTTCACCAAAACTTGAGGCACTCTAACTTCCTCACCTGTAAAATTGGGGTATTGATTTTCATTCTCACCTTCTGTGATTGTTGTAAAAGATCAAATGAGATAACAGATGGGAAAACATTTTGGAATTTAAAGCTGCTATGCAATGTAAAGCCTATTATTATTATGTATTCTTGTGCACCAATTACTTGGCATCATAATAGTTTGTAATAATCATTAAGAGTTATCATTAGAAATATACACATGTCTGCAAGCTTATATGCCATCTTTGTGTTTGTGTGCATAGTGCACCTGTACAGTTAGGTACATTAGTATGTGCATTTATTTTATTTTCCAAACTATGGAAAATAGTCTTTTCTGGTAAATGCTATTAAACTGCTGGCTTTCATCCTCCACAGACTTTTTTACCAGTGCAGGGTTTAGACATTTCCACTGCAGCTAGTGTAAAAGATGCAGGCTGGAATTGTTCTGGTAGAGTCTGAGTGGTCTTCTTTTAGAAACTGGACCCTCCGGCCTTGGCAGCCTTTAATCAGCTGTAACTGGAGTGAAGCTGTCAGCTCCTGCTTGTTTCCTGTCAGCTTTAGTACCATTTAGAGCATCCCTGATAAATGTACAGTACAAATTTAACAGTCAACCTGTGAGAAAGAAAAACCAAACCTCTCTGACACACTGGAAGAAACTTTCTTTAGCCATATCACGAAAAAATCCATGGGCTAGAAGCTCTAGTGTTGACAAAATAGAAACTGGTGACATTTAAATAGATGCATTGGAGAATACAGTCATCTTGAAATATCTAAGATCTTTAGAGAATGTCTAAATAAATAGGGAAGAAGAAAGAGAAGAAAAGAAAAAGGCTTGGCTTGGTCAGGATGGCAAAAGTAATGAAAAGATGAAATGCCAAGGGAAGGTCTTTTGATTTTTTTTTTTTTTTTTTTTTGAGTTAGTAAAAGAAAATCCCCAGGCATGTTCTCCAACTACTCCAAAAGGTAGAACTTGTGTGGTTTAAGTACAGACTATCATGGTGATAATTTGCTGGTACCAAATTGCACTTGAGTTACCACTTCATTACTCACTGCCAATGTGAAACCAAGAGACATTGAGATTGCAAAATGGTGATGTTAAACTTCAGCTTACTCATTTATAAAATGAGAATGAGAGTAATTCTGACCTTACAGAGTTCTTATAAAGATGAAATACAGTGATGCATGGACTTCATAAACTGATAACATTCTACAAAATTCAGCTAAGTTAATGTTATACCAAACAATTTGCCAGTATCCTGAAAGGCTAACCATAAATCTACTAAAAAGGAAGAATTTGTTTTTCTAAGTGCACTAATACAAAACATAGGCTTACATTGAGTTGCTTATATAGAACGTTCCATTCACACTTATAATTCTCTTTCAGAAAGCATAGTCAAATTCAATGAGACATGTTTCTACTCACACAATTACAGTCAGTCTATACTCGATGACCAGTTGGTTGCTTCTTCAAATGAAAAAAAAAAAAAATAGACATTGTTCAACTCCCACTATGAGTGAGAAGATGCCATGTTTGGTTTTCTGTTCCTGTGTTAGTTTGCTGAGGATGGAGACTTCCAGCTACATCCAAGTCCCTTCAAAAGACATGATCTCAATTGTTTTTATGGCTGCATCGCATTCCATGGTGTATATGTACCACATTTTCTTTATCCAATCTATTATCGATGGGCATTTGGGACATGTCTTAGCTACACACTGGGGCCAGGGGTAGGGGGCAAGAAGAGGGAGAGCATTAGGACAAATACTTAAGGCATGCAAGGCTTAAAATCTAGATGATGGGTTGATAGGTGCAGCAAACCACCATGGTATTTATTTATAGGTATTTATAGGTATATATATATATATATATATACCTATAAATATATATATATATATATACCTATATATATATATATATATATATACCTATAGGTATATATATGTATACCTATAAATATATATACCTATGTAACAAACCTACACCTTCTGCCCTTGTATCCCAAAATTTGAAGTAAAAAATAAGAAAAATTAAAAAATAACAGTGAAAAATAGTAGACATATTTAAATCTCTAAAGCAACTTTTCCCAAAGTATATTCTATGGAATACTATTTGTGAAATAAAAGTTGTCATGGTTAAATATATAAATTTAATAAATGCAACACATTATCTCCCTAATGAAAGGCTCTGAAGATAGAGAAATAAAGAGAGAAAATGCTACTTTAAATGCAGGTAATTGATGGAGACCATCCTGGCCAAAATGGTGAAACACCATCCTACTAAAAATACAAAAATTAGCTGGGCGTGGTGGTGCGTGCCCATAGTCCCAGCTACTTGGGAGGCTGAGGCAGGAGAATTGCTTGAAGCCAGGAGACAGAGGTTGCAGCAAGCCGAGGTCGTGCCATTGCACTCCAGCCTGATGACAGAGTAAGACTCTGTCTCAAAAAAAAAAAATTGCAGGTAACTCTGCTTCCTTGTCTATCTCTTCTACTTGTCTGTGAGGTCTTTAAATCTCTAATCATATTAATGCGTATGACACATGAAGGTTGATACAAATTACAGGAGTTATGCTGAAGAGGATATAATCAAATCTCATAGCAGAATCAAGAGAGATTTCACAGACATGGTGCCATTTAACCTTAATATTTGGGGATGAACATAAATGCACAAGATAAACAATACAGTGGGAAGAAGGTTCAAAAAGGCAAGTTCTGGGATGTTGTAGGAAAAAGATATTGAAGCCAAAGAAAACATTCAAAGTAACTGGGTATTAATCTCAAGACCAGCAATGGAAAATACATTTCATTTTGTGAGTTATTTTGCATTGATTTTAAGGGAAATATCTTGCTGCATATTAATTTTATGGTTTTCTGCTCCCTCATTCCTTGAGGTTAACTTTTTCTTTATTCTGTTAGAGAATTGAGCATGGGTGTATGAAAAGTAACATTTTATAGTGCAATTTTTTTTTAAAGAAGTATCAATGTTCAACTTTTTTTTCACTTCCAAAATAAAACTTCAGAATAAAAAAAAGGAGTTTTGGCCATCATAATTAAAAGAGGAATTAAGGAGAGTATTACCTTTCACTCTTTGCACCAACCACTGGAGAAAAGTATAGTTGATCTTTAAACAATGTGAGGGTTAGAGGCGCTGACCCACGTGCAGTCAAAAATTTAATATAACTCTTGACTCCTCAAAGTTTAACCACTAATAGCTTACTGTTGACTGGCAGCATTTCCAATTTAAAAAAACAGTCGTTAATACATATTATTATGTTTTATATATATGTATATTACATGCTCTTACAATAAAGAAAGCTAGAGAAAAGATGTTAGTAAGAAAATCATAAAGAAGAGAATATATTTACTATTCAATAAGTGGAAATGGATCATCATATAGGTCTTCATCCCTATCATCTTCATATTGAGTAGGCTGAGAAGGATGAGGAGGGGTTGGTCTCAGGGGTGGCAGAGTTGGAAAAAACTTTGCATGTAAGTGGACCCACACAGTTCAAACTGTGTTGTTCAAGGGCCAATTTGGAGGAGACAGGGATCACAGAGAAAAGAGATCTTGAGGTTGTGAGAGTATTTGGGAAGCTCTGGAGATCAGAATATAAAGACAGCAAGCCATCAATTCTATGGCCAACAAATAAGGAATCTTTAAGGTCATCCTTCACCACTTGAGTATATTTACACTGTCTAGGTTTAGAAACCACATCATTACTTATAACTAACTATCTGTATATCTTTAGTTGATGTTCCAGAAGACATATTTTCACATGTTGAAGCACCTTCTGGGATCCTCTAAACATCCTGTGCAAATATTGTCAGTTCAGGTTATCTCTAAGCTTCCCTACCCACTTCCACCACCTCCTCCTCTACTCCAAAAAGAAAAAGAAAACTAAAAAGGCAGAGCTTCCATACGGTTGCATAGGGTGTGAAACAGAAAGCTCAAGCAACAACATTTGAATAGGAGAAGAGAAGGGTTTCTGTAAACCATTCGTGTTTACAGGAATAATACAGTGGGGAATAATACAGGGACCTGCATATAAGCTTAGAGAATAAAACACCTGTGCTCATTTAGGCAAGAGGTTAAGATACAGAAAGCTGTCACACTGACCCTCTGCCCTCGTGAAAAGGCAGAAGGTCCACTGAGCTGTTAAACACTTAATCTGTCCATGGATGGCAAAGTTAAGAGTGCTGCCTGTAAACCATGCCCTCTGGGGCTTTGGGGGTTGCAGGTACTCCCCCTAGACACTGCCAAGGGGCCTGCACAGGGTTTTGCTCCTGCTGGTGCCCCAAAGCGCTCACTTTGGTCAGCAGCTCACATGCATGCTCCCCCTCCCACCTCCTAGGAGGGGTTGAAAGCTGTGGGCACAATAAGCAAGATATCCCTGTCACGAGGCCCACGAAGGGGTCAAGGGAAATTTCCTGTTTCGATATTATTTTATATTTTTACTTAATTAGAATAACAAGAAAATAAGTTTCAAAATGGCCTTAAAGAAGTAACCAAAGCTGAAAAAGACACCAGTGCAGCATTTTTCTTTTCCCACATTCCTTGAGTGATTGAATTTATAGGAAGTTGAAAGCGAATGTAAACAATTACCAAAGGGTTTGCAAAATAACACAAAATTCAAACAGTACATAAAATTAATCTTTAATGAAAAGATGTTTACCATGTAAAACTAAGAATCTTACTGTATCTAGGGAAGAAATCAGATTTTTGTAAATACACTGCCATTCTTTTCCTGAGAATTTTCTGAAAAATTAATCCCTCAGAAAGAATGTGTTATTTTTTCACAAGATATTCACAGGTGATTATTGAAATATTAGAAACAGCAAATTGGAAATAAACTCACTGTATAAGCATGAGCATATCTATATTAGAATATTAAATATAACCTAAAACATTAATAAAATGTCTGCATAACCACTGTGGAATGTTTATTTACATTATGTGAACAGAAGGAGAATATGATATTGTATCTCTTCTATAATCGAAATATATAAAATTTTGTATTCAATTTGTCATGGAGTTGCAGAAGTTTGGTTTTTTTAAGCATAAAAATAAAAATAACTGTTAATTTGGAATCTTGGTATTTTTTATTTTGTTTTGATTTCTATTTTGTGATGCTATTATTATAATTTAACAGCTTGAAATATTATATTATACTCCCAAGAATATATAATGATTATGGAGGGATGATGGAATAAAAGCTATCTATAGTAAGCAAGTCCTCAGATTATTGCCAGTTTTTGTTTTTTTTTTTTTGGAGATAGAGTCTGGCTCTGTAGCCAGGCTGGAGGGCAATGGCACAATCTTGGCTCACTGCAACCTCCACCTCCTGGGTTCAAGCGATTCTTCCGCCTCAGCCTCCTGAGTAGCTGGGACCACAGGCGCGTGCCACTACGCCGAGCTAATTTTTTGTTTTCGGTAGAGACGGGGTTTCACCATAGCCAGGATAGTCTCGATCTCTTGACCTTGTGATTTGCCTGCCTCGGCATCCCAAAGTTATTGTCAATTCTTTCCGATACCAGCATGTCAGCTAGTACCAAGGTCTAAGTACTCCATGAAGGCAATTTTTATACGTAAAGTTTTCATCTCTTAATTTAAATATTAAATCTAATCAATGCTGTAAGTTGAAAACTTGTTTAAGTGCTGTTAAGCAACTTACATTATTAGATTAAAATACTCTTGTAGAATTGACTCTTCAGCCACTATAATTAGGTGTAAATCTTTTGCATTTTCTATTAAATTCCTTTATCATCATACCTGAAGATTTTACCCCTCACAGAATTGGAAAAAAAAGTATACACTGAATTTAAATTCAACCACAAAAAATATTATCACTATAAGCCTCTTATTCAATTAGAAATTCAGTTATTATGAGTTTCACACCAACTTCCCATGAACATAGTAAGGCGTTGTTCATCTTCCCAGTGGCATGTAAAGCCAAAGCGAAGGAGTCTCATTATTCTCAGCTTCAGAAACCAAGGTTCAAGTAGAATTCTTCAGCATTAACCACCTGAAAAGTGGCCTCCCTACAAAACACACAGTCATGCTCTCACTTGAGAGAAAATCCAGTTCATTAATCTGCACAGAATAGCCTAGCAGAATTGAGGCAAAATAATCCAAAAAGCTAAGATCATTACGCCTACTGCAGGTCTTTAACATAATTTGCTTAATAAAAACTTGTTTTCCATTGTTTACTGAAAATACATTAACGTAATTTAAGTGCCAAATTCAGTACCTGATAAATTACTCGAATCCTAGTCTAAATAAATAAAACAAGTGTTCAGAATCTTAGAAAATGAAAGGTTCCATCAGGACTGACAAATGTTTTAATAACACATGAATTTTTATGCCATCGGTGATATAACTAGAAACCAAAAAGTGTATTAAATATGAACAACATATAGAAATATCACAGTTTATCATTTCAATTTTTTTATTTCTGCATACCCAAATAAACATATGAAATTTTAGATTGAAAACATCTCATTCATTATTCAAACCTTATTTAAAATAACTGCTCAAACCAAGAAAAGAAATTTTCACGACTTTCTCACATAGCGATAGAGAAATGATAACTTGGAATCATTTGTCATTTAGGTTGCTTTTCAGGAACAATGGAACTCAAAAGGCAGGATCTGAGGTAGCCAAGAATCTTGAATATTAAGAGACTCACAACACACTGAGTCATTTGATATCTTGCTGTTCCCCCTCATTCTGAAAAAGCATTCTTTTTCTGGAAATCTACATTCTAGAATTCTTCAAATTATGGGTTATCTTCAAGGCAGAATTGGTTAAAAAAAAAAAAATGAAGATCTTTGAGAAGCCTTATATGTTTAGAAATTCATTGAGAATCACAAAAGCATCAGTGTCACAGTTGGGATTAGTTGGTTCTATAACTAGATGAAAAAGAGGTTCAGGTACCATCCGTAAAGTAACAGTTAAAGTAAAAAATGTTTAAAGATTATAAAAAAGCAACACAAAGTGAAATAGACAAAAAGTAGAATATAAAAAGAATGATAGCAAAACAGTTCCCTCACAATGTACATTTTAGAAGGGAGGAGACAATCATTTGGGTTCATAACAATAACCATCACCAGTTCAGACCTCTGCCTCCAAAGAAATCATCATCATGTTAAAGAGATACTCAGAGTATTGGGGAGTCTAAGTATGTGGGGAGCAAGAGGAACCCAAAAACGTCAACTCTGGGACCACACAATCTACCCCAGGCAGGCACTGCCCTATTCCGAGAACACGGTAATGGTTGACATTTAGGATAGTCTTGATTCAAAAGCAATATAAATTTTGATTGTTTCCTTTTGACAAGGAAAAATGAATAATTAGATAGCTTACAAATGTTTCTATCAAAAGAAGTTAAATTATGGCTTTCAATGAAAAGAAATCAAATCCTAAATAATCCAGGAAAATCTCTGTTCTAATGTGGTCTCTGTCCTTAGATTGAGACATCCTACAAATCAGAATCTGTATTTCTTGAGTCCTTGAGATACCTGCTCTTAATGGGAAATACAGTGGGAGAGGGAATATACCTCTCTCTTTCTCTCTCTCTCTCTCTCTCTCTCTCTCTTTCTCTCTCTCTCTCTCACACACACACACACACACACACACACACACACACCCCTTCCTGAATCAATGAATTGTTCATTAACAACAAAAGCTCTATTATTTCACTTGTTTCATTGGTTTTTTCTTTTTTTAAATATCTTACTTATTTAACATTTGCCTAGATTGTGAGACCATTAGGAGTTTTTTCTCAAAGTGGAATTTTGCTCTTATTATTTGGGGCAACTGTCTCTCTATCCCCATTATTTTATGATTAGGAGAAGAAACATGTTAGAAGATGAACAATTATATTTTAATATTAAGATCAGTATACATAAGCTTTCATATATCTATTTGTAAAATACTGCAAAGACTTCTTCAACTTATTAGTATGTTTTCTATTACTCTTAAAGGGAGCTTGGAAGCCATTTTTTTGTTTTTATGTTAGATAGATTCATATCTTGCATACTTATAAATTTTTTAGAGATGGGTCAATAGCAGTGAACAAATTTGGGGAAAATATTATTTTTATATTTTCACGAATAAGACAACTCTGAGGCAAACAAAATTATATAAAAACAAATTAATGGTTACCTCTCACAATGCTATGTTTAAAATGTTTTGCCCATATATCTATGTTTATCAGAGTTATAATAACTAGCCTTTCTAATTA
This sequence comes from Saguinus oedipus, assembly GCA_031835075.1. Taxonomy (NCBI): domain Eukaryota; kingdom Metazoa; phylum Chordata; class Mammalia; order Primates; family Cebidae; genus Saguinus; species Saguinus oedipus. The sequence continues at coordinate 19,349,347 of CM063172.1, read as the reverse complement.
TTTAAAATATGGCTTAATTTAAAATGTCTAAAAATAGACAAAATAAATTATTTAATTTGTATTAATTTGCACTTTAATTTACCAAAATATTCTGTTTTTCAGCCACAGGTCTATGTGATTTGTTTGGACATCGACATTTTGGGGGTTTTATTTCCCCCACTAACAAAATCCAGGCTTTTATTTGTCTTTAAGTAAGCACTAGTCTTCAGACAGATATCATTTTAAATAGATTCACAAAAAAATTTTACTTTAATATTATGTCCAAAAAATATATTTTGCAAGGCATCTTACACATCAGCTATTTTACTATCAGGTCAGAATTCAGATAATATTTATTTCTCTCATTGGTACCAGTAGACATGGTTCCCATTTCTTTCCATTTTCTTAAGGCTCAAGCTGCTATGAGAATTGTAACTTTGGTGCAATTTCCATAAACCAATTAGCTGCGGTCGTTTATCTGTTCACAAGAATGAGCAGGAGTGCTGAAGTGGAGGGAAGAGACACCCACACGTGGAGAAGGATGGAAGAGGGTTAACAGGCAGGCAGATTTGTAGGCACAGAATGATCCGCTCTCACCCTTAATGAGCAGAATCAGGCAGCTTTAATTCATGTTTTGTGGGGGGGTTTGTCTTCTGAACCACAAAAGGGAATACAGGACCCTGTTTAGGGGAGGGTTAGATTAGTCCTATCTGGTCAAAGGGAACAATGTGGACATGTTAGTTGATCAGAAAGATGTTTTCACACTGTTTCTCATAGATGGTCCCTGGAGACAACTTTCTTTCTTTCTCTCTCTCTCTCTGTCTGTCTGTCTCTCTTTTTTTAATTACCAAGCATGACATTCATGGTTATTTCTTCTTTCCACCCAGTTGACTACAAAGGGGTCAGCTCTTCAGCCCCTTGTTGGCCAGGCCTGGGGGAGGAAGTGACAGAAGGCTGGCCTTATTTACCTTAGCGGCTTCCCGTGTAATCTGGTTAATCTTGTGGCTAATGGGAGGACACCATGGGTCCCCACACACTGTGCTCCTCAATGAGGGCTCATTCATATTTAATACAATAGAGTGTTTAAGTCATTCCACGCTTTGTGGAGAAGATTGGCTTTCTTTGTGTGCCTTCTCCTGAGAGGCCTTCCCAGCTCGTCCTCTTTCAGACAGGCATATGTTCCAGCTCCTGCCTGCTGCAGCTGCACAAGGACAGAGCAGGCTTCTTTTTTTTCTCTCTCTCTCTTTTTTTTAAGTCAATGAATTGATGACTGGAGTGTGAAATGTGGGTTGAAATGGTCCCCTCCTCCCCCGCCCCGCCCCAAGGATGCATAGATTAGCCTTTTGCTATTCTAATATCTCACAACAAGACATCTCAAGAGGAAGCAGGGCTCGTGTTCCTCAAGTGTGCCATTGTGAGGACAACAATCTGTTGAGCACAAAAGAAAAATAAATAAATAAAAGCAGGTGACATGTTGACCTTGTTCCTTTAATATTATCTGTGTATGGTGCACCCGAAGCAGGGCTCTGGAGAAAAGAATAAAGCGGGGTGCTTGGGTGGTGGGAAACGTTCTTACTCCATACAGAGTGTTTAAACAATCCTATTGGAAAGAGAATCTCATCAAAACATGACCACTTGGTCCTTGGATTTGATTTTAGGGAGAAGAAAAAAAAAGTGAGGTCTCATTAGTCCTAATGGGATACATAACGGATACACAGATTCTCTCACACCACAGTGGATAAACTGGCATTTTTGAGAATAATGGACGTTACTGACTTTTGATTTCTAAAGTACAGATGGTAGTGTTCTTAACTCTTAATTGTTTTCAATTTTTGTTCAAATTTTAAATTTGAAATACTATCAATCTCTGCCTTCAATCTGCTAAAAGTCACTGCAGTGATGCTGATTAAGAAAAATAAGGCATCACTCATTATTTCTATCGTAGACTAGTTCAGTTCCTAGTTTGACAATAAAGATTGACTTTCAAAGGCAAAAGATGAATTTTAACATGCTTACTCCCAAATCCTGTGAAGTTCCCAAACACTTAGATTTCTGAGATCTTTCATATGCTGTTATGTATCTGAAGTCCTCCAGCTATAAGATTTAGATTTAGCAAAGTTTTTAAAAGTAGGGAGGGCCATGTTGAAGACTGTTTCTGTTTAGAACAGCAACAAGAACACTGAGTTAATGAGCTTATATCTGCAGCTGCAGTGGTTTAAATCCAAACAAACAAACAAATAATGTAATCTGCTGGAGTGATGACATATAAAGTAATAGTAACAGCTATATACATATGGATAAGCCTCACTCCCAGATTAATGAGAGCCGAAAAATTACTGACTACCAGACTACGTAACCAAAGAAGATAATGATATTAACTTTTAAAATGATACAGAGTTTCTCTGGTCTACAACCAAGTTGATGTGATGCAGCCCAAAGCAAAGGATTAGACTGGCTGATTGGTCCCATTTCTTGTAGCCTGATTTAACAATAATACATCCTGCCACTCTGGCAAGGAAAACGGGGCATGTGGTCCTCACAGCTTTATGTGTACCTGGGCTCTTGTCATACGAATTCATTTTTTAACTTGCTGGTGTAGGAAAATAAATTGCTTAAAACATTAAGGAGTGCATTTATATTGGTCATTAAAAGGATAACCTTTACAAACTAGCAAATGCTGCAAAAGGGTTTTGTAGTTGCTTTGGCTGAGCGGAAACTGCTTGTGTTTTCTACTTATATAGCACCCTGTTGCCACTTAGAGTCTGCATATGATGTAATGTACAAAATACAGCCACTTTTATTTTGTGAAATGTTCATACACAAAACTAGGCTAAGTGGTGAAAAAGAAAGCTTGATGTTTACTCTGCATTTCCTTACAATATGATTTTTATATAAGTTATTAGGGAAAAAGAACACATATTTAAAAATCAAATGAGAGAAGTTAAAATTAAGAAAGTATGCTTCCCAATGTAATTTATCAAAGAGTAAAAAAGCTTGGAGTAGGTACTGACCAAAAACAATTATCTACAAATACCAGAAAAGGAAAAATGGAGAAAGGAAGGAAACTCAATCAAAAGAACAGTCTTCAATCTCTTAACTTTATTTACTTAAAAATAAGAAACCAAAGTGAACCAAAACCTTAAAGTTTACTTTTTCAAGCCTCTGCTCACCCCCACATTACCACCACCTCCCCAGCTGAGAGGTTTCATCTCCTTACCCACTACTTCATTAGAGCCTAACAATCCATTATCCATTTCCTAATCCTCCACTGCTCCAAGGAGTCAGGTTATTAGAGGCCTTGAAGGGTCCTGTCATTGTGATGGAGGTATGAATTGATCACTAAGATGACAACTGGTGACAAGTGCTGTTTATTAGACTGCTACTTTACCTCTTAATTATAACTGATTAGCTTGCCTGTTGGAGGTGGAAACAGAAGAATTAACTGCTTTTGTTCCTGTCATCTACTGCATTACTTTATTGCTTTGATTTCCCTTTCGATGTGACATTTTCTTTATCAAGATCGTGATAAGAATCCAAAGTTTTCCAAAATGAGAACTTTTATTAAAATTTGTCTCCAAAACATTTAATCTTAACTGAGAATTTGTTCACATGCCCTCAGTTTAGTTATTAACCGGAATTTATTTGCAGATTTATTTTTCTCAATCTTAGTTCCAAGGAGGAGAGTATAGTTTGGGGATGGGCAATCGTATTTTCTGTACTTGGGTTGTTTTCTACTGAAAGAGGAGGAAATTGTAAGTTCTATGGTCTTTCATTCTCTCATAAATATTTTAAGAAATAATAGTATACCTGTGAAATAATTAAAATTTATATTCATTCTGTTATACCTGAGGTTATCACGGGACACATGAGTTACTGAATCCAGCCCCTAAATCTGTAATTTGCACTAGGAGGAGTTTTAAATATTGAAAGGTTTTGTTTATAAAACAGAATCCATCCTAATTAAGTGATTTTGTCTTTTTTTTTCACTGAACTTCTTGATTTTCAAAGTTTTCTTTGAACTGTCGTTGTAGCCCTTCTCATATTGATCAAGTCCTGAAAGAATTTATTCTTTCAGCACTCAATAATCTCAGAATTTGCCATAGCCAATTGGAATAGTTACTTGCTTTAAAACAGCACTACTTTAGCCAGGTTCTGGTTTAGTAGTTAAATATTACTCTTTTTGTTGAGAACTAAACGTCTTGATTTTTCATTTATAGTGAATGCTAACAATCCTAATTTTTAAAATTTGCATATTTCAAATATACAGATAAATATAGCAGACATATCAGTGGGAACTCAAATACTCTAGATCTTTTTTCCTTTATTTTAGAATTGAAGAACAATAGGTAAAAATAATAATAATAATTCTAGATTCCCCCTCCCTTTGTATTCACTTACTCTTATTTTAAGCTCAAATCAAAAAAATTAAAAAGGAGAATTGTGGCCTGAAGGAGAATGAAGAGAGCTGGTCTCATGACCAGAATCAAGGAGTCCACTATGAGATCCTTGAAATAGTAGAATCTCTTTTGATTATAAAATATTTATTCTACACAGATCAAAACGGTAAGGAGAGTGATGTATCTCAACAAGCAACATTTTAAAAATTCATGATAATTTTTGTATTAACTAATGATTTTTATGACAAATTTTATGCAATCATCAGATACTAAAGCTGAAAGAGCATTGAAATCAGATGAATCCTTCAGAGACACAAGAGTCTTAAAAATTAAGAACTATAAAATCACACAGAGAGCCAGTATGAGTCTCAGACACGTGGTTTTGATCTTTATGTTTTCTTTATCATTATTATATTTTATTCATTGTCATAACACTTCAAAGTTTTTAAAACACAGAAAAACCAATCCATTGCTTAGTTTCCAATCAAAAAAAATTAAATTATAAAGTTCATATACAGTATAGTAGAATTTATGTCGGTTTTTAAAATATTAAACTAACTGTAGTTCCAATCAATGTAATCAAACTAATAATTATTGAGACAGTATAAAGGGACAATTAAAGTGAATTATCATGTCTGGTTGTCTCATTTATATTCTGGCTTGACCACATACTAACTTTTTGTGACCTGTAAAATAGAAAAACTGGTAGCTATTTCCTCATATTGCTGTATAAAAGAAATAATATATTTAAGGCAGTTAGATGAGAGCCTAATATACCTCCACCTAATATTATACTTAATGATAAAGAAATAATAGCTTTTCTCTGGAGGTCAGGACCAGGAAAGAGATGTCCTCTCTCACCACTTCTATTCAATGGTATACTGTTACCAGAAGGAAATCCAGAGGTGTCTGTGGCAACTTGGTTCTTGCCTCCTCGGATGAATGAATTCAGGTGAGGGGCAGAAGTAGTTTTAAGGCAGAGGGAGAATCTAAAGCAAGATTTAGAACGGGAGTGAAACGTTATTAAAGAGCTTTAGGCAGGAAAAAAAGGAAGCAAAGTACACTTGGAAGAGGGCCAAGCGTGCCACTTGAGAGATCCAAGTGCCCCATCTGACCCTTGACTTGGGGTTTTATACATTGGTGTTGCTCCAGGACTTGTTTCTTCTCTTCTGATTCTGTTCTTGGAGCAGGCTGTCCATGTGCACAGTGGCCTGCCAGCACTTGGGCGGGGCCACATGCACTGTGTGTTTACTGAAGTTTTGCACATACTCCACTTCCTGGTGTTCTTAGAGGAAGGTCATACACTGGTTAAACTCCACCATTTTACCTCTTAGTGAACATGCATGAGCCTGCTCACCCAACTCCCGAGACCTTATGGGGAAGCTGTTGATCACCAGCTTGTGGTGTTTTCTATCTGTCTACTGGGAGACTGCCCTGCCCTGGTCTGGCTACAATTGATTATTATTTTAGAGAGACAGTTAACAACCACTTGACCATCACCTGATGGTCACCTGACACTCCTGGGAGGGTTCCTCACGTTTTCTCCTCATGTCAGCCTAACTTCTTACTCTAAAATTACTGGAAGTTCTAGTCAAGGCAATTAGTAAATACAAAGAAACCAAAGGCATTTATATTAGAAAGGAATAAAACAATTCCAATCACAATAGCAATCAAAAGAATAACATAGTAAGAATTCAATTTAATTAAAGAAGCACAAGACATGTATGCTAAAGACTACAAAATATTGTTAAGAGAAATTACAGAAAATCTAAATAAAAATGGAATGAAATCCTGTGCTCATGGATTGGAAAACTTAACACTGTTAACATGGTAATACCCCCAAAATTATTCTACAGATTCAACACCATTCCATCAGTACTTGCATCTTTTGCATTAATTGAAAAGTTGATTATAAAATTCATATAAAAATGCAAAAGACTTAAAGTAGCCAAAACCATCTTTTAAAAGAATATAACAAAGTTAAAGAAGTTACATTTCCCACAATCGAAACTTACTATAAAGCTGTACTAATCAAAACAATGTGGTTTTAGAAAAAGAATGGAAATATCTATCAATGAAATATAATTGAGATTCTAGAAATAAATCCTTACATTTATTGACAATTGATTTTCAGCAGATGCTAAGACCATTCAAAGAAGAAATAATTACAATTTTCAACAAGTATTACTGGAACAATTTGATGTTCATATGCAAATAAATAAACTTTGATCCTTAATTAAACCATACAAATAGTTAAGTCAAAATGAATTATATCAGATCTTAATAATAAGACTTCTAGGCCGGGCGCGGTGGCTCAAGCCTGTAATCCCAGCACTTTGGGAGGCCGAGGCAGGTGGATCACGAGGTCAAGAGATCGAGACCATCCTGGTCAACATGGTGAAACCCCATCTCTACTAAAAATACAAATAATTAGCTGGGCATGGTGGTGCGTGCCTGTAATCCCAGCTACTCAGGAGGCTGGGGCAGGAGAATTGCCTGAACCCAGGAGGCAGAGGTTGTGGTGAGCCGGGATCGCGCCATTGCACTCCAGTCTGGGTAACAAGAGTGAAACTCCATCTCAAAATAATAATAATAATAATAAGACTTCTAAAGGAAAACACAAAAATGTCCACATGCTTGGGTTAAGCAAAGTATTGTTAGACATGACACAGAAATAAGAGAAATTTTTAAAAGACTACTTGGACTTTATTAAAATTCAAACCTTTCTTTGCTACAAAGGTCAAAATTATGAAAATTAAAAAACAAGCTATAGATTGAGAGAAAACATTTGCAAAACATTTATACAATAAGAGCCTATATTCAGAATATGTAAAGAATTATTTCAACCAACAAGAAAACAGATGATTTCCTTTTAAAAATGGAAAAATGATTAGAAAAGACATTTATCCAAAATATATGCGAATGGCCAATAAACATATGAAAAGATGCTAAACATCATTAGTCATGGGGAAATGAGCAAAGCTATAATGAGCTACCACTTCATATGCACTAGGATAACGATAATCAAAAAAATATTAGCAAGCATTGGCAAGAATGTAGAGAAATCAGCACTCTCATATGTTGGTAGTGAGAATCGAAAATGGTGCAGCCACTCTAGAAAACAGCTTGGCAGTTTCTAAAAAGGTTAAAATGAGTTACTGCATAATGCAGCAGTTCTTCTCTTAGCTATCTATTCAAAAGTGGAGAGAAAGTACATCTGTACCGAGATGTGGTAGCACTGTTTATAATATCCAATGAGTAGAAGCAATCCAGATATCCATCAACTGATGGATGGTTAAATGAACATAGTACAGCCACCCAAAGGCCTACTACTTTTCAATACAAAGAATGAGGTAAATAATAGAAAGATAATTGAGTTTGAAATAAATTTAGAGGGATATATTTATATAGACATACATAGATATACACAGGTGTATGCAGATGATAGACATAGACACATATATTGCTTACCATTATCCAGGCACACTAAATAAATCTCTGAGAAAAGGGCCCTGATATCTATGTTTAAGAGAGCCCCCTAGTTTCTTCTCATGCTCAGCCAAATCTGAAAAGCTCTGAACTTGATGATTTCCTAGGTCCCTCCTATTCTGAAATTCTGACCTTTTGTTTTATTAATATTTTCAAACAAAACTGTTTTTAGATGGCACTTGGAAAAGACATGGTCTCTCATTGACTTCCCTTTCTCAGTCTGTTTCTCCAAGAGTCCCACTAACAGGATGACATATAAAACAAATTCACTAGGTGACCCTCACACTCCAAATTCCACTCCTTTCTCTTTTGCTGATGTAAGGGTCCTTATCTAAGCCTTACTCCTTATTTAAATTACAATGACGACCCTTTAGGTTATCCTGTTGCTTGCACAATTAACAGACTGCAGCTGTACAAAGTGCTGACACTGGCATTCTGCTGTAGTACCCTATAGAACACACACGTAACTCCACTTCCGCTTTATTAAACTGCTTGCCAGTCAGATTACAGTTTTTGCTTCTAGGCTTTTGAAGCCTGCCAAGCTCTTTTGAATCCATTTTCTCTGATGTGCTAGAACCAATTGCAACTCAGGTGGCTGGACAGCCAGTGGATGCTGACTTTTATTCTGAAGACTCATAGACCAGGTCTATATTCTTGACTGTATACATTCACCAATAGGGGGTGTGCATAATAGTGAACATTCACTGGTAATCCCAAAGTCTCCTGCTAATTCAGAATTGCAAACTTCCTGCCCACCAAACCAGCATGGCTAATTTGCATATAATCCCTTATAATCACTTTCTTAACTCTTGCCTTCTCTCTGGTGTGGTGGAGGTGCTAATGAGCAGAGAAATGAGTTAGACATAGAAAGTACAAGGTATCAAGAAACATGATAATTAGTCCCTAAATAATGAAAATGGGAAGGGTTTATGCTTCCATATTCTCTCTTTTTTTTTGCTTCTGTTTTACATCTTATTTAAAAGAGCAAAAGTACATTTAACAAATATTCTTTCAGCACCTACCCTTGTTCAGAACTGTGCTCAGCGCTGACCAGTTACACAGGGAAATTAAACATGTTGCATTCTGTACCCTAAAGGGCTAGTCAATCTAGTATACAGAATAAGACTCAAAAACTGACGTTTCTAATCTAAAATATAATGTGAGCATTTCTCAGTTCCTTACTGCCTAAGTTTCTTTGCTTGAGTTTAACAAATTGAATTATATAAGCACAATCTCCCCAACCAGTGTTTGCAATCTAAGTGTGTCAACACACAGTAATGTACTCAGTGGTAGAGCCAATATAGAATGGTTCCATTTACAGCTTTTGTTCATGGTGCAGTCTTGTATGCTGTGTTAACGGAGACTGGAAAACATCAGGCATAATAATTCTGTCTTTAGAAATTTGGACAAACGGGATCTCTAAAAATGATGGTTAGTAGTTTCCCCTTGGGTCTGCTCACTTACATAGAACCAGAATTGCCAAACTCAGATGTACGGCTCAAAGTTTTGAGGAGGTTTTACGTGTATTTCTGCTACAATGAATGGGCATAGTTACTATTATTAACATCATACAATAGATACTAAAATCTAAAGGTTGTAGCTCCACATCAACAGTAATAATCAAAAACAAAGATTGTGAGTTTTCATGTAGGAATTCTACCATTTGAATATATTAGAAAGGGAAAAAAACACAATCAGTATTTCTACTCTAATAGTAACACCGTATTCATGGAAAAACAAGTAAATTGTTTATTAAACATACGTGCTTTTAAAGTCATCATAAGACATTTTTATACAACAGCAGTGATTGAACTTTAATTATTAACTCGTATTTATTACTTTAAATGAATCTCCTCTAAAATGCCAACAAAAATCTCAGTATTCAAAAGTGTGCAACAATGCCAAAAAATGGAAACTTCAGGAAAAAGACACACATTAAAGATACATATGTGAGTGACTATCTTAAACCAAGTTTTAAAATAAAGCAAATATAATAGCTTGTCCCCTTCCTAAAGCTGGCTTGTAAGGACCCTTAATCAAGCTAGACCTTGACTCCATAAAATACATCAATTACTATGGGTGTCTTTCTTGGTGCCCTGGATTTATAAGGGTGTCCTTCTACCAATAATGTTCTTGGATTACTCACTAAAATGAAAAATAAGATCTTTACTCAGATCAGGAGTTTTGATGCAGCTTCAGCAAGTCCATGGAGTCCATTACCAAGTTATTATTATTATTTTTTATTTGCACTTCATTGTGGGAACCCTACTGTGCTCCTACTTTGACTATTCAATGGTATTTATCTTTGCCTATTTCTGAGACCAGGAGTGATGTATCAAAATATGCATCCTCTTTAGTGGAGAGTTTCATTTCACCATCAGTACGCAGACTAGAGTCCTTCATGCCCTTTGGGCTTCACAGTGACTCCAGGGAGACACTTAAAGTGTGAAAAGCAAACCTTGTTCACTTTACCTGGACAAAATGCAAATGGCTTTATGGAGAGGAGCAAAGAACATTGTCCTATATTGAGGAAACAGGAGGTAGAAGAATAATTTTTATAAAAGAGAGGAGACGTTTCTGAAGAATTACCTTCCAGTTCTGGATGAAAATGCTCTCAATTTGATTAGCCACTCTCATGGTAAGACCAGACTAGTGTCAAACTCTATTCCCGACTGGCCACATCTACACAAAACATATCCTGCTGCTTAATGGGTGCATTTTTAGCATCATGCAAATTGAATATTGGGGTATTCCCCCAAAATTAGGATTTCTCTCTGAAAGGACAGCAGTTTTGATGCATAAAGCTTGGAAAGTTCTGGTGAGATTGATGTTGCAGCTCAGAACTCTGACATTTGGATTTAAGCAGTACAGAAATGAATCTTGTATTTGACATTTAAAAGAGAGGCTTTTCTACTGCCCATAGTTTCCTAAATCATACCAAAAGGAACTGCTGTGACAGAAAAGCTTGAGAAATCAGTTCCATTCATTCCTTATTTTCCCACATTATGGCCAATGAATTGAGACTCAGAGTTATTACATACTTGGTATCACAGCAACATACAAACTAGTGAAGCAATTCACAAATACGAACAATCATTCCCTTCTTATAGATATAATAGCAAAATTTGACTTGCCAACCACATCCACTGGGATCTCTAAGAAAGCATAACATTGGAAGTTATTCTCTTTCTTCTTCCTGAATATGTACTCTTTTTTGAGAAACAGAGCAGGTAGTAGTAGATAGGTATAAACTACTACAATTTGAATGTTTACAAAATAGTTTCAATAGTTTAATGGAGTGTTTCATATAACTAGAAGTTTATGGTCTTTATTCTGAAATACTGTAATGTATTAGCTTCATCATCACATTTATAAATTCTCATACATTCAAGATCAACTAATATATACATCCAATAAGTTTATTCAATATACCAATATGATTTTTAAAATTTTAGAGTGGAAAACTTTAAAATTATTTTCCACAAAAAATATATGTAATCAAATAAACAAAATATGTTTTTCAAATGTCATGGATTTGAATCTCCAATAAGGATATATAGATTAGAAAAGATCTCTAAAGCACAATTGTTTATCCTTGACTAGGCTATCCAAGAGTCTTCCGTACTTATAAATGCTTTATTTCATATCTCTTTTCTTGACAATCATAGCTACAAATCAGTTGTTAATAAAATTGTCATCATAATGTGATATTCTTTACCAAAGACTATAGAAAACATAAATGTTATACATGTGTATATACATATGTGTGTTCATATATATGTTCTACATATATGTAAAATTGAATCGTACCTGAAAAGATTGATTGCATGTATAACATAGCTTTACAGCAATGAGATGAAAACATGTGGGTAAAATATACTCACCTAGGGGCTTTCTCTTGGGTTCACATATGTTTTATGAATTAAAACCTTGTTGCCATCTCCTTCAATATATGTGGGAGCTCCTAATTCCATTTTCCCTGTGTCCTCTTGTCATGCCTAAAATTATTCATTTACTTCATAAATAGGAAGAAAACGCTTTGTCCTAAAGCACTTTTATTTCTTTTAATCAAACTTCTTTTTGCATTTTTAAATAAATATCTTACCACCTCCACAAAATATGTAGCTCTCTTCTATACAAAAGGGCATACCATTATTGAAATATATACTAGGGGATCAGTACATAGTAGTCACTATGTTGAGTGCAGACTGTTCAGAGAGAAAAAGTCACACAATCCTTTTTCTATATAGTGCACAGCCTCAGGAAGAATCTGGCACCTAACCATCGAAGAGAAAGGCAAGCACTAGAAGAAAGGTAGGCACAGTGTGCTGTAGGGGATCATAGCCAGACTTGTTGACTGTGTCTGGAGATTGCAAAAGAATCACTGGAAGAGATCCGATATGAGCTGCTTTGAAAGGATGGATGTTAAGTGGAGTCACAGGGACAGTGGTTAAGGGAGGGGAGTTCCAAATAAAAGGAAGAGAGAGAACAAAATTTCAGAACTGTAGCACCATATGGCATGTTCTGGGAGCTAAGAATAGATCTACATATTTGCAAGGAGAAGAAGATTGAAAAGGAGTAAGAATTTCATGCTGAATAGGTAGGATGGGCTCAGGTAATAAATGGTTGTGCATGATAAGCTAAGATATTAGGGATTCCTACCAAAAGAAAGCGAGAGAGAGAGAGAGAGAGAGAGAGAGAGAGAGAGAGAGAGAGAGAGAGAGAGAGAAAGGAGCACCCATTTAAATGTTCTAAGTAGCAAAATTAAAAAGAAAAAATGTTTTAAACTGAAGATGGGGATCAAAATGAGAAAGAATAATTAGGAAACTGTTGCATAATTCCGTGGCCACAGTGATGACGGTGGAGTCGGGGGAGGCGGTGGGGGACAGATCTGGGAAACATCAGGAAGACTGAATCCATGTACATTCATCCCAGATTTAATGTGGACCTTAAGGGAGAGGAAGTCAAGAATTATGCCTATCAGCATTCTTCCTTGGACATTTTAATGGATGTTCATGCCATTAAACGAGATGGCTGAAAAGGATTTGATGGTGGAGCAGGAGGAAGGAATAGAGATGCATAAGTTTGGTTTATCTCCATGTTGAATTTCAATATTGAGGACCTTTACATGGAGATATTCAGGAAGATGAATTTTTGAATTTGGGGTTCAGAAGCAAGACTCAGAAGCTTAGAATTGAGAGGCACTATTTTAAGTTATAGGCAAAATAAGATTTCCTGGGAAACGTGTAATTAAAAACAGAAAAGGCTCAGTTTGAAAACATATTTTTAAGATCATGCTGAAAGCCCATGTAGGTGTAGCTAGAAATATAAGAACAACCAGAAGAAAACTGTCAGTGGAAGCAAGGGTGACCAGCAGGTTCCAAAACTCTTTGTCTCTTGCAAGTCCCAGAGAGTAGTTGTATGTATGAAAGATGAATTAAATTGTATATGTAACATGAATATAGAATTAAATATACACATTAAGAATTCAAGTAAATACATCATGCAAAAAAAAAAACAAACTAAAGTCATAAAAATAGTCGTTATAGCATTCATTTCCCATCACACGTCATATGTACCGTACAGTCTACTGGAACTATAGTTTTGTAGTCTGGTAGAGCTTCTCTTTGCTTGTATTTCATTATTGAGAGCTCCCATTTACAAACCTCTATTTCAAACCTCTATTTTATTTCCCACAATAGAAGAGGTGCAATAATTTAACTATGCAGTTATTCAACTCCTTTGGGAAAAAAATTATGGGAGTTTGCTTAAATTTTAAATAAGTCAGTAACATGGGAGCATTAGTGTATTTATATCCACATTCTACTTATTTCAAATTATTCTTTTCCCCTTGCTCTCCGCCCTTGTCCTTTAATTATTTAAGATGTGCTATTTTCCATGGAAAATCAAGATGGTCCAAAATTACTAGGATTGAATATTTTCCCTTAAGCCTTCATTAGAGTATTCAGGAGAAGAGAGTAAAGGTGCCAACTATTAAACTGCTGCTTTCTAGAGAACTTGCATGAAGATTTTACATTTCTTTACTCTCACCCTCAGTGGCACTGACAATTGCAACTTCAATGAGACCAACATAAACATACATAAAGGCTTTTTCTTATGAAAGTCGTCAGTCACAAATTAATACAAGCATCAATGAACTTGTATACAAATTGAAATAGGAAAAATATATAAAGGGATCAGCGTTTATTGTTCCTAAGCCAGGATAAACAGTGAAATGAAATGACTAAATGATGAAAAACAGATACACTGAAATACACTACGGAGACAGTAACTGTCTGCTTGTCTTGGGAATTTCATGGGTCTGAAGTAATTTTGTATTAAATGGACATTTTAACTATGGAAGGTGGACTTTGTTTGTTTGTTTTTTAACAATGAAACAAAGACAGAACTGTTAGTACTTGACTATTTTTTCCCCATAGCCCATGAGTACTTATTTTAATGACCTAAGGAAATAACAAGAGGCTTGTTCACACATTAAAATGACCTGGGTTCATTAACTTTTACTTTGACAACCATCAAAAATGAGTCTTTGTTTAAATGATTAAAGACACTTAGAATCCAGCATTGCAATTACTGAAACATTTCTTTAAATATTGTAGGACCCAGTGACTACATTGATACTGATGAGTTGAGCTCATTGAAGTTGGAATAAATCAATTTTCAACACATATATTCACTGGTCTAATACTACTCAATTCCTTTACAACATTCTGTTTATTATCTGCTCCTCATGAACTGCTAAATTTAAAAAAAAAAAGCCTACTGTGTCCAACATTTCTACTCTGATAAGAAGAAAGAAGTAGCCCTAATCTACATTTCAGAAAGCTAATATGATGCTTGTAACAGAGGCCACTAGTTAAAGAAACTAGGAGAGAAAAATCAGACTTGTCTTCTCTAAAAATATCTGTGAAGTAGGGTAGGAAAGTCTTTGTTGATCTTTGGATCATAACCTCAGCAACTATGATAACTGATAAGAGAATATTGTCGCTGTGTGTTCACTTGGTTACACAGTGAAAGCAGAATTATTAGAAGTATATGTAAAAAAGTAGCTATAATCATCCTCTTTAAATATGTGTCCTCCAGTTATCAAAACAGTATGGTACTGGTGCATAAACAGGCACATAAACCAGTGGAACAGAGTAGAGAACTCACAAATAAAACTGCACATCTACAACCATCTGATCTTCAACAAACCCAACAAAAGCAAGTAATGGGGAAAGGATTCCCTAATCAATAAATGGTGCTGGGAAAACTGGCCAGCCATAGGCAGAAAACTGAAACTGGTTCTCTTCCTTACACCTTATACAAAAATTAACTCAAGATGTTTTAAAGACTTAAATGTAAAATTCAAAACTATTAAAACCCTAGAAGAAAATCTAGGCAATACTATTTAGGACATAGGCACGGGCAAAACTTTATGATGAAATTGCCAAAAGCAATTGCAGCAAAAGCAGAACTTGACAAATGGGATCTAATTAAGCTAAAGAGCTTCTACAGCAAACAAAACTATCATCAAAGTGAACAGACAACCTCCAGAATGGGAGAATATTTTTGTAATCTATCTATGTGACAAAGGTCTAACATCTAGAATCTACAAAGAACTTAAGCAAATTTACAAGAAAAAAACAAGCAACCCCATTAAAAAGTAGACAAACGATATGAACAGACACTTCTCAAAAAAAAAAAAAAAAAAAAAGACACACATATGGCCAACAAACACATGAAAAATAGTTTAACATCAGTGATCATTAGAGTAATGCAAATCAGTCACAATGATATACCATCTTGCACTAGTCAGAATAGCGATTATTAAAAAGTCAGGGAACAACAGATGCTGGTGAGGTTGCTGAGAATTAGGAATCCTTTTACACTGTTGGTGGGAGTGTAAACTAATTCAACCCATTGTGGAAGACAGTGTGTCAATTTCTCAAAGACTGAGAACCAGAAATACCATTTGACTCAGCGATCCCATTACTGTGTATCTACCCAAATTAATATAAATCATTCTATTATAAAGATACATGCACGGGTGTATTCATTGCAGCACTCTTTACAATAGCAAAGACATGGAATCAATCCAAATGCCCATCAATGATAGAATGGATAAAGAAAATGTGGTACATATACCCCATGGAATACTATGCAGCCATAAGAAGGAATAAGTTCATGTCCTTTGCAGGGAGATGGATGAAGCTGGAAGCCATCATCTTCAGCAGACTAATGCGGGAACAGAAAACCAAACACTGCATGTTCTCACAAATAAGTGGATGCTGAACAATGAGAACACATGGACATGGAAGGGGAACAACACTTACTGGGGCCTGTTGGGGGAGGGTGGGGGTGGGAGAGCGTTAGAGAAAAGAGCTGATGCATGTTGGGCTTAATACCTGGATGATGGGTTGATAGGCGCAGTAGACCACATGGCACACGTTTACCTATGTGACAAACCTGCACATCCTGCACATGTATCCTGGAACTTAATTTTTAAAAATTAAACAAAAAAATGTGTCCTTGAATTTACTTTATCATGGTTCTCAAACCGTGGGATTAAACTTTGAGGTAATGCATGGAGGAAATGTAAATACATTAAAAAGGAATGTGGCCAGGAGTGGTGGCTACGTTGGTGGGTTTACAGGAAAGCCTGTAATCCCAGCACTTTGGGAGTCTGAGGCAGGAGGAACCCCTGATCCTAGGAATTCAAGATCAGCCTGGGCAAGAGAGCAAGACCCCTGACTCTTAAAAAAATTTAAATAAATAAACAAATAATAGAAATATAATCATAGAATTTACACTAGCTTATTATGACACTCGTTTTTAAAACTTTAATAAAACCCATCCATGTGTTATAGAATCCCTTGAGCCAGTAGCTTGCCCCAATTTTCCTCTTACCACTTGTTTTCTCTTTTGCTGAAGTCCTTATGCTGTATCTACCATTATTAAGCTTATTTAAAGTGTATTCTCGCCTTTCATTGCTACATTTAAATTACACTAATTTGAACATTTACATATCAAAGTTCAGAAATAAAGTGATCATTTTATTCAGCAAATAATTCCATTGTATTTCCAATGTCTAAATTTCAGATAAGATTCTATTTATTTTTGAGTAGAAGAAATATAAGTTTACTCATACCTTGGAATATCTTGATTGCTGGAAACCTTCAGGAAGGTGTTTTTTAGAAGTGTTCTTTAGCATATAAACAACAATATAACTTTAGAAAATGACCCTCTGGCCTGACACAACTATCTTTAATTGTCCATATTGCCTTTTTGTTCCCATCGTCCCCTCATTCATAACTATAAATCTACACGCTGATTTTTAATCTGAAAGTTTATCCTGGTTTTTCTATCTTACTACATAGACTTTGTATTTAATGAACGTCTATTTAATATTATTGCAATACACAATATTATTGGGTTTTCTGGAGACAGACACTGAGAGTTTGGAGTGCAAGACGTGGGTTCGATATTAACATCGGTAACGGGAAGAGAGGGGACAGGGCTGCATGCAGGGAAAGCTAAACAGTGAGGGGGGCATAATAGCATGTCTGCCAACTCTGCAAGGAGCTCTGGAGTGAGTGCTGACTGTGCAAATGTCCCATATGGGGCCCAAATGGTTAGGCCCCTCCACTTTCACTCTCCGTAATCATCTGATTTGGGCTGCTCTGGGCAGGGCATGATCTCAGGAAAGGGGGTTCTTTGCAGCTGAAGCTGACCATGAATAAACTGTCACTGGAGACTGCCTACTGTCCACACTCCCTGAAGTTGGGCAGTAGATCCCCATGTCCACCACACTCATCCATCTTTGATTGCTTATGATAGAAACGAAAGTCAGGCTGGCTGAAATTCTACTGAAGATCGAGGTACAGCTAGACGCACATGCTCAATGGACACTGGGAGGAATCTGTATGTCCTTTTCATTTCTGTGTTGACTTTGTTCTTGGGTAGGCTCTTCCTTCCTACTGACAAATACGGCTACCAACAGCCAGAGCTGACAGAGCACACTGCTATTTTAAGGTTTTCAGCAAATTTCAAGAGACTGACATTGATTCAGCAAAGGGTCTACCCTAGGAATTTAGGGACATGAACGGAGAGCTGTTAAGTCTGATTATTCATTGAAAGATTGAGATGCTGTTACTCAAAGAAGACAGAAGGGATGTCGGACAGGCAAAAACTGTAATAGTTTATTTTCCTTGACAGTCATAGGTCTAAGGGGTAAGCAGCTGAGTTAAGCTAGGACAATCAATTCTTACTTCCTAAAATTAGAAACTAGGCAGAGATAGTGTCACTCGGTGCTGTTAGAACTGAACTATCTGAAGGTAGCCTCTTAAAGGAGTTTTATTTCTGTAATTATTTTCAAATCAGTTTTACCATCTGGCTTTACGTTTTTAGAACCTTGGTCAAGCCCTTTATCTAAAAAACGTGAATATTAATGGAACATCGAAATAGAGATGCTTTTAAACTTGAAAGACTACATGTATATGTATATGTATATGTATATGTATATGTATATATATATGTATATATATGTGAGCACAAATCCTGATGTTTTGTAAGGGATCAGTAATGTAAATTGTCGTTATTACTAATAGCAGTAATACTTGTAGCAGTATAGAACATCTATTAATCAAAGATCTATCATGGTCTAAATAGCATGCCAGACACTATGTAAATTACAAACACAAATCAAACATAAGTCTTATGCTTAAGGAGATTCCAGTCTGGTGAAAGGAATAATTAATATATGTTAATTATATACAGTATATTTTACAGTTCGTTTGGAAAAATAGACTTTGAATATCTGGCCCCTATAGTGGTAATTTTGCATTATATTATTGCATATTAATAAATCAGATGATTTTTTTATACATATACACATACTTACACATATGTATACATATAATGTATGTGTGTTTGTGAAAGGCCAAGATAAAGAGAAGAAGGGAAAATATTTTAAACCATTTGAATAGCTTCTAAAATGTACATATGTTTGTATAATACAAACCATGGCTGAATTTGGTATGCCAGCTTCCTGAACAAAAAAATAAATCAAAATATGTTCATCACAGTAGGAAACGATATGCCTGTTATATACAATTTTAGCAACTGGTTAATATCTGTTCTTAGTTTAATTACTTCAAAGTGTCAACATTTTAATTCACAAGATTAAACAGAAGACAATCTTTAATCTTAAAGTGTCTATTTTTAACTCACTGGAGCGATACTCCTACCTGACTTTAAATATATTGGGTTTTTCCCTTTAGTATAAATAGGGTGCTTTATTGCCAAGATATGACCAAGTTAGAACTTAGTGGAAACTTCCCCAGGGCAGGGATTGCATCAAGTTCATCTGTGTATGTTTGACAGTGCCTAGTATGTAAAAGATCTTCATATATTTGTGTCTTTTTTTAAATGAAGCAACAAGTGCCTCTCAAGGTCATTAGGAGCACCAGGTATTCTCCCTGACCCAGTACTTTTCCTTTTGTTCTTTTTTTTTTTTTTTTGAGATGGAGTTTAACCCTTGTTACCCAGGCTGGAGTGCAATGGCATGGTCTCTGCTCACTGCATCTTCTGCCTCCCAGTTTCACGCAATTCTCCTGCCTCAGCCTTCCTAGTAGCTGGGATTACAGGCACCCGCCACTATGCCCAACTAATTTTTGTATTTTTAGTAGAGCCAGTGTTTTACCATATTGGCCAAGCTGGTCTCAAACTCCTGACCTCAGGCAATCCATCTGCCTCAGCCTCCCGAAAAGCTGGGATTACAGGCATGAGCTACAATGCCGGTCCAGCCCAGTTACTTTTCTATAAACTTTTCACTAATAATCTTCAATGAGATAGGAGCTTATGCTGAAATACAAGTTGACTATGGTGTAGACACGATGTTTTGTTCAGCTAACTTTTTTTAGCAAGGTTTTCTGAATGAAGAAATAAATGCATCAATTTACAATCTTAGTTCACCATAGACTGTTTACTGACCTGTTATTTTAAGGAGCATTGGTATAGTGTATGCTCCAAGGGGCTAGAATATGTTGTCACAAGCCTTAATGCAGAGTTTTCTATCTTCAAACATTTGGGTGGCAAGGTAAGAAGCGGGAGATTATTAAAAAAAAAATGAAAGTGAAATGTTTTTTATTGCCTTCATTTTTATAGGGTACATATTTTGCTGGTTGCTGTATAAAAATTTAATTAATTATTATAAGTTACTGGTTATAAAATTGTCTTATTCACCATCTGTGCCCTCTGCAAACAAGCAAGAGAAATATTCTAAGTTCTTATCCAAAATAAATACTTTATTTTTCCAGTGTTATATGTAACCAGGAGGCATTGGTTGTGAAGCCAGATGAAGTCTCAGCAGTAGGGTCATGGAGTAAGGAAGCAGTCAAGATGAGCTGGGACTGAAGAGATTGATCAACCTCTAGGGTTTTCTATGCAAGACCGAATGTTCCAGTTCAACATTTTATGTCCAAAATGACATAGAAAAGATTGTTGAACAACAGAGAAAATATATACAGTTCCATCGGATGCAGATGGGAATGGTGCTTCCTACAGTTGTGCCAAGCACAATCTGTATAATTTTTTTTTTTGAGACGGAGTTTTGCTCTTGTTACCCAGGCTGGAGTGCAACCTCCGCCTCCTGGGTTCAGGCAATTCTCCTGCCTCAGCCTCCTGAGTAGCTGCGATTACAGGCACGCGCCACCGTGCCCAGCTAATTTTTTGTATCTTTAGTAGAGACGGGGTTTCACCATTTTGACCAGGATGGTCTCGATCGCTTGACCTCGTGATCCACCTGCCTCGGCCTCCCAAAGTGCTGCGATTACAGGCTTGAGCCACCGCGCCCGGCCTAATCTGTATAATTTTATATGGCGGTCCTGACCTCTATGGGTCAGTAGAAACACCTGAGGACTTAAATCAAATGTTTGAGTATGACAGCAAAAGTGCAGATGCCTGAAAATGCCCAGGGTCAAGATGGACAGCAATGCCTTGCCTGTAGTTGACAAATCTGCTAAAGAATAGGGCGATAACTAATGGCTACTACTGTAGAGAGTAGACTTCAACCCTCAAGGGAAATCGGGGCTTATAAAAGAAAACATTTTTTAGACTTCTAGTCAAATCGACTGGAATTTATGATAAAACTAGTGTCTTTAAAGAACAAGTGATCCAGTAAGAACCAGGAAAATCTGTCCTGTGGCCTTCAGATTGGCCAGAGATCCTTGCGCATACACTATATATTAATAGGAATTACCCAGGGATAATTTCAAAATATATTCAATAAACACCATAGTGTGGTTATCAGCCAATCAGAATAAATGTTGACTATAGCTGGGAAAACAGGGTTGAGAGGATCTTGCTGTGCCAAGTGTTAACTCTCTAGTTGCTGCATCATGGTGATAAAAATGGCTGAATTTTCCCATAGAAATGATATTTATGCTTTTTTAAAAATAAACATAGAAATCGACCCTCCTGGTCTTAATATTTGAAACTTATATTTATCTCATCTGAGTTCCTTCCTCAGAAAAAGGAACCTCAAGCAAGGGACTGAAATGCCTCAGATCACTGCACCCAGACAATGAGACGCCAGCCCCCTCATCCATCATGATTACTTCGTTGCCCCTCACTAATTCTTGTTTTCCCACCTTTCCCGCTATGTAAACCCCCCAGTTTTAGTCAGCTGGGGAGAGATGGATTTGAGACTCACCCTGCATTCTCCCAGCTGATGTTCCTCTAATAACAGCCTTCTTCCCTGGCAATACTCCTCTCAGTGATCGGCTTTCTGCGTAGTGAGCAGCAGGATGTAGGCTGCACCCTGGCACCATGTAACATGGAATTAGGACCCTAGATTACAAATATGGCTGCATACTGGAATCAACTGTGAATTGTTCTTTTAAATGCTGATAGTATTATTAGAGATTCTGATTAATTGTTCTTTGGGGGTGGTGTAGATATGAGTAGTTTAAAAGTTTCCAGATGATTCCAGTATGCAGTAAAGTGTGAGAATCACTGATTTAGCATTCAGACAGTGAGAAGATCAAGAATGAAACAGTACAAACACTTCTCTCCTACACACATTAGTGTATAAAACCTTTGTTATCAATCACTTAAAAAATAGCTCACTTCAGTTTCAATGGTTTATTTTTAAATTTTCAGGAAACGGATCCGAGTAGATTTCATATTCTCTTATCATCCAAATTCCCTCATCAGTGTCCATCTTCCAAGTTCTAGTCAATGTCAAATTTTTGTCACCTGTCTTTGTTTCATAATCGAGGTTATATGCATGGTCTTCTGGTTAGCATTTTATTTCGCAAAATAGTGTGAAAAGGTTTAATCGCTATAAAGTATAGACACCATTTATGAAGCATTTTTTCTTTCTTTCCTAAAGAATTTTAATCAACAGAAAATCTTTCAATCCAGCTCTCTTCTCCTGGAAGAAATTTATGCATGGAAATTCCTTTTTTATATGCTCTTATTGAAACCCCGAATCAGTATCTGAAATGTGTTCTATGCTAGAGCAGGTTGGGCTTCAAGCTTTGTCTTGGCAAGGTACAGAAATGAAAGTCATGGGCCAATATTTGAATTAACATGAAAATGATTTTTTATGTGCATATGAAAACATGTCTTTGAAACATTTTACCAAAGGCTTCCTGGTCTTCTGGTTGTTACATAAAAACATGGTCATCCCAAAGGGGCAAAAAAAAAAAAAAAACCAACTATGTTCCACCTTAATCAGATTCACAATCATGTCCTAATGTAATTTGTCCTAATCCATTTCGGAGGAACACAACCATTTATGATTCTCAGAGACATGCGGGAATAAATGTGACTATATGGAAAGTCCCTGGGTGTTCTGTATACTATATTTGCTAGTTCATATAAAAGCTAATTGCATTTCTGAAAAAAAAGGCTTTATGGATGCAATGTGTATTCTAAATGCAAAACCTACTCTGTCACCCCACAGTTATATGGTTCTTATCCTTTTGCCGTATACTAACTATACTCTGGATTACAGTAACTTATTTTGTAATAAAAAGCACACACATCACTGTATTTGCCTGATCGTATATGTCAATGTTTGAGAGACAGTCCTATTTTCAGTTTTGCTGGAAAAAAAAAATAGGTAAAACTTAGCATAGTAAGTAATATATTACCCTATAGTAAAATAGAAAATGATTGGTTCCTGATTTTTTTTCCCCAATGCCTTGGAAGATAAATGCATTCAGTGGCTTGTTAGAAGACCTAGCATAATTTTGTTTCTGAGAAGCTATTGTAGAGAATGCTTCCAAGGATAATGAATCCACAAGTTTATTCTGCAATGAAATCCTTCTTCATGGATTTTATTTTTCATTACAAGCATGTTTTTAAAAAAGCAATGTTTTCTGTAAACAGAACCGGTACTAGACAATACACTACTGAAGCAAGCCGGAAATGTAAAGAATCAAACGGTTTGTATTTACTTTTTTGCAATAATCATGAAATCATACTGACCTAACATCTCATAATTTATTTTTGATGTGATGTAATTTTTTCTTTGTCTCTAGCCCGTTTTGATGGTCATTTGTAGCTAAGTTATCTCTGCTTTGCTCTCTTTGGCTATAGGAATTCTATCATTTCACTTGGTCAGTGATGTGGTTTCCAAGACCACACAGTTCTCCTTATGGACGTTTCAGGGATAGCATAATTGTGCACTATTGTCAGGGAAAGTGATCTTTGAGGACATCTGGGAATCAGATCTTCTCTCAAAACTACGAAAAATCACAAGTTAACTGATTGACAAACATGATCATTTATAATTGAATTAACACAAAGTCACATCTAAATTTAAATAACAAAGCTTCTCTAGGCCATGAATGGAGAGATATTCAGCTGTTTAACTTTTTACTGTTTGACCATACCTCTGGTCAACATTAAAGCTTAAGTGTCAGGTCCCCGACTCTCTAAATATTTGGCAAATGAACTTCTCCTACCTGTCATCCCCACTGATACTCGCTCCACCAAAGAAATGCCTTAATCCTTCATCTAGTATTCTTCTCTCCATCTTCCTCCTTCCTCTCAAGAGTCCCCAGTGACTTCTTGAGAGATAATTATGCCTGTAGCTCAGGGACTTAAAGTAATCACCAGACTTGGCATGAAATAATGCTGGAATGCAAACTGAAGTGGGAAGCAACAAAGATTCAGTGCAGATATTATGAAAAGGGAATGCATTATAGCAATTACTCAGTTGGCCTGATTTCTGCCAGCCTACAGGATACAGCAAGGAGGCCAAAGCATAAACACCACCTAGTATTACTCATCATGACTCATTGACACTTGGCGCTCAGGACCCAGTGGAAGTCTTTGCATAAAGATCTAGAAGCTTTGTTACCAACGCCTCTAGAAAAGAAAAACAAAGCTCCTGGACTTTGTGGCTTTTATTCAGTATAACATCAACTTCTCCCTGTGTCTTCCTTTAAAGTTGGAGGTTACAGTCAGGAGCTGTGTTTAGAGAAGCTTAATCGGGAAATATCATGTGAAGTTGTGAAGTGCCGCTAGAGTGAACAGTTAGCTGATCTGATGAGAGTCAGTTGCAACTGACAATGAGGTTGAGAGTGTGATTGCCGTTTGGGCTGGTGGGCATTCATGCTGCCACAGCCTATAACCCGAATACCCACCAGCCACCTATTAATGCTTGATTTTATCACAGTGGATGAAGGAAATAGCACAGAATAATCAACATAACTTGCGAAAATTGTTAAGTGTATGCTGAAATAAGAGTAGCACATCACAATGTAGCCTGCATCATCAAAAAGATATGACAAGGAGGAAAATGGGAAAGCTACACATGTTTTGGAAGGAAGTTCCAGTTTCCCTAGAACTGGCCCTATTTGCCTCAAACAGTCCTAGTGTGTGTGATTTTCCTGGAGTAATTCTTTTTTTTTTTTTTTTTTTTTTTTTTTTTTGAGACGGAATTTCGCTCTTGTTACCCAGGCTGGAGTGCAATGGCGCGATCTCGGCTCACCGCAACCTCCGCCTCCTGGGTTCAGGCAATTCTCCTGCCTCAGCCTCCTGAGTAGCTGGGATTACAGGCACGTGCCACCAGGCCCAGCTAATTTTTTGTGTTTTTAGTAGAGACAGGGTTTCACCATGTTGACCAGGATGGTCTCCATGCCTTGACCTCGTGATCCACCCACCTTGGCCTCCCAAAGTGCTGGGATTACAGAGGTGAGCCACCGCGCCCAGCCCTCCTGGAGTAATTCTTAATGTCACTCTAAAATTGAACCAGTTTGAACAATGAATGATATAGCCTCATTCTCACTTTATCCAATTTGACATGACAAAGAAGGATGAGAAAGCAGATTTATTTAGAGCATCTGCGATGTGTCTTGTGTTTCACATGTGCTACATAAAGTATCTGTATTAACTGTATTATTTAAACAAAGTAAAGCAATACGTTCTACTGGATGGTGTTGATACCCAGCAATGAAGGTGCTTAATTACCTAAAGGATCATTAATTTCAATAATCATTTAAGTATTTTAATCCTGATTTTAGTAGTTTTCTAGCAATTTTTCATAAGTTATATAAACTTCCTGGAAAAGGATGTTTAGAAGTGAAATTTATGAAATTGAAAGAAAAATTCTAAACTATAGATAAGCCAAACTATTTCACTTGTTCTGACCCCTCACATTCACATAGCTGAATGGAGATAACCAGAATTATCCAGTGAACTGTCCCATGTCCCAGTTGGTAGCTTAAGGCACTGAATAATGGAATCCATTGAGTGCTAAATACATCAATTATCTATTTAATTTAGGACATTCATGGCCTGTTATAATTGTTCTGAATACTGACAGCTTTAATTAAGGAACAAGGTTGTAGTATTGGTTAATGTTATGAGCTAAAAGACAATTGTTTTTAGTTTTATTTTCTATAATTTTTTGTGTGCCAGACATGTGCATGCATTTTGCTCAAGATGATTTCCTTAGACAAAAAATTTAAAGCCAGGCTTCTTCATGGCAGCCAAATGTGGCCATGCCATGCCATCTTCTTACATATTACCAATTGTGGCAGCAGAATGGATTCTGAAACAATCTGCATTGACTGTTAGACTAGATAACATGTTCATCTTAAGTGAAGTGAGGGACACATATTTTGTGAAGCTTTAGGGGACAGAAACTGAAGCACTAAAAAATTATTTTAATCAACTTTACTGCTCATAACAGCAGCTAATAAACCATGTGAAGCAACAGTGTGAACTACATTTTCTTTTTCCTTTCTAACAATTCACTTTGGGGTGCACATGCCTGGATTATGGCAATAGCTGTTTTGGAACTAGCTTTGTTGGTTTAATCAAATGTATTTGCACTTTCCATCTTTTCTGTGTTACGGTTATTTATTATTATTATTAAATGATATTAGCATGATCTGGGGCTGTAAAGCATACAATTTAATTGCATATGGTTTTGGAAATTTGCAACAGGATTGGTAACCTGTTGCCACTTTTTTCCTTTCATTTAGGGCATAAATCACTAGAGAACAACTGAAGTAGCTCGCTTTGATTCTATTTAGTGCTTTGGATCCTAACCCGTAAGGGAAGTGACTGAGATTCACACAGTTTTTTTTCAATTAATTTGATTTCAAAACTTGCAGGAAGCTGTCACAATGATTCAAAACTGTTTTCTCTAAAACAATAAGTGTAATCTTTGATACAACTGGGCCAATTAGATGCATTGTATAGTAAGTGCGGGAATAAAAAATTAGGTCAGCTGAATAGTCCAATGGTGACAATAAAACGCTGTGCATGAATATTTCCAAATACTTACTGTAGTAATTGCCACAACAATGAGTCCTATGAAATGAACCTGAGGGTTCCCTGAGTACTAATTTATTTCACTTACTACATATGGATACTGACTAAGGCAACTTCACCTTGCACTTTCAAGGAAGAGGAAAAATCTAGAACTGTCTCTAAAACACTTTTGGTACAAATTTGGCCAATGAAGAAAATCGGGCACTCAATTAGGCAGTAAAAAAATTACTCCAATTTAGAAACAAACTGACTGATGAAGCCAAGTAAAATAATGGACCTCATAGTACCACAAGTCTGTAAATCTAACCTAAATTAAAGTGAATATTGTTCAAACAACTATAACTTGATTACATCAGTTTTAATCACTTGATCGTTCAGCCCAGAAACACAGTTTTTAAAATACTACTTTATTTTTCTTGTATACAGTAATCATCCTTTTCTATGTATGCTGTGCATATCCAGGATACTTTTATCAATAGAACAAGATAGCTATTTATTTCTGTATTTCATAATTTATATGTGATTCATTTAATCGTGAAATGTTTATTAAGCATCTATTCTATGCCAGCCTCATTCTAAGGACTGAAGATACAATTATGGGCTGGATAAACAAAAGCCCTGCATACTGAAGATGAACAGCCAAGCAAATAGTACCAATAACTTTAAGAAGTATTATGATAATGGAGGTTAAGATCACATTGGGAGCATGAAGGGGTATCTCACCTCATCTGAGATGTGTGTGTCTGTGTGTGTGTGTGTGTGCGTGTGTGTGTGTGTTTCCGGTGGGGTTGGTTAGTGGAGTCTTCCTGGAGTAAATGACGTTAGAGACTTGAAGGAGTTAATCAGGAATGAAGGCGGGACAGAACAGCCCCTAGATGCCGCTCCTCAATTAATTGTTCTTCCTGGGTATGGTCTTCCCTCATTCCAGAGTTTCCTAGAGCCCAGTGAGTACTCCAGAATGTAGTCAAAACCTGGTCTCGTTGAGCTAGATCCCAACTTGATATAGGTATGTTCGCCTGTTGTGTTAATGTTGTTTTTGTAACTGCATTAATCAACAACAGTTATAAATTAAAACATTTCCATTCAAAATTCACACTTCAGGCTTCTCTTAAAAAAATAAAAGGAAGCTCTGGCAATAGTGATCTTGGCTCCCTGGGTAGCAGTTAATCCCTTGAATCAAATAGGACTCTCCAGCACACCACAACCCCTTCATTCTTTACTAATCCTCAGTACAAATGACTGTCCCTAATATTTCATACTTCACCTCCTCAACTTCACTCACTTAGGTCACTTTCCTGGCATCTATAGACATTTCGGCTTGTGACCTAGGCTTAATGCTATTCCAGGTTTTAAGTAAAAGAAACACCTGATATTTCATAGCCTTTTGGGTGTTGAGTTAAGCTGATCCTTCACTGCAGGGTGCATGTGTGTGGATACATCCCACAGATGTTTAATTCACGTTACCAATATATAAGACACATCATCCTGGATATTTTTTTAATGGTTCTGTTTTTCTTGTTCATACCTTGCCCATGTATATACAGGCAATTTTGTTATTGTTCTCAACTGAACTGCACATAATTGCTTAAACAAGACACACATTCAAATATACAAAGTGTCATTTTTTAAGTAAAGGGATATGCATGAACTCTAAAGAAAATAAGATTTAAAAGAGAATTTAAAACATACTCAAGCCTCAAATATGTGTACTTTGTGAATGATTCTTTAAGCCTGTCTAGGCAAGCAAGTTCATTGAGGATTTTTTTTTTTTTTGAGGCAGATAATAGAAACACTCATATTTGAATGTTCAAATGAACAATACAGAAGGACATCGCAAAACGAACAATTTGGTAAAGGCATCTGGACAACACCTAGGGGTAGATGACCACACAACCGAGAAAGATAATAATATGGCAGCCTTAATGGACTCATTCACCGTGCACTACACACTTTAGTGTCTTCTTGGGCTCCCTTAAACTGTGTGTTAAACATTTGTAATTAAATTGAGGCTCATGGTGTGTGAGAAGAGGGATGTTTCAAGTTTGTTTCTTCTTGATTGTTTAATAAAAGAGGAATAAGTGAGTGCTACTGGAGGGAGAACAACACTTGCTTACAAGCTAGGAATTCTGAGTTCCTGACACAAAGCTAGTCCTGCTCTACGTATCATGAAAGATATTTGATTGGACTTGGGCATGAAGCATTATGAAGTATTAAGAAAGAGTTAATGAGGGGCAAAGAGGAGTGACTTGGGATTGGGGTCGTGGTACCGACCTTCCAGCAAAGTAAGAGTCAGAGGAGCTCACACAGTGGGGACTGCAGAGAAGTGAAGGAAGGACCCCAAATCTGCAGTCATTAGACGGGATATGATTGATTGTCACTCAGCACCCATTTCTTGCTCATTCCTGTGTTCCTCCCTTCACTACAGAGCTGGAAAGTTAAAGACCCCATTTCCTACACTTTCCTACAGGTAGAGTTCTAGAGAGGAATTAGGTCTCCCCAATCTGATGTGCCTTCAGAAGATCTAGAAGGTAAATGAGATGGCAGCTATCTTCTTGATATTGATTCTGACACACAAAGAAATTCCTAGAATGTGAAGGTCAAGGGACTTTTGCAAAGATCAGCCTCAGTATTCTGGTGGCTGCCTGATCCCTGAATTGCACCTGTTTGCTCTCAACTGAGTAGTCCTAAAGTTGCCTTCTTGTTCCCTGCTCTGTCATTGTCCCTAATTATTTCTTTAAACTCATTCTGCCTAAAATACCTAGAGCACTCTCTGTTTTTTATGCTGAATGTTGACTAATACAGTCCCACTTCCAGAATTTAAAGTTAGCAGATGGAACCCATCCAACTGGAGAGGCACTGATAGAGGGAGCAGTCAGGATGGCTTTGTTATGGTTTGGGAAGATCTATCTGTAAATAACATAATCCAGGCTTTTAGTTTAGAGGAGGCTTCTGGAGAAAGGCTTGGCAGAAGTTGGGTACAGCCCCAAATACACAGTCGAATACTGGAAGTTGTGTCAAGGCGACACATGTAAAGTAAGAAAATAATATAAAGGAAAATTAGACTGAAGCATTAGTCCATTGGTTGGACAAATAATGAGTTAGCAGTAGGGTGAAAAAAAATTATAACTGATAAGCTTTAAAAAAAATCCCAGGCCCTAGATTGTAGCTGGCAGAGGAAAATAGAGAACTGAAGAAAGCCATTCTGTAATGGCTAGACCCTGGATCCCATCTAGAGACAAGACTTTAAAGAAGTGAATGATAGAGGACCTGACAATAATAGGACTGGCTCAAGAACGAATACAGTACTGATGTGGTAAGTAGGAAAAGCAATCCACGAGGTTGAATCCTGAACATTTACCATCTGCCCTGTTATAGTGATGAGTCTGCAGGGACAGTATACATGCTGGGAACTCTACAGACAGCTAAGGTGGGGATAGGAAAAGTAACAAGTTAAGGGGCTATGGAAAGAAGATGGACACTGGAAAATGCTACAAGAAATGGGCAGAGGAGAGGAAAGTATGGGGGAATATGCCTATCACTTTTATTTCAAGAGAATCATTCAAATTTATACCCAGCAGTTGAATAAAGGACTACAAAACTGAGTGATCTTACTCCTTGCAATAAGAGAGAGGGCCCTCTCAGCCATCTATAAACAACTGTAGAAAATATATTTTAAAATATTTTAGAGCACAGGTCTCACTCTGTCACCCAGGCTAGAGTGCAATGGCACAATCATAGCTCACTGCAACCTCAAACTCCTGTAGAGACTGGGTCTTGCTCTGTTTCTCAGGCTGGTCTCGAACTCTTGGGGTCAAGTGATCCTCCATTTGTGGCCTCTTGAAGTGCTGAGATTACAATAGGGGGCCACCATACTTGCCTGTAGAAAATAGTTTATAAAGGGCAAGTGTCAGCACAATATTCTTTTGCCTCACATCTTTATTCCAATAACATTCTGATATTAATCTCAAGTTTAATAATTTATTATATTCGAAAATACACCAAAAAATTTTCAGTCACTGAGCATAGCCAGATCAAAACTTCAAAAAGAGGTGGCGTGATGGAAGTAAAAGATCTGGATAGGAAAACTAACCTCCAGAAATTGCCATTAACCATTGTCATTGATATTTGGACAATTACGTTTTTCTGGCTCCAAAATTTCTGATAGATAAGGAAGAGTGTTGGGTCAAGTTATCTTCAAGAGCAAATAAAGACTGATGTAAAATTATGTGCTCCAAATTTCTCTATAAATGAGAAAAAAATGAATCCATGAAAATACCCATTTCTGGCAATGATGCTGAGAAACTCACTCATATGTTGTAAATTTGTTCAAACTTTTTGGGAATAACTTAAAATATGTTCCAGGAGCCTTAAAAATGTATTACTGAATTTGTGATGCTACATTTTGAAAAATACTTTCAGAAAATAATTTTTAAAACATGGGAACACTAGATGACAAAAAGTATTCATCACATTATCTTTAGTGTTATAGAATCATACAACTATTAAAAATAAGTTTAAAGTATTGTTCCTTAGATACTAACATTATCTTTAAAAGACACTATATGAACATAGAATTGTGTACAATGCACTATTAAAAAGCAAATACAAAATAAATATATACAATAACTATGTAAAAATGACCACAAAAAGTTTTGTGGAAAAAAGATGTTTTATAATTTTATCCTCCTGTTGAATTTAAATATCCTAGTTTCAAAGCATCACCTCCACCACCAAACAAGATCTCCAGAGGAGCCAGATGCGGTGGCTCACGCCTGTAATCCTAGCACTCTGTGGGGCTGTGGCAGGCGGATCACCTGAGGTCAGGGATTCTACACCAGCCTGGCCAACATGACAAAACCCTGTCTCTACTTAAAACACAAAAATTAGCTGGGCATGGTGGTGCTTGCCTGTAATCCCAGCTACTCAGGAGGCCGAGGCAGGAGAATTGCTTGAACCCAGGAGGCTGAGGTTGCAGTGAGCTGAGATTGTGCCACTGCACTCCAGCCTGGGCAACAGAGCGAGACTTGGTCTAAAAAAAAAAAAAAACCCTGGGCCCCCTGATGTCTTATTCTTCTCACTCTGCCTCCTTCATTAATGAAAGAAGTGTCCCCAAGGCTCTTCCCTGTGAATATAGATGGCTGGTGGGTTTGCTGACCTTGTGTAGTTGATCTATTCAATGATTCCCACCTAGATGAGCTTTCTATTTCCTTCTTACAATGGTCAGGCACTTTCAACTTCACCTCATTTACTACAGGCTAGCATCATCACCAATCCTCTAAGCAGCTATCCCATCAAGGAATTATACAGACTCAGATATCCTTGCCAGCAGGTTAAATTCGATGCCAATAAAAGATACCCAATGATAACAACCACTCCTACCCAGCCTTGTATTTTGGGCCTCCTGTGTCAACACCTTTATTAATTCTCATACATACTCTCCCTGTCCCTGCTAGTTCATATTGACCAGGACCTGTGATGAATTTTGGTGAATATTCCATTTCTTCCCATCCTATGCAAAAATGGTACCTTCCCACTAAAACCATACTGATAACAAATTCTAGTTATTGGACTAGAAATAATAAGAGGAGAAGGGGCAGGTTGTGAAGAGAAAGAAAAGTATTTTGTGAGGCATCTGCTTTATGGGAACTCTTCATAGACCCTCTAGGCAAAAGGAGGTTATTCTTTCTTAGCAGGCAGAAGGTGACATTTTAATCAGCTTGGAGGATTCCGGTGATTCTGGGAATACAGGTTCTCATGTGTGTGACCTAAATTGACTTTATCTTGGGTCTCAAGGTCCCTTTCCTTCCCTATTAGACCGAACTTTAACATGGACAATTTGCTGGAGCTGTAAACTTAGTATCCTTGTTAACTCCACAATCATAATGATCTAATTTTAGGCCTGACTTCACTATAGTCTTGCCTCTAAGTGTTGGAGATGAGGGTCTCTTTAACTCTGCCATGGAGGTCTTCTGACTTTCACAGTGTATGCTAAGGTAATAGTTGGATGAGCCTATCATTATCTTTTATCAAGATTTTTATAGCACCTAGAAAAACTCAAGTAACTCCATAATTCTTACAATGACCGTTTGTCACCATATTTTTCAAGGACCAGTGCTGCTCTTCCACCTCTAAGCTATCATATTCCAGCACAGGCGAGAGTTAGTAATTGACACCCAAGGGTCATCACCACCCTACTTATCACCGATAGAAGGCACTTGCTGCCATCATATTTCAGAATGCCATCATGATGATCTGCTTTCCCTGTACTAATAGCATGAGTTTAGGTTCCCCCAAAGGCAGATGCTAAGACAAGATTTTGGCCCATGTGTTTCTTTGGGAGATGAACAGGAAGCATGGTGAAGTTATGGAAAGGAGAGGAAGGGAATGAGGTAAGAATAAGGGGGTGAGCACTATGTGGGAACTTAGTGGGAAGCTCAGTCCCACCAAAGACAGTCTCAGAGGTGAAGTAGAACATATCTCAAGATCTCAGACTTATCCCACTGAAGTGCAAAGAGGCTGGCATATTTATTCACTAACTCCCCTTTCTTATTGTTGAGGACCGTTCCTGGGACATTAACTCCCTGGCATTTCTGACTGCTTCCACTGCTAGAGAATTCTCAGAGGCAGAAAAATGCAGAAAACCACTGGCCTTGAATATGACCATCTGCAATTTCCTTTGCAGGTGAACTAAAAGGATATGGGCGGAGTACTAAACATGTCTGTTAGAGTTAGGGAACATCTCCAATGAAGAAACATTACAGTCTGATAGTGCTCACCCCAGTTTATGAGATCTCTGGGGTGCTTCACAGTATTTAACACCATGGAAATTGCTTAGCTGATGGACTGCAAATATATGACATAATCCCAGGACCCCCTGCAAGGCCATTCTTTGAGAAATTAATAATATTAAGAAGCTATCTGAATCACAGTTCTGAATCACTCTCAGGATGTGAGGATGGTCTCTTGCTTAGATGCCATATAATTACTGAGAAATGTATGAGCTGGAAAAAGAAGACTAGGTAAGCAACAAAGAATGAATGAAAATAAAGAGAAGGAAGCATTTCAATATACAGTTTAGACTCTACTGTCTAATACAGACATCTTTAGCATATGCATGTGTATTTATGTGTGTGTTCATGTCAAATAGATAAAATATATATGCATAGATAATGCATACCTTTATCATAAAATCTTACATATATGTGTATTTGTGTACTTTAAAAAAGTTAACTTTGCATGCTTTTTGTTAGACCTATAATATCTTATTTAAGACTCAAAGCCAGCATGTGATCTTAACTTTCTCTCCTGAAGATTTATGAACTACATAAGGAAATTAACTGAATTAATAGACAGATAGATGAGAGATAGATAGATAGATAGATAGATAGATAGATAGATAGATAGATAGATAGATAGATAGATAGACAGACAGAAGGTCTATATTAATAGTTCATTAAAATATAGAAAGGTCTTATGGAAGGACAAAAGATAGAGTACATGGATTTTAAAGGGTCACATAAGTCTTTATTAAGATTGCATTTAAGCTGGGCCTTAAACAGCAATTAGAACTTGGGTATGCAGAGATGGGAGGGAGTGGGGAGCAGATACAGACTAGACAGTCCATGGGGAAGAAACAGTTTAAGCAACAAGTTCAATATACCAACTAAAATAATATACCAACTAAATTAATAATAATAATAAGCTTTGTATTTCAGAATTTATTGTCCCAGGAATTACTGCACAATATTAGAGCTGAAATATGTCCCATGGTAAAATGCCCACCTCTGGTGCTTCTTTGCATCTAAAACAAGTTAACAGATCATGTGTATAATGTCACATAATTACAGTAAAAGGTTACTGCCAGTGAAATGGCCACAAGGGGTATTAAAATAACAAATGGCTAAGTGATGCTTCTTTGCTCCTACTTCCTGGTGCACTCTGTTAGCGAATGGGGTAAAAAAAAAAAATCAGGAACAAAATGTTGTCCTTTGCTGCTTCTCCCCTCATTGGCTGATTTCCCCTTGACCTTTTGGGGTTCAGGTCGTTTCCAGACGTCATTTGCACAATCTTTTCTCTTCCTTCCCTGGCTTAGCACTCAGTGTTTCCACAGCAGATTAATGACAGCTAATAATATCTGATATATCTGGACATTGCCACATAATGAGTTGCAGTCCCACTGGGTCGCAGAAGTGTCACCACTAACAAATTCGCCAGACCTGCACATAATTAGCATGTAAAGGGAGTGATCGTGCAGTAAATCTGTAGGGGAAGATGGATAGCCCAGGAGAGAAAATATAAGGGGAGAAAAAATCCCTTCTTATCATGCCTTACTAAATATATGTTTCTTGGCAAGAATATTTTCTTGATAACAAACTGTGGACAGGTTACCTTAACAGTAACATTATTCCTTTCATGGCTGATAGGCAGAATTTCATTATGTCACCGCTAATGTTTCAATATTTCTGCAAAATGTCACCCTATGTAAATTAGGAGAGGTTAGGGTTTCCTTTGCGGTTTTCTTTAAAGATGCACAACCCCTTTCCATCGTGGCCTGGTGTTCACTTTCTCTCCTCTTTGAAAGGCTAGAATTTAGTAAAGAAACCTATGGAAACTTTGTCTTTAGCTTGCAAAAGCTAAATGAAATAGTATATATACTCAGAGACATTGCCCTGAAAACTATAAATGTAATTTCCACTGGCAGGTGAAAATAAAAAGAGAGAAGGAATCCAGAAACCACAGTGTGCGTAGTATGATTACCAACTTGGAAGCTTATTTCTCACATGATACGGAGCATTTAGACCTACATGATAATTTCAAGATTTGTCTCTTGCAGCCAGAACAAAAATGGAAATGTTTCTGATTGTGCTCATTTGGGTATGAGAGCTTTGCCCTGATCCTTCAAACCCAGCACAGTAATCCAGGCCAGAATAAGGCCTGCTACTTGAA
Organism: Saguinus oedipus; assembly: GCA_031835075.1. NCBI lineage: Eukaryota > Metazoa > Chordata > Mammalia > Primates > Cebidae > Saguinus > Saguinus oedipus. Next base: position 19,313,738 of record CM063172.1, on the reverse strand, counting down.
AGAAAACAGTAACAGCAAAAATGACATTAAAATCAGCCTGTTGAGGGAGACACTTCCGAAATGTGGATCAACACTTTTCCTGTGAGAGTTAGGAAACTGAGCCAGAGGGCCTAGGTGAAAGTATGAAGAAGTTTTAACAACCAAGCCACAGAAAGAGCGTTCATGCACTGGGCCTTGGGGAGACATGCCGTGGAGACTCCCTCTCTTTGACCTTTGACTTGGGATGTGTGGCCAGTGTCTGCCTCTGATTTTATACCTCACAATTCTTCCAATAAACATAGGGAAGTGGGGAGGAGGATCGTTCCTTGAAGCAGGATTTTGAGAAGACAGTCCCGGATGCTCAGAGCAATCTGGTAGACAATCAGCACTTGCAGCCTGATAATTATCCTGTAAGATGATCAATAAAAACCCTAAGGGCAGAGATTCTTTTTCATCCCTCAATTCACTGCACTCAGGTCTCTGCCTCTCAATGCCCCTGAAAAGTGACATTCGTGACCTCCAAAACCATCCCTTATAGGTCTTTTTGATTTTCATGGTCTTTGTCTTCAGTGGGCAATTCCACTCACACACATGATCTCAAATGTCCTTACATCTTCTGGTTCCTAAATGCATGCTCCTAAGACCTGTTTAGCCAATGGTCCACTGACCATCTACTCCTGAATAGCCCAAATGCTTTCCAGCCTTAATATGTCTAAAATTCAACTTCTGTGTCAGCCAACACAGCCCAACCTCAACTCTCTCTTCCTATATTGAAAAATGTGATGGTGTCACAACTCATCCAGTGTCCAAAGCCGTTCAAGGAGTCATCCTTCCCTCATCTCCTATTCAGTCAGTGATACAATTTTCTTAGATGCCTTTCATATTCACCGCCTTCTCTTTGAGTCTTTACTTCTTTACCCTTGATTTATCTCCTAGATTATAGAATACATGCTGAAAGGTCACCTGATTGGAGTCTTATCTTTACCCATCCTTCTGCTACCAGAATGATCTTTCTAAAACCCAAATGCAACCACATTATTCATTTCTTATAAGCCCTTCAATGACTCCCCATTACCAAAGTAATCAAGCTCAAATCCCTAAATTCCTTAAAGAAGCAGACACAATTCTTTGCCTGGCTTCTGACTTGTTGAGGTCTGACCTGCAGACCTTGACCTAGCAATGGATGAACAAATTCACTTAGACGAAAGGAAGGTCTGGGTTAAGATAAAGGGTTGCCAAGACCAAGGTTTTATCATGCAGATGAAAGCTCCAGGCAGCAGGCTTCAGAGCTCTTATCAGACCCCAAAAAGGTACCAGACTCTTAGTCAACTCTCTCCTGAATCAGGGAAAAGACCTGGAATGAGAAGGGAATTCTCTACAGAATGTAGATTTTCCCTACAAGAGACAATCTTGCAGGGCCTTTTCAAAATATGCCAAAGACATATCTTTTGGTTTAAAATGCATTAATTTCTTTCAGGGCCTGCTATCTGTCATGTTGGAATCTTACCACTAGAAAGTGTTTGCTTTGTCAGTCTTAATGTCTATTTTAATGTTAAGGCTAGTCGGCTTCCTTCCAAAGGATGGAAGGTATAATGAGGCATGTCTGGCCACCCATTCCCATCATGGCCTAAACTAGTTTCAAGTTTATTGTAGAATGCCCTTGGTCCAGAGGAGGTGTCCATTCAGTTAGTTAGGGGGCTTAGAATTTTATTTTTGGTTCATAAATATGACAGTATGCCCCCTTGCTAATGAAAGTTTGGAATGGGAAAAATAACTTGCATGAAGTTCGTTACTTTCATCATAATCATTACTATGGCCTCAAGAAAACTATATTACATAGCTTATTTTGAAGTAATAATAAGTAACTAAAAGTAAAAGCAAACACTGCCATTCATCTTAGCATATAATGAGTTAAAAATTCCCATGATTGGCCAGGCGTGGTGGCTCAGGCCTGTAATCCCAACACTTTGGTAGGCCGAGGTGGGTGGACCACCTGCTGTCAGGAGATCGAGACCAGACTAGCCAATTTAATGAAACTCCGTCTCTACTAAAAATACAAAAATTAGCTGGGCATGGTAGCATAAGCCTGTACTCCCAGTTACTCAGGTGGCTGAGGCAGAAAAATTGCTTGAACCCGGGAGGCAGAGGTTGTAGTGAGCCGAGATCGTGCCACTGCACTCCAGCCTGAGCAACAAGAGTGAAACTTCTTCCCCCCCAAAAAAAATTCCCATGATTGAGGATAATTCGAGTTGATTTTTAAACACTTAGGACACATCAATCCTTAACACACATAGTCCTCTCAGTAATCATGTAAGGCAGGTCCTGAATCCTATTTTGCAGGTGAGGGCACAGTAGCTCTGGCTTGTGAAAGAACTTCTCTGTAATCATGTAGCTAGCAAGTGGCAGAACTCAGTCTAGAGTCTGAATTCTAGATCACTGTGTGGGTGGTTCTCAGTCCCACCTGACTCTGCATTCTGTTTAATAATAGATCCTGTGAAATCCCTGCTTTACCATCCTGAAATAAAATTCATAGACAATATACGCTGCCAAAAATGAAATTAAAATTAATATTAGCTGTGAGTGAAATGTTTTTTTTAAAAAAGGAAAACATTGACAATAAAATAATGTGCACATTGTTATGTAAAAGTTCGGGCACAAGCATGCTAGAAGACATAACAAGGAAGTCAGACACTTGCCGTTGAAATTCCCTGAACATGACAGCTTTCAATAAGAGTGACACAGATGGGCTTCATTGGTAGCGTTATGGTCAGTGATGTGATAGTCTAAAACGGTGAGAAAAATCTTGGTACTTTTCCAAATGAAACAAAGTGACCTCCTTTCTCAATTTTTGTGGTAATTGTGTTCCAAGAAAATTCAATGTGAATTAAAACTGAGTAAAAGCAACAACAACAGCACCAACTTTGGGTTCATATGTTACCCAAATTGGGATCTAGTTTCAGATACACAGATGTTCATCTACTTGAATTTTCAGCAAGACAAATGGAAGTCGTGGGATACACAGGCACGTCCTTGCAGGGTTAGACTGAATCACGCAGTGTCTTGATAACTAAATCCTCTTGCTTCTGCGCACTAACCCAACAGGTTGAGTATCCCTTATCTGAAATGCTTGGGATCAGAAGTGTTTCAAACTTCGGATATTTTCAGATTTGGGATGCTCAACCATGTCAGCATCACTTCAATCATTGTAACAACCAGTGACTCCCCCACAAATATTCTAAATGTCAAATATTCTATGGAGGCAGTGCCACCTCCATAGTCACTCTCCTATGACCTCATGAAGCATATGTCCCCTTGATAAAAAGTAACCAAATTTCTTACTTTTAACTAAGAACCATAGGCTCATCAATCATACAATCACAATATTGTATTATTTAAAATAATGAACATTTACTGTACAAATAGGACCAAGTTTAACTAGATTGATACTATTAATACAAGAAAACGTACCTCTTACTCAGAGACTACTATTACTTCGACGCTCTAAGAGGCTTCTTTGGAAGAGTAAAGTCTAATAATCAACAGGCATACACATCTAGTAGAGACAGACAGGTTACTTAGAACTTTTAAAGTATTTTATGCTTTCTACTAAATGTAGTTTTTGAATAAATGTGTAACTTTGGAAAAGTTAATTATTTGAGGATACTCTGCCACTCTTGACTGAATCAATCTCATTTGGTTTGATCCACACGAAATTTCTTTTAGCAAAGTCATTCTTTCACAGATCACATCTCTTTAGATTTTCTAGCATGAAAAGCTATATAGCCATTGCCTTGAAAAATAATGTCTATTGTTTCTGTTTTATATTTATAAGCATGTGTATGTTTATGTACGTAAATTTCTACATACATATATAGCAAAAAAACGTTGTAAATTATTGTGATTTTAGTGTATAGTGAAGAAATGGCACAAACTAAGAAATGTCAAGAACTTTGTGTAATCATTTTGAGGTAGAGGCAGGTAGAAGGCATCTCTGGGCTGGGGTTGAATGCTGGTTGAAACCGGGAAGAGGCAGGGAAAGCACCTTCATAAGACACGCCCACCAGCGCCAAGACAATTGACCATAGCAACACCAGAATATTATTGCTAGCCGTAGCGCACCCAGAAAGTAGCGCCCATGTTTTAGCTATTTCTGAATAACCTGCCCCTTAATTAGCATGTCATTAAAAGTGAGTATGACTGCAAAAGCTGCTCCTAGACTGCTACTCTCAGCGCGCTGCCGGTGGGGTAGCCCTGCTCCGCAGGAGCGGTCAGAGCCGTAACGCTGCCGCTACCTCAATAAAGCTGTTTTCTTTTATCCCTGGCTCCCTCTTGAATTCATTCCCGGTGAAGCCAAGACCTGCCCTGTATCAACTTCATTTGATCCATACAACAGTCCTAAAACGTGGATATTAGTAATCTCTTGCTACCAACGAGAAACTGATACTCAGAGACGGTAGGCAGTTCCTCTGAGTCCTTCAACCAGGACACAGGCAAACCACAGTTCCAAACCCGCTCCAGCTGGCTTTACAGCATGTGGCCTTTCCACTAGGTTTCACAAATAAATTCAATAGTGCTCATTTAGACTAAGGATACCAATTCATCTCATAAAAGGCAAATTAGAAGAAAAAGAACCCTCATAGTGGACCCTGAAACTCATGAAAGCAAACCAGCTTGGATAATGTCCAACCGCCCACCTCAAAACACCTGTAATGTACTATAACTTACCTCTGAAGAACCAGGATACTTCAAGGGGACAATTTCAAACCACTATTCTAGAGTTCCAAAGAGAAGCTAAGATGAATGATCTTATCTTTGGAAGTAAAAAAATAAAATAAATAAAAGCAAGATCTTCACCTGTTAGAACTTTAAAAACTGTAGTTATAAAGACATTCAAATACAGAAAAAACTCATTTAATAGAAAAGAAAACAGGATTCCATCTTATATGTATTCAATGATTAAAAAATACAAACTCATAGAAAAGAAGTGGGAAGAAAAGTAAAACCCAGAGCGGCAGTGTTTATGTTTCTAAAAATGAGAGTAGTGTCCGTGAGTATCTATTATGTTCTAGCCTCTCTTCACACTTCAGACAGACTTACATCTTATAGGAATGCTCAAAAGTTGGTGCTGTTTTATTCATTTTGCAGATCCAGAATTTAGGACGAGGCTAATTATTCGTCCAAATATTACACAATGTAACAGAACTAGGGCATAAATCCAATTCTGCCACTCGGAAGTCTATGCTCAAAATAACTTGAATTGTGGGCAGTTGTCTTTCCCTTCACCATTGTCTTGTATTGAAAGAGCATTATATTACATTTCTAATAAAAACGACTTACAATAAACGGTTTATTTTAGTTAAAATAAAAATAAACTGCATCCCATATCTGACTTGCAATAGTGAATTACTTAAATTATACATGAAATGCAAAATAGAAAAGCATACATTCATCCATTGAATTTGTTTCATGCAGAACATTTAGTCCCATTAATTCTTGACAAAAAGTAGAATTGAAAAGAAATACCGCTGGGCGCAGTGGCTCATGCCTGTATTCCCAGCACCTTGGGAGGCTGAGGCGGGTGGATCACGAGGTCAAGAGATTGAGACCATCCTGGTCAACATGGTGAAACCCCGTCTCTACTAAAAATACAAAAAATTAGCTGGGCATGGTGGCGCGTGCCTGTAATCCCAGCTACTCAGGAGGCTGAGGCAGGAGAATTGCCTGAACCCAGGAGGCAGAGGTTGCGGTGAGCCGAGATCGGGCCATTGCACTCCAGCCTGGGTAACAAGAAGGATACTTCATCTCAAAAAAAAAAAAAAAAAGAAAAGAAATACCAGTTCATAGGTTGGCTAATAAGAAAATCTTCTTTTCACAAGTGCTAATTAATTAATGCAAGTACTTAGATAGTGCCTAGCACATCATGAGTACTTATAACTGTACTTTGGTGTGACTGCTATTGTAATTATGTAATGGGATCTCAACCAGTGGTTCTTGTTTGGGAGGATGACTTTTCTGTGGCTGAATGGTTGTTGCCTATTTCTTCCAATCTGAAGAAACCATCTGTGTCCTAAATAAAACAAAGATCCTTTAACAGATCCTAAATAGTCACATGCTTTTAAGCTCAAGATATAAACTCATGGGAAAATTATGCCTCTAAAAGTTTAATTTGTATTCTATAGACAAAATGACTGATTGGCAGAATATTTAGCAGAATTTTGGCAAGTAACAAATTCTTCGAAAAGAAATGCAAGACGGCTATGCCATCACATGGGTTCTTAAAATACAAATGCACACAAGTGGGTCTTTCTTCTGGTAAAAGTCACACATAAGAAATAGACATATGATAATATGCTTGGAATGTGACCTCACAGTAAAAATGCCTTCTTTTTATCACCAGTTTGTAATTTCTAAAACAAAATGCATCATTTCACAACAGGAAATCCCTTGGGATGATGAGAAGCATAAAATATGTTCAAACAAATTAAACTTGTTTAATATGTTTTGAGTCTTCCATTTTTGTTTTCTCCTCTTGAACTACGTGTTCTTTGTTTATAGCTTTGCACAGAAGAAAACGAGTGCCTTATGTGCATGAGAGATCTGTCATATGATTACCTGGAGGAAATTAAAATGATACACAATGTAATAAGGCAAATGGAATGTTGAGCAATTATTCAGGAAATCTGATTGGCCAATGTACCGGGCAGTAATTCCTTAGACATTTCACTCTCAGAGAGATCTTGTACTTCCCACAAAGATGTGAAAAAAATCCCCTTGCCTATAGAACTGCCATGGGTAGTCAGTGCAAATCAGTGTACTTCCTCTTGTTCTGCATAAAGGAACCTGAAGGGCAGGAACATGTGTCATGCAAAAGCACCATGGGAGCCTATCATTATTACTACTGATAAGAATAAATGGAACCTTTGTATACATAAACAAATCATAGGGGGTATATATTTTATTCTCAGCTTTTAAAATCAATGGTAAGCACCAGGGCATTTTCTTGGGATTAATCTACTGGGGTTTTTTGCTACTTTGAAATGAACAAACTTCAGTCAGTCATTAATCCCTAAGAAATTCTGTGCCTCTCAGTCACTGGACTGACATGTGGATTGTTGCTCCCCTTTGGACTCAGAGGAGGTGCTACAAAAACTCCAGCCTCATCACAGAATTAAAAAACAAAACCAAAAGGAAACAACAAAGGTACCCTAGCTTCTTGGGTTATTTATTGGAGTTTAGAACCTAAATAAAATGTACTAAGTACAATTTTGGATTAAGAACCTTTCAGGGCTTCTAACAGCTGCAATTCCAACATTTTGTGAAGAGTAGATTTGCAGCTGCCAACCTGCCCAGGCAACTTTTGCTTCAGTAGGCAGTAGAATCATTCCCAGAGGATCAAAAGCAAACAGCATTATGTGGCTTTTTGCTGAATGTGTATTCACTGCCAGGCATCAACCCTCACCTGGGGGAAAAAAAAAAGAAATCTCTATTATGGAGGAGTGTATCACCAGTAGCAACTGTTCTCACAGAGATGGACATACATGGGTGTGAGTATTCACTCATCAGAATACAGGTTTGGTGGGAGAACAGTGATAATTCAGGTAATAGCTAAATATAAATTTTAATGAGGATATTCAATAGTCATTAAATATGGCATTAGACATGGGGATTAAAGGTTGGTGTTTCTATGTGAACACTGCATGAGTTATTTTAGTTCTAATTATAAGAAGAATAATTAGAATTAATAGATATATCTGTACTAGTAAAATTATTTAGTTTTTTTGATAATTCTTTGAATCCATTCATCACAGGTGTTTGAACCAAAGCAACTCCATCTTGAATAGGGGCTAGTTAAAATGAGCCTGAGACCTACTGGGCTGCATTCCCAGACAGTGAAGTCATTTTAAACCACAGGATGAGATAGGAAGTCGGCACAAGATACAGGTCATAAAGACCTTGCTGATAAAACAAGTTTGCAGTGAAGAAGCCAGCCAAAACCCACCGAAACCAAGATGGCGACGAGAGTGACCTCTGGTCATCTTCATTGCTGCACTCCCACCAGAACCATGACAGTTTACAAATGCCGTGGCGAATAAGGAAGTTACTCTATGTGATCTAAAAAAGGAGGCAAAATAATTCATCCCTTATTTAGCATTTAATCAAGAAATAACCATGGAAATGAACCAGCAGCACTCAGAGCTGCCCTGCCTATAGAGTAACCATTCTTTCTTCCTTTACTTTCTTAATAAACTTGTTTTCCCTTTACTGTATGAATTCACCTCAAATTATTTCTTGTGTGAAATCCAGAACCCTCTTTTGGGGTCTGGACTGAAATACTTTCCAGTAATTAATATTAAAGATTAGTGGATTCGCATTTGTGCTATTTTTCTCTTACATAGATGGAATAAATAATTTGGTTGTTAAAAGTTTCTAACTACAAAACAAACAATCGATACGAAGGAATTCCCCTTGGAATCTGTGATTCTCCTCCCAAAACCCAGAAACCTTTCTCTCGTGAGACTTTTTCTTTTGAATGAAAGTGCCCAGACACAAGTTACTGCAGGAGGTCAAACACGAATAATGAGAATAGACGCAAAAGGTAAGGTCATAGACAGATTATTTTTTACATACCGTTACTAGAAATGACCATTTTGAAAGGGTTTAACTTGTTGCTTTCTTTAGTGTTCAGGGCACACCTACAAAAGGCAGGAAAAATTAGAAATTCTCATGTTTCCTCAAAGACAATTGGCAAAGAAAAAAGTAGATTTTTCTGTGGAAGTAAGTGACCTAGTCCACACTCCAACTATTGCCTACCTGTGAGATCTCTCTTGATTTTAATTATGTGCTCTAAAAAAATCAGTACCGATAGTACTAGCTTGGACTTGCATGGCATTTTTTTTTTTTGAGACAGAGTCTTGCTCTGTCGTCAGGCACCAGGCTAGAGTGCAGTGGCCCGATCTCGGCTCACTGCAACCTCCACCTCCCAGGTTCAAGCAATTCTGCCTCAGCCTCCTGAGTAGCTGGGACTACAGGCATGCACCACCATGCCCAGCTAATTTTTGTATTTTTTAGTAGAGAGGTGGTTTCACCATGTTGGCCAGGATGGTTTCCATCGCTTGACTTCGTGATCCTCCCATCTTAGCCTCCCAAAGTGCTATGATTACAGGCGTAAACTACTGTGTCCAGCCTTGTATGGCATTTTATAGATTTCGAACACTTTCTCATGTGATCTCAAATATCCTCATCCCCATTTTTCTGATGAGAAAAATGAGGGAAAACTAGAAAACTCTCTCACATCTAGAATAGTGAAAGGTGATTGAATAGATGTATAGCATACATCAGATAAAAGTTTTTCCCGTAATTTTCTCAGAAGGAAAGACCAGGCTCCTTCTCTCACCTTTGGGAAGATAGCAGTGCAGGACCCAGGCTTTTACAAACTTCCTTCCTACTCCAAATCCCGTGATGGAGATAGAAGAAGGGAACAGATTCATTAAAGGTTGAGGAAAAGAAAAATTGTTCAACTTCTTATGCATTTTCAAAGACCATTAAAACTTTATCTAGGATTTTGTTTTCTTAAGTTTTTGTTTACTTTCCACTGAGTAAATTATCAGTCAATGTTTTCTATGTCCTTAATAGTAAGGCGTTCCTAGGATAAAGTCAATAGCACACCCAGAACTTTTGCATCATGAAAAAAATAATATATAGGATCTTGTATTCCAATTAGGTAAAACAAATGTGCTGCAATTTGTAATTATTATAGCGATTACAATTCTTTTTAATGAATCCATTCTTGAATTAAAGTTCTCTTTGGTTTATTCACAGTATTGTAAGAACCGTTATAAAAAATGAGCAAGGCTTTCAACATTTATAATAAAAGCTGAATGACTAAACAGATCTACTTTTTTTATTTGCATTAATGAGTTCACCCTCAAATATATATGCAATAATATATAAAATTAAGTTATAAATGTAGGGATGTGCTCCAAGTCACCAAGAAAATCTGCATGCAAATGCATAATAATCACAAATCTACAATATTACAATATTAAAAAATACCCACAATTAAATTATCATGTGGAAATAATCATAATGTTATTGGAAACTCAATTATTGTGGCAACCCTTGTCGGGGAATTAGCAGAGTATGGCAAAGGCAAGTCAGACCTGAATTCATCAAATATATATTATCACAATATTACATGTTCACTTCGATTCCATGCAAAGACAAACATCCTCTCTCACTAGTATCTGCTCAATGCATTTGTATTATTCATGAACAACTCTGTGATCTATTATACATACAAAACTGATTGTACGCTTCTTGCCGCAGGCTACAATGCAGAGACACAGAATTAATTTTATTATATACACATGCATGATAATTGTGAAGGATTTGGTCAAATACCAAACTCTGCTCCTGTGCTCCATTATTTCACTTTCCAAAAAACAAAAACGAAACATATAAAGGTCTAAGGTCAGCAGCAATTTCTCTTCATGACAGTGAAACTCTTTGTCGTTTAGAGTAGAAAGTTCCCAGATATTAATGAGCCCCAAACTGTGAAGAATTGTCCACACTCCTTCCTACCAAAGCAAAAAATAAGTTCATTATTGATACCCTAAAAACTCTAGTCCAAGTGACATAAGTATAAGGAATATTTGGGAATTGCTGGCTGTAGCTACCTTGCGTCTGGGTGGTTCTCCTGCTGGGGTGACTGGGTGAGATTTTAAGATCCTTGCTAACATATAGGAGGATTTAAAGGAAACGTCAATTTGCAACTTCAAGGCTGGCTGGTCCTTCCCTGTTTCACCACTTCCTCCCTTATGCTAATATGAAGCATTCTGTTTCTTTTCCTAAATGGTAAATTTCGTGAAGTCCTTATTTACTTTTGATTTTTTTCCTCTTTCTGTCCCTAATGACTTGCAGAGTGCTATGGACATAGAGGAAAATAAATATGTATTTCATAAGTTCAAGATATTCCAGTACTGCTGTCCATCATAATCTTATTTTTTGAGTGGTCTCTACTAGCACTGCCCAACAGAAACATAATGCAAGCCACAAGTGAAATTTTAAATGTTCTTCTGCCTAGGCTAAAAAGAAAAGGTAAAAAAAAAAATGGGTAACCTTAATCTTAATATTTAACCCACTATATTCAAATTATTACCCATTCAATACATACACAATATGAAAAATTATGAATGAGACAATTTACTTTAAAATCAGCTGTGCATTTTATATTGATTAATACAAACATATCTCAATTAAGACTAGTCACATTTAATTGTTCTGTATCCACATGTGGCTAGTGGCTACCGTATTAGACTATGCAAGCCCATTATCTGGTTAATGCACTGAAGCTAACCAGTGAAACCAGTTTATTTGTGTGTATTCAAGATGAGCTGATTAGCTACTGCTTTCACTTGTCAGCTGAATTTCTATATGTCACATAAGTATAGCCTCAGGTTCAGAGACCTTTTTTCCCTAATTAGAGCAAATAAAAATAAGAAACCACTTTAAACTGTTTGAAAAGGTATTACTTTGTTTCTGTTATAGGTGATTCTTCTAGAAATGGTGGTTGAGAATGCCAGTTTTACACACTAGACCCCACTTCCAATATTCGAGTAAAAGGTGAAAGAAATTGTATCAGAGCAAGTGAACATAATGTGCAGTCAGACAAATCAAGAGCTAAATGGCATCTCTGTGTGTTGGGCCGTTTAGTATATATTTCTGAGCCCCAAGATCTTAATCTATCAAATGTAATAATATCTAGTTATTGGGCCTGTTCTGAGGTTATAAGAATTAAATGAGATACAATATGCTTAGTACAATCTCTGGCATGTGTGGGGCACTTAATAAATGTTAACTATTGTTCTTTTTCTCATCATTGTTTTTTACCATTACTTAAAACCCCCTACTGAAATGTCACCTAACTCTTTCTATGTAGGTCTTCATAAAATGAGAATTTAAAAACCAGTCCTTCTGGGTCCCAGCTGGAACCCTATGTCCCAGCTGGAACTCAACTATGGCAAACTGAGTAAACTCTATGTGGAAAATCCTCTGAGAACCACGTGCAGACTCTTTTGAATGTTTTTTTTTTTATGCTGAAGATGTTTCCCTCTCTATGTACAGCTCCTTGTTAGCTCCAGACACTTAGATGTTCAGGGAGAGGATACACCTCACGGTGCATGAGGTGCATGGTAGATTCTTCAAAGAGAGGAGGCAGCTAATGATATATTTGCATCTGTTGAATAGTAATTGTAAACTCTGTGCCCGGAATGGGGCTACATTTTGACTAATGGATAATAACACTCAAAAAAAGTTTGTGTGGATTTGTTTGTTCTGTTGCCTGGTTTTACCTTATGAAACTGATGTCATTTCACAATGCTTTCTCTCTCTCCTTTCAGTCTTCTTACTGACAGTCTCTCCATATACTATGTAAGACACTAAAAGTCGCATATAGAAATTATATATATATATATATATATATATATATATATATATATATATCTTGTAGTCTGATATATACATATATCTTTCTCTCGTGTGTGTATGTGTGTATCATATATATGAGAAAGAGAAACCTATCTAATAGCCTACACAAAAAAAGTTTCTTTCCTTTTCTTTGAGATGGACTCTCCTGTTGTCGCCCAGGCTAAAGTGCAGTGGTGTTATCTCAGCTCATTGCAATCTCCGCCTCCCAGGTTCAATCGATTCTCCAGCCTCAGCCTCCCAAGTAGCTGGGATTACAGGAGCGCACCACCAGGCCCAGATAATATTTGTAATTTTCAGTAGGGATGGGGTTTCACATGTTGGCCAGGCTGGTCTCAAATCCTGACCTCAAGTTATCTGCCCGCCTCAACCTCCCACAGTGCTGGGATTACAGGCATAAGCCACCATGCCCAGCTTAAAAAAAAATTTCTAATACCTAAATTAAAACAAGATTTTAAAAAGAGATGCATATCTCTTTCTCATCCATATGATATATAAGATATATATGAATATATGAGATACATATATGTAAACACATAGGTGTGTGTATGCACACACATATATATGAGTATATATGAGATACATATGTGTACACATATATGTATACACACAGAAACATATATGTATCTCTTCTATACTATGTGTATTACCCACATATATGTATGCACATATGTACATATGTATGTGTGTGTGTGTGCATACATATGAAACTACAGTGTCTTGCCATATAGCTAGTGGTAATAAAGATGAAATTTTAAATGCACATTTATTATTGGCCTGAGTTTTCTCTTCTCTCCTGGAAGTCTAGCCCAGCATTGTCCATATGAAATAAAATATGAGTCACTAATATGAGCTATCCATGTGATTAAAAATATTCTAATAGCTAAACTAAAAATAGTTTTTGAAAAGACAAAAATTTAGGTGAAATTAACTTTTCATAACCTAAATTTTTTTTTCCATTTTTTTCAAACAGGGTCTCATTCTGTCACTCAGGCTGGAGTCCAGTGGCACATTCATGGTTTACTGCAGCCTGGACCTCCAAACTCAAGTGATCTTCCCATCTCAGCCTCACACCTCCTAGTAGCTGGGACTACAGGTGAGCTCCACTGCATCTGGCTAATTTTTAATCACAGCTTTTATTTAACTAAATACATCTTAAGTTTTTCCATTGCTAGAGGTAACCAATATAAAAATATTTTTACACCTCTTTTTGTACCAAGTCTTAGAAATCCTGTGTGTGTTTTTCGGATTCAGCACCACTCACTGCAGAATAGTCGCATTCAACTACTTATCAGGATGCATGCGGGGCTGGTGGCTACCACACTGGACCCACAGTTCTAATCCAACTCTTTGGCCTTCCTTAGCCTGAACTGCAGAATACTGCTACTAATAAACGAAATAAAGCTTTGCCCCCACAAAGCCCTGCTGCTGAGTGCTGACTGACATTTGAACAAAGAAAATGTCCTTATATTTAAGCATCAGAACTATTACTTTTCTAATACCTTGCAACCCTTGGGTCACTTGAGGCCATTTCTCATGATTTGCATTAGGTGTTCTTTGAGACACAACATTAATCCAGTAATAATTAAAATGATATACTGTACTATTAACATTCTCAAATCTTTAAAGCAAAGTGATCTATGCCTGCAGCACTGCCCAGGCTGGCTAATTAAACAGCATACAGTTGTAAATGGCTATTGTAAGCAGTTCCCTATTTAAAAATACAGCTCTGGGAAGTGGAGTTTATAGTGACAGGGGTGCTACCAGGATTGATCAGCTTTAAATAGAAGCCGATGCAGCACACATAGCAAATTTTACTTGAGAGGCTGGTATTTTGCTTTGTTGCTAATGTGAGGCTTTGGTTTCAGCCTAGGCTCCTGTTGAATGGCAGGCCCTAGGCTGTGTAAGCTAGACACCTCGTGGGGGGTGAGGTTGCAGGATGGATCCTCCCCTTGCTCTTTCTCATGTGAGTCAGCATTCCTGGGAGACAGAGCCAACCGCCCCAGCAAGAGGAACGCTGGCTCCACTCCACCCAGCAACCTCTCATCTGCCGTGATCGGACCCTGAGCCAAGGGATTTGGGTGTGTAAACTGAAGAAAGACTCGACTCCATTCTCTCTCCCTCTTTCTTTCTGCAGCAATTAGAACTGAATGATTTGCTTCTTGTTTTCCCTTCTCCCACTTGTTCCACCATTCATATCTAAGTGAGTAACTTCTCAGGTTTTTTTACACTAATGTTTCCTGGTTCAAAAAGCAAGTGATAATTGAGTTGTCTTAATCCCTCAAAATGGAACTGAAAATCTGGAGGTAGCTACATCAGCAAAGAGGGAACGGCAGCCTTTTTGGTACATTTCACTTCTTTTCAGGACCTCCCAGAGAAGACCTCAGATAAACTTTTTTAGCTCTAGGTTAAGCCTGAAAGTCAACTGAATACGGCTGCTATTTTTGTTTCACCTTTTCCTTTCCACCCACCAGTCACCCAGCAGTGAGCTTTAAGTCATCAGACATTGTTGTGCCTACATCAAGGGTGTGTATGGTTGTATGTCCAGTGCCTACCACAGAGTTATACTCAATGCCTGAATGAATGAATGAGCCAATAAGTGATTAAATGAGCTCACGGTGCTGTCAACTCAAAGTCAGACTTTCTGGTAATCTCTTCTGAGTCTTAAATTTGAATTTTGATATTTCAAATATTATATGGAGAAATGCTTTAACCCTCCCCCCCAAAAAAACCTACTAGGTTATAGAAGGTAGGTTTTCCCATGTTACCACTTCTTCTCTTCCTCAAGGTTTCCCATATTAGAGTCAATAAAAATGTTTTCTTAGCTCAAGTATTAGGTGGAATTAAGAAAAAAAGCACTGCTATATTAGAAAAGGAATTAGATTTGTGATTCTAGTATAAAATTACCGAAGAAAAAATCTGAGTATGTGCTCTAAATAATAATTCCTCTAGGTATCCAGGTATTCAGAAATTCTATTTTTAACATCTGTCTGAATAAGTAGGGGGTTTGAGTTATCCCCATGCTTTTCAATCCATATAATTATAATTTACATTTACCTAGAATTTCTATTTAATCTGAATAACACATATCCCTCTCCAGAGTATGACTCAGTGGACAATATACTAAATCTTGGGAGTGTTCAAAAGCATAGCTTTCTAATGCCTCAACTTGCCCAAAGGAAGAATAAGCTGATCACCAAACAGATGCCCTGCGGTAATTTGATTAATTAGATGAATAACACAGGTTTAAACGCCAACCGTGTTTTATAAATACATTCTGGACAATCCCTTTTGATCAGAACGGGTCTAATTGCAATAGCTGAAACTGTCAGAACTATCAGGGTGGCCACATTCAAATATTGGAGGATATGGTCAAATCTAGAACGGACATTGATTGTAGGTTATTCCCCTAGAATAGCCAGCTTTCCCTGCCAGCTACATTGTCTACTTTAGCAATGAATTGGGAGGTTCTAGTTGGGCTTCGGTCAGCCTAATACAGACTGAGATTGTTGTGTGAAATGTAACATGATAGAAGTAAAGAGGTGAAGATGATTTCACTTCTATGTGGAAACAAAAAACGTTGAATGCACACAAGCAGAGTAGAACAGTGGTTGTCAGAGGGGCTGGGAAGTGGAGGGAATGGGAAGATGTTGGTTAAAGGGTATAGAATTTCAGTTAAATAGAAAGATTAAGTTCTGGAGATCTACTGTACAGCACAGTGACTACTGTTAATAGCAAGGTATTGTATATCTGGAAATTGCTAAGATAGATTTTAAATGTTCTCACCAAAAAAATGAAATGTTAAGTATGTGAGATCATAGTTAAGTTTATGAATATGTTAATTAACTTTATTTAGTCATTCCACGATGTGCATGTGTGTGTATGTGTGCATGTATATATCAAAACCGCTTGTTGTACACCATAAATATATACAATTTTTATTTGGCCAATTAAAAATAAAAATTTAAATAAAAACTGCTGAGGAATAAGGAGACAAAGAAGTAGCATTTAGGGAGTAGGATAAAAAAGCACTGAACAATCAATTTTTTTATTAGAATCTTCTCTAGGATACTCTAAGCATGGTGTTAAGTTCATTTTGCAAGACTCATAAGACTGTTTTATATATATATATACATATATATATTTTTATAAAATATATATATGTATATATATATAGAGAGAGAGAGTATCAAAATACATACATAAAATGGGCTTAAAACAATGTTCAAATATTCAAGTCATAAGCACATAGCTTCTATGTTTTGGCATTAGGCAAACTATTTTTACATAAAGTCATTTAGCCAGTGACTAAATAAACAGATGACTTTTTAAAGCAAATATTTTGATCTAATATAAACATAGGGCATCCAAAATGAAGCAGAATGTATGCATCACAGTGCCCTACTGTAAGGTATTTCCTGATTGGAGCGATATTTGAAACTCTGTAAGTAAAATAGTTCATTGTATTCTAGGTATCACCTCCCCTAATTTATAAGTAATAGCATTTATTTAGACTGGTTTTAAACTGTTATTCATCTTTTTTATGCAATTAGTTTTTAGACAGGGCATAAATAAAATTAGCATCTATACTATTAGGTAGCTTAAGAAAAATTAGCATCTATACCATTAGGTATCTTAAGGAAAATTAGCATCTATACCAATAGGTATCTTAAGGAAAATGCTGAACTGCAATTTTCTTTGTTTCTTGAGTGAAACAAATGTTTGTGTGTACATATATATATATATATATATGTACACACACACATGCTGTGATTAGTATAATTAGTTGTGTGCACAATCACAGGAATGTGGAATTTTTCTTACAATTATTTCTCTACATTTCTGATGATATTCATTAATCTACCTGTGTACACTCTTACTTCACTCTATTCTCTTTTAAATATCATCAAGTATATGGCATTGCTATTATGCTAACTTTACTCACTCTATGTTCTTCCAAAGATGAATAATCTCTTCTGCATGAGAATTTGATCCTCTTAAACATCAACTAAACCCATTTAGACATATATTTCCAATGATAACTAAATGCACTGATATATTTTATCTGAATGGAAGTTCAAAATAACCTCTATATCCCATAGCCCTTACCATCAATCTTAGTAAAAACAGATCAATGGAAAACAATATAGCAGAACAGCAAACATAAATACTGAAACCTTATTTGTAGATGTTTGCTATAAATGTAATACCCATCATACACAGGGAGAGATACTGAAAATAGCTTTCTTCTGAAATAAATACACTGCTCCTTGGGAGAAAGGCAAACTGCATTATTAG
This sequence comes from Saguinus oedipus, assembly GCA_031835075.1. Classification (NCBI taxonomy): domain Eukaryota; kingdom Metazoa; phylum Chordata; class Mammalia; order Primates; family Cebidae; genus Saguinus; species Saguinus oedipus. Next base: position 19,295,978 of record CM063172.1, on the reverse strand, counting down.
ATTAACAATGAAGTTACTTTTTAAGGATCTCATACACTCAAGTTTATGTTAAGGAGGAAAATGTTCTTTTGGTAATTGAACTAAAAATTTAATGGACATGATGGATGCCTGATTGTATCCAGATGGCATCAAAGCATCCTATCAATTCCATACAGATTCCTGTTAACTAGATACTTTATGAAAGTGAGAGAAAAAATTAAAATGAAAATTGAATTTCAAAAAATTAAAGTTGAATTGTGAAGTGAATTGATCAGCTACTGTTTTAGTCAGTTTTGCCTTGCCATAAAGGAATCCCTGAGACTGAGTAATTTATAAAGAAAAGAGGTTTATTTGGCTCACGGTCCTGCAGAATATACAAGCATGGCACCAGCCAGCATCTGCTTGGCTTCTGTTGAGGCCTTAAGTAACTTACATTCATGGTGGAAGGCAAAAGGGGGAGCCAGTGTAACACATGACGAGAGAGGAAGCAAAAGAGAGAGGCCAGGCTCTTTCAACAACCAGCTCTCCTGTGAACTAAGAGCGAGAACTCACTTATTACTGTGAGGACAGCACCAAGCCATTCATGAGGGATCCTCCCCCATGACCCAAACACCTCCCACAAGGCCCTGCCGCCAACATTGGAGGTCACATTTCGACGTGAGATTTGGAGGGGCTGTTTTGGAAACATGTAGCTCGGAACATTATGGTGATTGGATTATAATATTTTGGCTCAAATATAAAACATAGACTAATATGAAATACAGGCATATCACTGTATAAACAGAAGTCTCACTTTGATTTCAAAGACTTTTTTCCTGCATTATAGCCCATTATTGTTCTGTGTGTCTCAACCCTTTATCTTCAAACTTGCAACATTGCCAAGAATATGAGTCACATCCTTAAATACCACATATTCATGAAAAAATCTTTGGGAAGTGAGTCATTTAATGGACTACTGGGGGAAATTTTTAAACTTAATATAGAATAATTTTTCAACAGGATAACTTGTCTCTCTTCTGATGGCCATGATACTGTCTCAAAGACTTGCACAGCAAATATCAAATATTTTTGGCTGAATAAATAAATAAAAGACAAGGCAGATAAACTGACTTCTCAGGCCCAAGATGGTGGCCTGTGTGACATTTTGGTCTTGAAGGCCTGATGGGAAAACCATTTGCAGCTTCTGGGTAATGGTGACTTTATTCCTGTCTCCCCCATAGCCCCTCTTAACCTCTCATCTTGTGGGCTTTCCCTATACACTCCACATAATCAGCAAATCAGTGGGGTTTTTCAATTCTGTCTCTTCTTCATAATTGGTTTTCTGCTTTAATAACCTGTTAGCTCTCCAGCCCACTCACGTGATTTTGCATGATAAAGGTACCCCAGGAAGACTACTAAAATAGCAGCAAACACTTTCTTTAAGCCAGGTGTACGTCATGTTTCGACACCTATTGTCTCTCTTGATTCTCACAACAACCACCATCCTGGGTAAGTGTTATTATTTTATTATCAATCCCATTTTACAAATATAAATGTTACACCAAAGAAACATAACTTGCAGTGCATAATCAAAGAAGGATTTTATTTTGATCTTTCACATGTATTATATGGGGCTTGTTTTTCCCCTATGCTTGGATGCAATTTTTGACAAGTCCTCTGGTTTTTCTGCTTACAGGCAAGTAATGAAATCAGTTTCTGTTCAGTGATTAAAAAAATCATCTCCACATAATCGTACAAAGTTCAAATTTAATAAATAATGGCTTCTTGCCATTGTCCAGCCCAGGCCTGTGTAATAAGAAGGCTGGTTACTCTCCCCTCCCCTGCTTTATACATCACCTTCTCTTCTCCATCCCACTGAGCTTGGTTTCAGACCCTCCAGGATGAGAGAGAGGGAGAAGTCTGGTCAGAGGGTAAAAGAGTAAAAGATCTTATTAGATTAATAGTGTTGGGAAATTGCATTGACTCTCGTTGAACTTGGCAGATACTTTATGTGACTCTTTTGTGGTAATTTCTAGTGCCTCTTCATACATTGTTAAGGATTCATCTTCAGCAATTAATTTATGCAAATACATCTCTTTTTGTATGTCACATGGTCACAGTCTAACAGTCTAGATCAGTGGCCTTGCCTGTATACACAGCTTCGTAGAATCTCATGTCTAGTGCCGTCATAATATTCATTACACAACATTTTAACTTAGTGTTCTTTGTTTATTAGAATGCTCTCTCCAACACAATCTAAGATAATCTCAAGCAAGATCTTTCACGTATGCAGCCACAGCTGGGACAAGGATTAGAAGTCACAAGAGCCAAGGTGCAATCCTAAAATTATCTTCAGCCATTTTTTTTTTTTTTTTGTGTGTGTGTGTGTGTATGTGTCAGAACTAGATGTCAGAAAACCAGCTGCAAAACTGGTTTTCCCATGTTTTTTCCTTTGGTATGTTCCATTTATTGACTAGAAACACCACCAAAATTGTTCCTCATTAACATTCTATTATTGTTTAAAACATCATGAAAAGGGTAATAAAGATTAAATAGTTTTAAAAGCAACAATATATTTTCTAGCTTTTGTCTGATCCAAGACAACTGTTGTTTTGAAACACGATTCACCCCTGGAAAATTATTGTTCTGCCACTATTGTTTTTCTTATTGAAAACAAAACAAAGCAAAATCCTTGTAACATGCTATCTCTTTAAACAATTGGAAACATGACATTTCATACCAATTACAAACTGGACTAAACATTAGTCAGTACTGGCATTCGTGAAATTGAAAGACATAGCCTATTAGAGGTTAAGCTATACTATTATTCACTATGGATCAGAGTCCCCATCAGCTCAGTCAACTTTAATTCCAAATATAATTTTTTTCTTGCAAATACTTTTGTAAAAACTTGGAACACATTAGTACATTTCTTTGAACATAACTGAATTAAAAAAGACAAAATTCTGTCTGGTTTCTAACATCCTGAAAAATATGGGCATTTCTTTGTGAATATTGTGTTTGTGTCACATGAGATGTTCAATATTTTAAGCCTGGGCAAATGATCTATGCGTGTGTGTGTGTGTGTGTGTGTGTGTGTGTGTGTATTGTGCTAGGTGTGCATATGTACTTGTCATATGAAAACAGGCAACATACCCACTGGCAATTTGTGTCAATCTGAAAATGAAAAACAGAACAAAAGTATAGACAAGAGAAACAAATAACTATCTAGAAATTAGATGGGCAGGTCAAGCTTCAAATGCCTTTCTTGCTTCAAACATATGCACATGGCAGATAAAAGATAAAAAATGAGAAAATCTAAGAGGACATAGCCAGAATCCAAAATACAATAAACATCTCTGTTGCCAGAAAGAGAGCAGAAACATAAAATGGTCAGGGGCAAGAAATGAAGTTTAACTCAGGTCACGGCAACTGAGAGTTTATCTGAAGGAAAATGGAGACTAAACTTCAAGTATAAATGAAAACAAGAAGAAAAAAGCTTCCTCACAATTTGAAACCAGAAAGCAAGAAAAAAATCATCACTAATCTCTGTCTCCAGCCATGACTCTTGGAAAATCATACGCCAAGAAACCAAGTGCAGATTTTAAGCCAGGAGCTAAGGCAAGCTGTCCTCTGAGCTCATTCATGGGATATATGATCCCCAACCTGGCTTTGAGTCAGGAAAGCTGGTTCTATGACTTGCCCTGGTTCTGGATTAGGCTACAGACATAAAAAGAAAATTGGCAGACAGGGAGGGCTTAGCACAGAAAGGGAGAGTAAAGGCTGTGGGATAGTTCTACTCATCACCAAGCATATAAACCAAATTTCTAAGGCATGTGAATAAGAAAGAGAAGAAAGTAAGTTAAAACTGATTGGAATAAAAATGTGTTATAGGCTAAATAAATTGTATAGATGAGTCTGACCAGGCTTTTGCAATATGTATTAAACGTTCAAAAGGAAAACATGAATTCTACTTGTTTTTTAAAAATTATAAAACAAAACCATTCATAAGTAAATCAAGAACAGGTAAAGATAATAACAACATAGTTTGAAGTAAAGAAAAGTAAAATTTAAAAATAATAAAATAATAAGAGCTATCAATAAGAGCATACTTTATACCAGGGAATGTTCTAAATGTTTTGCATGAATTAGTATGTTACTGCATCCCAATGAGTTAGGTACTATTATTATCTTCATTTAAAAATGAAAATAACTGAGGTACAGTAATGAAATTACATATCCAAGGTCACACACCTAGTATGTGGCAGAGTAGTCTGGCTCTAGAATTCATAGAATGTTACATTCAAACAAGAAATAACTTTCAATAATATAGGTGGGAAAGACCCTAGTTTATACACAAGCAGAAGTGGGAATTATTGAACTTCGAAAGATTTTTAGCAAGAACTCCAGACAGAGCTAAATAGACAAAATTTGTAAAAGCAGGGGAAAAGAAAGTAGAAGATCAATTGAGAGCTTCCAACCTTTGTGTTACAAGAGAACTAAAAGAGAGTGTGCAGAATGATAATGAGGCAGTTCTCAAAAAGAACACTGCTGACTTTTTTTTTTAGTATTTAAGAAATATATAAGGTCTTCAGAACAAAAGGTGACTGTAAGTAACCAACAGAAAATAAATAGCTGAATTTGTATATAGGCATGCTGTAGCAAAACTGCAGAACATAAGCAAAAGGAAAACATATTAATATTCTAATACAATCAGAGAGAAATATTACCTACATTAAGAGGACAACTAAAATCAACATCAGTCTTGTCAGCAACAAGAGAAGCCATGAATTAAGCAACACCTTTAAAATTTACAGAAAAGAAAAAACAAATAACTTTTTAACTTTGAAAACTATTTTAAAATCATATTGCAGTTACCAGATTGAAAAACCTAACATTTTAAAATGTTTGCCTAGAGGTCAGATGTGCCAGGCTGGGCCTGGGACTCCTTTCAGTGTGATTCTACCCAAAATTGTACATGGTAGACATCCTGGATCATTCTTACAGTCACTTCCTTGAAAGCCCAGAAGTCTACACTGATCACAGGGAATTCACCTGGAGTTTTTTTCCTCCAACTCCTTATCCAATTCTTTAGTAGCCATTTACATGTTTTATCTTCTGATTTGAGTAGATGGAAATCTAACCTCATCTAGGTTAAGGCTAATTTTCTTCTTACTTGAAAATTTCAACTTGCCGGGCGCGGTGACTCACGCCTGTAAATCCCAGCACTTTGGGAGGCGGAGGCGGGTGGATCACGAGGTCAAGAGATCGAGACCATCCTGGTCAACATTGTGAAACCCCGTCTCTACTAAAAATACAAAAAAATCAGCTGGGCATGGTGGTGCGTGCCTGTAATCCCAGCTACTCAGGAGGCAGAGGCAGGAGAATTTCCTGAACCCAGGAGGCGGAGGTTGCGGTGAGCCAAGATCGCGCCATTGCACTCCAGCCTGGGTAACAAGAGCGAAACTCCGTCTCAAAAAAAAAAAAAAAAAAAAAAAAAAGCTATTGAAGACGAACTATTATATAAACATAAGAGCAGCTTTCTTTCTCTTCTTCTTTCTTATCTTTCTTGAAAAAGTCAGTCCCAAAGACATTAGATGGGGGCAAACAACACAGGTATCCACACCACCTGTGGAGTAAAAGATGGAAAAGAAGTGGGTGCACAGGTGTTAGAGTTTGAGCGGAATAAGGAGACAGTGGACATGGGGGTGAGGAGCAGCCCAGGGATAAGGTATCAGTGTCCTAGCAGGGTGAGCAGGCTCAAATGACATAGGAAGTCAGAGGCCAAGCAGAGTAAGGAGGGGGCCGACGTGGAGAAGTAAGTGGATTTGGGGTGTCTGTACCTAGCAGGTGGAGGACAGCATCTACATCAGGAGGCGGCAGTGATACCTGTGAGAAATTGATTACATTCGGGGGGATTAATTAAGAAAGTAAACCTATTGATTCTACTGGAAGCTACGTTTCTCACTATTAAAGAGTTCTAAATATGGAAAAAGAAGGCAAAGATGAACCTCACGGTTAGGCTTGGAGTGGGACCTATATTCATGGTTTTCTAGGTAATTTAGATACGTAAAGGTATTTTTCAATTCTCTATGTTATGGTTTGATCCGAGAAACAGAAGTCCTGAGTCATATGGAATAAAGAATTTATTGTAGAGATGATGCAATCATGGGTTCTGATTATGCAACTTACATATGGCTTTTACTTCTGCCTCTGTTGCTGGGCCAGGGGTCAGCAAAATGGGCAGTCAGAAAAGAAACATGATTGTGAAGTGGGAACAGCAAAGGAAAAATGGAACCCAGGGGTTTGAACCTATGCCAGTGTCTCATGGCCTGCAACGCAGATGAGGAGCTGATTTGCATGAGAAGCTGATGCCCATTGTCACAAAACTAAATGTGCACCTGGCACAGTTCCAGCAGGAGCTGGAGAAGCTGTGTGTTCTCATGCTGGCTCATGTCAACCAGATGAGAAAGCAAATTTGTGAGACTGCTCACAAGCTGCAACAGCACCTGACAGAAAACTGACCTTTTAAACATGGTTGCTTTGCCCTCCAGATTCTCACTCAACTTTCTCTTGTGGCCAGTTCTAGCTCAGAATCATACCAGCAAAGGAATCTGGGAATCAAAGTTCAAGCTTAGCTTAGGTGAAACTGTACACAAAGCTGCCACAAACATAAAAGAAAAAAAAAGTCACATTATATGAAGAAATATGGCGGATACCACTTTAGTCAAGGGATCGTTGTGATCATCTGTAATGAGATAAATTTAGATTATGTAATCCCTGATAAGATGCGATGAGAATTCAGCATCTCTACTATAATATTTTTGTCAAAGATTTGTAAACTGAATCTACTCTAGGGTACCTCAGAAAAAAACAAATTAAGTGACATTCTTCAAAATGACTGGTCTATAACATTAAAAAGTGTGAAAAATATAAAAGTTCAGGAAAGTACACGGAACTATTCCAAATTGAAGGAGGCTTAAAAGGTATGACAACTGATTGCAATTCATGATTCTGAACTGAATTGTTTTTCATAAGGAACATTTTTCTGATAATTAGGAAAACTGTAATGGAATGCTGAGGTTTAATGGTAATATATCTGTTTATAAACTTGGGAGTATTTCTAAGTTAAATTAACAAATGAAGGGGAAAAAAAGCAGAGTAGTAACAAAAGTAGGAAACATTTATTGCATGTTTGCCATATACCAAACACTGTCAGAAACTATTTTATGTATTATCTAACTTTCACTTTCTCTTATGACTTAGAAATTATTACATGTTTACACTAAGATGCAGAATAAGTAACTTCCCAGTATCATATAGCGAGTAATTAATTATAGAGACAGATCTGAGCTCAATTTTTCATCAGAGACTACTGATAGTTTCCATATAAAATGACTAAGAGGTATTACCACAATCATGTTCTTAAAAAAAAAATGTGATCAGGATAAAAGAAAACCTAAGTGTGAGATAAAAGAAACAGTGAATACAGAAAGGAATAGAATAAATAGATAAATCTAAAGAAAAGCAATTCAATATTTTAAAATAGCAATATTGTTCTTGATTTGGAGACTTTTAAACATATGATTAAGGAGTATCAAGGTACTTCTGATTTAAATAACAAAAACCTGAAGGTTTTACAGAAAAATTGATAGTTAAGCATGAATATGAAAATAAGTGAACCGTTAAAATTAAGGAAGTACAATCTACAGCTTTGGAAATGGCAAATTAAAAAAAATAATTAAGAATTATAATTTTAAAAAGGGAAGAGAATGAGAAATAAGAAAATGTTAATGAGCAAATGAATAAATAATGGTAAAAATAAGTCCAGACATATTTATCATATAATGAAAGTAAATGTGTTAAAGTCATGGATTGAATGGCAAAGGCTGTGGAATAAATTTCAAATCCTAGCTCACTATACTTGTTAGGAAAAATATACCTAAAATGAACCTACATAAAGTCTGAAAATAAAAGAATAAAAAGAGAAAAAAACAGATAAATTCCAAACAAAAGATATATGATATGGAAAAATTATTACAGGACAAAGGACTTAATAGAAAATGAATTAATTGTAATAGAAACTCTAGATAGTAATTATAAATAAGGAACTAATCTATCCAAAAATTATAATGGTTGTCATCTAGGGATAGTCGTAGTCTAGTAACATAAAAGCATAGCTTCAAAATATAAAGCAAAAGTGACAAAATAATTGTCAATCATAGTGAGAAATTTTAACACACATCTCTCAGAAATTACAGTTTAAGTACATCAAAAAGTCGATAAAAAAAAACAAGAAATTTGAGCAATGTAATCAGTACACTTAATCATACATGTGATATATATATCAAACAAATATAAATATTTATTTTTCTCTAGTACACATAAAACATTTATGAAATTAATCATGTATTAGGCCATAACAGAGTCTCAATACATTTCAAATAACTATCATACCAAATATAAATATTTATTTTTCTCTAGTACACATAAAACATTTATGAAATTAATCATGTATTAGGCCATAAAGGAATCTCAATACATTTCAAATAACTATCATACAAGGATAATAATATGATTAATTTTTAAAACAAGGCCGGGCGCAGGGGCTCACGCCTATAATCCCAGCACTTTGGGAGGCTGAGATGGGTGGATCACGAGGTCAAGAGATCGAGACCATCCTGGTCAACAAGGTAAAACCCCATCTCTACTAAAAACACAAAAGTCTGCTGGGCATGGTGGCGCATGCCTGTAGTCCCAGCTACTCCGGAGGCTGAGGCAGTAGAATTGCTTGAACTCAGGAGACGAAGGTTGTGGTGAGCCAAGATCAGGCCATTGCACTCCAGCCTGGGTAAGGAGTGAAACACTGTCTCAAAACAAAACAAAACAAAACAAAAAAAAAGTTAAAAATAGTTTAAATGTTTTTTGACATTTGAAAATTTTCAAAAGCATTTCTAATCAACTTATGGGTTAATCTCAAGGAGTACAATATATTTTGAACTGAACAACAGTGAAGGAAAAATACAGCGAAGCTTAGCAGTACAGAGAAAGTGCAATATAGAGTTTATTTTATATCTTGAACATCTTTTTTTTAAAAAAAGAGACATACTGAAAATAGTGGAATGCCATGTTGAGAAAGCTATGAAATAATAAAAGATGGACTTAAAGCAAGTAGAAAGAATAAATTTTTAAGTGCTAAAATTAATAAAAATTAAAAACACAAAATCCATAGAAGTAGTTGCCTATGTTTTTGAAAAAAGTAATAAAACATACAGATTTCAAGCATGATTAATAAACAAAACAACAAGGAAAAGTCACAACACAAAAGGAAATTAGTAAATTAGATTCAGTAGATAGTTTTTAAAAGTATGTCAATAAATATAATAAGTTTGATACCAAATTAGATAAGGAAAAAGAAAAATATATAGGTCATCTTCTTGTGTGAAGACACATGCAGAAATCCTAAATAAATTGTTAGCAAATCAAAGTCTTCAATGTTGGAAAATAGAAATATTGCAATTAAATCAAGTTTATTACAATAGATTAAAATGAGGAGGGTGGGAGGAAGGTGAGGTTCAAAAATCGACCTATTGGGTCCTATGCTCACTACCTGGGTGACAAAATCATTTGTACACCAAACTTCAGCGACAGATAATTTACCTGTGTAACAAACCTGCACTTGTACTCTCGAGTGTAAAATAGAAGTTGAAAAGGAAAAAAAGAAGTTATAATTTCCAAATTAATCTCTAAGTTAAACTAAAGCTAATAAAATATCAAAAAAGTTTTCATGGAATTAACAAGCTGCTATTTAAAATATGGTGATGGCAGAAGATTAAAATGGCCAAAAAAAAAAAGAGAGAGACACCACTGGAGAATGGCAAGAAGTGAGAAATTTGTGAAGACAAGTAAGATATACTTGCAGGATATACTGTTTAAGGTATTGTCTTATTAGCTCAATTACTAAACAAGGATAAAACAGAAACTACAAAAAAAGACACCTATACATATGTGTTTACATACACACATATTTAAGTTTATAGTATATATATATATATCTATGTGTGTGTGTGTGTGTGTGTGTGTGTGTATTCTATATATATATATATGAATAGTTGCATATACACAGTATATACATATATACATATACAGTATACAGTATACTATACACTGCACTTACATATATACTGATGTGTACATACACATCTCTCTCCCATGACAGAAGTATAACTATAAATTAATATGAAGATAATAGCTGACACACTTAATAGTAATGCAAATACTTTTCAATCTCTAGGAAAAAAATTCGATTTTGAACTCATATCCTGCACAAAAATATGTGGATTTATAACTTAAATACAAAGGCAACACTTTACATTCCTAGAAGGAAATATAGAAGAATAACTTAATAAATTAAGGGTTAAGGAATAATTTCTTAAGGACTAAAATACAAGCCATAAAAAGGAAACCTAAAGAATGTGATTAAATTAAAGATTTTTGAAATACATAAAATATATACATATATGTTCTGTATATGTATTCACACATCTATATGTAAAAATAGGGTAAAATATTAACAAAAAGAATTAAAGTACAATATGCAGAGGTGTTCTTTGTACTATTTTTATTAAGACATTTTTCTGTGTTTGAGATCATCGTCAAATTAAAGTATTTTAAAAGACAGTATAATGGGACTAAAAATAATAGCTACAGACTAAAAAAGAAAAACAATCTAGGGCACAAGAAAGGATTATCTAGAATATATAAGGAAATTTAATAAATCACTAAGAGAAAGAAACGATCCAACATAAAAATGAGCAAAGCATGTGAACAGGCAATTCATAGGACAGTAAAACTAAATGATCATTAAACATATGAAAAGATGACCAATCCCACTAACCAAAAAGGAGTTGTAAATTAAAGTGAGATATCTTGTGTTTTTATCCAAGTGATCCCAATAATATTATACTTTGTTGTTTATATATATGAAGTACAGGAATAATAAAGAGATAAAAGTTACCTATTTTGAAAAAGGAAAGCTAAGGTTATTGAAAAAATGGAAGCCTTATGTGCTTCTGGTGGAAGAATAAATTGGTACAACCACATTGGTGAACAATTTGTAGTACTTGTAGGTAGAAGGAGTCAAGTCATTATGGACAGCAGAATGTCCTAAACATCGTAGAAAGAGGGGAAAACTTCCTTTGAAAATAAAATGCTGCCTATCTGTGTTGACCTGCCGGAGCTAGTCTCAGAGACTGGTTGTTTTCTGCACCCTTTCTTACAATATAGTCCTAACAGTACAGATGCTCTCAACCACTGCCTCAGTACTGAAGCTACACATCAGCTAGATCTACATCAGATAATGAGATGGAAGCCAATGACTCAGCAAGCCAGTTGGTTGTTTCCAAATATATACACCTTTGTTTGCCAGGGAAAAGTTTTACCCAAAACTATTTCAACACACGTCGTGGCAGAATATCAAAACAACTCCAGCAGTGAGATTTGGCTAAAGTGATAAGAGGTGGGATTTTAATGTGGAAGCTTGATTAAAATAATAAGTTTCATCATTGGTACTTTGTTTTGATAATTTAAGTGCAAGCAAAAAACAGCAGAAGGCATTGTTTCTTTGGAAGTAGCTCTCATGACTCAATGCTTTAAATGCTCTCTGACACCTTGAAGTTTTCCCTTTGTGACAATTTCTCGCTCTGTAACAGGCAAGGCATTTTTTGAGTTTTTGCAACAGCTTGCAGACAGAAACTTACCCCTATTCCTATTTAAAAATGTTTGCTGTTGAATATTGCAATTTTCACGTATGTCTTTTTCATTTCCACAATTGCCTGAGTTTGCTTTTAGGTATGCTTCTCTGGGGATAATTTTATTAAAATGAACTTATATGAAGTGTTATGTCATTATTTGCTACTCATTTTAAGTCAGTCATTCCTTTCAACCACAAATTTTATTGAGTGCCAACAAGGTGACTTGCTGTGACCCCGGTGCTGGATACAATAATAGCCAACATTTATTGAACATTTATTATGTGGCAGGCATTGTTCTGACAGTTTTATGTGAATTACCTCATTCATTCTTTCCAAAACCTCTATGAGGTAGACAGTATTATCCCATTTTACAGGTGAGGAAACAGTTGCAAAGGGAGGTTGAATCATTTGTTCCGGGTCACTCAGCTAGCAAGTAGTAGATCTCAGATTTAAATGTGGACAGGCTGGCTTTAGAGAATATACCTGTAGCTAGTAAGTGATTTTGCCTCTGCTAAAAAAGTAAATCTATTTTATGTCATCCATGAAAACAAAATTAGGCATGGTAGATTTTGCACCATAGTATGTGATAATTTTAACAAGTGTGCCATTGAACCCATTGCTTCTCTTTAAACGTTTTTGAGTTCAGTGTAGAAAATGGCACTGGAGATTAATGTTTAAAGATCAGACTTGTCAGTCTTGACAATTACTAAGTTGTAGAGGTTTTGAAATGTGGAGGATGCAGTCAAGATATTCCAAGGAAAGAAACTGGCTGAGGTTTAGACAGTTGAACAAATGTGTCAGGGAAGCCGGTAGCCTCGAACCAGGCATGGATAATGAGGTTCTGGCAGTGTCAATATTGAGTTTCAGTAACCCTGTCACTTTTCTCAGTCCTTTCATTGTATGTCTTCCTTTAGGATTTGGGTCTTGTTTCTGCTCCCAGTTCTTGCAGGGACTGCAATATGGTTGTTGAAGGGTCGTTTACCTCACTTGCATTACCTCATCTTATTCTCATAGTTTTCAATGGTAAGAAGCAAAGATGATGTTCATTTTCTTGAAGAGTACACTGGCTTTCAGAGGTATTATGAAACTTAGCCAATAAATCATCACCAAGCAAAGGCAGGACTTAGAGCATGGCCCTATAACCTAGGATTCTGGATTATCTCTAGAGTGCCCGTCTAATCATTCCATCTTCAAAAGAAAACATAAACCCTACCTTGTCACAACTCCCTTCTTACCTCTAGACCTTGGACTGTCCTTCTGTGCTCAGATCCCATCCTCCCATGTACTCCCAAGACTGAAATTAAATTGCCACACCCAAGAGGTAACCCTATACTCCCACAAGAGTCTAAATTAGAGGAGTCTCATGTGTACACAGCCCCATAGAATCCCATGCCTGCTGCCATCATAACATTAATCACAGGCATTTTAGTTAATTGCTCTTTTTGAGACTGAGTCTTGCTCTGTTGCCCAGGCTGGAATACAATGACAGGATCTTGGTTCACTGCAAACTCCACCTGCCGGGTTCAAGTGATTCTCCTGCCTCAACCTCCCATTCAAGATTACAGGTGCTGGCCACCACACCCAGATACTATTTTTTTTGTATTTTTAGTAGAGATGGCCCTTCATCATGTTGGCCAGGCTGCCCTTGAACTCCTGGCCTCAAGTGCCTGCCTTGGCCTCCCAACGTGCTGGGATTACAGGCATGAGCCACCGTGCCTGGCCATTTGTTCTTTTTATGTGTCTTCACCCTGAACGAAGTTCTTTAAGGGCACAGATGATGACAATAATGATTTATTTTTTAATTTTATTTTTATTCCCAGTGCATAGTAGAGTTCCTGGCATAGAGAAGTTGCTCACTAAATATTTAGGATGAAAGTCTATAGTTTTAAGTTTGACAATGACTCTCACAATATTGTTATATTTGACCTTCAGCAGATGATGAATAGCTTTCACTCCTCTTGAACTTGTTACTGGCAGTGGTATACAGGGTGGGGCAGTTCACAGCAGAATACACGAGAGTGTTTGGCAAGATTGGTCCCAGCATCTGAGTTCCACCAGATTGTTGAGAGACGGAGAACTAAAACAAATGTTTCAGTACTAGCGGATCAAAACAATCCTCTTCAAATTGTGTGTACAGTGCAATGCTGTGCTGTACTGGTATTTGCAATTTTTTATAAGGATTCAGAAAAAAATACTTCATGCAGAGAAGGGTTTAAATTATTACTATAATGTCTTTATACATTTTCACCAAAAGTTGACAGCTTTAACATTTAAAGTAATTGAAATAAATAATAAATAAAATGAAATGTAGAGAAAGCATATTGCTGTTGCCTAATAAAGACTACTGTGAATAAAAAGCAATATTATTTTTTAAAAAGAAAATAATGTAGATCAAGAGTTTAACACGGTAGTAGAGATATGAAAATAATAGTAACTTCTCTTGTTTAGTAAATAGTTAACACACATTTATTTATTTATTTATTTACTGTGAGATGGAGTCTCTCACTCTGTTGTTTAGGCTGGAGTGCAGCGGCACAATCTCGGCTCGCTACAGCCTCCGCCTCCTGGGTTCAAGCAATTTTTCTGCCTCAGCCACCTGAGGAGCTGGGACTACAGGCACATGTCACCATACCCAGCTAATTTTTGCGTTTTTAGTAGAGACAGGGTTTCACCATATTGTCCAGGCTGGTCTTGAACTCCTGACCTTGTGATTCGCTTGCCTTGGCCTCCCAAAGTGCTGGAATTATAGGCGTGAGCCACCCGCACCCGATCAACATAAACTTTTAAACTTAAAACTAACTATAATGTTTACTTGATATTTAAAGCAAAAATAACCTGAAATAAACAGTAGTTATTGAAAATATGAGAATTTAATATCGAAATAGAGTATTTCTATGGAAAACATTTTGTTAGATTTTATATGTGATTGAAGGAAGAACTCTCCTCCAACCTCCCCCACCAAAAGTTTGTTTTGTTTTGTTTTTTTGCTTTGTTTTGTTTGGGACACAGTTTTGCTCTTGTCACCCAGACTGGAGTGCAATTTGGAGCAATCTCAGCTCACTGCAACCACCGACTCCCAGGTTCAAGCAATTCTCCTGAGTAGCAGGGATTACAGGCACTGCCACCAAGCCCGGCTAATTTTGTATTACTAGTACAGACTGGGCTTCACTATGTTGACCAAGCTGGTCTCAAACTCCTGGCCTCAGGGTGATCTGCCTACCTTGGCCTCCCAAAATGTTAGGATTATAGGCATGAACCACCATGCCCAGCCCAAAAGTTTATTTTTTATAAGTATCTCGAAGAAAATCAGTACTAAAGAATTTTGATTTGGATAGTCAACATCTATATAGTGTGTGCATAGCATTCTTTGTTATATTGTCTAGCTACCTGGTGTGCATGTGTGCTCACACATGTGCGTGAGTGTGTGTGTGCACATATATGTTTGTGGGAGTATGTTTTTCTTTTACTGCGAGTGTGCTAGGAATTTTCTATTTGTGCCAGCACACAGCAAAAGGCAGTTGGAAATGATGAAAGGTGTTTATTTGAAAGCTAACTCCGTCTTTCATTAACTTGTGCCCATTGTAAATTATTCGGCCTCTCTGAACCTCAGTTTCCCCATTTAGAAAATGGGAAAAGATAACAATTAGTCACAGTACACACACAGTACTTGACATAATACATAGTATACCATGTAGACATAATAAATTATAGCTGTGGATATTATCATCGTTATTCTTATTCAGTTAAATTTGGCTAATTACTCAGCAATACTTGGGCTACACTCTTAGCCCTGCCTTTATTAATCTTAAATATTAAGGATTAGACTTGACACACTTCAGCTCCTGGTATCTACGACCTTCCACACTGCCTATTTCATAGTCACCAACAATAATTATTTACTGCAATGATTCTCTAGTGCTTTGTGTTTGCAAATAACCCTTTAGTCTTATAACAACTCTATGGTGTTGATGCCACCCTGACCATTTTGCTGATTAGGAAGTTAAGGCCTAGGAAAGTAAAAAAATTAACCTGTAATCATTTGGTCAGTGCCGGAGCAGGGCTCAAATACAGGTGTGGGAGTATAAGGCTCTACCCTTCCTGCCATTCTCTCTTTGGTCTCTAAGCCAACACCAGGCTTAGCGCTATGTTGTGCAGACAGAATGTGTTATTCAAAGTAGAATATATTGGTGGGGAATGGGGTTCCAATATTAATTATTCTCAGACAAGATTAAGTTAGGCCAAGCAGAATATAGGGTCACACTGGTCAGAATATAAAAAAGGAATATCTTCAAACCCCAACATCCTTAGCAAATAGCTTGGGAGTTAGAATATAACTACAAACAAAACATTAAGTAGCATAGAAGATACAGGTAAGTGATAGCAGTTATAGCTATGCAGACAGGAAACATATATGCCTTAGGCAGAGGGATATGCTTCACTCGTTTCTAAGATCCTCCCATTTGGTACAATGCTTTGAACATAGAAGTTCAATAAATGTTTATTAAATTGAGTCAGACTTCTTTGAGTTGAAGTGTTCAGTGAAAATGAGGAAGGAAAAATTGTAGCTGAGGTTTATGCAGTCTCTTCCATTGGCTCACGGTGGCAATAGCTTGTGATTTATGTGACCGTCTGTAAATAGGCCATTGGTGTGGTTCTTTAAATATCATTGCGCATTAAAGCTACAAAGCACAATGCATACTAAGTTATGATTAATCACATTTTGGGGAATGATTGGGGGCAGAAAAGGCAGAGATAAGGAAATTAATTTCCAGTTTAAGCAAGAAATAACATTCTAAATACTGTGTTTTTTTTTTTGGAGATGGCAGATCTTGCTCTGTCGCCCAGGCTGGAGTGCAGTGGCAAAATCTTGGCTCACTGCAACTTTGCCTCCTGGGTTCAAATGATTCTCCTGCCTCAGCCTTCTGAGTAGCTGGGATTACAGGCACGTGCCACCACACCCAGCTAAGCTTTTTTTTTTTTTTTTTTTTTTGGTATTTTTAGTAGAGACAGTGTTATGCCATGTTGGCTAGGCTGGTCTCAAACTCCTGACCTCAGGTGATCTAGCCTTCTCAGCCTCCCAAAGTGCTGGGATTACAGGCATAAGCCACCATGCCTGGCTTCTTATAAATCGTATTAACCTAAACATAATTGGCTTATTTCATTAATATTGGTAGAATAGGTTCTGTGATTGAAATAATACATTGCATTCAATCTAAATGCCCCACACTGAATTCTTGAGTAAGCACAGTTATAATGTTTTGAACATGCTAGTTCATATAAAGTCTTTTATATACAACTCATTCCTGATGTCATCCCTAGGTAGATACATCACAGCGTGCTCAATGATACAATACTGTTCTGTGTTTCCGGTGAGCACAACTGGAAATTATTTTGATGTGGGAGTTGTCACACTTCATAAAATGTCTCTAAATGAATTCAAAATGATATGTATATTATCTGAGGGTGTGTCCGTTTGGTAGAAATCTAAGAGATTCACTTGGCTTCCTGGTTGATTAAGACATACATCCTTCAATTTACTGGGCTCAGGGACTGTGTCTGGGAGTATGTACAGGAAGATCCATGAGGTATTAGGACTGGTAGATGAAGAACTAATTCTGACATCTGGGGCCGGTGTTGACCACCTCTCATTGAACTCTCCGAGGCCCTCCTGCTTTGATTGTAGTCTGCAGTGATTCTCCCCAGGAAAAGAGCTTTTGGCGTTAGAAGGAAAGTATGATGTAGTGACTACAAGTTTGTACTGGAATCAAGGACGCTGATTTTAGGTTTGTTTGTGCCACTGACAAAATGGAAGTCCTTGGTCAAGTTACAGACCTTTTCTCGGCTTCTGATCCCCATCTTCAAAATTAATCCTTGGTATAAAGCATGCCTAAGGCTCTTCATGTCCCTAATAACATTTCCTTGTCTACTTTCTGCAAATATTTGCCATCTCTCTCTGAGGTAAGTGGGATCAGAAGGTACATGAGTGCACTCATCCTCATGGCTGGGTAGTAAAATCAGGAAAATTCACCACAAGCACAAAATCTTTCAAAACAAAGGCTGGTTCTCAGTTTTTACCCCTCCTTCCAAACTTTATTGTATGAAACTTTTTCCCAGTCCTTTTCCAATTTTTAGCCAACCTCAGTTGTCCAAAAACCAAGATGCTGGTAGTTTTCAAAGATCTAAAGGGTTGGAGAATTGTTAAGTAAAAAGTCAACTTCATTAACTGCAGTTTTCTGTGTCTTAGGAAAATATTTGTGTTAATTGACTAGAAAAGTTCTGCACATACATTAACATTTATTAAGAAAAAATTACATAACTGTTAAGCGACCACAAAGATTCCAAAGGCTAAGGTGGAAAGTATTCTCAACTGCCCCCTCCAATAGGAGTGAAGAATGATACTATTTTACTAACCAGTCTGTGCAATGAACTGTGGCTGGAAGATCAGACACGTCCATGTAAACACCTTGCTTAGGAGGAGAGAGAACAGTGAGGACAGCATGTTCCAACCAAACCAAAACACATTCAGATATAGAATGACCCATTCAACTGAGGATAATATGGAAACACCTCAAACACCAAGACGGTCATAGGAAAGGGCACCCAGCCATGCCTTGGCTATGGCTAATAGATTTCCTGTTAATGATTAAGTCGGAGGAATCCACGGAGTGCACGGCCTCAGTGGTTTCTCAAATCCCAGAATAAAGCATTTGCAGGTGACTCGAAGGTCTGTTAATGATCACTGAAGGTAAAAGGTGCTTGTTGACAGTTCCCTACTTTTTCTTGTGAAATTATTTAGCTCCTCTGGGATAACTATATAGAACTTTAGATAAAAATATTAAAATTCTATTTGGATGTACAATGTTTTAATGCAAATTTTTAACCATAAAACCAACCGCTCCATTCAGTTAAATTAATAGAATTACAAAAAGATGTAATGATGGCAATTAAGTCTTGAAAATGCAAATTTTATAGTCAAGGACAATTACCTCATTTATAGTATATTGGAATGGTGCCAGATGAAGGTAATTTAGATCCTCCAAGCTCACAGTTACATCGTGATGGATATCTTCATTTCATTAGTTCAACAAAGATGGGTGAGAAGTTAGACAATACATAAAAGAAGAACTAAAGAGTATTTGACCTTTATAGTATAACTAGAACCAGAATTCATTCACTAATTTATCAAGTATTTAATGAGTACCAATTATCTAAAATATTAGTGATAGACTTTTTCTGCCTTAGAGAAAAAAGTCTTTACGTTCAGCATCTAGAAAACACTGGTTTGTAGGGAGATCAGATTTCTTGAAAACCAGGACAGATTTTTGGTGCTTGGTGAGTATCTTTACGTGCAATGCAGATGACCTAATTTTGTGTCGATTGGAGTGATACCAAGTCTCCCTACAAAAGAAGAATGGGTTTTTCACTAATTATCTTCTTTTATTTGAGCCTGCTTCAAGTAATTTTTGGTGTTTTCAAATCCTGCAGCTGTGAGAGTTGGACTACCTAAATGATTACTTTTGTCATTTTAAGATTTTACTATGTACTATCTAATGCTCCATATTTTCACGTTATAATCTTGGCTGCAGTTCATTTGTACAACATCCAAAAGCTTATCTTTCCCATATTACAGGAAGACAAGTAAATTTACAATTTTTTTAAATACAGAGATTTAATAATAAGAAAGTATGTTTTAAAACACGGAGTACTATATGGTCTTAATGCAAGTTTTCTGCTTATGTTCGTAAAAAAACTACATTGCTCATGATCTTCCCTTTTGCCCTCTAGAGGGCACTAGATCACTCTCCTGGTCATAAAGGGAGTCAAATTTAAGCCCTACTTCCTGATAAAATTTCCCCTTGAGTCATTATCTCTGGAGAAAAAATTACTCCTGACTAAAGGAACCAGTGACTATGAGAAGCAGGCAGTTCAATTCTTGCCATGCTGTTTCTAAACAGAGGAAAAGCGATACCCTCAGGGGCTTTTGAAGACTGCCCAAGTTAAAACATAGCTCAGGCATTCCTAAATATGTAATGTCGGATGAATTATTTGTTTCTGTGCCCCAGTTTCCTCATCTGTAATATGGGGATAATAATAATACTTACTCTACAACATAACTGTGAAGATTTTTAAAAATAATAATATATATAAAGAAGTTAGAGACAGACACAGCCTATAGCAAGCACTATTAGTATTAGGTTTTTTTTGTTTTTTTTGTTTTTGTTTTTGTTTTTATAGCAAGCACTATTAGTATTAGTTTTTTGCAACACTTTTTTGGAATATGATCCCCAATAATGATTCTGCACTCCTGCCCCCGGATTTCTTCCCTAGTCCCTTGACTCAAGTGGGCAAGCCTTTATTAAGACCTTCTAAGAGAGATATGCAATTCCCTTACAAAGTTCAATATTGGCTTAACGTACTTTTAAAAAGGCTGATGCCATTGATTTAGTATATGTCAGAACAGAAAGTAAACGTCTTCAAAGTCAGGATGGCATAACTTTGTAGTTTTGCTTTCTTGCTCACTTTTGGATAATAAACCCCAAACCAAAATATCTAGAGTTTATTGTAACACAAGGCCATAGGAACACATACCAGACAAATGAATATACAGAAGAGATACATGGCCCTTCTTTAATCTATAGAAAATATTCTGTTTTATTTAAATGCCATATATAGTCGGAGTCATTAGAATTTTTTCATAGCAGCTTGAAGAGCCAATAATGCTTTTGAAATTCAACCTTTGTTTCTAGTGATCATGTCTGAGCCTTCGTAAGTTTACTGTGTTGGTTCATCTAGCTAGCAGTAGAACAAGAGTTTTTACAAAATATACACCCGGGTCATGGTGGTGGAAGTGATAATCCTCTATCTTCTTTCTCTCCCTGACATTTATATTTATTCATTAAGGTAAGTTTATCAAATGTCCATTTCTAATGTACAAAAATAACTGCTTTAGTAATATTCTGAAACATATATTCTGATGGTGAACTTCCAAAACATGCCTTAAGAATCAATGTAAGAATTGCTATAAATCTTTGCTTATATACATGCTCAAATAGATACTTAAAATTAGTTGTCTCTGATCCTCTCAACAAAGATATTAATTCGTCAATGAGCCAACTGATGGTGCCATAACCTCTAATAGATCTGGCTTTGCCCCAGAAGCCCATGCAGGCTGAAATCAGCACCCAACCCTTTGCCTGGATCGCACTTCTGAAGCAGTCAGATTTTCAAGTGCCTTGTAAGCATTTCAAATATATTGGATATATTGGTGTTTATGTACAGATCTGGTTTGATCATTACTAATGAACTAATCAACTAAATAACAGGTTAGATAATCAGTTGGTGGAGCCTAATAATAGAATCAGCTCTAGATGTATCTCTCGGCTTTCCCGTGGTCTGAGTTATGAACGGTATGCTACACATCAATCTTTACATACCCATTCAGAATAAATAAGCAAGGTGAAAGGAGATTCATATATTCTTTGTGATAGATAAGTCTTATGAGGTGATGACGCTATGATGGTTAATACACCCTATTCTCATAGCATTAGGATAGAATCTAAAACTTAATTGTCCTGTTCAAAAGAGGAGTAAAGCAATGCCCCCACCTAAAATGGCTTCTTATGCAAAGGCACAAAGTTTCTGGCATTAAAGGAAACAAAAGTGTATTTGGTACTCTAGCTGCTGTGTCTCAGTTGTAAAAATCTCGTCTGTGATCGTAATAGGATATTGATTAGTTTGGAAGCTATACAAAGCTGAATTGCATTTCTTGGTGGAGCAGGAAAGGTCACTGTTTGATTACTCAATAACTTTTCAAATACAAGAAATGCTATTTAAAAGTATGCCTGAATGATCGAGTTTGTACTGTAAGAGGGAAATGGGGGAAATGGTACTACTTTCATAAAGGTAGTTGGATGTTAAATTCTTGTGTCATTTTCTATTCATATATATTTAACATTCTGTACTATTTTATGTTGTAGAACATAAACCATGAAACAATTATAAATGCAATTTTACATGTTACCCATGAGATATCTAACTTAGAAGACATACAATTCACTTGTTTTTAGGCATTAATTGAGTTTGTCAGTAGGGCCATCTTATATTTAATAGCATTTATTTTCTGTGATCATAAATATAAGGTACTCTGTATTATCATAGAAACTGTAAAAAATACATAACTATATAAAGAAGATGACAAATTACCCATAATTCTGATATTCTGATTAACTTCTATTATTTCCTCTTCTTATTTATAAAACAATGCAAAACCTTATCACAGATTTACTGTATTTGCTACAAGTTATAAATTCTGGATCATTTTATAATAGTTTTAATGATAATTTCCCCCTTTTAACTCGGAATACAGTCTTATGAATAGTAAATATTCTTTAAAAAATGATTATTAATAGTTGTTACTATTCTAAATTATGGATACAGCATAAGACATTTAACTTGTTAGTTTCTCTCATAAACACCTCCCAGTTCTCCTGTTTGTGTGACCTATGGTTTTGTCAAGAGCCTTGTATAATGGACGTCAGCATCATCCTCTCCGATCCCATCACTTTCTCCTCACATTGCTGCAATTTCCTTCACTCACTTCCTCTTTTGGCATTACAAGTTTCTTTCTAATCACTGGCATGCATGCCCAAGCCTAACACTCACTATTTGTTCAAACAAGTATTCACCTTCGATTGATTGAGTACTTTGGCAATCTGATTTGGCAAAATAAAGAAACCTTATTGAGTCTGCTGTGAGGACTGGCTAACAGCATCTCAACACATTGTGAAAACTCAAAACATATTTACCAAATGTGTTAGGATGTTCTTGCTATAAATACCTGTGCCATGATAACTTATAAAGAGAACGGCTTAACTGGCTGTGGTTATGCAGGCTGTACATGTATAGCACCAACATCTGCTCTGCTTCTGGTGGAAGCTGAAGGGAGAGCAGACTTGTCACGTGGCAGAAGAGGGAGCGAGAGAGAGGTGGGAAGTGCAACATACTTTTCAACAGCCAGATCTCATGAGAACTGACTCATCACCAAGGGCACGGTGCTAAACCATTCATGAGAAATATGCCCCCATGATCCAGTCACTTCTTACCTGGCCCCATCACCAACGGTGGGGATTCCATTTCAACATGCGATTTGGTGGGGACACAGATCCAAACCATATCATCAAATATGTAGATGACCAAATGGCCAGGGGCATGTCAGAGAAGAAAGAAAGCAGTGCATATAGAGGGTCTATATGTATAGAAAGCAGTGTCTATACAGAGGGGAGAATTTGAGTAGTAGATTATGAAGACAGAAGATAAGTGGGTGATGGAAAAATAGGAAGAATACCACAGGATTGGGAAGGGGAACAGGGTGGTGGATTTGGGTGTCAGTAAAAAGCAGTGTAAAAAATAATTGATACTTTCTGCAGTACAGCCCCATTCTATGTCATGAGCAACACAGCAAAAGTATCATTCATGATTGGTACTCTCTGGCTTGTGTAACCACCCACTGAGACAAAAGACACTGCTTTCATATTAATTATTTTATTTAGGGTATTGATATCACGATATACCTACTAATGTACATTTGATCCATATGTACCTTTGAGATGTTGATACATGTGTAGCATCTGGATTGGGAGGTGCTGGACCTGCTCTTCTGTGTGTGAATCAGAATCTCCTGGAGCACTGGATTCAGGTCTAAAGTCAGACTTTTTAAGAAGGAAATAGACATTGGAGGAAATGTACCCTGGAGGATGGTCAGCAGAGGGAAGGGGACCTAAAATACAATCACCCATAGAAAGGTAAAAAGAAAGCTTGGAGAGGGCATGATCATATAGTAACTAGTAGGTGACTACTTTCAAAGGCATGCCAAGTAGAAGAGGAGCAGACTGGCTCTGAGGAGAAGAGATGTGGAAACAAAGCTGGCTCTTCAGGAAGACAGATTTTGTTTTGTTCAAAGAAAACCTAATAAGCAGTGGAAATGCTTGAATGTGCGATTGGTTCATCTTTGAGAAAGTGAGACCTTCCACATTGGAGGTGTTTAAATACACCTTGGTGAATAATTGGTGAGGATTTTGTTGTGGAGAGTCAGATATCCACTATTTATTGGAGAGAGATTATCTCTAAGATCTCTGCCAACTTTGTGATACTGTAATTTTATGCAGATCTCTGTCTAGATGGAACAGAGAAAGTAAATGCAAACTTGTACTTATGTGGCCAAAATCACTTTAACAAAAGTTACGTGTTGAAACCATTTTAGTTTTAATACTATCAAAAATTTTACTTTATCTTTCATAAGAAAACACCTGTAACAACTGTAATTTTGTTTCTTTCAATGTCAACTGTGTTTTTAGTCTGAATATAATGCATAGTTTTCTGAAAAAAAAATCTGGCTTTTTCTTTTTTTGAGACATTGGCTCTGTCACCCCGATTGGAGTGCAGAGATGTGATCTCAGTTCATTGCCACCTCCACGTCCCAGGATCAAAGGATTCTTGTGCCTCAGCCTCCCAAGTAGCTGAGATAACAGTCATGTGCCCCTACACCTGGCTAATTTTTGTATTTTTAGTAGAGACAGGATTTATTTAGTAGAGACCATGTTGGTCAGGCTGGTTTTGAACTCCTGGCCTTTTGTGACCTGCCCACCTTGTCCTCCTAAAGTGCTGGAATTACAAGAATGAGCCACAACACCTGGCCAGAAATCTTAATTTGTAAGTGCTAAGATATATCAGTGAAAATGTCCCTACCCTTGAGTCACTTATACACATAATGCATTTAAATTGTGAAAAGGACTGCTTTGGAAGCACAGAGAGGTAGACCTAATGAAACCCAGAGGAGGAAGGGAGTTTATGGTGGACCTCTCCCAGAGTTGGGTCTTAAAAGCATGAGTAAGAGCTAGGTGAGTGAAAAAGAGTGGAGGGCTAAAGAAAGTTCCAGGCAGGAAGAAGAGTATGCAAAAGAGAAGCTGTAGAGAGTTTTCAGGTCCCTGCAAATAGGTTAGCAGAGCTGAAACTTACATTAGAGGTGGGACAGGGGAGGATGAGACATAATCAGATAGAGGAAGACTTTTACGCTATTCTAAGAAACTTGAATTTTATACTTTATGTACCTGGAAGCCATTGACATGAACAAGGGAGATTTTACTGTAGCTCCAACACTGACATTTGATATAAACCTTTAAATGAACCAAGAATTTAGGCAAAGAAACCCACTAGGAGGCTACTGCAATAGCTTCAAGAAAGATCTTCAAAACCCAAGTTGGGCAGTGGTAATCTGTATGAAGAGAATGTGAAAGAATTAAATATTTTTAATATAAAATCATTGGTCACCAATATTGGTTGACATTATTAAGCAGTAGAGAGATGTAGAGTCAGTGACGACTCCAGATTTCTTACTTGGGTGACTCTGTTAGACCCACCAATTGTGATAAGGAGCGTAAGATTAAGAACACGTTTTGGGGAAGGAAATGGATTTATTCAAATTTGGACTTACTAACTTTCAAGTGCTTTGGAAACCTTTAAGTAGTTATGTCAGGCAGGCAGCTGGATATGAAGATTTACATCTTAAGAGAATGATTCTGCTTGAAGGTGTAAATCAAGTTTTATCTACATGTAAATAATAGCTAAAGCCATGAGTTTCTCCAGGGAGAAAAAAATATAGAAAAAGAAGTGGGCTGAGGGAGAAATCAAAAGAAATCACATGTTAAAAATCATGAGCCAAGAAGGAAAAACTTACAAAGGAATAAGAGAAAGAGTGGTGGGAGAAATTGGAGAATAAAAAAAATCTGATATAAAATCAAGGGAATAGTTCCATTGAGGGTTAATCTACAGTAATAAGTGAAATTGACAGTCTAGCACTAAAGACCTAAAAGTACCATTGACTCTGAGAATTCAGTGATTGCCTTAAGGAGACTGGTTTACATGGATTTGCAGCTAGAAGAAACATTGCTATGTTGACTATCTGATGAGAAACAGGAAATTAAAGCCCTTAATTATAGAATTCCTCCTCTCTCCATGTTTGAGAAGTTTGTATGAGAAAAAGAGCAGAGAAGGGGCTCAGTTCGAAGGAAATCCAAGATGAAGGGAACAGTGGTGTTTATATTACTTTGTTTTTTGTTTTAGAATGGGAAGTATTTCAGAGTGTCTCTAGATCCTAAGAAATAAGATCTAGCAGAGCAAGAAGGGTGAAGTCAAGGAAAAGATACATGATAACATACACAAGGTGGCATTGCCTCTGAAGAGCAGAAGGGAAACCACACTTTCTCCAACTCCTGTGCTCTGTGCTCTAATTCAGCTTACTTACTCACTACAGGTAGATTAGCACATGTGTGTCAATGTGTGTGTTGATAAAGTACTTATGTTTCTTTTGGCGAGTACCTGGGACTGAATAAAAAAATTTCAAGTTTATCACTTACCAAAACTCTTAGCTATAAATCTTCAGATGCAGGGATTTTAAAAAATCTTTGTTTTTCTTTAAAGTACGACATTAAAAAACAACACTGAAGATAATTTTTTATCTTTTCTTCAGTATTAAATATTTTTGTCACCTGCATAAAATCCCTAAGCCTTACTCCTTTTACTTCTAGAGCAGTGAAGCTGCAAAATCTTGCTTCCAAGATTAATTATACCACAAATGTGAGTTCACATATAATAAACATATACAGTGGCAAGAATAATAAAGAGAATTAACCAGAAAAACTTTCTTGCAGTGAGTGGGCTCTTTCTATTCTTATTATAAACATCTATACTGTAAGGAGAGAATACCAAGTTTATAATCACAAATTTGAGAATATTCTTTTTTAAAAGGATAGAAATAGAAGTTTTGTGAAAATTGAAAATAATGGCTCTATGCAGAAACCTGGATACGGTGAATAAAGTGGAATCTGGACTTCAACAACAAGGACTTCTTTATTATGTCTTTTAAATGTTTTTAATTATGTATGTAATATGTGAATTTATTTTTGTATCAGCTTTCCATTTACAAACAGCCCCCATCAATTCATGTGTATGTACAAACTCATTACGAATCAATGAATTTCATTTCCTATTTAGTTTTCACTGAGTCCTTTCTGTTTACACGATTAGGCTGATGTAATGATTTTCTCTACAAAAATGGTATAGTGGGCTATGATTTTCTATTACCATTTCTCCCTCCTTTCTTTGTATGGAACTCTTTTTTTTCTTAAAATCTTTTGGCTAGGGGAATCTACCAGTCTGGCAGACTTTATTTTTAAACAGTTGCAAATAGTTAAACCATTTGTAGAATTGGATACCCCTGTACAATGGTGTATACTTTTAATTTCATTTACATGTGTGGAAGTCAGTTCACCTTAGAAGAATATAGTGGGTACCTGTGAGGGAAGACCCAAGCCAATATGAAATCAAAATACCCAACTGCATCCTTAAAATTTAAGGTGCTCTGCACTCTTCATGACTTCTGTAAACTTTTCATCATATCTCTTTCTTTAAACTGACTTTATTTTTACTTTTATTTTCTTTGAGACAGAGTCTTGCTCTGTCATCCAGCTGGAGTGCAGTGGCCCGATCTTGACTCACTGCAGCCTTTGCCTCCTGGGTTCTAGCAATTCTCCTGCCTCAGTTTCCTGAGTAGTTGGGACTATAAATGTGCACCACCACATCCAGCTAATCATTTTTAGTAGAGATGGGGTTTTGCCATGTTGACCAGGCTGGTCTAGAACTTCTGGCCTCATGTGATTCGCCCATCTCAGCCTTCCAAAGTTCTGGGATTACAGGTGTAAGCCACCATGCCCAGCTTTTTAAAACTGACTTTAAATATTGATCCTATTTGTGAGAACAAGGATACTAACCTAGCCACATCTAAATAAAGATATTTTGTAAATAATTTGATAAGGAAGAGACTGTACAACATATAATAATTATTATATAACAGAAACAGTTTCATTTTAATATTTATGTAATAAAGATAACCCTCTAATTTGGACAATATTTTTTGCTTTTAGGTAATTAATTTTCAAAACATCCTTTCAGTAAAGGATCTGGTAAACACTATCAACTTTTCCTGACCAGCCACAGCAATTTGCACATCTTTTTATTGTAGCATTATCATATTATATAAGAAATAATGTTTAAAAGTTTATCTTTTCGTCTGGACCATGAAATCCTCAGGAATAGGGGTTGTGTTTTACTCATACTTGTCTTTTCATTAACTAAACGGACCATGTTTAACCACCCCCCTTTCCATCTCCTTCAGATTCCAATACAAGACTAGACAATGTGGAGTCCTGAGAGCTAAGAATAGATGAGGATATGGGATGACCAGCAACAACCAGAGAGAAACAGAGCCAGAGCGTAAGGGTCAAGTATGTTCAAGGAGGAATGAGAGTTAAATCTAGACAGAAACCACATCCATTTGTTAATTGCACTGAGCAAGTGTGGGGACAATAATGGGAGCTGAAACAAGAGGCTAAAAATCGCCCTTAATCTGATGGGCACAATTTATTCAGCTTCCAGTGAATATAAAGCAGGCAGAAAAACGTGTAAAGGAGAGACAGGCCTAGCCTTTCTGCCTACATCTTTCTCCCATGCTGGATGCTTTCTGCCCACAAACACCAAACTCCAGGTTCTTCAGTTTTGAGACTTGAACTGGCTCTCCTTGCTGCTCAGTTTGCCGACAGCCTATTGTGAGACCTTGTGACCGTATAAGTTAATACTTAATAAACTTCACTTTATCTTAATTAGTTCTGTCCCTCTAAGAGAATCCTAATACAGATTTTGGTACCAGGAGTGGGGACCAGAACAGAAGGCTCTGCAACAGGTCCAGGCTGCTGCGTAAGCTGCTCTGCCACTTGGGCCATATGACCCACTAGATCCAATGGTGCTTGAGGTGTCAGTGGCAGACAGGATGCTGTTTGGAGCCTTTGGCAGGCTCTCATAGGTGAATCACAGCAGAAGACTCTAGGAGTTTGGAGGAAGGCCCTGCCATCTTTGCAGATAACTGTTCTCCTTTTGAGAGACAGCTCTTGGCCTGTTACTGGGCTTTGGTGGAAACTAAACGTTTGACTATGGGTCATCAAGTCAAGATGCGACCTGAACTGCCTATCATGAACTGGGTACTTTCTGACCCATCTAGCCATCAAGTGGGTCATGCACAGCAGCATTCCATCATCAAATGGAAGTCGTATATATGGGATCAGACTCAAGCAGGTCCTGAAGGCACAAGTAAGTTACATGAGGAAGTGGCTCAAATGCCCATGGTCTCCACTCCTGCCACCCTGCCTTCTCTTCCCCAGCCTGCACCAATGGCCTCATGGGGAGTTTCCTATGATCAGTTGACAGGAAGGGAAGACTAGGGCCTGGTTCACAGAAGGTTCTGCATGATATGCAGACATCACCCAAAAGTGGACAGCTGCAGCACTATAGCCCTTTTCTAGGACATCCCTGAAGGAAAGCAGTGAAGGGAAATCTTCCCAGTGGGCAGAACTTCTAGGCACTTTTCCCTCCTAGGCATCCTGGACTGTGATGGGAGGGGCTGCCATGAAGATCTCTGACATGCCCTGGAGATATTTTTTCCATTGTCTTGGAGATTAACCTTTGGCTCCTTGTTACTTATGCAAATTTCTGCAGTCAGCTTAAATTTCTCCCCAGAAAGCAGTGGATCTGTTTGTGCACTTTTCATAGAAGGATAAATAACCAGATGTGCAATTATATACTGATTCATGGGCTGTAGCCAATGGTTTAGCTGGATGGTCAGGGACTTGGAAGAAGGATGATTAGAAAATTGGTGATATAGGTACACATGTGCCAATGTGGTTTGCTGCATTCCTCTCCATCACCTATATCTGGCATTTCTCCCCATGTTATTCCTCTTCAACTCCCAATCCCCTTCACATGTACTCCAAAACCTAAAATGCAATTAGTATATATAAAAGAAAATTGGTGACAAAATAAATCAGAGGAAGAGGTATGTGGAAGGACTTCTCTGAGTCTAAAACTGTGAAGATATTTGTATCCCGTGTGAGTGCTCACCAACAGATGACCTCAGTGGAGGAGGAGTTAATAATCAAGTAGATAGGATGAACCATTCTATGGCTACCACTCAGTGTCTTTCTGCAGCCACCCGTCATCACCCAATGGGCCCATGAAGAAGTGGTCATAGTGGCAGAGATGGAGGTTACTCATGGGCTCAACAAACTTGGACTTCCACTCAACAAGGCTAATCTGGCTATGGCACTGCTGATGGCCCAATCTGTCAGCAACAGAGACCAACACTGAGCCCTTGATATGGCACCTTTCCTCAGGTTGATCAGCCAGCCACCTGGTGGCAGGTTGATTATATTGGACCTCTTTCATCATGGAAAGGGCAGAGGTTTGTCCTCACTGGAATAGAAACTTACTCCAGATATAGGTTTATTATTCTGCACACAGTACTTCTGCCAAGACTAATATCCGTGGACTCACAGAATGCCTTATCCATCATCATGGTATTCCACTCAGCATTGCCTCTGACCAAGGCATTCACTTCATGGCTAAAGAAGTGTGGCAGTGGGCTTTGCTCATGAGATTCACTGATCTTACCATGTTCCCCATCATCCTTAAGCAGCTGGATTGATAGAATTGTGAAATGGCCTTTTGAAGTCACAATTACAAGGTTAACTAGGTGACAATACTTTTCAGGGCAGAGGCAAAGATCTCTGTAAGGCCATAAATGCTCTGAATCAGTGTCCAATATATGGTATTCCTTCTCCCGTACCCAGGATTTGCAGGTCCAGAAGTCAAGGGTGGAAGTGGAAGTGGCACCACTCACCATCACCCCTAGTGATCCATTAGCAAATTTTTTGCTACCTGTTCCCATGACATTACATTCCGCTAGCCTAGAGGTCTTAGTTCCAGAGGGATGAATGCTTGGGTGATTGACATGGACTATCAAGATGAAATCAGTCTACTACTCCACAACAGAGGTAGGGAAGAGTACAGGCCCTGTGGCCTTGCAGGATACAGACTCCTCCCAACTGCTTTCAAAGGCTAGCATTGAGCATTGAGCATCTTCAGCTTTTCCAGGTGCATGATGCAAGCTGTTAGTGGGTCTACCTCCACTACCTTCTGGAGGATGGTGGCCCTCTACTCACAGTTCTTCTAGGCAGTGCCCCAGTGAGGATTCTGTGTGTTTGTGTTAACCCCATATTTCCCTTTTGCACTGTCCTAGCAGAGGTTCTTTATAAAGGCTCTGCCCTGAAGCAAACTTCTGCCTGGACATCCAGTCATTTCCATACATCCTTTGAAATCTAGGTGGGGATTCCCAAACCTCAATTCTTTTCAGTGCACCTGCAGAACCAATACTCTGTGGAAGCCACTAAGGCTTGGGGCTTATACCCTCTGAAACGATGGCCTGAGCTGTATCTTGGTACGTTTTAGCCATGGCTGTAGCACCTGGGATGTAGTCCACAAAGTCCCATGGCTACACATAACCAGGTGCCCTGGACCTGGTCCAGGAAATTTCTGCAGTCAGCTTAAATTTCTCCCCAGAAAATAGGTTTTTCTTTTCTACTGCATCATTCAGGCTGCAAAATTTCCAAACTTTTATGCTCTGAGCTTTATTGCTTAGAAATTTCCTCCATGATATACCCTAAATCATCTCTCTCAAGTTCAAAGTTTCACAGATCTCTAGGGCAAGAGCAAAATGCTTCCAGTATTTTTGCTAAAACATATCAAGAGTGACCTTTACTCCAGTTCTCAACAAATTCCTCAACTCCATTTGAGACCTCCTCAGCCTGGTCTTGGCTGTCAATACCACTATCAACATTTTAGCCAAAGTCATTCACCAAGCCTCTAGGAAGTTCCAAACTTTTCCACATCTTTATGTCTTCTTCTGAGCCCTTTAAATTATTTCAACCTCTGCCTGTTACCCAGCCCGAAAGTCGCTTCCACATTTTCAGGTGTCTTTACAGCAGTGGCCCACTCTCTGTAGCACCAATTTACTGCATTAGTCCATTCTCATGCTGTTGACACACGATTTTTCTTGGTCACCTGGCCAACTGAGAATCTCCATTGCCGGCAATATCCCACTGCTACCTGGGACTCACCTGGCCCCAGGCCTGCTGCTAGAGGAGCCTTATCCACTCAGTCCGATGGTGTTATAACTTGTACCTGTATTTGGTGGTTCCCAAGCTCTTGTCCCATGTCCAAGAAGAATGAGGATACACTTATAATTCAAAGGATGAGGATTGGTGAAGAAGAATTTTATTGAGTGATGGAATAGCTCTTAGTAGAGAGAGGACACCGGGTGTGATTTCTCTTCCAGTGTGGCCAAGTCCAGGGCTTTTATGGGCTAAGCGTAGGAGAGTGTGTGCTGATTGTTTTGTGGGTATGCAAAAAAGGTTAATGTGAAGACAACACTTAAAGGTGGGCACAACAGTGTAGAAAACCAATTAGGAAAGGGTGGGTATATGCAAAATAGGTGAAGATTGGGGACCAATCAGAGGAAAGCACACCAAATGAGAAGACAGGTTCTCAATCTGGTCTGTGGATCTACTGGGACTTGTAGATAGGCTTTAAACTGTCTTAGGCTTGTAGCCAGGCTTTAAACTGTCAATGGTGATAGGAAACAGTTCTGAGCAAAGAGGATAAAGCCCCTTATAAAACCATCAGATCTCATAAGAACTTACTTACATCAGGAGAACAGCAGGGGGGTAATTCAATTATCTCCCACCAGGTCCCACAACACATGGGGATTATGGGATCTACAGTTCTAAATGAGATTTGGTGGGGACACAGTCAAACCATATCACACACATATGTGCACACACATGCATGCACACCCACACATAAAGGAAAATATTGACGTAAGGAAGCTATGATTCCCTGCTTATATTAAGATATGTAAGACCTGTTGGCACAATTTATGGGGCCTTCAATGCTTTTCCTTGTCTGATCCAAGTCCAGGACCTCTCCAGGTTTATTAATGATAATGGTTATCATTATTATCTTTATTATTATTGACTGATAATGGCAGCGACTATGAGATAAGCCTGTTTGCCCAAGATGCCATGGAAAATTATGTATAAACCTAGTAATATTCAACATTGACTTAGAAAGAAGTTCCTTGTCGATAACAAGGGATGATTTAGTTATGAATTTGATTTGAAAAGTCATTAACATATACATATACTATGAGTAGGCAAATATTCCCAAAGGGTCCTGTAGAGGTAATGCAATTTTTGTTCTGAGGCATGAGGAGGCAGCCAGATAACTGATGTCATTTTCCTTATCGCTTTCTCAGGAAGGCTAAACAGCATTCTATGCACTCTTCTGGGTTAATTTATTAAAGGTTTTATGGAGAAAATGGTGGGAATTCAGGAACCACTGGAATAATTGGAGGGAGAATTTGCAGAATAAGGCTGCAGCCCACACACAGAGGCACAGAGAGCAGAGGTAAGAATGAAAAGAACAGACAAAAGACCTCACCTAAAGAATGATGACGATGGGTAAGGAGTGTGCTATTTTGTATAAACTTTAAATATAATGCTTTTATTATACCAAGGAAATAGATAAACTATTACAGATAGCTGACTACAGGTGTTTATGATTAGCACAGTACTCAGCTCTCATTTTCCTGAATTCTACCCCATTCTAAATAAACCTGGATTGCTTTCATTCTCATTAGCATCATAGAACTCATTCATATTGAAGAGCCTATTAAGCCACTCAGATAGATGTTACTTCTAGATCTTACATCTTCTGAGCCATTTGCACAGAGTGAGGATTTGATGTTCCCTAACTAGGTAATAGGATTACTATATTTTGAAATGGTCCCTTAGGGACAATCCTTATGCAGTTTCCTGTTTCCTGTCAGGATGGTTTAACCTATACGGTGAAGAGAAGGGTTGCAGCAGCTTTAAATATTTAAAAATAACGCTTATTTGAGCTGCATAAAGTAATTGCTATCTGCAGCAGAGAAAGCATAAGTCATGTGCCGTTTTTTACATGAGAAACCTTCAAGAGCTGCTTTTGTCACTTGTTTGTATTATTTTTAAATGCCTTCCAAATGGATATAGTTTACAAAGGCTTGGAAAACATAACATTTACCTATGGAGAGGACTCTAACCAAGGCTTCTCAACCTCCCCTTGTTTGCTGGGCCTGGCTTTTTGGTCTTCTTGCAGGATTTTAATGAGCAGGGAATTATTCACAATTAATGATAGCCAACCACTACAGTGGGGAATATACACTTATAAAATTATGACAAATAGCCACAACATGTGATCAGAGTATACAAATTACACCATAAGCAGAAAGTAGTTATGCTTGATTGGAGCAATTAAATGTTTTCTTTTTTAAAAAACTCCAGTGAGAATATTTTAGAAAATGGCTTTTTAATCATCTGTAGAACTGTTAAAATTATTGTCTCCTAATAGTTGTAAAGTATTCCATGTTTAGAATTAACTGTAATCCCTTTGCATAGCCATGGGATTCTTCCCCCAGAAACCTGTTTATTTGAAACTTACTTTTAATCACAGACTTACCATCAACTCCTTCTCACTCTAAAGGAAATGCCAATATTTTTCTAAGATTAGAAGGGAAGACACTGGGCTTCCATGAATGAGTAGGAATTACATAGTCTGCATAGCCAGATCAGGAAAAATAAAATGCTAAACAAATATGCTTGTTATCCTGCCACTGGACTTTCCCCAACAGATCAGAACATGGTCAGGTGCTGGATGAAGTTCTAATGACCTCCTAAAAAGTAACTAGGTTACTCTCCAGGGCCACTATGGAACGAAGCCAAGGAAGCCACCTGGTCTCACTGAGGTTAGATTGTGGAACCTGGGAAACCAGTGAGAAAAGGAGGGTAATGAAGAGAAGATGTTCCCATTGACTTCTGTTTTTTTCTTTCTTTCTTTGTTGGGGAGTAGGAAGAAGGGCAGGAAGAGCCATTAACAGGTAGGGCCAAGGGGAAATCTGTTGTCTCACTAGGATCCAGAAAAATTGTCTGACCTCTACAGAGACTGGGCCATTTCCTCTTTTCTGCTCAGTTTTGCAGTTTGGAAAAGTTTAGGGAATGTACCTGAATGGATCTTATAGCCTTGAAGAATGTTAGGGGACACTGAGAAGCAGAAATAGGTAGGCATGCCCAGTAAGTACCTAGTCCTAGTCAGAGAGAGGGAAAGCACCTGTAGGATGTAGATTGGGTTCTGACCGCGGATGTGCCAGTGCCATGAACATTCAGGCACAATGATCAGGATTTTGCAGAAGTGCTGGGTATCTTCATTAAGAAAGGAAGGCATGGCTGGGCACGGTGGCTCATGCCTATAATCCCAGCACTTTGAGAGGCCGAAGCAGGTAGATCACGAGGTCAAGAGATCGAGACCATCCTGGCCAAAATGGTGCAACCCCATCTCTACTAAAAATACAAAAATTAGCTGGGCATGGTGGCGTGCACCTGTAGGCCCAGGTACTCAGGAGGCTGAGGCAGGAGAATTGCTTGAACCCAGGAGGCGGAGGTTGCACAGAGCGGAGATTGTGTCATTGCACTCCAGCCTGGTGCCTGGCGACAGAGTGAGACTGTCTTAAAAAAAAAAAAAAAGAAAGGAAGGCATTCGTACAGCAATATTTTTAGCTCAGTAGTGTCAGCCATATCTTTTTCATAGCAATGGGCTGATAAGCTTTTATACTATTTGTTTGTTGTTGGTTTTATAATTATGTTAAAATTTGAGAAACTTTTTGTAACTATATATATATATTTTTTTTTCTTGCAGAGCTTGGAAGGCTCCCTGAAGATGCTGAATGAAGAAACTTGATCTGTGAATATATACCTGTGCTACAGGATTTTATATTAGGATTTTGGCAATGATGGTCAAATGCTTCTGAAGTACCCAGTTTAGTCAAGCAACTAATAAAAGCTTGATTTTTTTTTTTTTGAGGATATATGAAGCGATAGGCAAAGTGTTTTACTTGTACTAACACATTTAATCTCTACAACAACTGTTTTCATAATAGCTTACAAAATAAGAAAATTAAGGCTCAGAGAGATAAAATGAGTTGGTTGTGATTAAAAATCAAATATTAGATAGCACCTAGACTGAAGCAAGCTCTATCTGATTATGATATCAAATTTGTACTAAGAAGATATTTCTTCTGGCTTAATAGTGTCTTTTTTATTTAGGGATAAAATATTACCACAGAGGTAAAATATAAGGGGAAAAAATAACATCTAACTTAATTTTACATTGTTAGTGCACTCAAAAATCTTTTTTAAATTTCATTGTCTTGCCATTATAATCGTTTTTTTAAAAATTATACAATTGTTATTTAAACTATGGTAATATGCTTTTCTAGATCTTTCATATATACAAACCACATTGATTCAATTTTACAGTCACTCTTTAACATGAATTTTCATAATTCCATTTACCTCTCATGGCATTCCCTTACTTGTTGCCTTATTCGTTTATTTAATTAGAGTAGTACTAACAGAAGAACCTCACTTCTGTGTAAAAACATGTCTCACCTTGATTATTTGGGAATGTACACACTTTGCCCAGATTTTATTTCTTGAATGTTCTCTCTATGTTCACAGGAAGATAAAGCTTGTCAAATACCCTTGGACACGCAGCCACTCCCTCCCCACCAACCCCTACTTGAAGTAACACAGCTTCTGGGAAAAATCTACAGTGGATTCATCATGGGTGATCCTTCTTCCTGAATTTTCAGATACTCCTTTCCTTGTCTAGGTGATAGGGCTTGAAGAGATGTGTCTGTTGCAGAGTTAACAGCCTTTTTCAGATGCATGGAAAGAAGCTATTTATTTCACCCAAGATATGTCTATGTATAACCACCTTAGGAAAGCCGATTTACCTTTTGGAATGAAAATCAACTTTCATGGCTTCAAACTCACACAGTGCTGACTATAAAGTCTATGAGGTAAGGATTCTCGCCAACTGCTATAGATTACACAGACTTATTCCTTGTCCCTGCGATGATTCCTTTACTTTCCAGCAACCTTATAGCCTGCAGGTTTCTAAATTGAGCCTAGGTCTTCATATCATGTATAACTAGTAATGCATTCATTTAGCCAGATTCAAGGGGTCTATGACTTGAGGCAGAACTAGAAAAATTTCCAGAACAGATGACTTCTACCATACCAAATAAAAATACTTGATCAAATTAACTAAAGGTAATCCTATTATCCACTGAAAACCTGGGTATCTAAACCCAGGAGAGGTCCTGCTGTTAAGATGCCAAAACTTGAAATTTAGAAAACAGCAAATGACTAAATATTCTGTAGATCCATAGTTTTATTTCCCAGTTCTCATTTACATATTTAATTGTTTCCAGTAAGACTCTTCACAGCAGAAATAGAAAGACAACTTGTGTGAGTGCCCTGATGTGTGGCATCATCTGAAATTCACACAGAATCTTCCTTTACCTGCTGTGCTTAATTTCAGTATGTATTTCTATGATTAATTTTGTTTTCCTACAGTACATCAGACTGTTCTAAATCGTTTGTGTTTGGCATTTTATGCTGTGGATTAAAGTGGACTTGCGATTCCTAAGAATCAAGCTGTCCTTGAATCTGAGTTATAGACAATCACAGAAGACCACAGAGCCTGATGCTTCACCTGAGATTCACACTCACATTCACTCCTGGAATCCTTCAAGAGCATTCAGGGAATCTGTGAGCCTGGATGGGAAAAATTACTTGATATTTCTGGTCACTAATAGAAATGTTTAGCGTTTCCTTTTAATATGTCTAGAAAACCATGGTAGTAAAACTAGTACTCACAATTTTGTCACTAGAGGAGATCACAGGTGTTTTTCATACCACATTATTGCACACATCCTGGAATATGATTTATGTCCATCACTCATCAGCCCTCTGTCATCCTGGTAGTTATTAAATCTACCACATGATCTCATTATTTAATATATTGATAAGAAAGTGTGTGCATTACTCTACAAATTCCCTTACATTTTGATAACTTTATGTTAATATAATCAGTTTTCTTTGTACTCTTATTTTATTTTGTACCTTTAAAAAATGTTGTTCTGGCCAGGCATGGTGGCTCACGCCTGTAAACCTAGCACTTTGGGTGGCCGAGGGGGTGGATCACCTGAGGCCAGGAGTTCAAGTCGAGCCTGACCAACATGAAGAAACCTCGTCTCTACTAAAAAGACAACAAATTAGCTGGACGTGGTGGCAGGCATCTGTAATCCCAGCTATTTGGGAGGCTGAGACAAGAGAATCACTTGAACCTGCAAGGTAGAGGCTGCAGAGATCGCACCATTGCACTCCAGCCTGGGGGACAAGAGCAAAACTCCATCTCAAAAAAAAAAAAAAAAAAGGACTGCGAGTAGATCCACAGACTTCGACAGATTGCTGAAGAAGTCTGTGACTCAAGAAGAGTTAAAAACTCTTACTGCAGGTTACATAAAAAGTTTACATCACTATAAAGTTTTAGTATCAAAATGGAAAAAAAAAATGTTTTTACTTTCTGTTCTGCATAGCTTCTAGCACATCAGGGTTTCATTAAAATTCATTATTAGATCTATATGTTTCCATAAGATATCTTCATATTTCTATGAAATGTTTCTGTAAACATCATTTTATCATTTCATTTTAAGAACTAATTAAGCACTCAATATGTGTTTGCTCTCAAACCAAGGGCTGAGAAAAATACAAAAGTAATGTAATTCATGGTCTCTGCTCTCAAAGACACTGCAATCAAGCTGAGTGGATCAGGCCATGACTTACAAAACAACTGGAGAATAATCATGTTCGAAATACTCAGGTGTTAACAATAAGTGCAAAAGATGTGTTCAGAAAAATTAAAAGACACGTGAATGGATGCCAGACGCTGCCAAAACTTGAGTGGAGTGCAGAGGCTTGGGCTGGGAACTGCAGAATGGACAGAATTCCAGTAGCCAGAGGAGATACAGCCTTCAAAGCAGGATAAAGACAACAGTCAGAGGCTGGACTGGAATGGTCATACTCTGTGTCCTTATCCTGCTTTATTTTTCTTCATAGCTCTTAAAACAACCAGGCATACTTGTATCTAATTATAATATGTTTCCAATTGAGATGTATGATCAGGATCTTTGTTTCCCTCTCTGGTGCAGGCACAACACAAAGGAATAGTGCCACCTGGTACATAGTAGATGCTTGATAAACATTTGTTGAAGGAAGAAAAGAGCAAGACAAAAATGAGAGAAGAGATGGAGAGAAGAAGGGAAGATATGAGAAAGAGAGGGGGGTGGTGAATGTATGAGCTGAGAAAACTGAAGAGAACAGTCTAAATAGAGCAAGGCATGTGTGCTAGAGAAGGTGAAAATACATATGGAGTGGTTAATACTAACAACACCCCTAAGAGAAGTAATCTTTACAACCAGTAACTGGAGCCAATCTAAAGTAAAGGAGCTACATGGCATTCTATGTAATGAGCTCATTTAGAGCTAAGTACCTAATTTAGGTCTGAAGACATAGCAGGGACTCAAGAAATGTCAGCTCTTCCTTCTTGCTATTTACATGTTTAAGTTTTAAGGCTCAAGCCTTACTTTAATCGTAAGAAGTGTTTCATTACATTTGTTTATACGTTTTCTAGAGTAAAAGTCCTTTGCTCTAGAAAACCTTTACCATATAGAATCTTCATATCTGGCTTATTCTGTTATGTTGCACATTAGTTTATTAGAGTTTCTCAGGTTTCTATAGTGGCTCATGCAATACTTTATTGACCACTTATAAAGACACTAAGATCCAGGCATAATATTTAGCTCTTCTTAAGATGAGAAATTCAATCTGATAAATTGTTGGAGTTGTAGAACTCTTGGATATTATCCAATCTAATCCCTTAAATACAAAACAAAAATTTACAGAGGCGAAACATTTATCTAACTAGAACATAACTTCACTGGTTCACAGAACTGCTTTTTCTCCCCCATTCTCTGCTGGTATCTTGAGTAAACTTTCACCAGTGTTACCTCAAAGTGTCACTATTTTAGCTACTCATTTAAGTGCCTGGCATATATATCATAAATATTCAATTAATATTTTTGAATTAAAGAAAAAGAAAGAAGGATGAACAAATAACTGGATTACCTTTACCATTTTTTGGTGTAAGATCATTTGTCAATTCTACTATAGAATTTGTTATCCCTCATGTAAGTGCTTATATTCACAGGAGCTAGCAATAACTGTTCTTTACACATTATTTTATAAGGAAGAGAACATAATTTAATCTTCAATTTTAAGAGATTAAAAGTTAAACTTTATAAATATGTATAATGAAGCCCCTCTTATAATTAAAAGATAAAAGGCATAGAGCGAAAATGAATAATGGTTTGGTATAAGAGAAAGATCATATAATTTGAAATTTAAAAGATTTTCTTAAATCTTTTAAATCAGGCTGTCACCAGGCTGGAGTGCACTGGCATGATCTCAGCTCAATGCAACTTTTGCCTCCCAGGTTCAAGCGATTCCCCTGCCTCAGCCTCCCGAGTAGTTGGGACAACAGGCATGCGCCACCATGTCCAGCTAATTTTTCTTTTTTCCTTTCTTTCTTGATTTTATTATTATTATTATTATTATTATTATTGTATTTTAGTAGAGATGGGGTTTCACCAAGTTGGCCAGGATGGTCTTGATCGCCTGACCTAGTGATCCGCCCACCTCAGCCTCCCAAAGTGCCGGGATTACAGGCGTGAGCCACCGTGCCCAGCCTAAAAGATTTAAGTGTATGTACTAACTCCATTTGTTTTACCCCTTCCACCCCAGTTCTGTTACCATAGAAAAGGCGCAATGCTAATGTGTTCACCACCTGTGATGCAGAATTGTTTTGAGGCATGAATGAGCTAATGCTTGGGAAGTACTGAAAGTGGGGCATGTCATACATATGAAGAGTAGTTGTTGCTTCCCATAATTTCCCAAGGTACCATATAATGACCCTGGGCTATGTGTAAAGATTAACCTTGTATCTGGCAGAATTACATAAATAATTGTCATTCACTAGACTCTGGGACACTGACCTAAAGTTAATTATTTGTATTTTTCTCTAATAGGGACTTAACATCTTACCCAAGTCACCTTTCTGGTCCCTTGATAAACTATATAAGGGAAATTATTAATGATGGCAAGAGAAAAGAGTTTAGAATTAATTCTAAAACTTGAAAACTTGGACCAAAAGCAAAATTCCAATATGTGAGGATAAGAAATTGAAAACCAAGGATTTTCTTCAAAGAGAGCATTAATATGTTTTATATGTTACTGTTTCTTCGACTGCAGTCCTGAAAATGCAGGATTTGGGACTTGAAAATCGATACGGGGCAGGATGTGCAGATAGGAGTTGTCTGTAAATGCCGGCATCTTAAACTACTCTATGAGAAGAAGCTACAGCATCTCAGTCCAGCTTCTGCCTTTCATCATGTCAACTCCTTAGGCACACGTGTGCGGGAGCACATGCGCATGTGTGGGAAAAGCTTTGGAAGAATTTACAACTGCAGGTCGTCTGATGAATGAAGGCATTAGAATAGCAGATGTAGAGTAGTATGGAGCTAGAAAGTGAAAAGCTAAGCAGTGCCTTGGAGTGCCAGGAAATGGGACCAACATGGTGAAAGCCATCAAGGTGCCTGGGCTATGAATGTTTTAATGTACAGTAAAGCATTTTGATAGCTGCCTTGAAAAACAAAAGGAAAGAAAGAAAAAGACTCGTAATGTTTGCAAGAGTTTCCCGAAAGCTTCACTGAAATATCGCCAGCAGCTAACGAATGGGGAAAGGGTCAGTCGCCGTCAGTGGTGTGGATAGAGGCGCTTAACGACTGTGGCAAATAGCGCGGCAAGTGAGAGGGGTCAGGTGCAGTGCGGGGCCGCAGCACAGACCAGGAGGGAATCCAGAGGAGGCTGCTCTTCTCTCCGGGTCATGGACCATCCAGAAACAATCCTTTTTCTGCCTCCACCTTCTTTAATGTTGCCAGAGACTTTTGCCCTCAGAGCCCAGGTATTCTTCAGTTCTGACCCTTCAATTCACAACTTTGGCTTTCACAAGTAATCCGTTATACAAGATAGAAAAACAGAATTCCTGTGCCTGCCCATGAAATGCTTGTCTTACATTTAGAGAAGTCTTAACCCAAGGCCCTGAAGAGAGAAACGGTAGTTTCTTCCTGATAATTTAGGTCCCTAGG
The DNA here is from genome assembly GCA_031835075.1 of Saguinus oedipus. Taxonomy (NCBI): domain Eukaryota; kingdom Metazoa; phylum Chordata; class Mammalia; order Primates; family Cebidae; genus Saguinus; species Saguinus oedipus. Next base: position 19,254,125 of record CM063172.1, on the reverse strand, counting down.
TGCAACGGAGGAAATAGAGATACAGTGTTCACCATGGCTCACACATCATTCCTTGTATAAGGGAGCAGCCACTTCTGCTCAGAAGATCTATTAGTTTCTCCCTGATTGCCAGTTCAAACTGTGTCCTCACTTAAGGGGAGCTTGGTTGCAAGTTAGGATCATTGTTCACTTATGGAATTAGCTAAGGAAATGGAAATGGAAATCTATTATTACTTTTAGGAAGGATGTTACGCAAGCCTTTAGACCCTCTTAACACATATAAATTCTTATATAGCCATTTGACCTACATATCTATGAAAGGACCAGATTATTACAGAGGTGACTGTCCCAAGGCTTTGCTATATTTTAAGGAAATTGGCTCTGTCTATAATCCAGCCATATTTTTCTTCCAATACATGGATTAGAACAGAAAGATATGTAAACGAATTCTTATTTCTTATGAAGGTAAATATTTTAAAAGAATCCAAAGCATTTTCTCGATATTTTGGGGAATGCATATGCTGTTAAAATTCAAGACTATAACTTTAATGCTTCCTCCCATAGGTTTGTTTCTAAGCTATTAATTTGCTATCATGTTTTGGGGGAACTTGTCAAGTTCTAATTTTTTCTTCTTTCTCCCGTATCTGCAAAGTACGCACACATTTGAATTATGACTTTCCTACAGGAACTAACAGCTGTATGTGCAAATCATGCATATAAATCAATTACCAAGGCCTATGTACTATAAATGCACCCATTAATTAAGCAATGTCAGATGCTATGAACCATGAAGTTCATTACATCTTTAGCATTCAAAACCAAGGATTATTTGAAGAAGAAATACTAAGTTTACCTAATAGTTAATGAAATTAAGCTGGTTGCTGCCAACATTCTTATTTTATGCCTAATTCAGTGTTTAAATGTTTATGAATAAAACACTAACTGCTGAAAGCAGATATGTTGAAATGTAATTACTGGTAAGTTATAACGCACTTGAGAACTCATTATACCAGACTTGGGAGTTTTAAGATCACCAGTGTAACCCACTCTCCAAAAACACAGAGTTTTTATGGGCTAAAAGCTGGAAAGACATAAATGCTGTTGAATTTGTCCTGGCTGAGTGGAAATTTTGATGATCGTGGTCGTATGATTTATGAGTATAACATTTTCCAGTCATTACGTGGTTGCATTTCAGCATTGTGACATGATTTGCATATGTGAATATCCCAGCAAATTAGCTTCTGATGACTGCTGCATCTGCCTGGATAAAGAAGCCCTTATCTTAAAACCAATGCAGCTGCTACTAAAAAAAAAAGAAAGAAAGAAAAAAGAAAAAAACCTGCTTAGAACAGAAATGTTCAGTCCTGCTTCCCTTTGAAATCTATAGTCAGTGACTTGACACACATGGGTTCAATTTCAGGGATAAATACATGCTTGAAATGACTAGGTTTACACATCTGTAGACATTTTAACATCCCTTAAGTTGTCTGCCTCACAAAGACTTCCTGGATGGTTCAGAGAAGCCTGACACCTTTTCCCACACCCCTTTGTCTGGGCTTGGAAATCCCATGGCTCTCTTTCCGTCTGCCCCCAGTAAATTGCTTCTCCTAGCCTCCTACATGTAAACCATACTTACTTGTGACCTAAAGTATCCTAACTTGCGTTAACATATCCTTCGTGTGTGTTTTCTATGGGTCTACACATGTGATACCTGTATTCCTAGGTTCGCTACTCTAAGAACTGTTTACCTCTGTGAGTGAATAAAATGCTATTCCTCAATTACACAATCTTGGAAAGTAAAATATTTTATTTCATACACGAGTTTGAGTTTTCTAAGTCTTGCATTTCACAAACACAATCAGATAGTTTTACATTGAAATAGTTGTAATCACCCAGAAGAAGCTAAGAACACAAACAATTTTTGGAAATAAAGTATATTAAGAAGTGATTTTGTAAGTTTTTCTTCCCTGCTTTATTGGTTAAGTGTGGCTGTCTTTAGGCTCAAAATACCTTCTATTTCACCTCTCGCTTGCTACCATTATGCATATTGCTTATAATTTCCAGACAGAAGCCTCACCATTTCCTTCCTTATTTTCTTTCTTCAAGTATATATTTTCAATAATTCTGGTTTTTTTTCAATTTTAACATTGTTTATAAATGTTTGCTCACTCTTGGCTTTACCAATGTTGATTTAATTCTTAGAAGCTTGCATCATATTACTGTTTCTTCACTTTTGGTGTAATATCTGTCTTTATATTTTCTAGAAACATCATTTAACATCTGAACTCAGATATTCTTGATATGTACATAGAATGATTTTACAGTGCCTCCAATTTGATGTCATGAGATGTACTTCAAACTGTAGAAATATTATATGCTTTAAAAATTTCCATCATTTTTGAGTTTTTTCCCTTTCAGGGTTACTGCCAACAGAATTGTATTTAATTTTAATCTGAGAATTTTAAAATTTACTTTCAAAAAATTGGGGAACATGTTAACTCAACCCATCATTAAACTCATTTAGTTCAAATCCAGAGAATAATCATGTTTTACCCATGATTCTTATTTCCTCTGTGTCACTCCACAGTCTTTTCTTCATGGAAGAAATTCAAACCAGCCACAGTTGTTGTATGTTTTCTACAGTTATAGACAATCGATATACAGTAAAGGCAATTGAGAATTTATTAGATACTCACAGTCTTACAGTTCTTGAAGTTGGGTTGAAGTGTATCGGCATATCTTTAGGCTGTTTGGTAATTAGAAAGCAGATTCCAGATCCTCTTTCTGTCTGCATGATTAATGTTGATCCTCACGGTATCATCAGTTCTCTTCTCCCATTTTGTGTCATCCCGATCATGTTAGGCTCCATTCACCTTAATGCTGAGCCTTTGACAAGTCTGGCATGTAATCCCTGTAAGCTGGCATGTCAAACAGGGGAATGAAAGACAGGGTAGGGAAAAACCACTAGAGGGATGCATTAAAAATGTGACCATTACTACAAGGCGCTGGTGTTTAACCGTGCAAGGACTTACTGAAGAGACTTAAAATGTGTCTCAGAACTGCTGTCTGGGAGAAGAAAGAAGGACACATTTATCGATCATGCTTCCTCTTTTTTTTTCAAGGGATGCTCCCAGATAGTAACTTTCAAAACCTCTAGGATTCACTTTCATGACTGCCTAGCTAGTGCTTATGGAGATCCCTTACCAGGGCTCAAGAACGACCCAAGGAGGGGACTCAGAAAGAGATATGTGGTGCTGGTAGATAGTGAGGCCCTAATTTATTTCCCCTGCACAAAGCTGGTTGAAGCCTATCTGGAACTGGGTGTGTCCACTGTGGCTGGAGTAAAAACTAAAGCTGAGGAGATACTGAAATGGTATCTGAAAGCTATCAGATATACTCTATATCTTGTTCACTGAGATCAACTCATACCATACAGTAAGTCCAATCCGTCACAGACTCATTTTAAAAGATTGGTTTGCTATAATTTCTGCAATGTCTTAATACACACAGCTATAGTCCTGGCTGCTGCAGCTGGTCCTAACACCATGACACGCACCGTCTCCCTCTTCCATGATTCCTTCTTGTTTCCCTTCCTGATTGGTCAGCATTCTAATCTGAGTGTGAAGCAGGTGTACTGGTTACCAGCTTATTTGAGTCTGATGGAGAACACCCCTACACACAAATTACATGAAGCACATTTATTACTTTCAAACAGGGAGCAAGGAACAACAGATGCCTACGATTCCTTGTGAGCTGGTTCCCCAGGGCTCAGGAAAGCTGCCTGGGGAGGACGAAGTCTTATTTGCAAAGGGTCTGAGGGCTTCCAGAAAGCAGCCTGTCTAAGGATTTATAACCCAGGGGTCATAGGGATTGCTGTACTAATGCATTAAAAGACATCTTGTTTCTAGGGTAGGTTGGGGAGAGAGGTGGACAGAGCCCAGCTTGTTCTGGCCAGTCCTATACTATCTTAGGATATTGCATTTCCAGCACATTCGACAGTTAATTTTATGCCTGTAATTCTGGCATTTTGGAAGGCGGAGTCAGGTGGATCACTTAAGGTCAGGAGTTTGAGACCATTCTGGCCAATATGTCAAAACTCCATCTCTACTAAAAAATACGAAAATTATCCGGGTGTGGTAGTGCCCCTGTACTCCCAGATAATTGGGAGGCTGAGGTGGAAGGATTGCTTCAACTTGGGAGGTAGAGGTTGCAATGAGCCAAGATTGTCCCACTGCACTCCAGCTTGGGCAACACAGTAACACTCAGTCTCAAAAAAAAAAAAAAAAAAAAAAAAAAAAAAAAAAATGAGGAGAGAATTTGGTCAGTCCAAGACCAAATTCTGCACTAAGTTTCTTCCTAGTGAGGTGACCCAGACATTCCTCAGTTAGGGTCTATGTCATGATAAATGTGTTCCCTCCCTAAAATCCAGATCCTCTTACCTAATACAGCCTGAGGTTGTGAAGATGGAGCAGAAATTCTAAAAGGGGTTATTGAAAGTGATGGCGAGAGGGCTTTCTGCCACATGATTCCTCCTGGCTTCTTTTTCCCTGGAATTCCAAAGTAAAGAAAAAATAGGCAATGCTACATCATTTTTAGTTATAATTGTTCTTGTCTGTTTTAAGAGACAGACCTACCACATAACCCAGTGTTTCAACTTCTACCTACATCCATTTTCCAATCCACAAATCTGTAATCTTAGTATTTGTGAATGTGAATGTGCCAGGAATTAACAGCACTCACTTAATACTAGCAGAAGAGTTATTATTCACATCTGACTGGTGGGTCACTCAACTCCAAAATCTAAAGGGTCTACTTTCTAGGAACAATTCAAATATCTAAATTTTACCCAGAGTTTTCCAAAACAATGAAGGTACAGGTAGTTTTCTGCAGGCAATGAGATTCCAGGGAGCAAGCATGTAGATCAGGAGAGAGAAAATGGAATTAATGAAAACCAACACGAGATCAAATGAACCTGGTGGTACAGGCCTGCAATCCCAGCTACTCAGGAGGCTGAACTGGGAGAATGGCTTGAGCTCCAGGAATTTGAGGCTGCAATGAGCTGTGATCATACCACTGCACTCTAGCAACTGGGTGACAGAGCAAGACCCTGTCCCAAAAAAGAGAAAAAAAAAATCACAAAAGACAATGCAAAGCAACACAAGAATGTATTATCAAGTTGGTCATCATTAATGGCAATTGTGCTTCATCCACAGGAACCTTCTGAAGAGAGTTACGAAGTGTGTTGCAGAACTGCTAACTGGAGTTCAAACTCATGTAGGAAGCATTTAACCATCAATTCTCAGTAATCCCTTGGTGAAGGGTGGCTTCTAGGGCAGTGAATTCCCCATATCTCCAGTGTAATCATTGGTGCCTGTAAAAGAGTATGTGGATATTCTCAGTAGTGGAATTTAAGTAGTATACAATTTATAGTATACTATATGAAGATATACTATGCCATTTATAGTATATTTTATATAGCATACAATTTAGTGTATATATACTATAATTACATATATGCTACAGTATGCATACATAGTATATGTTATATTGCATATTACTATATATTATATATTTATGTATAGTACATTACATTTATATAATGTGTAGGTATATATAATATACATTATACTATATGGTATATATTATATACTAAATATAATATATGGTATATATATTGATGTAACATAGCATATATTATTATATATAGTCTCTATACATACTGTATAATATATACTATACTATATTGTATATTATATATAGTGTAAATATACATTATATATTTTAATATATAGTATATTATATAAAGTGTGTATATATACACTATATAAAGACATATTAAATTAAAATTATATGAAATAAGCTGCATTACACCCACCAAATGATTCTGTCTGCAGCTAAAATATAGAGAATTTGAAAATTTAAGATTATTTAGAATAGTCACATCAAACTCTCTCTCCAACTATTTAAACTTATTGAAGTATAAAATAATGACTCATTTTATTATGTGGAAACAATCTCCATGGTCATCAAACTAAACTGCATTATTATTACCCAATACAGAACTTTTCAACAATTAAATTTTATATTTGTATCACTGGTTGTGGTTATAGAATTAGCTTTTGCATGTAACCTTCTAGATATTGTAGAAAGTATCATTGAACACCTATATTACAATATTACAAATAATTCAATTAGAAAAATAATGAGGAGAAATTTAAAAATAATTATCAACATTTCCAACTTCCTTAAATATAATTTTAGAGGCTGAGTTTAACAGATACTTGTAACCAGTATTCTTGGTCTATGTCACTAATCTGATATTCTGCCATATTTTTTGTTTTAATACTATTCAAATTTCTCTTGTTTCTATGTTTTGCTATAAGAAATATATTTTCTAAAGGCTTTAGTTTTCTCTTGTAAATCAAAACATTTATGCACATTTTAATTTTGTTGCTGGGATAAATAATATCTGTGTTTAGGACAAAATACCCAGAATTCTTTTACTTTTTTACTCTCATGACACATGCAACTATTTTTTCTTCTGAAGAATGATAATGAAAGGCTATATTTTCTAGGAAATGTGTTTATGTTTATGATACACCAATATAGCCTCAAAATTTGGCCATCTGCTTTAAATATATACCTATATACCCCCAACGTATGTGTGGATCTCTACATATAACTTTGAGTTATTAACTAAAACACAGACAAGATGTATGTCTGCCACCATCTTTAATTCCAACTCCTCAGAGGCAATAGCTTTTATTCAACTCTTTCAGTTAATATGCTTATAATTCTGTTACTTGATTATTCAGTTTTAGCTCTTATGCATTATTTATTTATATCAAGAAAAGATCAGGCTTTTTTACAACCATACACATACAAACACATACATTTCCCCTCTCTCCTCTGATTCTTAAAGGAATTGAAATATACACTTTGGTTAAGCCAGTATTTATCACTTACATTAGTATAACATTGTGTGTAGAATGCATAGTACAGTGTACTACAGTGAACCAATATATTACAATTATCTTTTCGTGTAAAACTTTTTCATTTCAGAAGAGGCAATATGGTCTTTTCCTTTATACTCTTCTATATTTCCGCCATTGTCTAATAGCACAACTCTTCGAGTAATTAAACCTCCTTTAGGTACATTTAAAGATCAGAAATTTTTCAGTGTTACTCCTTAAAATTGAGTGTTTCTCATTGGAACCTCTTTATCTCAGTTCACCTCTGGATTAGTTGCTCTCTAAGCCTGTGTTATTTTCATTGTGGTTTCTTTTTCAGCTGTTAGATCTTATCTGTTATTTTCATGTTTCCTAATGTTTCTTTATTCCATTCACCTGTTTTTCCATTTTCCTGCAGTTTCTGAGACAATTACTTCGCTTTGTCTTTCACTTTACCACTTCAGATTTCAGCAGTATTCAGTGAAAGTGTTATTGTCTCCATTGTAAATATTTAAATTGGAGCCCAGCTCAGTGGTTCACGCCTGTATCCCAGCACTTTGTGGGGCTGAGGTGGGTGGATCGCCTGAGGTCAGGAATTCAAGACCAGCCTGGTCAACATGGTGAAACTCCATCTCAACTAAAAATACAGGTGGTGGGCACCTGTAATCACAGCTACTTGGGAGGCTGAGGCAGGAGAATCCTTTGAGGAGATGGAAGTTGCAGGGACCCAAGACCACACCACTGCACTCCAGCTTGGGTGACAGAGTAAGGCTCTGTCTCAAAAAAAAAAATTAAATTGGAAATGATGTTTACACCTTAAGTTTTTTGAACTTTATGGTTGCCTGTTTTTGTATTATAGAAGTAATAATTATACTCATTTTCTTTTTTTCTGTCAATAACTATTTCTTAGAAATCAGTTCCTTTCATTCATCAGCTAAAATCCTCTTCATTGGGACTGCAGTACCTCTCAAATGCTTGGTGCTGTTTCTATTATCACTCATACATAGAAAGACCTGTGTTATGTACTTTATGGAAGATAAAATGGGTTATCTCAGAGTTAGTGAATCTCTGTGCTAACCTGCTAGGGACATTTTAAATGACACTAAACCGGTGTTTCCCTATAGCAGATCTGGTCCAACTAACACATTCAGGAAGTGTTGGGAGTGGAGGGGCCATAGTCATTTGCAGCCTAGGAAGTATGCTTGTCATATATGACATGGCAGCCAGAAGCCAACCAGGAGAAGCCCCACGTTCCTTGCCTGACTGAACTGTTCCCTCTTATGAGACAGCTGTAGTAATGACTCCCTTGCTCGTTAGCATGGCTTTCCCTCCAAGTGTGAGATTTTTGGTATGACTGTGCAGCTGTTGCTGTCTTGGGCACATCTATGAGGTAGAGAAAGAAACCAAACATAGTCCAGATCCATTTTTGCCTTCAGCTCTGTGAGTTAAAGGACTTCCTAGTCCTTTCCTTCTTGCCTCATTCCCATTATATTTTTACAGGAATTCCTCTAAGTTGTCAGCATGTGCTGTTACCTTAGCAGGTGTAAGGGCTGACATAAGCCTTTTCCCACATTTCTACATCCAAATTATTTTCATAGAGAGCTGCAAGAAGGATGATTTAGACATGTGGACTTATTGTGCCCATTTCTAACAGAAACCTAATATAATTTTTATTGCAAGGATTCAGTTTAAAGTGGGTTTGAATAGTGAGCAGATAAATTTAAGGGAAGAGGGATAAGGATGAAAATTTCAAACTGGTTGAGACTACTGTATGATTTTTAAGAAAAGCATTCCTGGTAACTTTGGTAAATAAGGAAGACGAAAATTACAAAGTGTGTGTGATTGTCAATGTGAGGGTGCATTTTCATTGAGCTGAAATAGCTCAGTCCACTGAAGACTTCTATCCACAGAACCAAAAGTCAACGACAAGGCAATGACAACCTCAGAGAGGCTGAACTTGTTTTGGAAGAGTTTGCAATGAAGGATATAAAAAGAGTTTTAGTAATTAACAATGGAATCACTAAAATGATCCAAAACATGTAAGTTATTTTAGCAGTTTGCAGCATAAACTTTCAATTGTAATCCCATAAAGTATTTTCTAAAGGTGGAAGAAATGATTACAGCATTGCAATTGGTAGGTTATGTTTTCAATTCATCCAGAAAGAACTATATTGAGAATTGCTCTAAATCAACATTTGGCAAGAAATGTGGCCCATTAATCATAACAGGCTCCAAATGGTTTTGATGGCAAAACATTTGAGATGTTTAATCAGGTTACTTACTTGAGGAAGAATTATTAAGTTCCCAACTGTTAGTCGAGTACCCACAGTCTGTCATAGTTGTTAATGGTTGTGGCACTATAAATCTCAGAGAATTAGACTTAACCATCACCTGGAAACTGCTCTGAGAACTTCCTTACTAAAGTTATACCACGGAAAATTATGACCCAAATCCCCCACCATTAGCATGTCTAACAGTCAAACCCAGAGTCTTTAGAAACTTTTAATAGGTTTTGAATTTCAATATGATATTATTATTCATGTCCAATTGAGCCAGGCCAGGCTTACTTTTTGCAATTTAGCAGTAGCTAACCATACATGAATTGGAAGACTGCTGTCCATATTTACCCTAAACACTCAATCTCTGCTTAAGTAAGACATATATTCTATTTTGTAGTCAACTGATTTTACTCAGGGTTTCAGAGAAGTTTTCTTGCACTATCTTGCTTAGAATTTAATTTAGGGTAAATAAAATTATATTTTGATAAAAATTTAAAAAAAAATCCTTGATAAAAACCAAGGGAAATGCTACTTTAAATGTTAAAATAAACCACTTGTCACTAAAATATACATTCTCAATAAATGTTTGAACTAAAAATTACATGTTCATTTCTCATAAGCAAGAAATTTATATATTTCCCCTGGAATAATGCTATTATTAATCTGAGAGAGGTTTTCAACCAATGATTGAGACCATCAAAGACACTGAGCTAAATTTTTGTTAGAGTAAGGACTGAATGGAGCAGCGTGGTCCAGGTATCAGCAGCAGTCAGTCACTTGTGAGAGAAGTAGTGAGTGTCCTGATGCCAATTCAGCTTGCACTGTGAGTCTTGGCTGCTTGTGGTAGTTTGCTGCGGCTGTCATAACAAAATGCAACCATCTGAGTGGCTTAAGCAGCAGAAATTCTCTCACAGTTTTGGAAGCTATGAGTCCGGGATGAAGGTGTTGACAGTGGGCTCCTTCTGTCATCAGAGGGCCATGAGAGAATCTGTCATCTTCTCGTTGCCTCTGGCTGTCTGTTGCAATGCTTGGCATTCCTTGGCTGGTAGACCTCCACTTTCAGGTTCACAGGGCATTCTCTCTGCACACCTGTGTCTGGATTTTCCTCTTTTAATAAGGACACCAGTCCTCTTAGAGTAAGAGCATTTTCTACTACAGTATAACCCATCTTAACAAGTTACATCTGCAATCACCCTATTTCCAAACACAGTCACATGATGAGGTACTAAGGGTTAGAACTTCAACATATAAACTTTGGAGGGACACAATTCAATGCATAGTACTGCCCCAAGTTCATCCTGTGAACTTGATCAGGTTACTTCATTCTAAGTCTTAGTTTCTGTGTTGGTAAATATAGTAAAGCTAATACTAGCACCCATGTCACTGGAGTATTTAAGGATTTAGCTAGGCCATACACACACAAGGTAACTAAGTAAATCTCAGCCATTACTAATGGTATTAGCATAATGTATTAGGTCTACAATTTGATTTCCACATAGTTGCACATTATATTTAATCTTACTTTAATCTTAATTTCTTATCTCTGTGGGCGAATGTATAAAAACTTTAAAAATAAGAAAATACTGCTATTCAAGCATACAGAAGAAAAACAATAATAAATAATTGTTCATGGCTATTGCCTTTTTAAAAAGCATTCTGGATATGCCTCTCCATCTTTAAGTAGTGACATAGGTGATTCAGTCATAACATTTCTTCTGTGTTATATACTGAAAACTCATAATTGCTTAACGTGACGGAGTATTCACTGATATATATTTTCCATTGCATATTTAACTGGAAGAAACGTTGTACCCAGTAAATATTAAAGTTAAAAAATAGGATTAAACAGACTGGTGTTTTCCCTGTTAAAACAAATATACTTTATATATATATATATATATATATATATATATATATATATATATATATATATATTTTGAGACGGAGTTTCGCTCTTGTTACCCAGGCTGGAGTGCAATGGCGTAATCTTGGCTCACCACAACCTCCACCTCCTGGGTTCAGGCAATTCTCCTGCCTCAGCCTCCTGAGTAGCTGGGATTACAGGCACACGCCACCATGCCCAGCTAATTTTTTGTATCTTTAGTAGAGACGGGGTTTCACCATGTTGACCAGGATGGTCTTGATCTCTTGACCTCGTGATCCACCTGCCTCGGCCTCCCAAAGTGCTGGGATTACAGGCTTGAGCCACCGTGCCCGGCACTTTTAATATTTTTAAACATGTTAAGTATTTTGTGATATTTCCTGAAAATACCATGCCAACAAGAGCACAGTTATTTAACAGAAATAGTTATCCTACTATGACATGAGAGGCCTCATTAGTTTCTATTTATAATTAGCTATAACTGCATCAAAAATTATTAGCCATAATGAAATAAAGGGTCTCTGGAAAGTGAACCCACATGAATACTTATTTTGAGTAAATTAAATTGAAAAAGGCTTGATTCAGCAATATACACTGAATTTCACATAAAAAATGCTGATTTCTCCCTGAAGAACTACAGATTCCATTAAAATAGGAATATTTCATATAAATATCCATTAATCAAAAATGTATTTAGATGGTGTCCCTGACTAGAATAAAAAGCATGTAAGGCCAGGTACAGTGGCCCATGCCTGTAATCCCAGCCCATGGAGAGGCCCAAATGAGCAGATCATTCAAGGCTAGGGGTGTGAAACAAGCCTGGAAAACACAGTGAAACCTCATCTCTGTAAAAAATACAAAAAAAAATTAGCCAGGCATGATGGCGCATGCCTGTGGTCCCAGCTACTCAGGAGGCTCAGGATTGCTTGAGCCAGAAGTTTGAGGTTGCAATGAGCCCTTATCATGCCACTACACTCCAGCCTCAAAGATAGAAAGAGACACTATCTCAAAAATAAATAAATAAATAAATAAATAAACAAAACATAAAAATGTCACATCTTAGAAGACCAGGTGAAAAGATAGAGATGCCATATCTCAAAACAACAATCAAATTGGTAAACCTAGGTTAAACAGGTTCATCATATAAAATATGACCTTCTTGGGGAATTCTCCTTTTAAAGTCTTACAAATATTTTCTTCCTATTAAAATTGGATACATATATTCTAAAACTTTGAGAAGTTGTTAAGCTTCATATTTTGAAAAGGGGCTTTGGCTAAGAAGCATGGAATGGAAGGAAAAGAGGGCAGTAGAAAAGGAAGTGCATGAAGTGACAGGAACGGAAGTGCATGCTTCCCAGCTTGCATGCCAATAGGCTGGAGAAGTGCCTTCTTAATAAGCATTCCAAGCACACTTTGGTATATGTGTTTCAACAATAGCATCCCTGGGGATGGGTCTTCAGGGAAGTTTCCAAATACATTTCAGACCTAATTTTCATTACGCATTCACAAGATACCCTGCATGGTGATGAGATACATGCAAGCAAATAGTGAGAAGGATTTGTGTAATATAAGTATTTGATGGATCTGCCCTCCCTAGGTCCCTAAGCCAGGTGCTCCCGTAATATTGGCCATGGCTCTGCAGTGATTCCCTGCCCCACAATGACAGCATGCTATCCCCGCTACCAGCTATAGGTAGTGCATTCTTCTCTACTTCTGCTTGCGAGGTAAACAGAGTAACTCTCCAAGATCAAAAAGTATTTAACTTAAAATCTGCTTACTTGAAACTACGCCTAAAGTATGGTCAGCACTATCAGAATTACTGAGTAAATCTGAGCTTACTCGAAACCAATCTGGACTTGGTCATAGGTGTGAATGAAGGGCAGAAAGCCGAAAGACAAGGGAAAAGAGGTCTGCATTATTTCATCTGTCTTGATATAGTCTTATCCAATGCCAAATTTACCACGTGATTACACCAGGTTGTTATCTGTTTTGCTATATCCATGAAATCAGCACCAAAGAAAACAGTAAGTAGAATATGCCTCATTGATCAGTTGATCAATTGATAGCCATGGAAATTTAGCTGCATTATTTGTAACTGCTATTCAATGGATATGTATTGCATTTTTTTACATATCTTGACTCCTCAAATGATTATAACTACTTAAAAGTAGAAATCTTGCCTTACACATATTTGTAATTTCACATCGCAGTTATTGGAATGTAGTATGTGGCTTACAACTATTGTAAATTTAAATGATTGACCAACGTAAGTACAGTCAGGGTATTAGTTGATGCGACCCATGGGGTCCAGTCCGTTTCAGACCAGAATTGTTAAATGAAGTTAGTGTAATAAAGATTAAGCCTGCTCAGTATTTCTCATCATTTCACACTAGGAGTGCATTTGAAACAGTTCTTCTAAATTATTTTTCTTCAAAGGAATCAAGATTAACATCAGAGGAAACAGTGACAAGCTAACAGCACCTGATGGGCAGCAAAGTGACTGTCATTTTGCCAAGGCTTTTTACCAATATAGAAGGTGTTTGTTTTCTTTTACTATCATGAAAAGTGTGGCTTTCCTGTTAAGCTTGATGCATACAACTGGAAAGAAAAAGAAACCTGGCCTGAGATGTTAGAATAAAGTCTTTCCTGTTCATTTGCCAGCATTTCTTGCCTCATTTAAAAGGGACCTATTGAAAAAGAAACTGAACTGAAATGATTTTCAGATGTGAATGGATTTCAAGGTAGTCAGTCAACTGGTCTAGGGACCAGTCACACTTCCTTGGCAATCTTTTTAATGCTGCTAAGGTACCATGCTTCAATGATCATGGACTTCCAGGTCATCCTACAGCCTTTTCCTTTGTTCAGGTCAATTGAATCAATCATATTAACTCCTTGCAATGGCATGGGTACTAAATGAATCCTCTCTTGAATGGGAAATGTTATCTATGTGCTATGAAAGGAAATGTTAGATTAATGGAATCCCAGGGTTAGAAGGGAACTCAGGGATCATTTATTTTTAGTCGACATTTTGATTGTGAAGCCTCTTCCCCTACATAATATTTATATTTGCCAACTCTGCATGAGGTATGGGTTAGAACACTTTTAATGATATCGTTTACGTTTTTGTGTAGAAAACAGAAGTATTTTTCAGCCCTCATGGTCTGTTGGTATTTTTCGTGCCATAGTCCATGAAATGTACCTTGATTTAAATTCAGCTCTGAAACCTTAGAAGAAAGCCTAAATGGAGCCAAGAAGGTGAGAGGCTTTGCTCTCTGAAGGCTCTGAGTATAGCAAGTTTCCTAATGGTGTAGAAGCTCTGGATTAAGAAAGAGAAACTGATACCAATTCTGTCTTATCCTCTGGTGTGACTTGAGCAGTTCAAAGAAGGCTACCATGACCTTGGAATCTCTGTCCCATTCAAAGTGTAAGGCTCAAAATTCCACCACTAGAGAACCTCTCATTGTGTCAAACTATAGCTTTTCATGTTTTTCTTCATAATCACTACAGAAAGGTTTAATATATAAAGTTGCTAAAATTTATTACCTTTTTAATAAGATTTTTTTCTTTAACAGAAATAACTGACCCTTGCAATATGTGAACAATCATAACAAACAAAACTAAAAGAGGGAGAGAAGGATCTGGGGAGAGAAGGTGTCTAGTAGATGGAAACTTCAGCACTGAAAGGCCAGCCCGGTTTTCAGTATCCACCGTGAACTGCCTGACAGCCTTGAGCAAGTCCTGCTCCTGCACCCCGGTTGTTATAAACCAAGGGCACAGATCATGTTGGGCCCAGCAGCTGCTGCTTAATTGCTTAATTGTTTTTACCATTCTGTGGAACAAAATGACATAATAGCTTCAGACAATAGTAAGTGGAATGTGTAATTCCTGCTGATCACCGAGTCTCAGATATTACTAGGATCTAGACCTGGCCTGCGTCTTTTGCCAGACTTCAATCTCTGCAGCCTGTTAGAGAGTAAGCTTTCATGAAGCACCTGCCGTGCGTCAGGTACCAGGTGGAGCTGGGGTCAGATTCCTGAAAAACAGAAGAGGATGCTGCTCTCATGAGCCTAGAGAAGGAGAGGATCATTCAGTAAGGCATAGACGGCCCATCCCAAGGGTCCCCTTCCCCATTCTTCCAGCAATAAGAATTGAGAGAGCAACCTGAGAGGACAGGAGATCCCTGGGACTACTGCAGGTAGAGAGAATGGCATGCCAGGGCCTGAGGCAGAAAAGGCAAAGAAGTTCTTGAAAAACAATGTAAGAAACACAGAGTACTAGAGCAGAGGGAGTCACTGGCAAAAGCATAAGGAATGAAGCTGGAGACCCAGATCATGGTGTGCTTTGCCTAGCAGAGATTTGAGATCTTTGCTTCAATGTAATATCATGACTATTAAATGATGTTTAGCTGGCTGGTGTCAAGATTAGAGTTCTTTCTTTTCTTTTTAGTATCACTCAGTTAGAAACTGAATTGAGTAGGGCAAGAGGAGAGGAGAAAAGGAGGGAAGAAATTGGATTTGTTACCTAGGAGGATATAATGGCCTAAGCTGAGGAATCAACATTCAGAACAAAATAACACTCATTTGAATGTTTGAAACATTGACATAGTTTATAGAGCAGAGAGGAATAAATGATATGAGGATTAAGCCAAACACTGAATAACTGGATAGAGGGTAGAACCACATACTTTACAGTCCAGGGGAAAGGCAGCTTTGGAGAAGGAGGTCAGGACCCAAGAATTACAGTGAGGTATTCATTCAAGAGGATGTGCTGTGTGAACATTTGGCTTTAAAAGATCTGGGGTTAAAAGAGTGATCTAGGCCCCAAGTAAACATTTGAGAGAAGGTACATGGATGGCATTTGAAGTAACTGGGAAGGAAGAGGTTGCTTAGGGAGTTTGCATAGAACAGCAAGAGGAGAGTCCACCAAACCAAGTCTTGTGAACTCTCATTTAATGACTGAGTTGACATGGGAAGGAAAGAGCAGATGGGTGTGGAGAGAAAAGAAGAACCATGAACACCTGATGTTAAAGTAATTTAGAAGCCAATGCATCTGTAAATGGTGGGTGGTCATCTATTCAGAACGCTGTGGCGAGATTAAGTTGAAGACGAAGGTGTTTGTTGAATTTAGTGACATGGAAGTCACTGGTGAATTTAGCAAGCTATGAGTAAATGGCAGCTATATGAAAGTTTCAAATTCTGAAGGAATAGTGAAGAGTGCTTTATCTTCAGACTCTTTTGATGAATGTAGAAACAGGTTCAGACCATTCGAGTAAATCTCCCAAGGCCACACAGCCATTTAACAACAGAGCTAGGGCCAAGACCCTCTCCCACAGCTCTCCCCATCAGAAAAAGGTCACTGATACTTTGTTACCCTGAGACATTAACTTGAATTTTTAACTAAAATGGGCCTATCCATTGCTGAAAACAATAATAATAGGGTTTGATACTTTAGAACAATAAAACTTTTGTTTACTCCAAATGATGATGGGAGTTAGTTAACTGGGATGCTTCCATGCCAAACTCCAGAAATGGTCTGTGTCGAAGCCTCCACCAATGAAAACCAGAGATGTCCAGTCCAAGAAGTGTAGTGTGAGGCATGCAGAAGACATCTTTTGACATTTAAAAAAAGCGACCAAATGGCTTAGTTAAAATTACAAACATACTGAAAAACGTCATGTCAAGACAAAACAAAACACTCCAAGCACCACCTTACAAGTGGCATACCAGAAAGTATTTGAAAATGGTTACATGCCATTACTTTTTCACTTTGGTAAGATGAAAACAACATGATTTTTTTTTTCATGTGTTAACAATGTACTCTCTCAGGCTAAGAACTTGTATTCCAAGTTGAAGCCTAGGGCAACATTTTTATAGCTGAATTATAAATCCCTGAAAATAGAGATTTATAATGGAAATTCTAGAAAACAATATCTAATCGATCTGGAGCCCCTCTAATGAAAGGAGCTCTGAAATTTTCTTCTACATACTTTTGCTAGTAAGATTAAATGATAAAAAAATTCAGATGAACAAGTTAAGATATAACCCTTTTTTGATACCCGTATATATTATAGTAATCCTACACGTTGAAAACAAAAAGAATCTGTTACAGCTGGGTAGAAGAATGTAAGATATAAAAAATTCTTTGGGGAAATGATGGGTTATTAAGGTATGGACTATAATATCATCGTCAATCTATAAAACTTTTACAACCTAGTCTTATTTGCACAGAGATTACATCCCCAAAGCTCAGTGCCAAAGACACATGTTAATAAGCTCACAACTTTTAATTAAGCAATATGTAAAAGTAGATTCCCATTAAGCTGTGATTTGTGGGCTAGTTCATTACAGTGGGCCCCAACCATCAGACACATATTCAATACAAATCAAGCAGTCTGCATATTATCCAGCTTAATGTGAACCTACCAGTGATGTTTTATCGCCAGTTCAGAAGAACAGTTCATAGAAAGTATTTTTCCCCAAAAGACCAGGACAGAGATCAAAACCTAATGACCCCATGGTGCTTGTTTAATGAAATGACTCATCTGCATTGTTTATTTGCATAACACAATAATTACTCATACAGTTAATTATCATACATCTGATTATCTGACCTGAGGGGTTAGAGTTTTTATTGTCATAAACCCATAGAGGGCAGCCCTGGTAGTTGGTTTGGGTAGTTGGGGCAAGATTAAATTTTCTTTTAAGTTTGGTTGAGAAGGAAAGTTACAGAATTAATGATCTGGGGAGAACCAGCTAAGTAAAAAGAAAATGAGGCTGTATTTTTCCTCTATAAGGTAAATTCTGCAGGAATTAGGGTGTTAATTCTAAAAAGTAGAACCATGGAATAGTGGGGAAAGAATATTATTTCATTTAATGAAGGAGAACATTTTCAGTGTAGGAAAATGACCAAGACAGAGGAAAAGTGGATATATTTGACTATATAGACAACAAAAAAGTCTCTGCATAAAATACAATCATCATGCCTTCAAAAAATTAAATGACTTATACTATCCTAGGTAAAAATATTTGAATTAATCAATATTTAATCAATAACCCAATTTATTTATTGAATAAATATTTATTCAACAGTCATTGTGTGTGCTGGGAATTTTATTTTTTATTTTTATTTTTATTTTTATATTTTAATTGTACTTTAGGTTCTGAGGTACATGTACAGATCATGCAGGATTGTTGCATAGGTATATATATGGCAAGGTGGTTTGCTGCCTTCATCCCCCCATCACCCATATCTGGTATTTCTCCCCACCTTATCCCTTCCCATCCCCCACTGTCCCTCCCCTAGTTCCCACTGCAACTGACCACAGTGTGTGATGCTCCCCTTCCTGTGTCCACGTGTTATAATTGTTCAACACCTGCCTATGAGTGAGAACATGCAGTGTTTGGTTTTCTGTTCTTGTGTCAGTTTGCTGAGAATGATGGTTTCCAGATTCATCCATGTCCCTATGAAGGACACAAACACATCGTTTTTTATGGTTGCATAGTATTCCATGGTGTATATGTGCCACATTTTCTTTATCCAGTCTATCATTGATGGACATGTGGGTTGGTACCAGGTCTTTGCTTTGTAAAGAGTGCTGCTATGAACATACATGTGCATGCGACTTTATAATAGAATGATTTATAATTCTTTGGGTATATACCCAGTAATGGGATTGCTGGGTCAAATGGAATTTCTATTTCTAGATCCTTGAGGAATCGCCACACTGTCTTTCACAATGGTTGCACTAATTTTCACTCCCACCAACAGTGTAAAAGTGTTCCTATTTCTCCACATCCTCTCCAGCATCTGTTGTCTCCAGATTTTTTAATGATCACCATTCTAACTGGCGTGAAGTGGTATCTCAATGTGGTTTTGATTTGCGTTTCTCTAATGACCAGTGATGATAAGCATTTTTTCATATGTTTGTTGGCCTCATATATGTCTTCTTTGGAGAAGTGTCTGTTCATATCCTTTGCCCACCTTTGAATGGGTTTGTTTGTTTTTTTTCTTGTATATATGTTTTAGTTCTTTGTAGATTCTGGATATTAGCCCTTTGTCAGATGGGTAGATTGCAAACATTTTTTCCCATTCTGTTGGTTGCTGGTTCACTCTAATGATTGCTTCTTTTGCTGTACAGAAGCTCTGAATTTTAATTAGATCCCATTTGTCTATCTTGGCTTTTGTTGCCATTGTTTTTGGTGTTTTAGCCATGAAGTCCTTGCCTATGCCTATGTCCTGAATGGTTTTGTCTAGGTTTTCTTCTAGGGTTTTTATGGTGTTAGGTCTTATGTTTAG
Organism: Saguinus oedipus; assembly: GCA_031835075.1. NCBI lineage: Eukaryota > Metazoa > Chordata > Mammalia > Primates > Cebidae > Saguinus > Saguinus oedipus. Next base: position 19,234,740 of record CM063172.1, on the reverse strand, counting down.
ATATTTAATCCCTCTGAAGTTAATTTTAGTGTAAGGTGTCAGGAAAGTGTCCAGATTCTGCTTTCTGCACATTAGTAGCCAGTTTTCCTAACACTATTTATTAAACATGGAATCCTTTCCCCATTGCTTGTTTTTCTCAGGTTTGTCAAAGATCAGATGATTGTATATGTGTGGTGTTGCTTCTGAGGCCTTTGTTCTGTTCTATTGGTCTGTGTCTCTGTTTTGGTAGCAGTACCATGCTGTCTTGATTATTGTGGCTTGTAGTATAGTTTGAAGTCAGGCAACATGAAGCCTCCAGCTTTGTTCTTTTTGCTTAGGATTGTTTTGGCTATGTGGGCTCTCTTTTGGTTCCACATGAAGTTTGAAGTGGTTTTTTCCAGTTCTGTGAAGAAGGTCATTGGTAGCTTGATGGGGATAGTGTTGAATCTATAAATTATTTTGGGCACTATCGCCATTCATGATGCTGATTCTTCCCAACCATGAGTATGAAATGTTTTTCCATCTGTTTGTGTCCTCTCTTACTTCATTTAGCAGTGGTTTGTAGTTCTCCTTGAAGAAGTCCTTTACATCCTTTGTTAGTTGTATTCCTTGGTATTTTATTCTCTTTGTAGCAATTGTGAATGAGAGTTCACTTTTGATTTGGCTCTCTGTTTGTCTATCATTGGTGTATAGAAATGCTTGTGATTTCTGCACATTGATTTTGAATCCTGAGCCTTTGCTGAAGTTGCTTATCAGTTTAAGGAGATTTTGGGCTGAGACAATGGGGTCTTCTAAATATACAATCATGTGGTCTGCAAATAGAGACAATTTTACTTCCTCCTTTCCTAATCGAATACCCTTTATTTCCTTTTCTTGCCTGATTGCTCTGGCTAGAACTTCAAATACTATATTGAATAGGAGTGGTGATAGAGGGCATCCTTGCCCAGTGCCAGATTTCAAAGGGAAAGCTTCCAGTTTTTGCTTATTCAGTATGATATTGGCTGTGGGTTTGTCATAAATAGCTTTTATTATTTTGTGATATACTCCATCAATACCTAGTTTATTGAGGGTTTTTAGCGTAAAGGGCTGTTGACTTTTCTCAAAGGCCGTCTCTGCATCTATTGAGATAATCATGTGCTTTTTGTCTTTGATTCTGTTTATATGATGGATTATGTTTATAGATTTGTGTATGTTGAAACAGCCTTGCATCCCTGGGATGAAGCCTACTTGATCATGATGGATACACTTTTTGATTTGCTGTTGCATTCTCTTTGTATTTTATTGAAGATTTTTGCTTTGATGTTCATCATGGATATTGGCCTCAAGTTTTCTTTTTTAGTTGTGTCTCTGCCCAGTTTTGGTATTAGGATGACATTGGTCTCATAAAATGAGTTGGTGAGGATTCCCTCTTTTTGTATTTTTTAGAATAGTTTCAGAAGGAATGATACCAGCTCCTCTTTGTACGTCTGGTAGAATTCGACTGTAAACCTGTCTGGACCTTGGCTTCTTTTAGTTGGTAGGCTATTAATTGCTGCCTCAACTTCAGCCCTTGCTATTGGTCTATTCAGGGTTTCAACTTCTTCCTGGTTTAGTCTTGGGACAGTGCAAGTGTCCAGCAATTTATACATTTCTTCCATATTTACTGGTTTGTCCGTGTAGAGTTGTCTGTAGTAATCTCTGATGGTAGTTCCTATTTCTGTGGAATCAGTGGTGATGTCCCCTTTATCTATCGTTTTATATCACATCTATTTAATTCTTCTCTCTTTTCTTTTTTATTAGTATGACTAGCAGTCTATCAGTTTCATTGATCTTTCCAAAAAAACCAGCTACTGAATTTGTTGATTTTTTTAAGGGTTTTTTGCATCTCTATCTCCTTCGGTTCTGCTCTGATCTTAGTTATTTGTTGTCTTCTGCTAGCTTTTGAGTTTTTTTGATCTTGCTCCTCTAACTCTTTTAATTTTGATGATTAGGTGTCAATTTTAGATATTTCCTTGCTCCTCATGTGGGCATTTATTGCTATGAAGTTCCCTCTAGACACTGCTTTAAATGTGTCCCAGAGAGTCTGGTATGTTGTAACTATGTTCTCGCTGGTTTCAAAGAACATCTTTATTTCTGCCTTCATTTCATAATTTATCCAGTCGACATTCAGGAGCCAGTTGTTCATTTTCCATGAAGTTGTGCAGTTTTGAGTTAGTTTCTTAATCCTGAGTTCTAATTTGATTGCACTGTGGTCTGAGAGACTGTTTGTTATGATTTCCATTCTTTTGCATTTGCTGAGGAGTGATTTACCTCCAATTATGTGCTCGATTTTAGAGAAAGTGCAATGTGGTGCTGAGAAGAATATATATTCTGTGGATTTGGGGTTGAGAGTTCTGTAAATGTCTACTAAGTTTGCTTGGTCCAGATCTTCAAGTCCTAGATTTTCTTGTTGATTTTCTGTCTCATTGATCTCTAATATTGTCAGTGGAGTGTTAAAGTCTCCCACTATCATTGTGTGAGAGTCTAAGTGTCTTTGTTGATCTCTAAGGACTTGGCTTTATGTATCTGGGTGCTTCTGTATTGGGTGCAAATATATTTAGAATAGTAATCTCTTCTTGTTGTATTGATCCTTTTACCATTATGTAATGCCCTTCTTTGACTCTTTTGATTTTTGATGGTTTAAATTCCATTTTATCAGAGACTAGGATTGCCACCCCTGCTTTTTTTCTGCTCTCCATTTGCTTGGTAAATCTTCTTCCATCCCTTTATTTTGAGTATATCTTTTTTTCCAAACATTAAATTCTTACATTTTACTTATGCTTTGTTTTAGGCTTTCTATTCAGTTCAGGTGGTTTGTCTATTTATGTCTGTGTCCATAAAGTATTTTAATAATTAATGCAGTTTTTAAATACACTTAAAATTTTGTTTGCTCAGAGCTTCTTCACTCTTCTTTCTTTCATTTATTATTTATGTACTACATGATTATTATAAAAACATTAAAAGATGTAGACACACAGAAAAGAAAATCACCTTAAACACCAACAGATAACCAGTGTTAACATTTTAGTATCTATCTCTCCATTATGTTAAGGCAAATCTATACATATGTCTGCATATATGTACAGAAATTTTTATAAAAATATAGATTTTGAATAATAATCTACATAGTTTATTTAAAACACATTACAGATATTTTTCCAAGTCAATTATTGGACTGTGTCAAAAACAATGATATGTTCTAGCAAGTGTTAAGCAAAATATGACTAGTAGGTGAAATCCTGCTTGCTATGTGTTCATAAAGCTTTATCAGAACATAGCTATGCCCATTCCTTTATATGTTGTCTGGCCTTTTGTGCTATAACAAGAGAGTTGAGGAGTTGTGACAGGTACACAACTCTTGCAAAACCTGAAATATTATTTGGCCATTTACAGAAACAAATATAGACCACTACACTAAACTGTTTCTTTTTAGGGAGACTGTATTCCTGCCACATCCCATGTTTGGGACCATATGACTGAGCCCTGGCCAGTGAGACCTGGGTGGAATTGATATAGCACTTCCGGGTCTTAACATAAAAATGTCTTATATTTCAACCTCTTCTTTATCTGTGGTCATCTCTCACTTCTGATTCCTAATTCTATGTGTTTGCAATTTGTTCTTTGTCAATCTTAACCAGAAGAAGCAATCAGTATTGTTCTATCAATTTAAAAATCATAAATATTAATTTATGTCCTTATTTTTCAATTGACTTTCAGCTTTTGAAGATTTATTCTTTTTAATATTTTTTATAACTTCCTGACTTTTGTTTTTAAATGATAAATATATTACAGGATTGGTTACATCTCGTAAGTTTCCTTAGTGTTCTCATTGTGTCATTATCATTAATTTCTTAATAGCTTATGATTGCAATTTTTATTTCCTCTTTGCCCCACAAGTAATTTAAAAAGTTTCTCACACATGTGTAATGTTAATATAAACTTTCATAATTTCTTAATTGTTTTTATGCATCATTATCTGAATATGCATTGCACAACTTCTGTTGTGTACAATTGATTTCAGCTTTTGAATATTTATTCTTTTTTATATTTTTTATAGCTTCCTGACTTTTGTTTTTAAATAATAAATATATTAAAGGATTGGTTACATCTCATAAGTTTTCTTAAATAGTGTTCTAATTGTTTCATTATCATTAATTTCTTAATAACTTATGATTGCAATTTTTATTTCCTCTTTGTCCCACAAGTAATTTAAAAAATTTCTCACACATGTGTAATGTTAATATAAACTTTCATAATTTCTTAATTGTTTTTATGCATCATTATCTGAATATGCATTTCACAACTTCTGTTGTGTACAACTGATTTTTCTTTAAAAGCCCTAAATGTACCAGTAGCACCAGGAAATGAGACTTTGACATAAACATCCCTCTACATAAATTATCCTGATTTTTTTGTATTATTCATCTTATCTATATTAGCATATACCTATAAGATTGTCAGAATTACATTTAGCACTTTTAAAAAATAGAGCTTTCCAAGAGCTACTCATACTGTCCTAACTCAAAGAGTTGAGTCCAAGAATTTTTATTAAAAGCTTGCCTCTAATTCCTATAAATTAGGTAATGTTTTTATTGCTATTTTGTTTTGCATTTTGATTCTCTTTTGTTTGTACTTATCTTTCCTAGCTGCTGATATAAGAATTTCTCCTCAGGAGGACTTTTGGTGATCTTTTTATTTTATTCATTTATTTAGTTTTTGAGACAGTGTCTTGCTCTGTAGCCAGGCTGGAGTGCAATGGTGTGATTTCCACTCACCGCAACCTCCACCTCCGAGGTTCAAGTGACTCTCCTGCCTCAGCCTCCCAAGTAGCTGGGACTATAGGTGTGCACCACACTGCCCAGCTTATTTTTGTATTTTTAGTAGAGATGGGGTTTCACCATGTTGGCCAGGATGGTCTCAATCTCTTGACCTCATGATCCACCCACCTTAACCTCCTAAAGTGGTGGGATTACAGGCTTGAGCCACTGTGCCCGGCTGGTGATGCTTTTAAAAGGCTTGTAAGTGCTTGGTTCTCCAGTGGCCGGGTTGTGCATGGGAGAAAGACTAAAATTATGGTAAATAAGACTACTTAAATTGATCTTCAGAAGAAATAATGCAAGACTTAAGGACTGTGAGACTATTAAAAGAAAATATTGATGAGATTTAGAGAGATCTCTATGGAGGGGGTAGCATAAGCTATAATTTTAGAATGAAGGGATCAGTATTAGTTTCCAATGAGAAGGCATCATTTGCACAAGGGTGTTAAAGAGAAGCCAGCCAACTGGACCTGTGGGTGCACTTAGCTGTGTGACTCTTAGCTGGAACAGAAAGCATGGAGTAGCCTTCCAAGCAGAAAAAAGTAGTTATGTTTGGGAAATAGGAAAAAGCCAAGATGATAGAGCAGCATGAATAAAAGCAAATATATCCATGAATGTGAAAGGAAGAGGTAATGGCTGGGTGGATTGACTGTGACTTGAGATCCCTGTGAAAACTTTGCCTTTTATGCTAAACTAATGGAGAGTTTGAGCAACAAAGTCTCATGCTCTGACTTATTTTGGATGGATTAGTTAATGCATTGAGAATAAGTCAGGGTGGGGTGAGAACAAAGAAAAGGAAACCAGTAAGAAGACTCTGACAGAATTCCAAAAGAGCAATAACATTGACTCGGCTGCAGCAGAGAACAGGGTGACAAGTTGTCAGATTATGGATTTATTTTCAAAGCATACCCAGTAGACTTTCTGAATGTTTGATAGGAGAGGCAGAGAGAAGCGGCTGGAATCAGTACTGTTGTTGGTATCTGACCTGTCACCTTGACTGCACTCCACCTTTTTTGTGACCATTTAACCTGCCTTGATCCTCTCAGTGGAAGGGACATGTTTTAGTCCTGCCTGGAAGTATTAAGAGCCAGTCATGCTGCCCCCATTCCTTTTTTTTTCCTTTGCTATGACAACTGGAAATGTCCTAGAGAGTGGTTACTTTATCCATCTGGGCACAGAGTGAGGATGAAGACAATAATGTGTAATCTAAGGGGACTTCTGATGGATGTATAGCAAGCTCAAGAAATAAGCTTTCTTTTAAGCCAGCAATGGTTTTCAGTAATAACTTGGAAGGTGAATAATGTATCTAATGAGCCTATGTTGTAGGATCTGGAGAGGTGGGAAAAAATAGAATATTAGTGGCATACGTTGGATACTACTGGCTGCATTCCACAGTGTACTCCAAAAATAGATGAGCTTAAATTTGCTGATTGGCAAGCAGAAATGAAATGGGATAAAGGGAGTGGAAAAATTTGAAGATGTGTAAGGTTGGAAGAGGTTATTGCTTTTTACCACTTATCAATACAAAATAAACCTGAGAATGCCTTTGAGCAAAGAAAACCTTCTGGTAAGAATCAAATCAGTGGTATTCTCATTGTTACTACTACCTCTGAATGGGTTATGACAGTACTGAGTTAGTTTAACAGTAAAAGGCTCAGGAAAACAAAATTCTCTGCCACCAATGCTCAGTAAGCTCAGGGCATCTGCAATTAAGTCATGTCTAAAAAGAACTATAAGAACGATTGGCATATTCAGCTGATCAGATAAATAAAAAGTTGCCTAAGGTTTTGAGATGGTTGCACTGACAAAAAGAGCCACTAGCCTAAACTAAAGGAGATTGTGATATTTTTGAGACTTGAAATGACTCTGAAAACGAGGATTCAGATAAACGAATATACTGAGACTCCAAACTCTCTAAACTCACTCTTTATGTAAATGCAGAGGAGAATGTTAAAGAAAGGAGCCCCCACAAAGGATGGAGCCAAGAGTCATGGAGAACAATGGACTGGGAGAATTTACTCCATGAAGCATAATTAAAGTCTAGTCAACAATTATTTCCTGTAACCAAAAGAGCAGGCCTTCAGAACTGCAGCAGGATTTCAGAAAGGCTCTCAACTAGCAACTGCATGTCCCTTCTCAAATGCAAGTATCTACTGTGGTTCTAGCTCTGTTCTAACATTATTTATGGGGCTCATAGGGATAGTAAATAACTTTTGTGTTTACAGGTCTCTGGATCAAGTAGAGCTGTATTCACACCTGATATACAGACTACCCAGTATCATGCCTCCGTATTGTAGAGACAACTGTGCGCCATGCAGAGATCTCAGACTCTAGGTGGCATGCATTTAAGAGGGGGTGAGTCTCTCCTGCATACAGAAGAATAAGTAAACAAAATATTTCCTGATCAAAGTGGCCAACTGTTAAAGTCATTAGATGTGGCCACAGCTTTTTTGGGTTTCTCTTTGGCCTATAGTAGGATTATACTTATCCACTCAGTTGAAGTTAATAGTAATCAGATGACTTGATTTGGCCAATGATTTATAAATATAACTGATGTATATAATATATAGGCAGAGCTTTTAGAGCCAAATTGTCTTTCCCATTTGTTCTTTTTCCACTCTGCCATAATATTGAGAACTTCTCCATATAACAGCTTCTCCAGCCTGAGTCCAGTAAGAAGATAATGGAGCAGAGCCAATTGTCTCTGTAGCACATAGCTACATAGTACAAAGTAAACCAAAGAACTGGTAGCTTTACTTGTAAGTTTGCGCCTACAAGTTCATAACAAACTCAAGAACACCTTTGAGCAAAGAAAACCTTTTGGTAAGGATCAAATCAATGGTAAGCCTCTCCCTCCCATTGTTACTACTTCTGAATAAATTATGATGGTAATGCATTAATTTAATAGAGAAAAGGTCAGGTAAATGAAGCTCTCTCACCAATGCTTTATATGACATTTAGCATGATGTGGAATATTTGCTGGTATAGCCACTGGGATGGGAGTGTTTGTTACTGTGCTATGCACTAACCTATCCTGACTAATATAGGAGTTCAGGATAACTCCAAACTTCTGGCTTGAGTAAATAGAAGACTGATCTTTGCATCAACTGAAATGCATAAGAATGTGAAGAAGCTTGCTTAGAGGGGAAAATCATGGGTTATGGTTAGAACATGTTGAGGTTTGAGATGTTTATTCAAGTGGAGCTATTCAGTTGGCATTTGAAGAGATATATCTGAAGTTTTGTAAAGAAAAAAAATGGGGCTAGAGGCATGCATTTGGAAGTAACTGTCTCAGTCTCTTGTGCTTCTCTAACACTAGAGCATGGACTGGGTAATTTATAAAGAATAGAAAATTATTTCTCACAGTTCTGAAGACTGGAAAGTTTAAGATCAAAGTACCATCATCTTGTGAGAGCCTTCTTGGTGAATCTTCACATGTCAGAGAGGCAAAAGGAATGAATGTTGTGTCCTCATGGGCCAGAATGATGGAAGAGCCAAGCCAACTAATTACTGCATGAAGCTTCTTTTATAAAGACTTATCCCACTCACCCGGGAGCAGCACTAATGAGCGTTCACCTTTTAAAGGCTCTATCGTCTAATATTATCATTGACAACACCTGAATTTTGAAGGCAACACATTCAAACTGTAGCATCATCTCTTATAGTAAATGGGATCACTAATGAATGAATAGAGAAAAGAAAGAACCAAGGACTGAGCCCTAGAGCACTTCAATGTTAAGAAGTAGAAGGAAAGAGATTAATACAGCAAAGGTAACTGAGAACTGCAACCATATAGGAGGAAAAGAGAGTAGTGTCCTGGTAGCCAGGACAGGTAGCCAGGAAGAAATGCACCAAGAATAAGAGAGTGCTAAATTATCTCAAACATTTCTATGAAATCAAGTAGATTGAGGATTGATAAATGACAATTAGATTTAGAACTTTGGGATGGGTCATGGTTGGACTTGGTAAGAACACTCTCCATGGAGGACAGATGTGAAATCCTGATGAGCATGGGTTTCAGTAAGCATGGGAGGAGAGGAGTTAGAGTTAGCAAGAATGGACAACTCTTCCAAAGAGTCTTTTTACAAAGTGGAAAAGAACAAAAAAAGAGATAATGGATACATTAGGTTCAAGAGGAGTAATTTCTTTAAGATGGAGAAATAATAACAGATTTGTATTAACAAATGAAAAGTGAAAAAATAATAAGGTAGAAAAGAGAGAAAAGAACTGATGGAGTTGAGAAAGTGATCTAGTGCCTAGTGGAAAGATCAGCTTTAGAAAAATACCTGGTACCTTCTCCTGAAGTGAAAGCCAAAATACAGCACCTGTGGGTGAAGGTACTGGTAGGCAGGTCCACAGTGTGACAGGAAATTGGGGGTTCCTCCTGATTGTTTTTTTCCCAAGGAAGTAGAAATCCAGCTTTTTACTTGATAGTGAGGCTAGGGAGTGATGTTTTTCAAGTTTGGGAAGAGACAATTACAGAGGCCAGCTCGGCAGTAGAGACCCCACCCCAGGTTGCACCAAAGGCATTAAGAAGCAGACATCCAGATAGAACAGCAAAGTGGGACTATCTGGGGGGCCAACAACCTTCCAAGCTGAGACCTCAGGGGTCTGACAGCATTCTGAGCCTGAGAAGACTCTGACCCTTGTATTTACTCTCTCTGAACAGGTGATTATTCTTAACAACAGATGTTCTGTGTTCTCATAAAACCAAGATAAACTAGGTAGGCAGCTGGTACCTGCTTAACACTGATCAAGGACAAATCTGAAAGTATTCTCCACAAGGGAGCCACAGGTACAGGGTCACATATCCCATGCTTAAAGAATTGTTTTAGCAGGTGTATGATATACATATAGTGTTTTTCTACTTTAGAATTGCCCCAAACAGTTTTCCACTTGTGGGGAGGGCAGCTAGGTTTTCCTTGCCATCGTTCTTCTTAGCAAACAATATAACTTCATCATACACAGCATTTTTCAGAAATCATACACTCAACATTTCTCAACAGACAATAAAATGCAATAGTCAGATAGGATAGGGGGAGAGTGAATGAAATAAGAAAACATAAAATGATTACCAGGAACTGTTAAAGGCCATTTGAGATCTCTAGTCATAAATTTAGAGTTAAATTGGTCAGTGGGACAATGTCTATTTTTCTCCAGCTCCATTTAAGTGCATGGGTGTAGACACAAACTAGGCACAGGTAAGTCCAGCTAGGGTCATGGTCTCTTCAAGTGATAAAAGGAAATGAGAGGTGAACCGAAGGAGTAAGCAAAGGAGTGATGATAGGAGATGACTATGAAAGTTAAGCTGGGTGAGAGGAAAGGAAAACAAAAAGGGGGCCAGGCGTGGTGGCTCAAGCCTGTAATCCCAGCACTTTGGGAGGCCGAGGCGGGTGGATCACGAGGTCAAGAGATTGAGACCATCCTGGTCAATACGGTGAAACCCCGTCTCCACTAAAAATACAAAAAATTAGCTGGGCACGGTGGCGCGTGCCTGTAATCCCAGCTACTCAGGAGGCTGAGGCAGGAGAATTGCCTGAACCCAGGAGGCGGAGGTTGCGGTGAGCCGAGATTGCGCCATTGCACTCCAGCCTGGGTAACAAGAGCGAAACTCTGTCTCAAAAAAAAAAAGAAAAGAAAAGAAAAGAAAAACAAAAAGGGACAAACCAGGGAAAGAGTGATAGACATGCAATTGACATGATTTGGTTTTCTGCAGCATCAAATCTTCACTTGCAAGCCTCTGAGATGTCTTCAAACTTTGCAATTGCAGTTTTAGTTTTAATTAATCTTTCCTTCCTCCATTTACCTTTCTTTTTATTTCATCCTGTTAGATTTTAATCTAAGCTGGTCCATATTATAGCTTTCTATGTCATAGGGATTCTGTCTTCTAGAATGTTGCAGTGTGCCACTTTTGGACATCTCTCTTCAGCAGATAATGTTAACAAATATATTAAAGCTTTCAGTTTCATAGGTGACATTACAAATACTTTCCTAAGTGGTTTTAATGCTTAGAATTTCATTTGCTGTTTCAGGACTGATTATGAGAGTATCATGAACTCAAGAGTAGAGAATGTGGAAAATATAGAAAGAAAAGAAAATTATAAAATATATAATCTCAACACTCACAAATAGCCAATATCAATATATCTGCATGTGTTCTTTCAAATTTTTTCTATACAATATATTTTTATAATTGAGACCATAGTATATGCATCTTACCCTTTTCACTCCACATTATATTTTGAACATTTCCTCATGTAATTCTTTATTATTTGAAAATGAAACTCTAATGAATACACAACATTACAGCATAGCTGTTCTGTGTATATCTATAACCTTCTTAACTTCTTTTTTTTTTTTTTTTGAGACAGAGTCTTGCACTGTCACCCAGGCTGCAGTGCAGTGGCGCAATTTTAGCTTACTGCAATCCCTGCCTCCTGGGTTCAAGCAATTCTCCTGCCTCAGCCCCCTGAGTAGCTGAGACTACAGGCATGCACCACCATGCCCAGCTAATTCTTTTGTATTTTTAGTAGAGACAAGGTTTCACCATGCTGACCAAAATGGTCTCAATCTCCTGACCTCGTGATACACCCACCTCATCCTCCCAAAGTGCTGGGATTACAGGTGTGAGCCACCACACCCTGCCTTAACTTATTACAAAATATTTTAAATTTACTCAGAAGTAATAAAAAAATAGTATCTAATGAACTCTCATTTATCCATTACCTAGGTCCAATGTTCCTCTTTATGCTATATTATCTTCATTCTCATTCTTCCCATGTTGCCAGAAAATCTTTCTTAGTAGTATGCAGTTTAAGCATAGAATGTCCCTGGTTTATCCATGACCTACATTAATTAATGGAATCTGATATGAGCTTGAGAAAGACAATAAATCAATGAATCAGCAACACTTTCCAGAAAAGAAATAACCTAAATTGCTTACTATATAATCAAAGTGGCATTTCAAATAAACTATTTGATATACCATATTAAAACAAAGCAAAATGACTGTACAGATTAAGTAAAAATTGAGAACTTCTGTACGCCAAAATACATATTAAAGCAAATGAACTACTTGACAATCTTGGCATAATTTGGTGACATACATAAAAAAGCTTTTACTTCACTTAATATATAAAGAGCTATTACAATTCAATAAGAAAAACTGAGTTCCAATAGTAAACTATAAATTTTCATTGATCTTGTAAATAAACATCATTTCTAATCAAATATTTTCACCTTTTCAAGAAGAAAATATTTTTTATAATTAATGTCCATTAGTAGCAAAATCTGGAGAAAGAAGAAGTTAACTCAACTACCATTTGCAGTTAATGTAGAAATTAGTATAATATTTTTGAAGTAAAATTGGTATATATTGGAATTTTAAATGAGCTACCAATTTAATAACCTTACTTCTAGAAAGTATTCTTTCTTTCCACTCAGTTTTTTCTTTCTTTCCACCCTTCCATCATTTTTCCTTCCCTAATACTCTCTTCCCTTTTATTCTTTCCTTCCTTTTCCTTTTTCTTGCGCTCATTAATTTGCCTGGCCAATCACAGCAGCTAACAAATTTCTTTCATCCTTCATGGTATTCCTCACAACCACCTTGTGAAATGGACACGGATAAAATCCCACCAGAGTGATTGGGAACAACAACTTTAGGTGACTTCATGGAGGGGATTGAGAAAATGATGCTACCTTCTCACATTGAGTATAGAATTAGTTTAACAACAAAATCAGGGCAACAAAATCCATTAACAGAAAGACTAAACTGAAAGTATAAAGTCAGCTTCAAAGAGAAAAAACACGTTGCACTCACTCATAATAAACTGTAGATGCTGGAGCACATTTTTTAAGTCCCCTTTAAACCCACTGACTGAGGAGCTCTCACATTCCATGTGGTAAGCATAGGACCTGGTGAGCTCCAATGTAAGATAGGCTTTCTCCTGGAGTGGGGAGTACATCAACTATTCAGATATCCTCTCCAGTTGTGCACTCTAGAACTGCATATACATACCTAAGTACATTAGCAAATACTACCTGAAGCCTTTCAGTAAGGTTGAGTAACTGTATGAATCACATAACTACTAATCTATATAGGGCAGGATTTCATCTAGATCTAACTTCAGAGCCCCAGATCTCAACCACTATGCCGTACTATCTCATTCATTTCTTTATTCATTCATACCTATTTATCATACAGTTACTGAGCTCCTATCTTGACTTAGACATTGGGTTGTTTATCCTTAAAGAATTTATACCAATTTAGGAAAGAATTCCTACTCCTTTCAGGGTCTCAATAAGTTAAGGAATCAATAAGAGAACAGCTTTTGCATTCTCATCTGACAAATGTCCAAGATCAAGCAAATTCTCCATTCAGTAGATCCCAATGTTCATGCCACAAGACCAGTGTATCAGTGCATATTATGTACATCTGGTCCCATTTAAAGCATTTCAGGCACTGGTAGAGTATGTAAGAAAATGACAGATTTGTGTGTGTGTGTGTATGTAAAATAATGGAACTTTTCCTTGATCCCTAGAGGCAGAACTTAGCATCACCTACTTCACTCCTGAGTATATCCATTCTCCGCATCCCCTAACTCCTCAGCAGCCACAAAAGAGAAAATCTGCATAAAATTCACTGTATTCCAAAGAAAAAAAATGAATTTAAAAAATTAGGTTTACCTTATTTCATTCAATCACCAACTATTTAGTTAGGACCTACCATTTGCCAAGGCTCTTCGCTGTTATATTAAGCATGTTCTTAGGAGAATCTCCATATTGGTATTAGATATTTTCAAACTATTGGAAACATTCCCAAGCTGTAAGAGTTCTCATTTGAAAGGACAATTTTCCTCATCTCTAGAGGTGTTTAAGATTGAGCTAGATGGCCAACTAGAAGTGGTGTAGCAAAAGATATCTGTGTTTCACTTAGATGGCTGGACCCAAAGAACTCGTATATATGTACGTGCTTATATGTGTTTGTGTATATATAGAGAGAGTCTGTATATATGTGTATTCTTAAGTGTAAACATATGTGTATATGTATACAGAGTGTGTATGTATGTGTAGTTTGTGTGTATGAATTGTTAGTGACTAAAATACATAGAAAAGACCATTTTAGAGACATCTCCAGTAAGCACTTGAAAAACAGAAATGCTATAGTGCCATGGAAGCTTTTCCTTCTGCTTATCCAAGCATTATCAGTCGATTTATTTAATAAAACTAAGGGCCCACATAGACTGGAAATACAGCTTCCAATAGAATGTTCTCATGCTGTGATTATTGAAGTGATAAGTAATTTGCTTTTAATGCTAGCAACATACCTCTTAGCACCATACTTAACTGAAGGATGAAAATCACTCATTTTTCATCCACTTGCTTAACTGACACTTAATATAATCTATCTATTGTCACTGAAATTAAATAAGAAAAATGTATAGATCTCACTTTCAAATTTATAGCAAGCACTTAAAATTTTAATTTCTTCTTATTTATATTTTTATCCTTTGTAGAATTGCATTCCAAATGGATAATTTATTTTGACAATAAGAGCACAGTAGGTACTAGCAAAAATAATCTAGTAAAAGAATTTTTTATTTACAGTTTTCAATTTCAATCATATTTTCTATTGTATATTACTCTGTAGAAGGAAACTGCCAATGTGAATGACACAAGTCAATTAACAACCAATTATAAAACTAGAGATGAAGTTACCAATGAAATCACTGAGAATATACATATAAGTTTTTGATACTGTTTTACTAATAGATGCCTTAAAATTATTAGTAGTATTATAAATTAATACACTGAAAAAGACTGGTCACTAAATTCACAGATATGTAGTCCCCCAGAAACCTGTTCTGAATGTTGAAATAATACTTTTCACTGTACATAAACATGTATACTCTCCTAAGGGGATATTGTACTGGTGCCTCTTACATTAGAACTCAGTTCTTACAGAGAATCTATTTACAAAGACTATACCCAACTCTCCTTATCCATGGAATTATTATTTGCAGTCCATAAAGAGCCACAGAAAATGAGATAAATTGATTATAAGAATAAAGTTTATTTTATCTGTCTCTATTTTTCTTAAGAAACTAAGCCACAATATTGTGAAAATTGCCATACTGCCCAAAGTAATTTATAGATTCAATGCTATCCCCATCAAGCTACCAATGACCTTCTTCACAGAACTGGAAAAAAACACTTTAAATGTCATATGGAACCATAAGGGAGCCCACATAGCAAAAGCAATCCTAAGCAAAAAGAACAAAGCCAGAGGCATCACACTGCCAGACTTCAAACTATACTACAAAGTTACAGTAATCAAACAACATGATACTGGTACCAAAACAGAGACAAAGACCAATGGAACAGAACAGAGGCCTCAGAAGCAACACCACACATCTACAACCATCTGATCTTTGACAAACCTGACAAAAACAAGCAATGGAAAAAGGATTCCCTGTTTAATAAATGGTGCTGGGAAAACTGGCTAGCAACGTGCAGAAAGCAGAAACTGGACCCCTTCCTGTCACCTTACACTAAAATTAACTCCAGATAGATTAAAAATTTAAAAATAAAACCTAACATCATAAAAACTCTAGAAGAAAACCTAGGCGAAACCATTCAGGACATAGGCATGGGCAAGGACTTGATGAGTAAAACACCAAAAGCAATGGTAACAAAAGCCAAGATAGACAAATGGGATCTAATTCAACTCCAGAGCTTCTGTACAGCAAAAGGAACAATCATGAGAGTGAACCAGCAACCAACAGAATTGAAAAAAATTTTTGCAATCTACCCATCTGACAAAGCACTAATATCCAGAATCTACAAAGAACTAAAACAGACATACAAGAAAAAAAATAAACAAAACCATTCAAAAGTGGGTGAAATATATGAACAGATACTTCTCAAAAGAAGACATATATGAGGCTAACAAACATATGAAAAAATGCTTATCATCACTGGTCATTAGAGAAATGCAAATCAAAACCACATTGAGATACCATCTCACACCAGTTACAATGGCGATCATTAAAAAATCTGGAGACAACAGATGCTGGAGAGGATGTGGAGAAAGAGGAACACTTTTACACAGTTCATGGGAGTATAAATTAGTTCAACCATTGTGGAAGACAGTGTGATAATTCCTCAAGGACCTAGAAATAGAAATTCCATTTGACCCAGCAATCCCATTACTGGGTATATACCCAAAGAATTATAAATCATTCTATTATAAAGTCACATGCACATGTATATTCATAGTGGCACTGTTTACAATAACAAAGACCTGGAACCAACCCACATGCCCATCAATGATAGACTGGACAGGGAAAATGTGGCACATATACACCATGGAATACTACACAGCCATAAAAAACGATGAGTTCATGTCCTTTGTAGGGACTTGGATAAATTTGGAAACCATCATTCTCAGCAAACTGACACAAGAACAGAAAACCAAATTCCACATGTTCTCACTCATAGGCAGGTGTTGAACAATTAGAACATGTGGACTCAGGGAGAGGAGTATCACACACTGAGGGCAGTTGGTATGGGGGCTAGGGGACAGACAGCAGGGGCTGGGGAGGGTGGAGAGGGATAACATGGGGGGAAATGCCAGATACAGATGAAGGGGGAATTGAGGCAGCAAACCACCCAGTTATGTATGCACCTATGCAACAACCCTGCATGGCCTGCACATGTATCCCAGAACCTAAAGTACAATTAAAAAAAAAAGAACGTGCCTGTAATCCCAGCTACCCGGGAGGCTGAGGCAGGAGAATTGCCTGAACCCAGGAGGCGGAGGTTGTGGTGAGCCGAGATTGCGCCATTGCACCCCAGCCTGGGTAACAAGAGCGAAACTCCGTCTCAAAAAAAAAGAAAAAAGAAAAAGAAACTAAGCATGCATGTACATAAAAAAAAATTTAAATTAAATAGATTCTTTCAATGCCAATACAAACATAGTCTTTACTTCTGATATAGATTGTGCCAAATCTTATTTCAACATTGAACTGAGTGATAACACTGAGCCCTGAACATCAGAAAGGTCCTTTTGAACAAAAAGAGAGAATTCACGAAAACACAGGTTAGTAAATTTCTACACACCAAACACCTATGTGCACATATAATGTTATAAAGCTTTAGACAAACTCAAGTGTTGAACCTGTTACTTAGTACTTAGTGGCCAGTAAGAGAAGATCAGTGGCAGGGAAAACAAATATAGAAAATCACGCGGTGGCTCATGCCTGTAATCCCAGCACTTTGGGAGGCTGAGGCGAGTGGATCATGAGGTCAAGAGATCGAGACCATTCTGGACAACATGGTTAAACCCCGTCTCTACTAAAAATACAAAAAATTAGCTGGGCACAGTGGCGCGTGCCTGTAATCCCAGCTACTCAGGAGGCTGAGGCAGGAGAATTGCCTGAATCCGGGAGGCAGAGGTTGCAGTGAGCCGAGATCGCGCCATTGCACTCCAGCCTGGGTAACAAGAGCGAAACTCCGTCTCAAAAAAAAAAAAAAAAAAAAAAAACAGTAATAAAATAATCTCTGCAGACTTGTATTTTAGAATATTGAACTCATGCTTTGCAATAATATAGTAGAAGATGCCTTGTATTAGAAAATACTCTGTGGTCATGGGCATTCTTCAGGTGCAGAAAATACTGCTTTCCTTAACTATACTCATCCTTCCACTGGGGCTACCAATTTCCTAAAGGAAACTCATAAAAGTATCAATGGACAGGCTGCTGATTTCTGCACTGCTCATTCAATTCAGTCATTTAGCACATTAAACATAAATTTAAGTGATATTTGACATATCAGTTTATTCTTTCATCCAATGAAAATATACTGAGCACTTACTAGTTCAGTATAGTATGAGGAACTGGGGAGGTAGTAGTAAATACAGTAGATAATGATTCCTGCCTTCATAGGCCTTACATTTTAGTGAGGAAATTATAAATAGAAATGACAGACCTGAAAAATTGGCAGATATTTACTTTTGTGTGTGTGTGGAAGAAAGAAAGAGAAAGGGGGAGAGAGAACAGGAGTCTTGCTCTATTGCCCAGGCTGGAATGAAATCTAAAAATAGGTATTAAAAACCTCTTTAATGCCGATAATTGTGCTTAACAGTGGAGACAGGAAGGAATAAGGGAAGAAAATAACTAACAAACAGCCAACCAATATTTCATTTAAGTCTGTGAAATGCTATGCAAATGCTGAAGAGTGATTTACTTCCAATTATGCTGAAGCGTGATTTACTTTCAAAATAGGTGTTACGTGATACTGTGAAAAATGTATGTTCTGTAGACCTGGGGTGAAGAATTCTATAAATATTCGCTAAGTTTACTTGTTCCAGGTCTGCGTTCAAATTATAGATGTCCCTGTTAATTTTCTATCTCGTTGATCCGTCAAATATTAACAATGTGGTGTCAAAGTCTCCCGCTATTATTGTGCAGGAGTCCAAGTCTCTTTACAAGTCATTAAGAACTTGTCTTATGTATCTGGGTGTTCCTATATTGGGTGCATATATATTTATGATCATTGACTCCTGTTGTTGCATTGATCCTTTTACCATTGTGTAATGTCCTTCTTTGTTTCTTTTAGTCTTTGTTACTATTAAAGTCTATTTTGTCACAGACGAAAGTTACAATTCCTGTTTTTTGTTTTTTGTTTTGGTTTTGGTTTTTGCTCTCCATCTGATTGGTGAGTCTTCCTCCAAGCCTTTATTTTGAGTCTTTGTGTGTCCTTGCTTATGAGGTGGATCTGGATAAAGTGTGCCAATGAGTTTTGACTTTTTATTCAATTTGCCTGTCTGTGTGTTTGGGGCATTTAATCCATTTAAATTAAGGATTAATATTGATATTTGTGAGTTTAATATTGTCATTTAATGCTATCTGGCTATTTTGCCCATTAGTTGATATAGATTCTTCATTGTGGAGATACTCTTTACCTTTTGGTAAGTTTTTGGGATGACTGATACTGGTTGTTACTTTCTGTGTGTAATGCTTCCTTTCAGAAGCTCTTGTAAAGCAGGCCTGATGGTGATGAAATCTCTGTGTGCTTGTTTGTTCATGAAATATTTTATTTTTCCTTCATTTATGAAGCTTAGTTTGGCTGGATATGAGATTCTGGGTTGAAAATTCTTTTCTTTGAGGATATTGAATATTGACCCCCACTCTCTTCTAATTTGTAGGGTTTCTGCTGAGAGATCTGCTGTGAGTCTTATAGGCTTCCTTTTATGGGTAACCTGACCTTTCTCTCTAACTGCCCTTAAAATTTTCTCCTTTATTTCAACCCTGGTAAATCTAGTGATTATGTGTCTTGGGGTTGCTCTTCTTGAGGAATATCTTTGTGGTGTTCTCTGTATTACCCGGAGTTGCGTATTATCCTGCCTTACTAGGTTAGGAAAGTTTTCCTGAATAATATCCTGAAGACTATTTTCCAGCTTGGATTCATTCTCTTCATGACATTCAGGTACACCTATCAAATGTAAATTAGGTCTTTTCACATAGTCCCATATTTCTTGGAGACTTTGCTCATTCCTTTTTATTCTTTCTTCTCTAATCTTGTCTTCTCATTTCATTTCATTAAGTTGGTCTTTAACCTCTGATAGCCTTTCTTCTGCTTGATCAATTCGACTGTTAAAACCTGTGCATACTTTGTGGAGTTCCCGTATTGTATTCTTCAGTTCCATTAATTCACTTATATTCCTCTCTAAATTGTCTATTCTCGTTAGGATTTCATCAAACCTTTTTTCAAGGTTCTTAGTTTCTTTGTGTTGGGCTAGAACATGTTCTTTTAACTCACAGAAGTTTCTTATTACCCACCTTCTGAAGCCTAATTCTGTTAATGGAACATGCTCATTCTCCATCAGGCCTTGTTCTTCTGTTGATGAGGAACTGTGATCCCCTGTAGAGGTAGAGGCATTCTGATTTTAGGTATTCTCGGCCTTTTTACACTGGTTTCTTCCCATCATTGTAAATTTAACCACCTGTCATCTTTGTAATTACCACCTTTCAAAGTAGGTCTCTGAGTGGACGTCAAACTTGTTAATTCCCAGTGCTGGAATCTGAACAACCCACTGCACCGGCTAAAACAGCAGCGTGAAGATTCATGGTGCTTTTCTGCCCAGGAACCTCCGGTCTGTCTTCCCTCTTGAGTCCCTTTTTCAATCAGCTGAATGGGCGACTCTGCCTTCCTGGAGCTCCAAATGGTCGACCAGAAGGGGACCCAATCCTGTTTACTCTGCACGAAGAACTGCCATGCCGGCCACAAGAGTTGCACTGGCAACCCGTGGGGTTCCTCCGCTGGGAATCTCCTGATCTGTGAGCAACAAAAATTCGTCTGAAAGTGTGGTGTCCTCTCGTTCTCTGCGCTTTCACTGGGAGCTACAATCCTGAGCTGCCAGTAATCAGCCATCTTGGATCTCTCTCCAGCAGATATTTAATTCAATTAAGCAAACAGCAGCTCAGTAAAAATTTACTACAGTACTTTTGATTTATTGGCTTAATAATTTAGCAAAATACAGCATAAGATGCAGAAATCTACTTCTATATATGCAATTATTCCTTCTCAGAATATTTTGTGCTGATATAGGTCTATCACACAATTTGTTTTAATATATCTAGCCCCACTTTTTCTTTGTTTCTTTGTGTGGACTTCTTTGTACTGTAAATAAGAGCACAATAAAGAACCAGCCCTAATGCTATCGCTATGCCTCCTTCATGCCATCTTTCTGATATTAAACGTTTACTAAGCTCCCCCATAGTACCAAGCACTATTCCAAGTTCTGTTAATAGGAAGATACATTTTATTTTTTTTTTTTTTTTTTTTTTTTTTTTTTTTTTTTTTTGAGACGGAGTTTCGCTTTTGTTACCCAGGCTGGAGTGCAATGGCGCGATCTCGGCTCACTGCAACCTCCGCCTCCTGGGTTCAGGCAATTCTCCTGCCTCAGCCTCCTGAGTAGCTGGGATTACAGGCACGCGCCACCATGCCCAGCTAATTTTTTTGTACTTTTAGTAGAGACGGGGTTTCACCATGTTGACCAGGATGGTCTCGATCTCTTTACCTCGTGATCCACCCACCTCGGCCTCCCAAAGTGCTGGGATTACAGGCTTGAGCCACCGCGCCCGGCCGGAAGATACATTTTAAAAGTTCTCTGTTAACAGTTAACTCATGCTGTAATGGGAAACAAAAGTATGTCATTAGTTTTACTTAACAAGTCTATGAAGTAAAAGTGGAGGTAAATATCTGGTGATCAGAGCTATGAGTATTAATATTTGCAAGAGTGGAGGGGAGGAAGGAAGGAAGTCAGTGAGAGTGACATTTAAATATCTGAAGGAAGATTTTAGTTGTCTGAGGTGAGCAGGTGTGATAGTTTAAACTATTAAAACATGTTTAGAATATTTATTAGTTCCTGTAAAGTTAAAGTCTGTTGACAGAGATACTAATGTACGTTGATTGCTCTTCACTAATAGCCATAGAGAACAAAGTGTTGATAGTATATACGTATGCTAATTTCTGCCAACAGAGGGAACACAATGTGTAATCCTGTAATCCTTAGCGCAAACTTCTTATGTTACACTGACACTATCATAATAGTCAGACAATGACTAATGCTGAAAATTGAATCACTAGGATTGGATGAGTTCACATATTCTCTAATTATTGGTATCCATTTTGACCCCTCTAATAAGCACTGCCTTCTGTTTGAGAGATATGGTTAAAAAAACACTTACCCTTCAGAGGAAGGTCAGGGAGCTTAGATGTCGCCTATACAGTGGACAAAGATTCTTAATGATGCTGGACTTTTTATGACCATTCAACCCTCGTATGGTTCATTGTCCCTTTGTGTTTATACATCTGATTCCTACTCTTCCGTTGAGAGACAGGAAAGCAAGTGAGTAGAGGGGAAAGAAAAGAGATAATATAAAGACTGAAAGAGGGGCTGTGCTACTTTGAACCCTTTAGAAAGAATTGTGATTTCGAGCAGCCCAAATCTGAGCCAGCCAGTTGGGCTTGGTGGTTGCTATCTTAAAATACAAAAGTTGTACTATATAAATGAACTCATTTAAGTGACCAGATTTTTATTTTGTTGTTGTTATTTAATTCCTTACATTTTTTCTTTAAGTTCCTTCTAGAAAAAGAAAGTAAAATTTTTAAGCTAAATGAAGAGAGGGAATTTATTTTAGACTTGACCTTACCATTTCTAGCCATTCCTCTATTTTCTCTTCATGAAAGATTGCCACTGTCAAAGAAATGTTAAAAATGGCGTCCTATCCCTCTTCAACTTCCAGAGTAGCCAAATAGTGCTCTCTGAGCTATCAAAGATTAAGGTGGTTTCTCTTCTCTCTGAAAACATATTTGCAATGATCCTTGACTTCTAGGTGTTCTTTCCAATACCCATTATTGACTTTTAGTCAACTACATGTTATCAGGCAGTAGGGTTGAAAAGGAAGTTGAACTTAGTCTTCTCACCATGACTTGTGCAACATGGAGCATTAGAAAAAGAAGAAGGAAGTAGCACTCAGTGGCTCCTTCAAAGTTGATGTACTCATTTATAGTAATGAGTTAAATAGTTAATCAGCAAATAAATACCTGTTTACTTTAACAGGTTCTTTTCATGTCTCTCCATTAAATGTCAGTCGAATCTCCCAGGATGCTGTCCATTTCCCTTATATGCTCCTGAATAGCTGTGATCACTTCACTGTGGACAAACTTTAAGCTGCTGATATCACCAAATATCTAAAAAGGGTAATAAAATGGGCACATATTTATTAACCACATTTCAAAGAAATATTTAGGTGGAATAAACAACAGCTATTAATTCTTTCCTATTTTTCTCTTGGAATTGTAGCTTGGAAGTCCCCTGAAATGCCTCATGATTATCCTAATTCCACAGTATAACATAAGCTTATCATTTAGATTTTATGGTTGAGTTTCATTGCTGACATTTACAATAATGTTAAAACAATGCTACCCAATAAAGTAATATTTGTATAAATAGATTTAGTAGTATGGAACATAGTATTATAATTAACAATTCCAGTATGTTTGAAAACTTAAGATTTTCTAATTCTAATGAAATCTAAAATCAAAGATAAGACTGGAATTTTCTTTTTTTGCCTTGAATGACTATTGTTTGATTAAATGCATAGAAATCAAAATCTGTCTGGGGAAAATAAGGAATAACATTCCTTTTAGTAGGAACTCATTGTCCCTAAGGAAGCTTTCTGTATATATAAGACTAATTATGCTTGAGCACAACTCACAGCCATGCCAACACCCTGCTTCCCTTGTCACACACAGTTTGGGTTTATTCCTGGACTGTTTATAATAGTCACCAATTTCACTGACTTCATATGCCTCTCCTACATCTTGAAGGTATCTAACTTTCCAAGCATTCTGCTGAAGGATTGTTTTTCCCCAGAATTTACAACCTCTTTTACCAAAAGTCATTCAGATGAGAAAGGCTGGGAGCCACATCTACGTGCACATCAGCAAATATATTTCTCTGGATAGCAAAGGAGACGTGTGCTTACCTGACCACCTTCTTTTGTGGGGGTGGGTTGCAGAAGCCATTTCCTCTTTCTAGAGCTACTCTTCCATCTCCTGATGAGATTATAAATCTTAATGCCAGCCAATCATAAAGCCTCTCTCCAGGGTGAGCAAATGGAGAAAAAAGGTACTGATGGAAATACTGGGAAAAGAAAATCTTCCACGATAGACAGTAGGAGGAATCATAAAAGCCTGTATCAATGTCATTGTATGAAGGAAACATTCTCAAGGATGAGCCAATGTAGATGAAAAAAACAAGGAGAGAAGAGATTTGATAATATTTTTTAAACTCCTGAGTCAAAATCCCATCAGAATAGCTATGGTATTTCCCATTTATATGCATTAATACCTTTGTGATTATGCAGAAATACATTAGGTGTTTGACATACATAACTAAATAATGCCGAGGAAAATCTATCTATCCTTGGACAAGGATTGATAGTACATTATGGTACTTGAAATTGTGAAGTCCTCTTCTGTTACTGGCCTCCTCCTTCTCCTCCTTCTTTTTTTTTTTTTTTTTTCTTTTTTTGAGACAGAGTCTGGCTCTGTCACCCAGGCTGGAGTACAGTGGCACAATATCCATTTGTTGCAACTTCTGCCTCCTGGGCTCAAACAATCCTCCCATCTCAGCCTGCAAAATAGCTGGGACTACAGGCATGTGCCACCAGGCCTGGCTAATTTTTTATATTTTTATAGAGATGGAGTTTTGCTATGTTGCCCAGGCTGGTCTCAAACTCCTGGGCTCAAGCAATCTGCCCACCTCGGCCTCCAAAACTGCTGGAATTCCAGGCATGCCTGTCATTCTTATTAATGATCTTTTGCATTTATTCTTTATTATATGCCTCTCTTTCTATTTCTTGGTATGTGATCTTTTAAAACTTAAGTTTGTTGGGAAATATTCTGTACCCTATGGCATTTATTTAGATGCCTTCTCTTCTTTCTTATTAAGACTATCTGAAAATGCAAGCCAGAGTTACAATTCTAGAGCTTTTTCCAAGGCTCTTGAAATACCTTCTCTGAAAGGGAAGATCCATCATGCCATTTCTCTGAATTTCTGAAATGTCCTTGCAAATATTAAATTAAATGGTACTCAGCCTTCACCAGGAGTTTCAAATGAGGTCACTTTCTCTTGTTTTTGTCATTTACAATCTTTGTTGTCATTAATTAGATTCAGAGATATAACCTTCATCATCACTTTATTGCCTAGAAAACAAACTGTTGGGACATCTCCTTACTCAGTAGTCTACTTAAAGAGTATACAGTGTTTGGGTAAGAAGAAAGCAGGAGGAAGAGTGATTTTATTTGCTGGAGATTTCAGAAACTTTCCAGTTCTCATTTGGATGAATTAGCTGGAATCATTTTTCTACCTGGTTATATATCAGCAGGGGCATGGACCAGAAACACGCAGCCTTTCAGTTACTCTGATTTTTCTAATTTGCTCCCACAGCTATAACTATTCCCCTTGTCCTCATCAGAGCTGCCACCATAATGTATCAAAAATACACTTATAAAGAATGATTTGTATGTATATGTGTTATACATCAAATTAACAGATTTGGCCTGATAGGTTTGGGGGAGATGAAATTAACACATAACTACCTTCAAAAGTAATTCCTCGTGAAGTTTATTGATTGTCGTTTCTTTTTCTAATTTTGAAAAAGGGTCTTAAGTCTATCACCCAGGCCAGAGTGCAGCACAATCACAGTTCACCACAGCCTTGACCTCCCCAGGCTCAGGTGATCCTCCCACTTCATTCTTCCAAGTAGGTGGGACTACAGGCATGCACCAACAGGCCTAGCTACCATTTGCATTTATTGTAGAGGTGGAGTCTCACTGTGTTGCCCAGGTTGGTCTTGAACTCCTGGGCTTGAGCAATCCACCCTCCTCCATCTCCCAAAGTGCTGGGATTGCAGGTGTGAGCCAGTACCCCCAGCAGATTGTCATTTCTAAGCTAACTCTGTGTGAAATAGTTCATTTTCCAATTACTATAATGTGATTATAAAGAAATCTTAGAACATTTTAAATTTGTGTTAATTTGTGTCATCATTTAAGTGATTTGTGCTAAAAATACACAAACAACATTGCAGTCATACTTGTTTTATGAATATTATTGATGAATGTGAAAAAATATTGCTAGAAAATGAGTATTACTAATGACTTAGAGCTTATGACAAACTTGTATTTAAATGGGTCATGCTTAGAAAATAAACAAAAAACAAACCTAATCATGTAGCCTCTTTCAAAGGTAGAAAAGGACAGTGAATGATATCCATGCGGTTTCATATTTTAAATATAGCACTATCTCACTAAGTTATACCACATATTCTCACTCATAGGCGGGTGAGAAAAATGAGAACACATGGACACAGGGAGGGGGGTACTACACACTGGGGTCTATTGGGGGGAATGGGGGAGGGACAGTGGGGGGGGGAGCTGGGGAGGGATAGCCTGGGGAGAAATGCCAAATGTGGGTTAAGGGGAGGAAGGCAGCAAAACACACTGCCATGTGTGTACCTATGCAACGATCTTGCACGTTCTGCACATGTACCCCAAAACCTAAAATGCAATAAAAATTTAAAAAAAAAAGAAGTATATTTTGGTTTGTGTGACTATAGCCAAAGATACTAACAAAATATTGGGTAAGCTTTCCATTCACTGTAGTTTTGGTTATATATGTGTTCATATTTCCGAAGGGCAATTCAGATACATGCGGACACAAACAGATGTAGCAGGTATTACGTACACATGCATAAAGACATCTATCCTTTTAAATTCTCATATTCTTTAACCTAGTAATTTCACTGTCAGAATCTACCCCTGAGAAGTAAGATAGGGCATTAATGAAAATTGCAGAGGAAAGAACTTCAAATTCTATCCCTATTAACAGCAGCAACAACAACAACAACAACAAAAATGGGCACAAACTCAGAATCAACTTTTTTGGAGGAAAACTAGATCGGGCACACTCTGTGGCTGAGGTTGAAGCCACTGAGGTCTTGATTAGCCACTCAGGGCCTCACCACAATGGTGTTAGGGATTTATGATTATGAACTAATAGAATGCAAGCTGGAAACACCGCTGTGTCACTGTCAGGCAGTGTGGCTAGAAAATGATTTCAGCAGAGACCAGCAAGTATCTTTCAGCCATGCCAAGCCAGAGCTCAATGGTGACACCCATAGCAGCGGAGGCCATAGCACACCTACGCTCTTGTCTTATGCTTGAAGCAGGACTGGTCCTCTTTGATAGAAAGAAGCATCCAGATTTCTTAAGAAATTTTCTAGCTAAAACAGGCCTTAAGAAAGAGACAATTAATTGGTTTCTAATAAGAGTAGGTATATCCTCAAGTGTCTTAACTGGAAAAATGAAATTTATTTATAATGGAGCTAGTGGGATGGGTCAAATCTAGCTGCCAAAAATACACAACATTGATAAAGTTTCAGTGAGAGGCCTTTATAAATATTGTTAGGGAGATAAGGAGGAAAAAATAAAATAGAAACGGAATTCTGGTAGTAAATTTTGATTTTGTTTGCCCGCTTAACACAAGATACATGTATTCACAGCACGAATTCACTGATTGCAGCAAGACATCAACATTTGGAGGCCAGATGCAACTCATAATTGTTCCAAAATGAAGTGGAAGTGTCCCTCAATGGAATTCAGATTGCTACACCTGATTAAAATTATGGATTTCAAAAATAGTACTAGAAATAATACGACACCGTATAAGTTATAAGTTGAATCATCATCATTTTAGAGAAAGAATGTTTTCAATTTGAAAAAGTAGACCATATGGGTTAATTTCCTTGAGGGGTTAATTGAACTAAGGGCCAACATTTGTATTTATTTTCTGGAATTTAGGGACCCTGGGTGTCAGTGGTGGCGGCTCTGTTGATCATCACAGCCGTGAAAATTGTAAGCAAAGCACACAGTCCTTCCAATTTTGCAAAACTATACTTTTTAGTTGGTTGTAAACTATTCAATGTTCTTAAGATTAAATATCTGAATATTGCTTCTGAAAGAGCAACTGTCAACTCAAATGTGAAGTCTAGTTTGTTTACTGGCTGTATTTTATATCCTTTAGAAAATGACGCAAAATGGCAATAAAATCAGTGTAAGTATTCTACAGGGGAATATAAATGCCCTTTGGTTACAGTGAACATATCTTTATACGTAATTCCTGTTTATTTTTCCTAGAATTATGTTAAATATGTAAAAAGCCTTTTCTCATAAAGGTAAAAATGCTAGATGTTTTCAAGTTGTAATTTAGCATTAGTGTCAAGATTGCTTCAGAAAATAAGCTACTGTTACTATTTCATTCCTTTTAAGTGTCACTCAGCATACTATCTGCAATTTTGCACATAAAATAAACTTATATGATTTTCTGTTAGGGTTTCAGAAAATGTAAGTGGGATTTAAAATAATTTATAGGATACAAATATTTTTTAACAACACATGCTAAGCACCTGGATTTTTTACATTGTTTATAATATTATTTTAAAATAATTGTTTCAAGTAATTATGGAAGAATTTGTACCATAGGCTATAATGGAGAAACTAATATTATCTACAGATTTCAAAAAAGAATAATCAATATATTTGTAGCTATAGTTCTTAGATTAATAATAACATGATTCCAAAATGCACCAAAATATTTTCCTATTTCTATATATAAATAGGAAAGTATATAATTATGTTTAGGGTTACTATAAGCATAATTTTGGGTATAACCCTAAACATAATTGTATCTTTTTATATCTACATATGTGTAGATACACAGACACACACACACACACACACACACACACATACACACACACACACACATATATATAGCTTTTCATTTTGCTTTTTCTGATGAGTGAGTTATTTTCAACCTTATCAGACAGTATTAGGCAGTCTTGTCAAATGGAGTCAAGATGAAAATCACATATTCTAAAAATGCTTATCTCAAGCATTGCCTTTTGGATGCATGAATATAAAATATATTCCTAATGTAAATACTCAAAACATTTCCAAATATTATAGTAAATTAAGATAAATTTAAAAAGCTTGAAAATATATTTCATATTTAGAAGGTCACCCCTCAAGATGTCTTTTCTAAAATCCAATTCAATAACAGAAAAGCATACAGAATTAAAAGGGAACATACTTTAATTCAAATAAAAACATTCAATCTTTATCAATTATACAATAAAGCTTTAATTCTTCATTTCTATAATGTTTATGTTAGATATTTAGCCATATATTATAATTCATATGTTAAATTTTGACTGCTTCTTTGCACGTATAACTTTGAAAACATTTCTTATGACTTAGAATACAGGAAAAGTTTTCATATTCAATATATGATACATATATTATTTCTAATGGACATATGAACACAATAATAGAACAATTCTTTTCTACAGCTTTCAGAAGTCCTAATTATTCAGATTAAAGGAAAACCTAAAAATGCCAAAAATTATTTTATATATAAAAATATTTTTAAAATATGTATTTAATTATTTTTTCTTATATTTATAAATTAAAAATATGAGACCTATATAAAGCAGGAATTATTAATGATTGATTACCTCAAAATATAATATAAATAAAGTATAGAAAAAATTAATATTTTGTAAGTTTGAACTGTAGTGCTTATTATAGTAACAGCCTATAGAATCTCTATAAAATATTTCTAACAGTTACATCTTAAGTTACAGTAAATTGAATCAAAAAAGACCATGATTTTCTAAGAAAACCAAACATAGCTATAGTAAAATTAAGGTAATCACTGAAAGTTAATATTTTAGACCGTATGAGATTAAAATAGCTTTGAAAAGTAAATAGTTGCATTTACTGAAAATGTGTCTGAAATCTGTTGTAGTCATTTAAAATTTACAGTGTGCTAAGTTTTAAAACAAACAAAACTGTAGTTTTTACTTTTCTGGTTACCAATAATACAAATAAAATAATAAATGAAGCCTGAGGTGAGAGCCTTTTTGCTTTGTTTTTGTGAAAAACTAAGCATTTCACAGCCAGTTGCACTGACCCAATTATTAATGGACAAAAAATCACTTCTTTTGACACATGCATATGGGAATAATTATATTGTCAATTAATTGTTAACGGGAGCTAAATGCCTATGAATATATATAAATGATTAGTAAATACGTTTAAGACTTTTCATGAGGATGTGACAGGAAAATGTTTTATAGGTAACATTATATTCTAATACTAGTCTGATAATGGAATTCTACTTTGCTTTTTTTTTTTTTTTATATGTTGCTTATAATAAGGTCTGAGTTTCAGATACAGCAAAATGCTGATCTTTTACAATTTAGTTAAAATAGCCAATCATTCTTAGTAAAAGGAAGAGGCAAAATAGTATCAGGACCTTATTTTTAAAAAAATAGAAGTAGCAACTATGAAGTTTGGACTTGAAATCCAGAAATAAAGCATATTAGTGTATCTATTTTTTTTTTGCAATATTTCATGCAAACCCATAATCATTGTTATTACTGTTTATCTTAATGTACATTTTTGATATTATCATGTGAGCACATGTGCCCAAAAGTCATACTGAATCTTCTTATGCAGGTGTTGTGCACAAAATACCATGTGTTCTAAGTCTGGTGAATGAAAATGTGCCTTTCTTCTATTTTGTTTAAATAAATTTATTTCAATATTAAATCCAGAGCAGCCTAAAACTACGCACAGTGGGAAACATAAGGATGGTTTTTTCTTTCTCATGTGCAATGACTTTGAACAAAAGGAAAAATTGATGGAGTCATATTCTCCCTGAAAATATATCATTAACAATCTAAACTAGTTAGATGACTGCTGTCCATAGACCCCAATTTTTCTGTATTTTTCATTTGATTTCTCCTCTATATTAATGTGCGACTTCCTTTTCTCTCTTAGTCTTGCTCTTTTTCTCTCTCACACACATATTGTACTGCAAATTGGTCATTACAGAATATAGATAAGGGAAGTTCCAAATACACTAAATTATGTTTTCTTGAAGAAATCAAAATAGAAGAGTTAAAGCTCAAATATTCTCCATTATTTGTCATGAGGTTTTGCCCTGCAATTCATCGATTCAAGGACAAAGTGTGGTTTCCGTTTCCCCATTTATTCAAAGCTTCGAGCAGCCTTGCAGGATACAGTCAGTTTCATCTGCTATCTTGAGAGGAATAAAGTTAAGATCCAGTCTCTACACCTGCTCCTTGTACTGTGTGGTCACTTGATTACATGGACAGCAGGAAAATCCAGAGCTGAGTAAAACCCATCTAAGAATAAACCTGTCTTTTGGTTTTTCGTTTTCTCCTTTCTTCTACTGCTGCTTTCTGTCAGCCAAGCACTTAACACTCACTAATTGGTTAATCTGTTATTTAGGCAAGTATTAATATTCTAATTTTGCAGACAAGGAATCAGGCTTCCTGCTGTGTATCCCCTGGCCCTGGGTAAGGAGTGCTTCAAATGGGAGATTCAAAGTAGGTGAGCCTGGTCTCCTGAGACGCAGCTGGTTTGCCTAAAGCCGCGAAGGAGGGCTTCGCGGAGCCTGCATTAGATGGCTCGGTTCCTGACTCCCAGTTCTCCGCTCAGACCACCAGGCGACACTGCCTCTAATGACAAAAACCGTTTTCCCATTCCACCCTAACTAATGCTCCAAGGACTTTCTTAATTGCGACTGATACCCTGGGATTGGGAAGCTTATTTGTGACTTGATGAATCTGCACCATTCTTGCCTGGGTTTCTAGGTTCTGTAGCACTAAAAACTTTAGGGTAACTTTGTTCTTACAAAATACTTCAAGATAACACTACCTATGGAACAAAGAGACAAAGCATTGCTCTGTGGAGAGGAGCTGGAATCCATGGAGCCCAGAAAGGCTGATTAAAAATAGAATTAAAGAGAGGCGCTCACTGCTTGGTCGCCCAGTGACCATCGCTGACAAACAGTGAAAGGGACATTTTACAAAGCAAAATATGTAGAACATGGTAAACCTGTGTAATCGTGGGTCACAAGCCTGGATGAAAAACATTATGAACATGTATCTATAGAAAATATTGCTTGTAATGCAATTTCTATTTCAGACACATAAAATCTGACCTCTTTCATGCAGGAATTATTCTTTTCCAAAAGCATAGCTTTCTACACAAGTTAAACTTGAAAATAATTTGCTTCAAATTCAAAATGCTAGGTGTTTACTGAGGAAAAAAATAGAAAATGTGAATATATGACCTATATTTCATATCAGAATTAGGAAAGGCTTAAAAATCACTCTAGTTCCATGTTACAGCTGTGTTAAGTGCAAAAGGAACTTAGAGAACTAGGTACCCTATTTAAAAACCACCATAAAACCTTCGAGAATAGAGTTCAGGTTATAAGGGTGAAGCAAAATTTCATCCAGTTTTATTTCATATTTATTGCCATATCTAACTTGTAGAGAAATTAGGCACAGACACAGCTACCTATTTCTTCCTATATCAGAATATCCTACCAAAATATAGCATCGGTCTTACAGATTTTTTTTTTTTTTTTTTTTGAGATGGAGTCTCACTTTGTCACCCAGGCTGGAGTGTGGTCTCTGCTGACTGCAACCTCCGCCTCCCAGGTTCAAGCGATTCTCCTGCCTTAGCTTCCAGAGTATCTTGGTCTACAGGCATATGCCACCACACCCAGCTAATTTTTTATTTTTAGTAGTGATGGGGTTTCACCATGTTGGCCAGGCTTGTCTCAAACTCCTGACCTCAGATGATCTGCTCACCTTGGCTTCCCAAAGTGCTGGGTTAGAGGCACGAGCCCCTGTGCCCAGCCCAGTCTTACAGGTATTTTTAAGTAGGTCTACGTCATTTCCCAATTCTAGATCCCTTAATTCACTGTGGCATTTTGATGTTAAATATCTCCTGGTGTCTATCATGTAGCATCAATTGGAATCCAGAAATTCAGTGCAATTCAACAGATAATCTTTGAGTACCAACTACATACGAAGTACAGAGAAAGGAAATTCAATGATTGAAGGTAAGCTTTGGGCAAGTAGGTGACTGCTTATAAACCCTCATTTTAAAAACATCAAGGGATATTTCTTTCATCCAGAAAATATAATCTACTCATGTGCTGGTATTTGATATGTCTCTACAATGCACACATTTTGGGAAATATAACACAATGAGTTTTGTTTCTCACCGAGGTTGCAAAGACCAGTCTCAAACCCCTTCCAATGTTAAGTTTTGTAGCTTGAAAGCCCAGTAAGAGGCTTGACAGAACCTCTCAGAGATCAAGAAGGAGCAAAAGGAAAGTAGGAAGATTGTTGAATAGCCAGACAGGTACCTGAAAGAATATCTAACTCTCAGTTTGCTCTGGGACTGGTATTGTTTTATGGTTCCTGTCTTCTAAGAGACACAATTTACCACTGGAAACAGGTTTGGAAAGGCTAAAGATGAAATATAATATTGTGATAAGTGCTAGAGAAGGTACAAACGGGTTAGATCAATTTGAAAGTGCACTTCATAGGTTTCATAGAGCAGGGGGCAGATAAAGTAAAGCCAGTTTAATATCGCTGAAATTTCAGCTGGGCACAGGCTGATGTCAAGCTGTACTTCCACCATGACCATCACATAAGGCAGTGGTGTGGAAAACACAGGAAATCAGAGTCAGACAGGTCAGTAACACTTGTTGCCCCACTGCTCAGTTCTTCCAGAAGTGAGTTTATTTTATTTTTAGCAGAGTGTCACTATTAGTACTTGAAAAAATATTTACAGTTCAGTGAATTTAATTGTGCATGATTTGTGATACTTTCCAATCTTTATTGCACCTTTTTTTAAAGAGCTAAAAGTACTTTGCAGATGTTATCTCATTAATCTGCCCCAAATCCCCATGAGCCGGGTAGTGTGAGTATTCATAACCCAGTTTTACAGATAAGGAAATAGGCAGAGCAGTGGTAAACGACTAAGCCATGATTATGGAGCAAATGAAGAAGTGAGCGAATCGAAGGGTGGCGGGGATCACTCTGTTCAGGGTACTGCATGACCTTACACCTGGGCTTTCCACCCAGGCTCCAAGGCTCTGGGATCTACAAGATATTTTGTAGCAGGAGAGCAGACAACCCTGATGCCTCTTCTTTTTGTTATTTCAGTGCATGGTGAACACACATGTAAGCACAAGCCTATGCAAATTGTTTTAAAAATTCATTCTTGGTGGTTTTGTTCTGCAAAGAGATTTCGTAAGCAAGTATTTCAGAAATCTGAAAAGCATTATATGCAAAAGTGCCAGTTGCAGTCTGTGACCCAAACTCCCAAAGTCTTACATTGGATACAATTATAATCTGCCTACCTGCTACTTTGCTACAAGATAGGCAAATCCCTCTCATACTACACCTTGAGGGGGAAAGAAGAGCCAGATGAAGGGAAATCGTTTCCCCCACCTCTGTGCTTTTCTGAGTGGAGTGTCCATGTGATTCACTCAAGTACCCAAGCAATGTTGTGAGCAGTGATACCAGAAGGAAGAAACTCCCAATCTGCAAGACTTGGTGCTAAACAGTTTGAAATTTCCTGAAGGTTATATTGAAAAGGATGTTTTATGAGGACACACTTTCATCAACTTAGTAACAAAAACTACGGTGGCTAAAGTTCATAGGGAAAATATGGTGGGAACATTAGAGTTCCAATATTCTAATATCCAATAGGATATTCAAATATTCTTCTAATTCTAATCAACCAGTATTGTGCCGCTGTGAAGTGATGTTTGCATGCCAACAGGATTAGGGAACCAAATGCTGCATGTATCTTAATTTTCCTTCTCCACTACTCTTTATGTCCACCAAATAATAACACTCATTCAGATTTCACGATTCACGATTGATGCTAATGGGACAGACCATGAATTTGGATGCAGACAATATGATGTAATGCGAGAGATTTTTTAAAAACTCAAAATCAGCCCACTGAAAGATTCTGACTTTAGGAGAAAACGTAATGTTAAGACCATTGCCAAATGCTACTTTATAAGATTATTAAAAATTTGGGGATGGGGCACATTTCTCTATTTTTAAAGATTTTTCTCATAGAGAAAACAAAATAAAATGCTACCATCTGATTTATTTTGTGCAAGATAATTTAAGAAAAAGACTATGCACTTCCTGAGTCATGGAGGTGTTCTTGAACTCTGAGAACTATCATTCACCAACCTGCTAATGTTTACAAACATGGAGTAAAAGTTATTGCAGTCAGAATCCTCAATTATTTCACTTGATTTCTTTCTTGCCTCTCTCAAACACAGTTATGCACAGAAACGTTTTTTTCTAGGTGGTACCTTTGTTTAGGCAAAAAGTAAAACACATCCTCAAGCCATATATTAAAAACATACGTTATGATATGTCTGTAAGGTAATAATGAAGCCTTTGAAATCGCGTATAGACACACACACACACACACACACACACACACAAAGTACATTCAAGCATGATAAAATACGCAGCATTTGCATCAAATATTTTCATATATACATACCTCAACAATGGCCCCACCGGGGAGTCTGAGAAAATGGCGGTACAGCTCTTGCAACCCACTGGGATAAATGGTATATACAGATACATGAGAAGTAATATCTCCTGGACCAAGTGCAGACACAGAAATTTCATTTTGATGTTGGAGGTCACAGCTGGAGACACTGGACGTGAAGCCATGACTTTTCCAGATGTAATCATACACTGCCACCTAGTGAGACACAGCCCCCCCAACCCAGCCCCCCAGCCCCAGAAAAGAACAGAAAAAAATTAATTAACTTCTGGCGCAAGCATAACCGATTTTAAATGATTTTACAATAAATCTGAAAGTCTCTGCCATCTGCGGTGCTTGCACTCTATTCCATGCATATTTTTATGGCATATATCTAAATAGTGAAGATAGACAAATCCCCGGTGTGTGCTCCATAAAGTTAATTCTACACAGATGAAGCTGTAATTGGCTCCCGTATTAACCCAACGTAGGAAGATCAAGCAGGCTGTGACAATGACTGTTGATTAAAAGAAAAAATGCTTACCAATGGTTTTATGAATGGGTGTTTGTGCTTTCTCGTTTGAAAGAAATCTTTGTTTTTTTTACTTACTGATACTGTGCTAAGTGCTAGGTCTCTGGCATCGGTATAGCAGTGGACAAGATACAACAAAGACACACTTTACTGCGGTGTACTGGGCAGGATTTTTGTATATTTCATGTATTGACCACAATTTTTTTTTTCTTTTTTGCAGCAATCCCAATTTTTGCATATACTGAACTTAAATTCATGTAGGATTTTTCAGGTAACAATTTCACTGCCTAATATAATACAGTGAACCCTCCAAGGTCTTCATTAATATTAATTGCATTATAAATGTGTTCAAAAGATCCAATCCTTTTGCTTATTTAAACTATTGGCCATGAAGGTTAGAATGCATCACACTGAAATTTGTTGGAGGCTGATAATCTGTCTGGTCTCCAGATATCTTTGTTATCTTTTTCTACAACTGTTCAGCTACATAGATGCTTTCTAAAATTTCCAGTTTTCATATTCACAGATGCCAGTAGTTTCAAAGGTAGGCAGAAGAAAGTTTTCAATATATTTCTTTCCTTACCATCTCTCTTTAAGTCAGAAAACATTCGTGTATTGCAGTGGAAAGCCCACATCAAACATGTTAATTCCCCCTAAGACTTAGAAATACTTTAAGTTCTCAGAAATATGGAAAGACTTAGTAATATAAAAGAAAATTCTGGCCAGTTACTCTTTAAGTCAAGTCCATAATTGACAATAAACTCCCAAGATTCTGGTGACATTTTCTTTGAAACTAAAAAGGTGTAATTAAAATTCAGACAGACGGGGGGAAATAGTGTAAATATCTTGAAATGGCTTGAAGAAGAGAAAAGATCAAGTTCTAAAATGATTAAAAACAAAGGATTTGGGGGATCTATCCTATGAGAGGTGTTTGAGACAATGCTTTAGGAACTGACAATCTACCGAAAAGAAACTGGTGTACATTTGACTTAAAATAAGTTTGTGATGAGTGTGCAGAAGGAAGCTTACCAAGGAGTTGAAGTTTGAATTGGATCTTAGAACTTTAGTGAGATTTCAATGGGTATGAAAAGTGCGGTAGGTGCTTACGGCAGAGGAGGAGGACCCATAAGCCACTGAGTTGCAGAAGAGCACAGCAAGCCCAGGGGCCAATGAATGGTTCAGCAGATGGGCCTGAGGAGGCATGTGAGAACAAGAACATGCAGCTGGAAAGTCAGGTGGTATTGCGAAGACTCTGGAGGCTGTGCTAAGTCATTCTGAATGTAATTCACACATTAGGGAAGCTGCTAGAGGTTTGAAAACAGAAGTTTGACCTGACTTGTGTTTTAGAGTCATGGTAGACCAGAGAGATGAGAGGTTAGAGCACATTCCATGAAAAGTGGACAGTGAGACTCTGCATTTGGGCAGTGACAACTGGATTGGAGACTGAATCTATGGTTTCTAAGAGAGAATCAGCAGAGTTAAGGATGCTAGCTAAATATGAAGTACGAGTCAAAGATGCCTCAAAGGAGCAGCCAGTATGAGACACCAATGGCCAGTGATGACATTGAAATGGAGCTAAAGCAAGGAGGCAGGGAAGGTTTGAGGAAGCATAGTGATTAAATCAGCACTGAATATATCTAAAAAAGAAATTTATTTTTTCAAATTTTATTTTGAGAGACTCTCACACTGTTGTCCAGACCGGAGCACAGTGGTGTGATCATGGCTCACTGCAGCCTCAACCTCCTGCCTCAGTCCGTCGAGTAGCTGGGACCACAGACACGTGCCACCATGCCACCCAGCTAATTTTTGTATTCTTTGTAGAGACAGGGTTTCCATACTAATCAACGTTGCCCAGGCTGGTCTGAAACTCCCGAGGTCAAGTGGGATTACAGGCAGGTGCCACCACCCTAGCCAAAGGAGTTATTTATTAAACTATGTGAAAACTAGCAACCATGGTAACATAAGTCAAATTGCAGAATGAACTCTTATTCTGCATGACGGCCTGGTGAGGACATTAAGCAATACCACCCTCCCCCAGACGTGGATGATGATGGCCAAACCGACGGCTCCTACTCGCCCTCCCTGTGCACACAGCACCAGGCCAGCTATCGCAAATGCCTCTCCTTCTCCCACTTAGGGTTAGCCCATTCACTGATATTTCCCAGCCTCAGGATGTAAAATGTTTAACTTCAGGCCAAGTAGAATGAAAGAAATGAGATGGGAACAAGCACACAGCATGCTGGGGAACCCTAGAGTCTCCACTCATTCCACAAAACACTACTGAGACAGGAGTTAGGAGGCAGCTCTTTGTGACTTAGATAGATGGGAGCCTCCCTCCCCATCTTGGAAATCCAAAATCCAACGCACCCACATCGCCACTTCCTTAGGTGGCATTTGCATGTTTAAAGGAATAGGATGGTGGACACATTTGTCCCTAAAGCATTAGCTCTCATTTCAAAAGCTGATTCTTTTAAAAGTGTGAGTGAATTTGAATATGTGGGCAGTAAACTGTGCAGAGCAGATTTTTAACAATAATTCTTATTCAGTTAAGAATTATGTACTTCCTTCTTCTTCTCTTTTTTTTTTTTTTTTTGAGAGATGTCTCGCTCTTGTCTCCCAGGCCAGCGTGCAGTGGCACAGTCTCAGCTCACTGCAACCTCCACCTCCTGGGTTCAAGCGATTCTTCTGCCTCAGCCTCTTGAATAGCTGGGATTACAGGTGCTCCCCACCATGCCTGGCTAAGTTTTGTATTTTTAGTAGAGATGGGGTTTCACCATGCTGTCCAGGCTGGTCTTAAACTCTTGATCTCAGGTGATCCACCCACCTCAGCTTCCCAAAGTGCTGGGGTTACAGGCATGGGCCACCGTACCCAGTGCTTCTTCTCCTTTTTAACCCCTCCTAATTGTAGGAGAGAGAGGGTTGAATTGCCTTCTGCCCAGAGACATCTTTGACCGATTTGCTATCTAGGAAAAAAGGTAGGGGTGAGGGATAGACAGGAAAGTGAGGTGGCATTATTTATTATTTAGCAGCAGACCCTAAGGTAGCAGTTGTAGTATACACACACATGCACACACACACACATACATTTTTAAAAACTTAATATGTACGGTCCTGTGCAGTTAGTATTATTATTCCCATTTTATAGACAGGGAAACTAAGACTCAGAAATATTAAGTAACCTGCTCAAAGACAGAGTTATGTGATAATACTTACTAAGAGGTCATCTTTACTCCTGCATCTCAGATGTCCCTATTTTCCTGGCCTCTCTTCTCAAGTTTAACTTACTCTCCTCCCTGGTGAAACAAGAAAGCAGAGGAGCTTTCCTTGCCCCTTCACTCTCATTCTTTCAGATCAGGCTGCCCAGGAAGTACCTATATTCTTCGCCTGTCTAGAACATCATTTTCACCGGAGCAGGCCTCTTTCAGAAAGGGTCTCCTTCCTTAGGAGTGATAAAGGAGCAAGCTCACTTGGCTGCTGATCTCCAGCCACGTCTTCCAAACAGCTTTTGCAGTAATGAGGCTGAGATGTCTATTTCCTTTGGTCTGGTTCCTGTGTTTTCTTAATTTTGTCAAATAGCCCAGGGTGGGGAAAAGAGGGGCATAATGTACTAGCCCCCTGAGAACCCAGTACTAATCAGGCAGCTCTGATATTTGAACCCACAGTGGTCCAACTCTAAAGCCCATGCCGTTTTGCTCACAGCATGTGGTAAAATGTTTGATCACAGAGTGAGCTATTGTTTGTGTGCACGTATGGGCTGCTACAGAATGAGGATATGTCTGAACACGATCTGGGTGCTGAATTTTCTCTTTACTAAGCATGCATATGGACGACTGTGTGGGAAGATTTTTCTATTTTGGTTTGGGTGGAAACTTAGCAGAAATAGAGGCAGAATCCAAATCACCTTGAGCATTCAGTTTTACTAACGTGCCATGGAAGGTTCTCAAGGTCTTTGAATTGAAGATTAACTAGGAAAGATACTGGAATACATTTTTTTCTCCCTTCTTTGAGCCATAACAGTCTAATACCAAAGTAATTATGGTCATTTCCAGAATTTCTAGCCATCAGTTCTTAACACAGGACAGGACACCCAAAACACCTGTGAACAGCAAGGTACGTGGACCAAGTTACATCCTCCTATATTGCTGGATGAGTACATGCCTTCTTTTTTGGAAAGAATAAAAGGGGAGAGAGAAAGAGACGTGAAAGTGAATGACCCATAAAACTTCACTAGAAATGGGTTTGTTTGTTTTTTAGACAGAGTTTCACTCTTATTGCCCAGGCTGGAGTGCAATGGTGCAATCTCCGCTCACTGCAACCTCCACCTCCCGCGTTCAAGGGATTCTCCTGCCTCAGTCTCCCAAGTAGCTGGGATTAAGGCACCCACCACCATGCCTGGCTAATTTTTTGTATTTTTAGTAGAGATGGAGTTTCACCATGTTGACCAAGCTGGTCTTGAACTCCTGACTTCAGGTGATCCACATGCCTCAGCCTCCCAAACTGTTGGGATTACAGGCATGAGCCACCGTGACTGACCTAGAATTAGCCCTCTGAATTAGAAGCTCACACAGAAGAGGATATTTCCAGTTAGCTGCTGAGTGTTCGCAAGTTGGCCATAAAAATACCTTACCCTACAGGTAAATGCTTTATATTCTGACTTAGAGGCAAAGACAGCCCCAAGCAATTGGGGATGGTTAGTTTCGAAAACTTCGTAAAAATTCTCCCTAGAGTTAAGAAAGTAGGGCAAGGTAAAAAAAAAAAAAAAAGAATATGGATGTTTTATAATAGGGATGAAATCTGAAGTGAGGCTAATCAGAGGACAGATACAGAGGTAGGGCGAGGTGAAGAAATCACCATCTATCTTTAGGTCATGTGGGTAATTTCTGAACAATTCACATAGGTGAACGTGAGTCTCTACAACTTCATTTTCTTGATTTTTAAATCTATGTCCTGAAACCTAGCTGTTGAGGAACCAGCTACTCAGCAAACTGACCTATGATATTTAACCATCAACTTAAATGTTCACTCGTAACATTTCCCATTTCATTTTATTTCAGGCTATGAAGGCAATTCAAACAGAGGAAGGGAAAGATCTTCTAAGGTAAATACCAGACAACCTAGACCTTCTTGCCTAGAGTAGGTGAGGGAGAAAAAGAAGGAAGCAGGATATGCTTTTTCTATAAACTGCATTTTCTATAGATGTCTTTGTTTTTCATTTTCTAGTGAGTAATGGTTAAATGGTTTGGTAGACTAACATCCATGGAAAAGTGGAGATAGCTTAGTATTTCTGTAAAATGATAGGCCAGAAGAGAGCTTCTGTGCCCTACATAATCTGAAGTTAGCTCCACAAGTCTCTCTCCTGTCATCTAAAATCTCTTTCATTAAGCCAAACATGTCCCTTCATTTCTGGGAGAGCCCAGCGTGAGTTAATAAATCTATTGAGACAAGTGAGTTGAGAGATTACACATATAGGACACATTTGAGGGACTAAAGCTGACCTCCATCTGGAGGCACAAAAGCCTAGAAGATTCCACCCACTGCCAGAGCCATGAACAGTAATCCTTAAATGAAATTCATCGTTCAGCAGAAAAACAAGTTAAGGATGGTAATTCAACGGTAGATGAAACAGGCCGGAACAGGTTCAAATGCTGCATATTTCACAACAGAGCTTAATTAAAACAGGACTATGAGGCTGTTAATTGCATTATAATAGTTCAGCATGAAATTAGGTCTGATGTGAATGTCCTTATAGTGGAGTTGTTTATGTTATTATAATTACACAGTGGTACATAGATTGACTGCCTAGATACATTTTTAACAGCTCTTGAGTGGATTTCTTTTCATTCCTCATTTAAATTTGCACTCAGTTTCCGAGTATGGAAAGTCAGCAAGAGGGAACCAGGGTCAGGAAATTAGGTCATACTGGATGATCTGGTTGGCCTCCTGTGTATTTAAAGCTTAGAACTCCAAATAAGTTAATGCCTTGACGATCGTGATTTTATTCACTATTTCTTTAGAAGCAAACAATTCATTAAAAAACTAGGTCTCAGTAAAATGGACATATATGCTTCATTTTGTCTTAGAAAGTGATGACATCCTGTGGAATTAATGAATCCAAATACATGACTATGACTGTGTCTGTTGTTCCACAGTATTATATATTCCAGTATTTAAAAAAGTTAAAAAAAAAAAAACAAAGATTGGTATCTAATAAAAAATGCTAACTCCTATTCACGAAATATAACAGACATAACAAGAATTGATTTTTGAAATGGTAAAAATGAGGGCTCTTTTTAGATCCAGTCATAGTATCCACTTTTTGGTCAAGAACTTAACTGGTTTGCATTAGAATCTCACCTATGGCCTTGACTTAAACCCTAAAACCTTGGATAGCCTCAGATATTTGCGAAGCATATGCATATTTAATGTTTTCTATCTTCATCTTGTTATTTTGATTTCCGTGCATTCTACGTATGTCAGCAATATTGTACATTGTTGTTTTGAAATAAAAAAGGCAAAAAAATAATAGAAGATGATCTACAAATAAATTAGGTAAGTAAAATAATTATACCTTGATGCTTTACTCTTTAACATAACCATTAAGGGTATAGAACAAGCACTTAAGTAAATTTGAACCAATTTAGAGAAAGACAATAAACTATGTAGCATTGCCAGAAAGCTATACTTCTAAATAAAATTACCTGTGCTTAATTTAGATAGAAATTATATAATTTTGAGGAAAATTAATGTATATCCATAAGTATTTATACACACATTATATGGTAAATTCTGTTATCATGAACATCTCAAATTTTGGTAACCAACAATTTTATATCCTGCATCTGTTAGTGGAAATAGGTTCTTTTCTTGTTTCTTTTTTTCCTTTGAGACAGAGTGTTCTTGCTGCCCAGGCTGGAGTGCCATGGCATGACCATGGCTCACTGCAACCCCCACCTCCTGGGTTCAAGCAGTTCTCGTACCTTAGGCTCCCAAGTAGCTGGGATTATAGGTGCCCACCACCATGCTGTCTAATTTTTTTTTTTGTATTTTTAGTAGAGACGGGGTTAAAGTATAAACATTCTGGAAACTTAGACTCACTTGTGAGTATAATTTTTATACTTTAACCAAACTTATTTCAAAAGCCAAGTAGTATAAATTGGTTGAAACTTTTGGAGGGAGAATTAGTAACAGCAAGCATGAACTCATCAAACACTGAGCATGCTCCTACATGAGTTTGGCAAAGGCTGTCACATGAGTCTTCCCAATACAACTACTTGGCTCACTCCTCTCCTTCAGGACTCTACTAAAATGTCACCTTATCAGTGGGGTCTTTCCTGACCACCCCGAAGGAAATAGCACCTTCACCCTCAGCCTTACCCTATCCCTTATTTTCCCTACGACACTTATTATAGGAGTTACTACCAACCACACTGTAGATTTACTTCCTTATTGTCTGGCTTTCTGCACACAAATGTCAGCTTTGTGGGGAAAGAGACAAGAGCCTGGCAAATAAGAGGAGCTAAGTAAGTATCTGTTGAAAGAAGAAATAAGTGAACTCAGTGATTTAAATGAATTCAGTATTTAAGGCAATCTGGTTTTTTTGTTTTGTTTTGCTTGTATCAAGCTTATCTTTGAGGGCACTACATCAATTTATTTTTGCTAACTGCAAAATTGATATGCAAGACCCAACTGATCTTTTGTGTCAGTGTTTCTAACAATGCTAAGGCCATTTCTTCAGAAGTATGAATGAGGCCATCACTCTACCAGCATCTCACAAGGCAAATTTTAAATCCCTGTTTCTTAATTCAGTGAAGTTTTTTCAGTTGCTGTCTCATCACCTCACTCCACCTACACCACCCACAAGTCAAAGACTGTCCAGGTTATAACTCTCCTAGAATAATACCCCTTCGCACGCATACAAAACCTTTACTCTAGGAGTTACAATGGATAACATGATAATTAATTGCCTCATTACACAGCTCTAGGAGCAAGAGATTATTATAGTATTTTGATTTTCTGGATGGTAAGTCTTAGATAAAGAAAATAAAACTGCATCTCTACCTTCAGTAAGAATACCGAAGGGATAAGAAACAATGAATTAAATTTATCTTCATGCAATGACTTGACAGGGATATTAGTGGTTAATGGAAAAAATGCGCATATTTCATTTACCACTTTCCACTCAGAGAGGCAGGGCTATTTCACAGTTGTTTTTTCCACAACTATCAAAAGAAATCAGAATGGATGGGCGTGGTGGCTCGTGGTAGTAATCCAAGCACTTTGGGAGTCCAAGGCAGGTGGATCTCTTTGGGTCAGGAGTTTCAGACCAGTCTGACCAACATGGTGAAACCATGTCTCTACTATGAATACAAAAATTAACCAGACATGGTGGTGTGTGCCTGTAATCCTAGCTACTCAGGAGGATGAGGCAGGAAAATCACTTGAACTCAGGAGACAGAGGTTGCAGTGAGCCAAGATTGTGCCACTGCACTCCGTCCTGGGCGACAGTGTGAGATTCCACCTCAAAACAAAACAAATCAGTATATTTTTGGTGTGCTTGGTGTGCTTAGTTTAAGTCTTTTTCACTATCCAAAACCATTTTTGTGTTGCTTATTCAAGATAGATGCCATGAGAAATACAGGTTGAAGTCTGGGCCCAGTGCCTCACACCTGTAATCCCAGCACTTTGAGAGGCTGAGGAAGGAGGTTCACTTGAGCTCAGGAATTCAAAACCAGCCTGGGCAACACAGTGAGACCTCGTCTCTACTTTTTTTATTATTAAAGAAAGAAATACAGAACAAAATATATTTTCTTGGCCTCCAT
This sequence comes from Saguinus oedipus, assembly GCA_031835075.1. NCBI lineage: Eukaryota > Metazoa > Chordata > Mammalia > Primates > Cebidae > Saguinus > Saguinus oedipus. Next base: position 19,190,524 of record CM063172.1, on the reverse strand, counting down.
GAAACTTATAACTTAGTAAGGGAAGTGAGATACAAATGGCAATTATTATAATTTAAAACTAGTAAGTTATAAATGATCTATGAGACATTTACAACTGTAAGCATCTGAGGAAGGAAAATTCACTTTCTGCAAGTGATGAAAATAGATGGCTCATGTTAGATATCTCCTCTGGGCCTGAACTGAAACTTAGAAGGGAGAGAAAAAAGGCCACACAGGTAAAGATGAATATTTTTATATTCCTGATTAAAAAAAGCAAAAGAATAAGGAAATTTGGCATTCATATTTTAACCAAAGTTCCAGTATAATGCCTTTCAGTGAGTCTAAGCTTCCAGAATGTTTATACTTTTTGAGATTTCAAGGGATATTGTCAGGCTTCCTATTTATGATCACACTTGGACATTGGATTTTGCCCTTTGTTTGAATGTGGTTCTGTCTTTCAGCATGACATTTTCAGAGCCGAGTAAGAGAAGAAAAAAGCATACAGAAAATTGATCACAGCAGTAACTATTTTGGGAAATATTAATTAGGAATAAGAATTATAAAATAATACTTATTTAGGACTCATTATGTAAAAAGCTCTCTTCAAAGCACATTCATTCATTCATTCATTCATTCATTCAACCATCCACTGGATTTATCGTATTTATTGAAATCCATTGTATTTCTTGAAATTGTATTTTGTACCAGAAGAAAATGGAGACAAAGAATTAAAACAAAGGGACAGAGTCCTTGATCTACAGCTTACATTCTAGGGGAAGAAGATAGATGATAAATAACTAAGTACATCATATGTACGATGGAGAAAAGAGAAACAGGGCAGAAGACTAGACAGTGGGAGGGTAGTGGGCTATTTTATTGCTATTTTATTCAGAGCTAGTTTCTTATTCAGAGAAAGCCTCCCTGAGATAGAGACATTTGATCACAGGCTTGGATAAAGGGAGGGTGTGTAGCAGGTACATAACTAGGAGAACAGCATAGTAAGAAGAGGAAACAGCAAGTACATGGCTGTCTGGGCAGTATCCAGTAGTCCCTTGTCTGAGGTTTCACTTAGTGGTTTCAGTTACCCATGGTCTACTGTGGTTCCAAAACAGTTTATAGGATTTTAAATTGTGTATCATTCAGAGCAGCATGATTAAATCTTGAGTCATCCTGCTCCCTCCCTACCAGATCACGAATCTCCCTTTTTCCAGCGTCTATGCTGTGAATTTACCTGCCCGTGAGCCACTCAGTGTTGCTGCAGGTCCTCAGATTGACTGTTGAGGTATCACAATGCTAGTGTTCAAGTAAGTAACCCCCTTTTTTAAACTTAATCATCACCCTTGAACCCAAGAGTAGTGATGCTTGCATATTGTTATACTTGTTCTATTTTATTATCAGTTGTTATTGTTAAACTCTGACTGTGCCTAATTCATAAGTGAAACTTTATAATAGGTATGTATGTATAGGAAAAAAGAAACATAGTACATGTAGGGTCTGGTACCATCCACAGCTTCAGGCATCCACTGGGAGATGTGTCCTTGTCTTGTGTTCCAGAAAAAGCAAAGAGGTCAAAAGAACTGAAACATGGTGAACAAGGGAGAGATAGGAGATGACACAAAAGCTGTGGGATCTGGGGAAAAAGCTGAGCATTTAGGGATTTGTAGGCTGCTGAGGGACTATGAGTTTTACTCTGATGAACATGAAGGCAGAGTTTGGGGTGACTCATCTACAAGCCAAGAACCAAAGATTGCCAGGAAGCCACCAGAGGCTAGGAGAGAGGCATGGGACAGATTCTCCCTCGCTGAAATTAAGAAGACCCAATCCTACTGACACCATGATCTCAGACTTCTAGACTCCAGAGCTGTGAGACAGTATGCTTCTGTTGTTTAAGACACCCAGTTGTGGCATTTTGATTTGACAGTTCCAGGAAATGAACACAGGAAATGACCCACTTACATGCATTATAGGTGAAAATTAGTGAATAGTAGAGTCAAAATATGACTTCAAGGTAATGTGACCTCAAAGCCCAGGCTCCTAAACTCTATCTCAACTGCTTCTCTAAAAGACACATTTCAAAATAGTAAAGCAAAAGGAAAATATTTCCAGAGTACCCATGTCAATAAAATTAAGGCAGTATATTTACTTTAGGCCATATATACATATCCAACAGCTTTTTCTGTGCTTTTTTATTGTTGAACTTGAGCTACAGAGAGCAAGTGTTTGAAGAGGACTTGACTGTAGAGAATTATCTCCTGACTCTGTTTTTGGTTAGGAAATATAACACCCTGTTTCTCAAGGTGTTATATCTCCAACCTCCACCCACTGGAAATCACTACTCCTCTGCTTCTATGTGCTTGTCTTTTTCAGATTCCATATACAAGTGACATCACACAGTATTTCTCTCTGTGCCTGGCTTATTTCACTTAGTGCAGTGTCCATCCACGTTGCTGCACATGACAAGATTTCCTCATTTTCTAAGTCTGTTCCATTATCCTACATGCCACATTTTCTTTATCCATGTATTCACTGATTGATACTTAGGATGATTTCGTAGCTTGGCTATTTTGTGAATACTGCTGCAAACAACATGGCAATGAAGTTATCTCTTGAACATACTGATACCATTTCCTGTGAACATGTACCCAGAAGTAAAATTGCTCAGTCACATGGCAGTTATATTTTTACTTTTCAGGAACCTTCATACCATTATTCATAATAGCAGTGCTAATTTACATTTCCACTAACAAGGTACCAATGTTTCCTTTTTTCCATATCATCACCAACATTTATTGGTTTTGGTCCTTTTGTAATAGACATTCTAACAGGCATTAGGTGATTTCTCACTGTAATTTTGATTTTCAATTGCCTGATAAGTGATGTTGAGCATTTTTGCATATAACTGTTGGTCATTTGCATCTCTTCTTTTGAGAAATATCTATTCAGGTCTGTTGCCCAATTTTAATTGGATCATTTATTTTCTTGCTATTGAGTTGTTTGAATTTCTTATATATTTTGGATATTAACTTCTTACCAAGTTTATTGTTTGCAAATATTTTCTCCCATTTGTAATAAGAATCAACACACTGTTGATTGTTTCTTTTGCTGTTCAGAAGCTGTTTAATTTGAGGTCACCCCATTCTTCTATTCTTTTATTGTTTATATGTTTGAGGTCATATCTAAAAAATTATTGCCCAAACCAGTGTCAAGAAGCCTTTTTCCTGCATTTTCTTGTGGTTGTTTTACAGTTTCATGTCTTATCTTTAAATCTTTAGTCCATTTTGCGCTGATTTTGGGATATTGTGCCAGATAGATGTTCAATTTCATTCTTCTGCATGTGGATATTTAGTTTTCCTAACACTACTTAATGAAGAGACTGGCCTTTCCCCATTATATGTTCTTGGCACCTTTGTTGATCAGTTTATCACAATAGTGTGGATTTATTTCTAGGCTTTCTATTCTATTCCTTTGATCTACGTGTCTTCTTAAAATTCCAGTGTCATGCTGTTTGATTACTACAGCTTTACAGCATATTTTGATATTAGGCAGTGTTATGCCTCCAGATTTGTTATTTGTGTTCAAGAATGCTTTGGCTTTCTCGAGTTTTCTGGAGTTTTATACAAATTTTAGGATTGCTTTTTCTATTTAGATGAAAAATACCACTAAAGTTTTGAAAGAGATTGTATTGAATCTGTGTATTGGTAAGGGTCGTATGCAAATTTGAACAATATTAATTCTTCCAATTTATAAATATGGAATATATTTCTATTTTTTTGTGACTTCAACTTCTTTCATCAATGTTTTCTAGCTTTCAGTGTACAGACCTAACACCTCATTGGTTAAATTTATTTCTAAGTACTTATCTTTTTATGCTATTCTAAATGGGATTGTTTTCTTAATTTCATTTTTGGGTAGCTCATTGCTAGTATATAGAAATGCCACTAATTTTTGCCGGGCATGGTGGCTCACACCTATAATCCCAGCATTTTGGTAGGCCAAGGACGGTGAATCATGAGGTCAAGAGATAGACACCATCCTGGTCAACATGGTGAAACCCCGTCTCAACTAAAAATACAAAAATTAACTGGGCATGGTGGCGCATGCCTGTAGTCTCAGCTACTCGGGAGGCTGAGCAGGAGAATTGCTTGAACCCAGGAGGGAGAGATTGGGCTGAGCCAAGATTGCGCCATTGCACTCCAGCCTGGGTAACAAGCGAAACTCTGTCTTAAAAAAAAGAAGAAGAAGGGGCCGGGCGTGGTGGCTCACACCTATAATCCCAGCACTTTGGGAGGCCGAGGTGAGTGGATCACGAGGTCAAGAAATAGATACCGTCCTGGTCAACATGTGAAACCCTGTCTCTACTAAAAATACAAAAAATTAGCTGGACATGGTGGTGTAAGCCTGTAGTCCCAGCTACTCAGGAGGCTGAGGCAGGAGAACTGCTTGAACCCAGGAGGAGGAGGTTGCAGTGAGCCGAGATCATACCATTGCACTCCACCCTGGGTAACAAGAGGGAAACTCCGTTTCAAAAAAAAAAAAGCTACTAATTTTTATATGTTGATTTTGTATCCTGCAAGTTTACTGTATTTATTAGTTCTAATAGTTTTTGGTGGAGTCTTTAGAGTTTTCTATATTAGATTATCTTGTCTGCAAAGAGAAATCATTTTACTATTCCCTTTCTGACTTGGATCCCTTGTTTCTATTCTTGCCCAATTGCTCTGGCTAGGACTTCCAGTATTATGTTTAACAGAAGTGGTGAGAATGGACATCCTTGTCCTTCACCTGATCTTTAAGAAACATCTTTCAGCTTTTCATCATTGAATGTGATGCTAGCTGTGGGCTTGTCATATATGGCTGTGATTACAGACGTATATATTACCTTCATTACATTGAGGTATATTCCTTCTATACTTTGTTGAGAGTTTTTAACGTGAAATAATGTTAAATTTTGTCAAATGATCTGTCTGCATCTATTGAGATTATCATGCAATGTTTATTCATTTTGTGAATGTGGCATATCACATTTATTGATTTGCAGATATTGAATCACCTTTGCATCCCAGAGGTAAATCCTTCTTGATCATGGTGCATGATTCTCTTAATACTCTATTGAATTTAATTCGCTAGTATTTGGTTGAACATTTTTGCATCTGTGCTTATGGAAGATACTGGCCTATAAGTTTTATATTTTATATTGTCTTTAACTGGCTTTGTGGATCAGTAATGGTGGCCTTATAAAATGAGATCAAAAGTGTTCCCTCTTCTTCATTCCTTTGGAAGAATTTGGGGAAAATTCATTTAAATATATGTTTTAAATGTTTGGTAGAATTTACCAATGAAGTCATCATAAACTGGACTTTCATTTTGTTGTGGGGGATGGTGATTACTGATTCAATCACCATATGCGTTATTGGTCTATTCAGACTTACTATTTCTTTATAATTCAGTCTTTGTAGGTTGTACATTTCCACAGATTTATCCACTTCTAGGTTATTTATCCACTTCCATCTCATTTGTTGATGAATAGTTGTTCATAGTAATCTCATAATTCTTTATATTTCTGTGGTATCAGTCACAATGTCTCCTCTTTCAGTTATAATTGTATTTCAATTACTTATTATAATTTTTATTTGTTCCATTTATTATTATTTCTTTTTCTTCTTAGCCTAACTAAAGGTTTGTGAATTTTGTTTATCTTTCAATAAACAAACTCTCAGTTTCATTGATCTTTTTAACTGTTTTTCTAGTTTTTATTTCATTTATTTCTCCTCAGATGTTTATTATTTCCTTCCTTCTGCTGACTTCGGGATTAGTTTGCTCTTTCTTTAGTTCCTCGAAGTGTGAAGCTAGGTTATTTATTTGAGATCTTACTTTTTTCTTAATGTAGTGTTTACCACTATAAATTTCACTTTTAGAACGGCTGTTGCTGCATCCCTTAGGTTTTGGGATGTTGCGATTCCATTTTCATTAGTCTCAAGATGCTTTTTTATTTCCTTTTTGATTTCTATTTTGAATCACTGGTCCCTCAGAAGTGTGTTAATTCCCATGTATTTGTAAATTTTCCAATTTTCCTTTTGTTATGATTTCTAGTTTTATATCATGTGGTCAGAATAATACTTGATATAATTTCAATATTCTTAAGCTTGCAAGACTTGCTTTCTGGCCTCTCAACCGAAGAATCGTGAGGTTCGTAAATGTGGAGTGGACAGTTTTATTTCTTTCAAAGAATTGCAGCCTGCAGGCTGGCTATTCTGCAGGCTGAAAAGCATAGCTTCTGGCAGAAACCAGAAGCAGAACTTCAACAGAGAAAAGGGTAGAAGAGAAATTTATGTTAAATGAGTGGCTAAGCATACATATTTAACTGGTTAAAGAAAGTTATGGATATTTACAAAAGCGGGGCATGTACATACATGCATAGCAAGCAAACACACATGTAACACAGTCCCATGTTCACTTTGGGTTGGAGACTTAAAATTTAAATACAGTAAAATTATGCCATATTTGTCAAAAAGTGAAATGGTAAACACAGAAGCATTCTGTGTGCAGCCTCTGTAAACCAACCAGACCCAGTTCATGGTTGGTGGTCTCCTATCAAGAAGGAACACTGGTTAGTTGTATCAAAACCACAAAGAGGGAGGGGAGTCCAGCAAGTGTTCTGAAAGCACTGCTTTCTGTTTAACCCTTAGGAAAAAAGGTCTAGTGGTGGTTAGTGAGAGGGGGTATAATGAGGCATGTTTAACCTCCCATTCTGTCATGGTCAGGAATTCAGCTTTTAAGGCTTCTCTGGGGTCACCTTGTCCAAGAAGAGGTTTGTGCAGTTAGATGGGGGATTTAGTATTGCAGTTTTATTCTTCAGGCTTAACATATAATCTATTCCAGAGAATGTTTCATGTGCTCTTGAAAAAAATGTGTATTTAGCTATGCAGCTAATGTGCAGTATATGTCTGTTAAGTCCATTTGGTGTATACTGTTGTTCAAGTCCGCTATTTGTTTATTGATATTCGGTCTAGATATCTATCCATTGTTGTAAGTGCAGTATTAAGCCTCCTACAATGATTGTATTGCTATTTCTCCCTCAGTTCTGTTGATATTTATTTTGTATATGTAGGTGCTCCAATGTTGAGTGCATATATGTTTACAAGTATGTTTCAGGATTTCAGGAATTTCACAAAAAGCACTTCAAGACTCCCAAGGAGAAGTGAAACTCCAAAGGTGTACTATGTGATGACCCAGCTCTCTTCTTAGGGCTGATTTCCTAGTCATAACACAGACAGCTGGAATTAAAAAAAAAAAAACAGATCTTGCTGAGTTGAGGCAGAGTTTGAGGTAGTCTATGTGGCTGGAATTTTCAGAGTAAGAAATTTGCAGTCTCAGAACATGTGGAGGTTGCTCTGCGAGTCTGCATCTAACAGCAAGACTGCCCATGTGCAAGGTGAGACCACACAAAGCTCATCAAATAGCAGCTGTCATGAGGTCAAGAGCAGAATTAAGATACTAGGAGCTTCTCATAGTGCTAGGAGAAGATGAGAAGACCAGTGTCTTGAGAAGTTAAGAGTTCTGACCCTACGGGAGTAAAGATGATATGGTTTGGCTCTGTGTCCCCACCCAAATCTCATGTCAACTTGTGATTCCCAGTGTTAAACTAGGGGCCTGGTGGGAGGTGATTGAATCATGGGCACAGACTTCTCCCTTGTTTGTGATAGAGTTTTCTCACAGGATCTGGATGTCTGAAAGTGTGTAGCCCCTTTTCCTTCACTCTCCTTAAAGATGTGCTTGCTTCCCCTGTTGAATTCTGCCATGATTATAAGTTTCTGAGGCCACTCCAGAAGCAGAAGCATGTATGACCCAAATAACTATGAGCAGATCAAACCTCTTTTCTTTATAAATTACCCAGTCTCGAGTATGTCTTTACAGCAGTGTGAGAACAAACTAATACTGAAAATTGGTAACAGGGAAGTAGGGTATTGCTATAAAGATATCTGAGACTGGGCATGGTGGCTTACGCCTGTAATCCTGGCACTTTTGGAGGCTGGGGTGGGTGGATCACCTGAGGTTGGGAGTTTGAGACCAGTCTGACCATCTCTACTAAAAATACAAAATCAGGTATGGTGGTGCATGCCTCTAATCCCAGTTACTCAGGAGGCTAAGGCAGGAGCATCACTCAAACCAAGGAGGTGGAGGTTGTGGTAAGCCAAGATTGTACCATTGGATTACAGCCTGGGCAACAACAATGAAACTCCATCTCAAAAAAAAACAAAACAAAACAAAAAGATATCTGAAAATGTGGAAGCAGCTTTAGAACTGGGTAATGAGCAGAGTTTGGAACAGTTTGGAGGGTTGGTTCAGAAGCAGACAGGAAGATAAGAGGAAATTTAGAACTTCCTACAGACTTGTTAAATTGTAACCAAAATGCTGATACTGATATGGACAGTGCAGTCCAGGCTGAGATGTTCTCAGAAGATGAGAAACTTATTGGGAACTGGAGTAAAAATCAATCTTGCTATGTTTTAGCAAGGACACTGGTGGCATGTGCTCCTGCTCTAAGCATCTGTGAAACTTTGAAATTCAGAGAGATGAGTTAGGGTATCTGGAAGAACAAATTTCTAAGCAGCAAAACATTCAACCTGTACTCTGGCTACTTACAACATTGTATGCTAATACGTGTATGTAAAGAGATTATCTGAAACTGGGACTTACATTTAAAAGAAAACAGAATATAAAAGTTTGGAAAATTTGCAGCCTGACCATGTGGTAGAGAAGAGAAACGCAAATTCTGGGGAGGAGTTCAAGCCTGATGCAGAAGTTTGCATAAGTAAAGAGGAACTGAATGTTAATAGCCAACGCAATGGGGAAAATGCCTCCAAGACATTTCAGAGACCTTTGTAGCAGCCCCTCCCATCACAGGCCTTAGGAGGGACAAATGGTTTCAGGGACCAGGCTCAGGACCCTGCTGCTCTCAGTCTCAGGAGATGATGCCCTGTGTCCCAGCTGTTCCAGCTCCAGCCTTGGCTAAAAGGGGCCAAGGTGCAACTTGGGTTGTTGCTTCAGAGGGTACAAATTGTGAGCTTTCATGGCTTCCACGTGTTGTTAAGCCTGAAGAGGTGCAGAGGGCAAGAGCTGAGGCTTGGGAGCTTCCACCCAGATTCCAGATGATGTAAGAAACACCTGATGTCCAGGCAGAAGTCTGCTACAGAGGTGCAGCCTTCATGGAGAACCTCTACTAGAGCAGTGCTGAGGGGAAATGGGCTTGGAGACTCCAGACAGAGTCCCCACTGAGGCACTGCCTAGTGGAGCTGTTAGTATAGAGGGCCATCATGCTCTAGACCCCAGAATGGCAGATACACCAAAAGTTTGCAACTGGCATCTGGAAAAGCCACAGGCACTCAATGACAGCCCTTGAAAACAGCCATGGAAGCTTAGCCCTGCAGAGTCACAGGAAGCAGAACTACCCAAGGTTTTGGGAGCCCACCTCCTATATAAGTATGGCCTAGATATGAGATATGGAATCAAAGGAGACTATTTTAGAGCCTCAAGATTTAATGATGGCCCTGCTGGGTTTTGGACTTGCATGAGGCCTGTAATCCCTTTGTATTTGTCAATTTTTCCATTTTGGAAAGGTAGCATTTACCCAATGACCATACTCCCATTGTATCTTGGAAGTAACCAACACATTTTTTATTTTACAAGCTCATAGACAAGAGGGACTTGCCTTGTTTCAGTTTAAACTTTAGACTTGTACTTTTGACTTAATGCTAAAATGAGTGAAGACTGTTGGGAACTGTTGGGAAGGCATGACTGTGTTTTGAAATGTGAGAATGACATGATATTTGGGAGGGCCCAGAGGTAGAATGATATGGTTTGTCTCTCTGTGTCCCCTCAAATCTTATCTTGAATTGTAATTTTCAGTGTTGATGTACAAGCCTGGTGGGAGATGACTGAATCATGGGGTAGACTTCCTTTGAGCTGTCCTTGTGATGTATTTCTCATGAGATCTTGGTATTTGAAAGTGTGTAGCACCTCGTCCTTTACTCTCTCTCTCCTGCTGGCCAAGTGAAGTGTACTTATTTCCCTTTCACCTTTCACCATGATTGTCAGTTTCTGAGGCTTAACCTGAAGCAGAAGCCTGTATCACCCACAGAATCATGAACCAATTAAACCACTTTTATTTATAAATTACCCAGTCACATGTATGTCTTTATAGCAGTGTGAAAATGAACTAATACAAAATATATCTCATTAATATCTGATGACATTCCCAGCATCCAGTTGAGGCAGAAGGAAGTTCACAACGTAAAAGTAATAAGCACACACCATAAAGCAAGATCCAGTCCAGACCAACATTAACAAAGGCTAAACCTGGCCTGGCAAAGGTTCACATGGGAGACTGAATTTAGAGCTTGAGATCCCTCATGTTAGAGGAATTTAGGACATACCTCAGATTTTCCTCCATTTTATGCTAGTAAAATTTAAAACCAAGATCATAGAAATTCAAGGTGACCATTCAATAATTTAACTATCTGATAAAACAAGAAGAAACACACTTCATGGAAAGGTAATGGAATTCAGAGTTTATATATGTTAAAATACATAATATATGAAATACAATACATCCAAAAAGCAAAAAGAAAGAAAGAAAGAAAGAAAGAAAGAAAGAAAGAAAGAAAGAAAGAAAGAAAGAAAGAAGGAAGGAAAGAAAGAAAGAAAAAAAAAGAAAGAAAGAAAGAAAGAAAGAAAATTAGTAAAAGGAGGCATCAAGAGAAAAAGCAGTCAATAAAAGTCAACCTTGAGATGGTTCAGGTATTATATTTAGAAAACAGAGCCTTTGGATTTCCAAGATGGTGCCGTAGAAACAACTCAGGATTGCAGCTCCCAGTGAAGGCGCAGAGGGTGAGTCCTAGCCATATTCTCAGATGGACCTTTGCTGCCCACAGAACGGGGAAATTCCCAGGTGTAGGAGAGAAACGGGATGCCAGCACAGCTGGTGTTTTGGCTCGCGCGGCCGGTTCAGCCAGCGCCGCAACGCAGCGGCACCCAGCACAAAACTCACTGGTCTGGGTGCCCTGTTAAACTGGCAATCTGAGATTTGGAAGGGCAGATTGACATGTCCATCTGATTAAACGGGAGTTGGACAGTGAGCCAGACCAGGAGATTCCTGGGAAGCATGATTTGAGCCGGTGCAGTGGGCAGTGGCACAGGAGATCGCATGGATCCCAGTGTCCTATCAGCAGGCTACTGGGGTGCCAGTGAGTCAACCGTTCAAATTGGGGAGAAAAAGAGAGAGAGAGGACGGACTCTGAGGCAGGGAGCCAGGTGATCGGGCTCGGTGGGTCCCACCCTCACGGGGACAAGCAGGGCAGCAATTGGAGGCACTGGGGGTTGAGAGTTTTGCTGCGGGCTCAGCTGAATCCAGGATGGTGCAGCCCGGTGGGGGAGGGGCATCCGCCACTATGGATACAATCCGCCCCTACTGAGGTACACGCCCAGAGCTGATGCAGCCTCCCATTGCTGAGACAACCCGCCATAACAGAGAGACCCCACCAGCAGGGTGAGTGCACCACAGTAGAACAGAGCCCTGTGGCAGCAGGGTGGACCCACGCTAGCAGGGCAGAGCCTCAGCAGGCAAATAGTGAATAGACTACCTCCTAGCCAGGCAGGACAGTGCAACAGATACTCATAAAGAAAGCCCCAACTCCCTGAGACAGAGCATCTGAGGGGAAAAAGAAAAGGGGGGGGTTATAAGTTCTGCTGCAGCAGACTGAAACACAAGTGCCCAACAACCCTGAATGAACAACGGAGCTCACAGCTCAGCACTGGAGCTCCTATAAAGTACAGACCATCTCCTTAAGCAGCTCCCTGACTTCTGTATATCCAAAGAGTCACCTCAAAAAAGGACTAATCAGACTGATATTTGGCGGGTATCATTCTGGGACAGATAGCAGAAGAAGAAACTGGTAGCATCCCTCACTGTTCCACAGCTGCTACACGTGTACCTCAGACAAGCAGGGCCTGGAGTGGACCTCAGCACTCATACAGCACAGGGGCTAGACCATTAGAAGGAAAACTAAGTAACAGAAATACTTCATCATCAACAATCTGGGCGTCCACTCAGAGACCCAATCAAAAAGGCAGCAACTACTAAGACGACAGGTGGATAAATCCACAAAGATGGGAAGAAACCAGTGCAAAAAAGGAAGAAAACACCCAAAACCAAAACACCTCACCTCCTACAAAGGACCAAAACTCCTCATCAGCAAGGGAACAAAGCTGGACGGAGAATGAGTGTGACGAAATGATGGAATGAGACTTCAGAAAGTGGATAATAAGAAACTTCAGTGAGCCAAAAGAACATGTTCTAAGTCAATGCAAAGAAACTAAGAACCGTGGAAAAAAGATTTGAGGAAATTATAACAAGAATGGACAACTTAGAGAGGAATATGAATGAATTGAAGGAGCTGAAAAACACAACATGAGAACTTCACGAGGCATGCACAAGTTTCAACAGCTGAATTGACCAAGCAGAATAAATAATATCAGAAGTTGAAGATCAACTCAATGAAATAAAACAACAAAACAAGATTAGAGAAAAAAGCGCAAAAAGGAATGAACAAAATCTCCAAGAAACGTGGGACTATGTGAAGAGACCCAACCTACGTTTGATAGGTGTACCAGAATGTGATGAAGAGAATGAATCCAAGCTGGAAAACACTCTTCAGGACATTATCCAGGAAAATTTCCCCAACCTAGCAAGGCAGGCCAATACTCAATGCCAGTAAATACAGAGAACACCACAAAGATACTCCACAAGAAGAGCAACCCCAGGCACATAATCATCAGATTCACCAGGGTTGAAATGAAGGAGAAAATACTAAGGGCAGCCAGAGAGAAAGGTTGGGTCACCCACAAAGGGAAGCCCATCAGACTCACAGCAGATCTCTTGGCAGAGACTCTACAAGCCAGAAGAGAGTGGGAGCCAATATTCAACATCCTTAAAGAAAAGAACTTTCAACCCAGAATTTCATATCCAGCCAAACTGAGCTTCATAAGTGAAGGAAGAATAAAATCCTTCGTGAACAAGCAAGTACTCAGAGATTCTGTCACCACTAGGCCTGCTTTACAAGAGCTCCTGAAAGAGGCACTACACATAGAAAGAAACAACCAGTACCAGCCATCCTAAAAGCATACCAAATGCTAAAGAGCATCAACAAAATGAAGAATCTACATGAACCAATGGGCAAAACAGCCAGCTAGCATCAAAATGGCAGTATCAAATTCACACATAACAATATTAACCCTAAATGTAAATGGGCTAAATGCACCAATCAAAGGACACAGACTGGCAAATTGGATAAAAAAACAAAACCCATCGGTGTTCTGTATCCAGGAAACCCATCTCACATGCAAGGATACACAAAGGCACAAAATAAAGGGATGGAGGAAGATTTACCAAGCAAATGGAGAGCAAAAAAAAAAAAAGCAGGAGTTGCAATTCTCGTCTCTGATAAAATAGACTTTAAAGCAACAAAGATCAAAAGAGACAAAGAAGGTCATTACATAATGGTAAAACTATCGATACAACAAGAAGAGCTAACGATTCTAAATATATATGGACCCAATGCAGGAGCACACAGATATGTAAGGCAAGTTCTTAATGACTTACAAAGAGACTTAGACTCACACACTATAATAGTGGGAGACTTTAACACTCCACTGTCAATAACCAGACAGAAAATTAACAAGGATATCCAGGACTTGAACTCAGACCTGGAACAAGCAAACCTGATAGACATTTACAGCACTCTCCACCCCAAATCCACAGAATATACATTCTTCTCAGCACCACATCACACCTACTCCAAAATTGACCACATCATTGGAAGTAAAGCACTCCTCAGCAAATGCAAAACAACTGAAATCATAACAAACAGTCTCTCAGACCATAATGCAATCAAGTTAGAACTCAGAATTCAGAAAATAACTCAGAACCGCATGGCTTCATGGAAACTGAACAACTGGCTCTTGAATGTTGATTGGATAAACAATGAAATGAAGGTAGAAATAAAGAAGTTCTTCGAAACCAACGAGAACGAAGACACAACATACCAGAAACTTTGGGACACATTTAAAGCAGTCTGTAGAGGAAAATATATAACAATAAGTGCCCACATGAGAAGAGTGGAGAGATCCAAAATTGACACCCTATCATCAAAATTGAAAGAGCTAGAGGAGCAAGATCAAAAAAGCTCAAAACCTAGCTGAAGACAAGAAATAACTAAGATCAGAGCAGAAATGACGGAGACAGAGACACGAAAAACCCTTCAAAAAATCAATATATCCAAGATCTGGTTTTTCGAAAAGATCAACAAAATAGACAGACCACTAGCCAGACTGATAGAAAAGAAGAGAGAACAACCAAATAGATGCAATAGAAAACGATAAAGGGGAAATCACCACAGATTGCACAGAAATTCAAACCATCATCAGAGAATACTACAAACAACTCTATGCACATAAACTGGTAAACCAGGAAGAAATGGATAAATTCCTGGACACCTGTGTCCTCCCAAGTCTAAACCAGGAGGAAGCTGAAACTATGAATAGACCAATAACAAGGTCTGAAGTCGAGGCAGCAATTAAGAGCCTACCACACAAAAAAAGCCCTGGTCCAGATGGGTTCACAGCCGAATTCTACCAGTCACACAAAGAGGATCTGGTACCATTCCTTCTGAAACTATTCTAAATAATTCAAAAAGAGGGTACCCTTCCCAAATCATTTTATGAGACCAACATCATCCTGATACCAAAACCCGGCAGAGACTCAACAAGAAAAGAAAATTTCAGGCCAATATCAACGATGAACATAGATGCAAAAATCTTCAATAAACTACTGGCAAACCGATAGCACAGCACATTAAAAATCTTATCCATCATGATCAAGTAGGATTCATCCCGGGGATGCAAGGCTGGTTCAACATACACAAGTCTATAAATGTAATTCACCACATAAACAGAACCAAAAACAAAAACCACATGATTATCTCAATTCACGCAGAGAAGGCATTTGACAAAATTCAACAGCCCTTTCTGCTAAAAACCCTCAATAAACTTGGTATTGATGGAACATATCTCAAAGTAATAAAAGCTATTTATGACAAACCAACAGCCAATATCATACTTAATGGGCAAAAACTGGAAGCATTCTCTTTGAAATCTGGCACTAGACAAGGATGCCCTGTCTCACCACTCCTATTCAACATAGTACTGGAAGTTCTAGCCAGAGCAATCAGGCAAGAAAAAGAAATAAAGGGTATTCAAATAGGAAAGGTGGAAGCCAAATTGTCTCTATTTGCAGATGACATGATAGTATACCTAGAAGACCCCATCACCTCAGCCCAAAAACTCCTGAAACTGATAAGCAACTTCAGCAAAGTCTCAGGATATAAAATCAACGTGCAAAAATCACAAGCATTCCTATACACCAATAACAGACTTAAAGAGAACCAAATCAAGAACAAACTGCCATTCACAATTGCTACAAAGAAAATAAAATACCTAGGAATACAACTCACAAGGAATGTAAGGGACCTCTTTAAGGAAAACTACAAACCACTGCTCAACGAAATAAGAGAGGACACAAACAGATGGAGAAACATTCCATGTTCGTGGTTAGGAAGAATCAATATCGTGAAAATGGCCATACTGCCCAAAGTAATTTACACAATCAATGCTATCCCCATCAAACTACCATTGAATTTCTTCACAGAACTGGAAAAAACCACCATGAACTTCATATGGAACCAAAAGAGAGCCCACATAGCCAAGTCAATTCTAAGCAAAAAGAACACAGCGGGAAGCATCAAACTACCAGACTTCAAACTATACTACAAGGCTACAGTAATCAAAACAGCATGGTACTGGTATCAAAAAAGAGATTTAGACCAATGGAACAGAACAGAGGCATCGGAGGCAACACAACATATCTACAACCATATAATCTTTGATAAACCAGACAAAAACAAGCAATGGGGAAAGGATTCCCTGTTTAATAAATGGTGTTGGGAAAACTGGCTAGCCATGTGCAGAAAGCAGAAACTGGACCCCTTCCTGACACCTTACACTAAAATTAACTCCAGATGGATTAAAGACTTAAACATAAGACCTGGCACCATAAAAACCCTAGAAGAAAATCTAGGCAAAACCATTCAAGACATAGGAGTAGGCAAGGACTTCATGACCAAAACACCAAAACCATTGGCAACAAAAGCCAAAATAGACAAATGGGACCTAATCAAACTCCACAGCTTCTGCACAGCAAAAGAAACAGTCACTAGAGTGAATTGGCAACCATCAGAATGGGAAAAAAAATCTTTGCAGTTTACCCATCTGACAAAGGGCTGATATCCAGAATTTACAAAGAACTCAAACAGATTTACAGGAAAAAAACAAACAAGCCCATTCAAAAATGGGCAAAGGATATGAACAGACACTTTACAAAAGAAGACATACATGAGGCCAACAAACACATGAAAAAATGCTCATCATCACTGGTCATTAGAGAGTTGCAAATCAAAATCACATTGAGATACCATCTCACGCCAGTTAGAATAACAATCATTAAAAAATCTGGAGACAACAGATGCTGGAGAGGATGTGGAGAAATAGGAACACTCTTACACTGTTGGTGGGAGTGTAAATTAGTTCAACCATTGTGGAAGACAGTGTGGTGATTCCTCAAGGACCTAGAAATAGAAATTCCATTTGACCCAGCAATCCCTTTACTGGGTATATATCCAAAGGACTATAAATCGTTCTACTATAAGGACACATGCACCCGAATGTTCATTGCAGCACTGTTTACAATAGCAAAGACCTGGAACCAACCCAAATGCCCATCGATGATAGACTGGTCTGGGAAAATGTGGCACATATACACCATGGAATATTATGCAGCAATCAAAAATGACGAGTTTTTGTCCTTTGTAAGGACATGGACGAATCTGGAGAACATCATTCTCAGCAAACTGACACAAGAACAGAAAAGGAAATACCACATATTCTCACTCATAGGTGGGTAAGAAAAATGAGAACACATGGACACAGGGAGGGGGTCTACTACACACTGGGGTCTATTGGGGGGAAGGGGGGAGGGACAGCGGGGGGGAGCTGGGGAGGGATAGCCTGGGGAGAAATGCCAAGTGTGGGTGAAGGGGAGGAAGGCAACAAAACACACTGCCATGTGTGTACCTATGCAACTATCTTGCACGGTCTGCAATGTACCCCAAAACCTAAAATGCATTAAAAATTTAAAATAAGAAAAAGAAAACAGAGCCTTTAATGCATCTATTTTAATTGTTTAAAGAACTAAGAAAAGCATGTTTAAATAATTTAAAAAATATGTGATTCTAATGAGTAGACTGATAATCTCAGCAGAGAAACAAAAACTATGAAAAATAACTGAATAGAAATTCCAGAAATAAAAACTACAATGACTGAAATAAAAAATTCATTGACTAGGCTTAGGAACAGATTGCAGATGTTTAAAAAAAGGTACAGTGATTTTGAAGACAGATCAAAAGAAATTACTCAATTTGAAGAACAGAGAAAAAATACTAAAGAAAATAAAAGCAAACCAGGAACATATAAAATATTAAATAATGTAACATAAATGCAATTAAAGTTGCAGGTGGTTAAGGGGGTGAGATTAGTACTGAAAAAATATTTTAATAAATGATGTCTGAAAACATCCCAACTACATTGAAGATCACTGCTTACAAAGCAAAGAAGAATAAAACCACAAAAGACTTTACCTTGACAAATCAGAGGCCACAGCTGAAAACTAGAGATAAATAATAGAGATTTAAATCAACCAAGGGAAAATAGACACATTATATATAGGGAAAATGAATGTAAATGACCTCTGGCTTCTCTTAAAAACAAAAACAGACAGAGGCCAGATGATAATACAACAATATATATAAACCCCAATTTCTGGGTTGGTTGTTTGAATAGTCGCAATGTGATCACAAACTCTGCAAATATAGATGTTTTTAAAATTTATTTTTATGTTAATATTAATAAACCATTGATTACACAATTGCTCGTGTTTGCAGCTTTTCATCCTTCCTGATATCTGGAACAGTCTTCTGAAATACTTTTGAAAATAAAATTCTAGATCTAGAATCTTGTCACTTGACTAAGTTCTTGACTTTTTTTTAACTTTCCTCACCAATGAAATGAAGTACATATGTTCTCTGACTTAATGATGGCTTGATTTAATGACTTTCAACTTTACAATGATGTGAAAGTGATATGAATTTTGTAGAAATTGTACTTTGAGTACCCATACAACTATTGTTTCTCATTCCAGTACCGTATTCAATGGGTTATGAGATATTCAACACTTTATTATAAAACAGACACTGTGTTAGATTATTTTGTTGAAATATAGGCTAATGTAAGTGTTCTGAGCATGTTAAAGTAGACTAGGCTAAATTATTAAGTTCAACAGATTATGTGTTTTCAATTCATTTTGACTCATGGTATTTTCAATTTAGATAGGTTGATTGAACACAGCCCCATCGTAACTCAAGGAGCATCTATATTGGACCCAATTATTTCTAAGACAATTGCAATCTCTGAAACACGATACAGAGTAAAGAACAAGTACTAGAATGGGAATGCATAAGAAATCCAAGATTGAGGAGTATCACATTACATGAAGTTAATATTTTTACTTTTAAAT
Source organism: Saguinus oedipus (assembly GCA_031835075.1). Lineage (NCBI taxonomy): Eukaryota > Metazoa > Chordata > Mammalia > Primates > Cebidae > Saguinus > Saguinus oedipus. Next base: position 19,171,809 of record CM063172.1, on the reverse strand, counting down.
GCCTATAAATCAGAAAACCATGATAAACATATTTCTGAACATATTTTTTCCTTCACCTTTGTTTTATCAGAAAGAGTACAATGCCAAAATAAACATGACCCATCAATGTGTCCATCTTAGCAGCCAGAAAATCAACCCTCAAATGACAGAACATGATAACCAAGCATTTCTCATTTAGTGTCTAAAGGTAATAAACATATTTCCAGAACTTCAAGATTAGTATGAAACTCATCTGCTGGTTGGTATTATAGCACTACTAGAAGCAGACTTACTAGACAGAGTCAGCATCTCTTCATACAAAGAGAATGGACCAGTCAGATTTGTAGATTGCTTATTTCAGGTGACTCATGATGGTGTGTGGCACTGCCTAGGTTTTCCCATTTATTTGGTTACTTGATGTGAGTCTGAGTGACAAATGGAGTGGTTAAATAATAGGAAAATATCAGTGCATCCTTCCCGTTCTTTCTCTCTCTCTTTTCTCTTCTCTGTCTGTCACACACACACGCACACAGAAAAAAAAAAAAAAAAAAAAAAAAAAACAGAGCACCTCTATTTTCTGGGTAATTAAAGAAAGCTCTAATCCATATTGCAAGCAATGTCAGATTGAAATCATCTAGAAACACCTAAAAACCCTTGAGTAACACTCTATCTATATTTGTCAAAACTACATCTTCACTTGTTATTGACAGTCTCGTCATCAAGTAGGCACAAGTTCACAATTCCAAGTATGTTATTTTCAGATTATCTATTCATTCTTTCTGGCCTATTATTTTGCCCTTAAGTGTACTAGAAGAACCAAATATGTTAAGTAGGACATTTAATCCACCCATCTCCTTTGCAGGAATGGAGACAGAAGGGAGATCAAACTAATGCACTAATTTTCACTGTAACAGATATAACTTTTAAGATAGTCTAAAAGAATTATAAGTAAGACAACTGACAGATAATATACTCAGGTATTTTGAAATAATTTAGTATATAGAAACTATGAAAATACAATAGTATCCTCTGATTGATTGATGGGAAACTTGAATAGACATTTTGAAGATATATAAAGTGATTACAAAAAAATGACTTCAAAACTTGTACATTGAAAATAATGAACTTAAGAAATCACTTTACTATTTTTAGCTAAAGGGTATTGCCATTATTTTAGCTTTTGTTAAATTAGCTCAATAGAAGGATATTTACAGATTTTAAAATTGTTTATATCAAAAATGCTCTATTTAGGTTTACCAGTGATTTTTTGGTATGATATCTTCAACTTAGGCAGGAATTCACTTGTGGAAAGAAATAAGCATTAGAGAAGAGTAAGCTAGAAATTGGCTTGAGGTGTACAACTGGGGAATCAATTCACCCCCTGGAGATACTAAGAAAATAGCTAGGGAGGCTGTGATCAGAGTCTGAGAGGGATGGCATTCTGCTCAGCCGTAATTCTCGTAATGGCTAAGCAGGAATCTTAAGATGGGCAGCAGCTGCAATTTTGATCTCTTGAATTTTTATCTTCCAGGCTTTTAAGTCCAAGGTCATCTAGTGGACACATAGAGTTTATTGAATACAACACTCAATTGATACATATATTAATGAGTATCTACATATGGGAAACAATAGAAAAGTCTGGATTCAGAATTATAAGTTAACATTATATTCTCACTTACCATAGGTAACTGTTATTGGGTTATTGGGTTGTTACAGGAATCTGCACAGACCATGTGTTTGTATCTGCTTTCTGCCCATGAAGAAATTATTTTCTTGGTAGAGATTAGGATGTGTGGGGAAAGATCAGATAGAAGAATTACTTAAATGAGAAATATATGTAATAAGTTGGTGATAGTTCTAAGAGCTTACCATAAGGTGCATAGTTTAATGTAATTATTACAAGTGTTAACTAAGAAATATCAATATATTAACCAAGTGATAACAAGAACAGGGAAAAGATTAATTACTCTGAAAAAAATGAACCTGATTGCTTAAAAGGTAGAAATTCTGAATATAATCAAATGATACATCATTACAGCTATCACATCTAGTGACATATCACATATATAAAAATGCATAAAATACAAGAGAAGAATAAACATCATATATTAGAATATATTCATTGAAAACAGGTAGTTGTCAGGTAAAAATCATAAATGCATTTTTCCATAAAGGAAAAAAACAGTGGACTAAAGAGGGTGAAAGTTCAAAGTTTTAGAACTAACTGGATATCAACAAGGATTTCTCAAGGGCTGAGAAACAGAAAGATTCAGAAAGCACACAAGTGAGAAAAGAAATGAGCATTTATATAGAGAGGAGATGGACGAGCCCAGGGAAGGCTGTCATAAAATACACATTGCATAATGCATGATGGATCAGTTCTATTATTTAACTTTCTAAAAGATGTAACAATACAGAGATATGCTAACCATCATAGTCAGCATTAATTTACAGTGGGAGAAATAATTAGAATCTCACTTTTTCTGAAAAATGGAGTGAAAATGTAAACAATGCTTCCCTCCAGGCAAGTGCTTTATCAAGTTGACAGGTGCATTTGAATTTCCATGGGTGGGGGATATAATAGGTTATTTATGTGTCATTTTAATAGAAAGACCCAACCATCAAGATGGACAGCAGACTTTATCAGTACTGCTGTTTGCAACTAATCCTCCAATTTAGTACCCCATGAAAATATCTGCAACAAAACCTGTCCATTTTTCTTTTATACTCCATTATGGAAAAATCAATATGGGTGCTATTCATCGCAAATCTCCTGCTTGGCATGTGCCTGAGACACAGAATGTGAAAAAGCCAGACAGTTCAGCACTCTGTGTAGCAAAGCCCATTGCTTATGATTTTATTTTGCCACATTCTACCACCCAGAATGGCCCAGTTGGCCTACTATATGCTCCAGAATCTAATAGAGATCAGCCAGAGATGCTGAATCTGACTACTATAAGGGCAATTCATCTGGAGTTAGTTTTAGAGCTCAGACCGGGAGCTAATTGACTTCCCAGCTAGACAAATTTAATTTTTATCACTTTTTATCAGTCAAATGTGATTAATAACGGATAAATTTAGTAAATAATAATAAATCTCCTTGGCCACATTTAATATCCAAAATAAGATGTTAACTGGGAAACAATTCTACTACATCCCAAAATAAATATTTATGAATAGAATGTCATGGAGTTCATGACTGTCAACTACAAAGCCATCCAAGACTAATTATCGAAAGGCTGGAAATTCAACACCTTCCCCACGGAAGCACCTTAAAAGCAGAACATTTACATGATTTATCTTTGTTTTCCTCCAAATCACTAAAATTACATGTTTGTCTAGTATTTATTCGATTAATCAGTATTTAACAGAGCAAAAGTTCAAATATTTATTTTTGCTATATGTTAGCAAAAGCTAGATTACAGAATAATATACCCAAAACCCCAAACAACTCATAGATGATTTCTAGCCATCAGTCTTTTAATTGACCTAAATTTAGATCAATTGAATGTATTGCATGGAGTGCTAGGGCAGATCTGATAGACTGGCTCACTCAACATATACTCCAGACACTAGCATGTGCCTTCCAGGAATACAGGAGAGGAAAACCTAAGACCATTTCTCAGATCCCCTCTTAGCCATGATCTCCCTTTATAAATTTCTTTCTTAAACTATCCATGGGATTTCTGTTCTCTGCAATTCATAACCCAAACCAACAAGAAATCCAAGGACTGCCCCAAGATTTTTGCCCATTAAGTGATAAACCATTATTCCTATTTCTGAAATCATGGTTTTGTGTGTCATTTTTAGACTTAAAGGTTGGAATTCAAAAATTATCAGCTCATAATATCTCCTTATTAGCAACTGCTGTTACTTTAATTACTTTCTAAAATCAAGGTTATATATATATATATATATATATATATATATATATATATATATTACACAGAGTCTCAATCTGTTGCTCAGGCTAAAGTGCAGTGGCATGATCTTGGCTCACTGCAACCTCTGCTTCTGGTTAAAGTGATGCTCCTGCCTCAGCCTCCTGAGTAGGTGGGATTACAGGCACACACCACCATGCAGGCTAATTTTTGTATTTTTAGCAGAGACAGGGTTTCACCATATTGGTCAGGCTGGTCTCGAACTCGTGACCTCATGATCCACCCACCTCAGCCACCCAAAGTGCTGGGATTATAGGTGTGAGTCACTGCACCCGACCAATGTACTATATTTTATCAGTGCCTTTCTTCTATCATAATAAGGCATCTACACATCTGCAAGCATTATCAGAAATAAGCTGATACTATTAACCATTAGGCATTGCCTCAATTAAATATTTATTGAGTACACTACTGTATTCCAGGCACATTCACAAAGGATGTTATGTAAATAAGCACAGCATTCATAGAAAGAAAACTTTCTTCAGCATATGCATTATTTCCATGATGTCTGATGTTGGAGCAAAGCAAGCAACCTCACATATATAGGCTTTTTCTGTTTTGATGTGGACAGGAGTGATCTGGAGCATGGTCTTATGAGACCTGTTGATCACATTTGATATCGGCAGAACATCTGTGCCAAAGGACCAGAAGATATTTATCAGTGCACTATTTTTATTGGGCCCAATTCTAAGGACTATTTGCTTCCAACAGTTCCTCAGGTGACAATAAAACTGATTCATTTGGAGGCAAATAAATTCTCTGATATAAACAAACTCTTTGAGAAGTGATGTTACCTTTGAAACTTTTTGATGTGTAGAAATGTCTCATGTCATATAAACACGCATATTTTTTCAAGGGTTATATATATGCTTCTAAACCATACCAAGCAATTGAGCAATTAATTATAACTGTTACCCTCTGCTCTATGATTGTTTTATGTGTTTAATTTTTGTCTTACACTCCTGGCTAGTAAGCTTCTTTACTACCTACTTTATACGTCTTTATATCCTCCGAGGTATTTACTGCAGAGCTGGACAGAGCAAACAGCTCGATTAATGCCAGATTCACTGTCAAGGATATTTGGCACCTTCAATGATTTTTTTTAAAGAGTCAAGCAGGTTCATATTTCTATAATGTCTTATTAGTAGGATTTTAGTTTCACTGCCCCCTTGCAATGAACTGCAGAAGCTCCTTCATTAATGAGCCAGAATTGCACATTCAAAACACAGCTTCCAGCAATATCAACTGTGTGAATCAATGTAACCTTGAAGAATTCATGATAACTGCAACAGTGCTGAGAAAGGGCACGTGATGAAATGTAGGGATAGAAGCTTTATTGATACACAAAAGATTGTATCTGAATTTTCATCCATTTTTCAATCATGACACCATTCAATCATCAGATATCTTATCATGCTATATTGCTAATATCATGAGATATCTTACTCTGGATTTTCTGAGTAATTTTAATCCCTGCCTTTTTTGTCATGTGAGAGATCAATATTGTTTGGGTCCAGGTGATGTGATTATTTGTAGGTAGTTGCTGTGTTTTATTTTAATGATTATTGGAATGCATGTGTTCCTAAGGAAAACTAATCATTTTCATTGAACTATTTTGACATCATTAGGTATAATACAGTGAAAATGAACACTTACTGGACTCTGACCAGAAAAACCAGGGTCTGCATGGCATTTTAGTCACTAACATTAAGCTGCCTGAACCTAAATTTTCCCATTAGGAAAATGAAAATAATAGCTTACTTGGGATGTTTAGGCAAATATGAAACATGAAAAACTGAGTGAAACTAAGTCTATAGTTTTGCTTTTATTATCTTGGAATAATTACTCTTTTATAAACTAGGTAATTATACTTAAGTAATTTAGCAAGTGAATGTTATTAATAATCATAGGCTTCCAAAAATACATAAACATTCAATGCATGACATTTAAGTTACAATTTGTTTACAGAATAATTTAGAGTAAATGTAACAAAGTGATCAGCTTATTTATAAGCTGATTGTTTTCTCTACACAGGATTCCAAAATAATCTGAGACTCATTCTACTGGTATTGACATGTGATTTCTTTATATTAGATCTTGGGTTTCCTTCCTTAAAGCAACTGCCACTTCAAGGCACATTTCTTCTAAATACAAATCTCAAGATTGAATGTCTCTTATATTTTGCTTTCTAGTCTTAATTGCATGCTGAATGCTGCTTTTCCTCTGTTGGAAGCTACCTACCTTAGACCTACATGTGTCTGGGCAAAGATCACCAATGAATGTCTACATTCAAATTCAGTTTTAAACATATTTTTAAAAATCCTGCTAGATGACCACCAGCTTGGCTGCTTCTAAAATATCTAATTTTTCTTCCCTCTCCCTGATTTCTCACCACTCTTAAATTCTAAATTTCTTCAGAATTCAGAAATTGAGGCCACGGCATGAATGTCGTATCTCACCTACTGTGTGGGAGACTTCCTAAGGACACCCCGCCTCATTGTGTCTTCTTAATTTCAGGACTTTGGCACATATAGAATGAAATGATAAACAAAGTGGCCCTCTCTGATGATTTTTTAAAACTCATCTACTCCCCACTTTCATAGGGGACCATATTGGAACTATACACTCACACATTCAAGTAGAAACAATGAGAAGGAAAGCTGCATTTTGAAGGCCAAATATCACTTTTGTGTTTATCTTAATGTACATCCTTAAGTTCATATTGGAAATAAGATGATTCTTTTGTCTTGGGGAAATAATTTTACTGGACCATTCGTGTGCTGAAGGGAAAAGTCATGGTTCTTTTTGAAATTAAGGCCTCTGAAAACGTGAGCAAACTGCTGAATAAATAACATAAATTGTTGTCTTCATTGTGTACAGTTGTATTTTCTAGACTGTTTCCTGTTGGAAAACTGTCTTTATTTTTTATCTTCTTGAGTGGCATGGCAGTGAGGAGAAAGGAGGTAAGCACTGGTCACTCCCTAGCGGGAAAGAACGCTAGTGTGGAGGGCCAGCAAGGAGACATGGCCAAAGGGACATATGGGGAGGTCATGGTCTTGTGAATCTTTAAAAATAAGCTAAGCTACATTAAAAAAAAAAAAACAGCTAATTTGCTTCCATTACCCTGGTTCATATGAACAGATACCAGGAAGTCAAGGAAGGGAAATAAAAATGTTTTGTCTTCATGTCACATAGGGAGAGATAAATGTCTCTATGTTCTATTCATACATGGACCTTTAAAAAGATATTATTCATAAGCACAGGCCAGTTCTTAATCTTAAATTTAGCCACTTATGAAATTTAAAAAATAGTAGCTATACTTTAACAAGCATCAAAGAATAAGAAAATGTTACAGCTCAGACAGCAAAAGACACAGAACCAGGGAAATGTAAAGGAAGACAGAATGCCCAGCAGTTTATAACATGAGATGACAGAACCAACTAGTAAATGGAAATTCTGGGAATCCCAGAAACCAGTATAAATTCTTCTACGGAAAGAACAGGAGTCAGACTAGATTTTTAAAATTCAAATACAAGCTGCTCTCAAGGAAATAAAAATCAATATGAAAAGGTCAATAATAATAGCATTTTTAGTTATTGAGCACTGCAATGTGCCAAATGCTCTTCTAATTGCTTCAGTGGATGCCCTCATCCAATATGTAAGCGGTATTATTGTCAGTCGCTGTTGATTTCTGCTCTTTCTGTCTTAATAGACCCAACTTTTATTAAGTTATCAGACTGACCAATAAAGGGTTCTTGCTCCTGAAGATGAGACCTATTAGTCTATGGATGCTAAGTCTTAAACTGCAATCATCCTTTTGCAGCTTTGCATAAGGGCAGTCTGAGGATGAAGCTAACATACAGAGGAGACACAGAAGAGGAATTTCAAAGAAATGAAGCATGATACAGAATAAAGTCAAACTCATTTGGGTTGGATTCAGCTAAATGATCCTAACTGATGTACTCATTTTACAGATAAAGAAATGACAGAGAGTTAAGGAGGCATAGTCTTCTAGTTTTTCTCCAAATTTACACTTACATCTGGTATTATTATACTAAAAAAGATTCACAAAAGCATAACAATAGTATGTGTGGGAATTCAAATTGTATAAAAAATAGTCTTTGAGGCAAAAAGAAAAAAATGAATCATTCCATATCCCTAAAAGGTAAAATCATGGCCCTGACTGCTAATTAGCTCTGGAATTTTAAATCCAAAATTCTTAGATATGTAAGAGAGCTATAATGTCATTACAGTAGAACTCCTAAATATTTATTTGAGTTTTCAATATTTCAAGTGTTCAAAACAATGACTTAGATATTTTAATACGCTAATAAATAAGAATTGAATTAACGGATACTCAAAAAAAATCGAACTGTAAATTCCACAAACAGAGAATAATCTTTTTTTCAGTGTACATTAAACATTCATAGAAATAATCACATGTTAGACCATGAAGAAAAGCCTCAATAAAATTTTCAGCGAAAAAATATACAAGACACATACGTTCACAGACTACAATATGCTGGAAATTAATCATGTGAATTTAAATGAAAATTGTTTGGAAATTTAAAGCTTAACACTGCAACAACAAATAGCATCTTATAAATTCACAGGTCAGAAAAGAGGTCAAAACCACAATATTAGAAAATAACAGTTGAATAGCATATAATGAAATATAAATCTGTAAATAATTATAGAAAGATTTATGAACACAAATGTTTTGAATGCCTAATTTAAAATCAAGTTAGAGGTGGGGCACAGTGACTCACACCTGTAATTCCAGCACTTTGGGAGACCGAGGTGGGTGGGTCACAAGGTCAAGAGTTCAAGACCAGCTTGGCCAACATGGCAAAAACCCATCTCCACTAAAAATACAAAAATTACCCAGGTGTAGTGGCACATGCCTATAATCCCAGCTACTTCAGAGGCTGAGGCAGGAGTATCACTCGAACCCAGGAGGCGGAGGTTGCAGTGAGCTGAGATCATGCCACTGCACTCCAGCCTGAGTGACAGGGTAAGACTTCATCTCAAAAAAAAAAAAAATCAAGTTAGAAAAAAGAGCACACTTAAAGAAAACATAAACAAATATAAAAGTAAAAATTAAAGAAATAAAATTTATATATTAAACCATCAAGGACACATGTAAACAGGACAAAGTAAGTTAGATAATTCTTGTCTAATCTAGACAAGGGAGAAAAAATAGGTAAACATAAATGTAATTTAATTTATAACAGGAAAGAGAATGTGTCACATGTAGTGTCTAACTTGATTTTTAAATGGGCATTTAAAACATTTGTGTTCTTGAAACTGTCTATAGGTATTTACAAATTTATATTTCATTTCATGTTATTTGTTATTTTCTAAAATTGTGTCACGTGTAGTGGAAGAAGCTAAGTTCTCTACCACGTTGTGCCTACTTCCCTCTGGGTTGACAATAATAGGAACTGTTTAGTCAATCGGTGCAGTAGCATTGCAGAAGTCTATCTACAGCGGGGATCTGAGGAGTGTCTTCAGGAGGTACTCATGCTAAAGAAAGGCAAGCCTGGGTCCATTAACACAGCCTTGTCAACAGAAAGAACTGGTTCTGGGTATAGCGCGGTCTTATTCATCCTGACTTGTCTTCAATTCCAGCCTCATGTCAATTCTCACTGAAGTCACATGCAGTGCCTCAGGTTTATTTTGAGGGTGTCTTAACCAATTACAATGGTCAGGGGACCACCCCAGACATCTTGAATGAGATTCTTCTCTGCTGCTTCCTGGGTATCCTTATGAAGAGCATAATACCAAAGAAGATAGAAAGTTACCTCTTAAATTCCAGTTCCCCTAATGATTTTGTGTCTTGAGGACACTATAACTTTTGAATCTGCATCGGTGATCAGAGGGAATTAGCAGCAATACCAAGAGAAATGGCATTGGCTAGGAGATAATGGGCTTTGCAAGAATGGTATTCAATGGGGAGGAAGGGCCAGGAGCACACCTGTCAGTCCCAGAAAGCCAAGGCAGGCAAAGGGTAACATCAGATGCCATGAATTGACAGGTCCTGTTTCTGAATATACGGGACTTTGTGAGGGTATGCAGAAATAACTTATAGTATTGTGGGGGAGGAGGTTATAATGGCAAGAAAGTGTGTACACTAAACAAATACAGGTCCTGAAAATGGAGGTGTTTTCTATTAATGTAATGACATCAAACTCTGTCACTACATTTGTTAAGTCTCAACAAAGATGAAAATCTTCTGAGAAAATATAAATCTCCCCAAATGAGTCAAAGAAACAAGAAGAAAACTGCAATAACCAAGAACGAAAATAAACATATTATCAAAATTATTTCAAAAAGGCTCTAGGCAAGAGCACTTTATTAGTGATTACTATATAATATCTTTCAAAAATGAAATTATGCTCATGATATTTAAACATTTTCCAGTCACAAAAAGGTAATTTTTACAGAAGTAGTATAATCATAAAATCCAAACCAAATATAGATTAAAAATAAATAATAGTACAAACTCCATTATTACTATATTATATTTTAAACCTTAATAATAATTAAGGAAAGTATTTGGTAGTGTAACAAAAGAATTTTCTCCCTCAACCAAGTAAGTTTCTCTTCAAAATACAAAATTATTTCAGTAATGGTAAATATATTACCATAGTATCTACAGCAATAGCTGAAAGGAAAATATATTCTAAAACCTCAATAAAATTAAAAGATATTCAATAATATTCTAAAAATACTTCTCATTAAATTCTTAAGAAGAGTTGCCAGGTGTGGCTCACGCCTGTAATCCCAGCACTTTGGGAGGCCAAGGCAGGCAGATCAATTGAGGTCAGGAGTTTGAGACCAGTTTGGCCAACATGGTGAAACCTCATCTCTACGAAAAAAAATAAAGAAGTAAATTAAAAAAAAAAATTAGGCTGGGCACAGTGGCTCACACCTGTAATCCCAGCACTTTGGGAGGCCAAGGCAGGTGGATCATGAGGTCAAGAGATTGAGGGCCAGCATGGTGAAATCCCATCTCTACTAAAAATACAAAAATTAGCTGAGTGTGGTGGTGCTTGCCTGTAGTTCAATTACTCAGGAGGCTGAGACAGGAGAATCACTTGAACCCGGGAGGCAGAGTTTGCAGCGAGCCAAGATCACGCCACTGTACCCCAGCCTGGGTGACAGAGCAAGACTCCGTATCAGGAAAAAAATTAAATAAATAAATAAAAATAAATTCTAAGAAAAGTAGTAAGAAAGGGACTCTTATTTAACATAAAAATAATTATTTACCTTAAATCAAGAGCCAACATAATCCCCAGCAATGAAACACAGGAGACACTTCAATTTAAATTAAAGAGCAACTAAGTGATACTTGTTAACACTAGTGCTGTTTAAATTTGTTATAAAATTATGGTAAATTCCATTCAGTGAGACATGAACTAAAAAGAAGGAATAAAATCACTGGAGAATAAGAGGTGGGCAAGAATTGCCTTATTCTTCCAGAAAACTAAAGGGAATAAATAGAAAAAAAAAAGGTCTATTTTTACCCTAGCAGCAGAGTACAGAAATCAGATACAACACAAACATCCAGCAAAATCAGTAATTTTTCTATTTAAGAGAAAAAGCAGTTAAATAAGCTAATGTAAATATTTTATTTAAAGTAAATTTAAAATAACTAGGGTGTATCTTAAAATGTATCCAACCTGTATAAGGAATACAATACTATTTCCTTGAGAGACTTAAAAAAGAAAATATTAATTGATTAATATGCTTGGGATACAGAAAGCAAGTTATAAATGTTTTGGGGATTAATGTTGTTCCTGAACTAGAAGGTTATTTTAAAAATATATTCACAAACTAAGTTATACAGGCAGTTCTCACTCTACATAGTACTTGGTTAACAAAACTTAGGTATATGAGAGCAATATCCTTGCTTTGGTATGAATCTCAATTAACTATGCCAAGGGAGGACTGCTTTTAGTTTTAAAGCAAATCCAGTTAAATTCCTGATGACATTTTTCTTTCTAACCCTGATAACATAGTCCTAAAGTTCACCTAAAAGAAAAAAATAGGCAAGCATAGTAATAACTTTCAAATGGCAGAACAATGAGGATAGGATTGTATGACTACACAAAAAAAATTAACAAAAAATATTAAAATACTATGGTCTACAAGAATTGGTAATGAACATGATAAACTACTTATAATTTGCTTATTTTTTCTGTTTGAGAGTTAGTAATTTTTTAAAATTTATCTGAGATCAGTATAGGCCCTGGTGTACATATATATGTAAAGCAAGTAAATTATAAAGGGGCGTGTGTGTGTGTGTATCTTTAATATCAGAGAGAAGCATGACTAATAGAGAAGAGATTCTTCACTGGATTCTCATGATACCACATACCAAAATAAATTCCTAGGAATGTAAAAGTCTTAAATGTTTAAAGTTAAGCTATTTTTACAAATTAGCCTAGTTTTTAGACTATTCAATTTTGGAGAGGAAAAAAGACAAGAATCATAAAAGCAATGAAATTCTGAAAGAATTCAGAAAGAAAACTTTGTTTACTAAGAATTATAGCTCATTTAAAAATCATAGTTATTGTTAAAAGGTCAGTGACAATGGGAAACGTTTGTAACAAAAAAAAATATAGCAACAGAAAATTAGTATAGCTGAAGTCTATAATAATCTCTGATAAATTTTTGAAAATTACTGACTCTCAAATAAAAAAAAATAAGTGTCATAAGTGAATAATTCACAGAAGAAATACGAATAGTCATTAAATATGTGGAAAACTTTAGGTTCATAGCAATAAAAATACAGATTAAGATAATAGCAACTTATTTCAAATTAGCAAAGTTTTTTTTTTTTTTTTAAAGAATGATACTGAGAGCTGGCAATGATGAGTTAGAATGTATACTTCCCCATGCCGCTAGTAATAATATAAGCTATTGCATTCCTAGAGAGTAGTTTGATATCAGGTCTTCTAACCTTTTTGATCTTTTGACTCGGTGATCATATTTCCAGTCAATGAATCTAAGAAATGTATCACATATGTGAACCAAGAGTTATGTATAAAATGTTGTTTAAAATTTATAATAATATGAAGTTAAGAGGAAACCACTTAAGTATCCAATAATGAGAAATAAATTATATCATTGTTGGTACTTTCATGCAATGAACTATTATACAAATATTAACATAGTTTCAAGATCCTTTAATAATCCTGGAAAATGTTCTAGGCATATTGAAATATATATATATATATATATATATATATATTAGAGATAGAGACAGACAGAGTGAGCAAGAGAGGGAGGGAGGGAGGAGGGAGAGAGAGAGGAGAGAGAGAGAGAATGAATTGCCCAAATCACGAATATTTGCAATTTTCTCAATTCTGTGGAATTTTGTGTCAACTGAATATGACTGTGATAAATATCTCTAATATTTTAAGTCCTTTCCTGGGGAAGATACACTGACATTAGCTATACTATCACACACACACCTTTGCTAGTTTCCTTTTTCTTTACAAAGCCTCTGACCATTGCTCATAGAACTGTTGTTCTGTTGTCTTCTCCCTATCAACTGTCAGACTTCTCTTAACATTGTCTTCCTGAACTTTAAACACCATCTAGGTGATGGTAACTGTCAGATTTATATCACTTTTCTAGACTTTCCCCCAAGCTACAGACTGGATTCAACTGTCTATGTGACATCTGCACATTGGCATCCATTAGGCATCTCAAGTTTAAAATGGATGGAATGGAACTGCTGATATAAGGACTACCAAAATTTTGGTGAGATTATGGATCATTTTTATTTCCACCTGTATACTTTGGTATTACTCTCCAACATTTCCTAAGACAAGCATGTATTATATTTAGAATCAGAAATTAAGTAAAGATCATTTCAAAATAAATATCTATCTCAAGAAACAAAGGTCCTCACTTTGAGGCACATGAGCATATTTGCCCAGTTTAAGAAAGAAATCCTGTCTCTTTAAATTCAAGTTCTGTGTTAGAGCCGCCACTGGGAGGTTGTGCTGAGTTTCCCCCATTAAGCAATTTCCTAAGGAGAAACCACCTGATCAAGCACTCATTGCACCATTTCTTCAGATTTTTAATTTCAAAATATTTCACTTGGCAGAGGCAAACCAGGGAGCCCTGTCAGTGACTGCTGGTATTTGGCAATGACAGTGGAAACACAGGAAGGAACCAAGCACAGAGCAAGCCAGCACACTTTAATCAGCTCCTAGCAGTGGAAGAGCCAAGATTTACAAGGGTCTCACACCCCTAGGTATAAGCAAAGTGACACACTCCAGTGTAGCTGTGAGGTTTTTATAGCAATGTTATCACTCAGAGAACAGAGACATAAATGCAGAGGGGTTGGAAGAAAAGCATATAATGTTTTCACATACTAAGCTTAATTTCAATATTGTTTCGTGCTCCTGGGGCTTCATTATGAATGACTGTAAAACTTCATCGTTTTGAAAATTAGTGGATTGCAAGGAAATTGCATCTTTGATGACTCTGGTACAATGGGTTGATATACTGGTAGCTTGGCCTCACACCAGGGCATGCTAAGTTTACCCTAGGTTCAGGGGAAAGATCTGCAGAAAAGGACAAAAGATAACAGAAAAGTTCTTATTTTCTTTTGCATCCAGCACAAACTAAAGTTAAAAAGAAAAAGAAAAAAAACAAAACAAAGGAAGATGAAAAGAAATGCACAATGACAACAATATTCTAAGGAGTTATGCCTGTAATTTAAAAGTAGCTCTAGGGTATTTCTAACTTACATGACCAGTCTGTGCTGTATGGGGGCAGGGTGACACATGTAGCATTTGAACTTGACAGCATTAGATAGATAATGTTTCTATAATCCCCCCCATTTCTGACAATTTCTTGTTATATAATATATTGTATCTACAGCTGTTCTACATTCAGTGGCCATAAAACCATCCATTTGTGTAATCTCAGGGCAAAAAGCACCACAAAGAGAAGCAATGGGACTGGGAAAATGATCCATCTTCATTTATGCATTTAAAATTTTTCTCACTGTGAAAGCCTGGTGAGGTGGGTATCTTCTTGTGAAAACCACAGAGAGCCAGCTGCCTCTTCCTAGTCCAACAAACATCAGTACAGACAATAACATTAAGGATTCATAATCCCACATAGAAGTACACGACATTATCCTAACTAAATTTTGTCTTTTTACAACCCCAAGACTTATTAATACATGGGATAAAAAGCTATGGGAGCTCCAGCTTCCACAGTGTGTGTGATGTATATTGTATTCCAGCTGTTCAATTTGGAGGCTTTTGTCCCAGATTCATCAAGTTCTGGTGGAAATAAACAGAATGTGAGTATCTGACTCTTTTAGTTTTTCTAAGCATGCTTTTCTCATTTTTCCTTTCTTAAATGTCAAAAAGATTGCCTAAATCACAAACATTCTCAATTTTCTCAATTCTATGGAATTTTATCTCAACGGAGTGTGTTTTACCTCCAGACTGTGATAAATACCTCAAATATTTTAAGTCCTTTCCTGGGGAAGATACACTGACATTAGCTATACCATCACCCACACACCTTTGCTAGTTCCCTTTTTCTTTACAAAGCCTCTGACCATTGCCCATAGAACTGTTGTTCTGTCGTCTTCTTCGTGTCAACCGTCAGACTTCTCTTAACATTGTCTTCCTGGACTTTAAACACCATGTAGGTGATGATATCTCTCAGATTTATATCACTTTTCTAGGCTTTCCCCCAAGCTACAGACTTTGGATCCAACTGTCTATCTGACAACTGCACATTGACATCTGTTAGGCATCTCAAATTTAACATGGGTGGGATACAACACTGATTTCCACCCCACCCTGCTCCTTTGTAAAGGAAGTTCCCAGGCCTTCATCATCAGTGAAGCACAGGGTGCTACTACACCCACCAGTTGCTCAGACCGAATGCCTGGGTGACATTTTGCACTTCTTTTTCCTTCACATTCTAAATCCATCCGATCTGTCAAAGCCAGTTCACAGAGACTTTTGGAATAGCTCATTCATTTACTGTTCTTTAAAAATTGCTCTCCTGTTACTCTGCTCCTCTCCAAAGAGTCAGAAGAGATACTTTAGAGAGTCTTCTGGTCATTGAAGCAATCTACTTCCTGGTCACTGCATGCTATGCTGAGATCAGCAGCTGATGTAACTGACAACATGATTCTCCACGTGGTTAGAGGTTAGTGGGGGGCCGAGGATAACTCAGCCATCCCTCAACTCTTATTGAGACTGTGTGACCCCTCTAAGTTTCTGCGATTCTCTTCATTCAGGCCCTGGCCTTGTGATTTTATTGAACTGTTTTCAAATTCACCTACTCTTTCCTCTGTCATCTTATTATTGACCCCACGGAGTAACTTTTCATCTCACAGTGTTTTCAGTTCTGAAATGTTCACTTGGTTCTTTTTTACAATTCTACTTCTCTACTGAAAGTGTTTATGTCTCCATTTATCCCAGACTTTACCTTTACTTCATGAAGGATGATCAACGTAGATGATTTAAAGAGTCTCCAAAACACAAGTCACTTGAAAGTTAGCATCTATTGACTATGTTTTTCATAAGAATTGAGCCTATTTTCCTGGTTTTTGTATATTGAATGACTTTGGATTGTACCCTTGAGTTTTCAGATACCTCCGGAGAAGGTGGATGTTTGCTTTTGTTTTTGTTTTAGCAAAACAATCAACCCAGGCAGTTCTGCCTCAGCTTTCGGTGGTGGTTCCAATGGCAGTTGAGCTCTCTTTGACAATGCTCTGCTGTTTGGATCTAGTGCATGCATGTGCCATCCATATGGTCTACAATTTGGACTTCATTGTTTGCTCCCCAAAGCTTTGGTATTGTTCTTTGGATTTGTTTCATGCATGCAGAAGTTGGTGGTGAGCTCAGAATTGTGTCAATTCATACACAAGAGACCTCCCATCCCAACATACAAACACATCTGCACACCCTCTTCAGCAAAGTCCATTTATTCTGGTTTCTCTGTCCAGAGCTAGAGATGTTCTCTCAGGGTTTTTGAGGCCTCTTCTAGATATCTCATATACATAACATATAGTGTACTGACTTTTGTTGCTGTGTAACAAATTACTACAAACTTAGAAGTTTACAACAATACCCATTGTTGCCTTGCAGTTTCTGTAGGACAGAAGCCCAGGACAGTTAGGTCCTCTGTTCAGAGTCTTAACAGCCTATAATCAAGGAGTTCAGCCAGACTGTGTTCGTATCTGGGGCTCAACTAAGGAAGAATCCATTTCCACTTTATTCAGGTTTTTGAAATAATTTGGTTCCTTGTGGTTGTAAGACTGAAGTCCATGCTTTGTTCCAGGCTGTCCGCTAGAGACTGCTTTTACCTCCTTGGGCCTTACCACAGGGTCCCCTCCATAGGCAGCTCAGAACAGGTTTCTTCAAGGTCAATAAAAGCATTTCTATCACTTGAAACCTCTCTTTTCACATAAGATCTGGACTCTCTTTACTAGGGCCCACCTAATTAGCTCAGACCCACTCAGGGTAATTTCCCTTTTGATTAACCTAATTACATTTGCATAATCTCTTCACCTTTGCCATATAACATAACCTAAGCACAGCAGTGACTAACCCATCATATTCACTGGTCTGTTCTAAACTCAAGGCTGGGGATTACACAGGGTGTGTGCACCAGGAGGAGGAATTTTAATAGCAGTCTTAGGATTCTGCTTACCACAGTGATATTTTGCATATGACATCTTTCATTTAGCCTAATGTTTTTGAGGCTTGTCTTCTATTAGGTTTTAGTAGTTCATTTCTTTTTATTGGTGAATAAAATTAATATACTACATTTGGTTAACCCATTTACCAGTTGATGAATATTTAAACTATTTCTATAATTTTGGCTATTGTATACAATAACTTCATAAACATTTATGTAAATGGTTTTTTTTTTCCTAGGTAGATGCCCAGGGGTGGAACTTCTGGGTTGTACAATAAATTTAAAGGTAAGTAAATCTTAGTAAAGGGTATAGTTCCTGGACTCATATATCCTGATTTCAAATCTTAATTCTATTCTAACTAGCTGTGTGGTCTTGAGCAAGGTATCTAAACTCTGAGCTTCAAGTTTTTTGTTTGTGATGCTTTCCTAATGCTATGACTCTGAGAACTAAATAATAATCGATGGGAAATGCTAACGCATAGCTTGACACAGAGCAGACACTCTAAACTACCGTGGATACTCATTC
Source organism: Saguinus oedipus (assembly GCA_031835075.1). NCBI lineage: Eukaryota > Metazoa > Chordata > Mammalia > Primates > Cebidae > Saguinus > Saguinus oedipus. The sequence continues at coordinate 19,153,665 of CM063172.1, read as the reverse complement.
TGAAAGCCCAGTAGGCATTCGATACGTATTTGCTGATTGACTAACAGGTTGAAGACTCTTTCTCCCAAATAATCTGTATTATATATAGTTTCTGAGTCTGATTTCCATGGAACTATGGTTCAGATTTCTTTTACCATTTCTTAGTGACACAGCCTGTGTTTGGGGATAACTCTGATTGTTTCCTTTGAGAGGATTTGTCAAATAACCTGACACCCTCAAAGAGTTCCTGATAAACATTCCCCTTTCTTTTCCAAAATAACAAAGACAAACAATGAGATATTCTCATTTCTATAATGAATTTTTTTAATGGAAGTTGACACACTTATAATTTTGTTCCCACATGGGATTTTTGATATTCTGACCTGTAACATCAAATAAACCCTGAGGTTTTTGTTTTTTTGATTTTGGTGTTTTTTGAACTACAGGCTGGTGGTCTGTCTGGGATACAGTTTATATGTGAGGGAAAAATAAAATTTTATTTGGTGCCTGCAGACTAAATTCTTTTAAAGAAGAAAGTTTATTGATGTCGTAAGCAATATGACGCCTCTTGGGATAAAGGATGACCTGGACTCAAGCCACCTCTCCCACCTTCCTCTCTTTTGTCACATTCTTTTAATTAAGAGATCTGCTGATTAAAGTTCATTAGCTGGCAGAGTTCTTAGTTTTAGCAAAATAAGGTTATGTTTTAAGAAATCTAACAGGCTCAAGATGTCACGTTAAATCAGAGCATCTTTCCTTTTTAATGTTTCATCATTTAGGTAGCATATTAAACCCTTAACATTTCTTCAAATTATTCCCTTACTATGACCCAACAATATGATAACTGCACCTTCCTCTGTTTCCTGATTTTATGAAATATATAATTCCTATTGGAGGAAGGTCATAATAGCTTACGTGGTATTTCTATATCTCAAGCTTATCATGGGATGATTTTGTTCCCAGAAAGAATATAACTTGATTCCCCCTGAATTCAGATTATTGATCCTGTCAGTCACCATAGTTTTGTGAATCACCTCAGGAAAACAAATGAGTCTCTCAGACCAGAAAATGAACTCCATAAAGATCCTAGTTTCCCATCAAGGACCCTAGGAGATCATTTTCAATCTTATGGGTTGTAAAGAGTTTCCTTTGTTTAAAAGCAAACTGGGAGTTAAAAAGCAAGGAAATAGGAAGTTCCCAAAAATTATATGAGGTCTTAGAAATAAAGGTGGTGTCGTAGCTGTGTCTCCAAAGTGATGTTTAATAGGGCAGGGGTTTGCCACTGAGTAAATGAGCTGTGGGAGGATTATAAATTGTGGTTTGTAAGCTTGGAATTTTTTACATTTTCATCTAGTTTCCCTGTTGTTCAAAGTACTTAATAAATTCTTTTGGAAGTTCAGGCCTGCTTGAGCTACATTGAACTATTCAACAACAGCAGAATTTCTCCACACTTCTATTAGAGTTTGAAAGTGGAAGACAGCCCTGCATTTTAGCTGGCAGTAGCAGCAGTAACTCAGTTGAGAGCTCCAAAAAGGAAAATGACTTTGAAGAAGACACTTCTAGTGTCATATGATTCAACCATATCTGGAGATTACCTTTCAATGGTAAAATCTTACAGCTTTTTGTATGGACTAAGAAAGAAAGAATTTTTCATACCACCCTTCCCTAATGTGACCACTGATGCTTCAACCCCTACAAAACAGAATTAATATTATGTTAATGATTATCTCAACTTGTTTTTTTCTTTTTTTCAAAATGTTTTTGATTTCTATCTATTCCAATAAGACTGTATGTTATTTGATGTTAGGGATATGACTTAAAATTTGCTATTTCTCACAAGGATTATCATATATTGTATAATATACACAGTCAACATTTATTTTATTATTATTATTATTTTTGAGACTGAGTCTCACTCTGTTGTCCAGGCTGGAGTGCAGTGGCATGATCTCAGTTCACTGCAACCTTCACTTCCCGATTAAAGTGATTTCCCTACCTCCGTCTCCCAGGTAGCTGGGATTACAAGCACCCGACACCATACCCAGCTTAGTCAATGTTTTTTAAAGATAGATTGTAATCTAGATTTTTAAAAACTACTATTAATTTTTAATTTAATTGACTAAATTATCATATTCAACAAATTACTGATCTTTATCCTCATTTCTTTTGTGAAATATACCTAAATGTCATATTGTGCATTATTATCAGATTCAAATAGCTGTAATGGAAAGATATAGAACAAGGAAACTTAAGTCAAAAGACCAGTTTCAGTCTAGGTTTGGCCTCTTACAAATAACATAATCCAAGTCCTGGAGCCTCCTGTAAGCCTTCACTTAAGTACTAAATAGCAAAATAAAATATTCCTTTTAGAGTTGTGGCAATTCACTGAAACCACATATGTAAAGGTGCTTTATTAAGTTATTTACAGTAGCAGAAGTAGTAGCAGCTACATCTATTAGCAACTAGAAAAGCGCTTTCATACATTTAGCTGGAGAAAATGTTCTTTAATGGGAGCATTAAAAGCATTCCATGTTAAAAACTAAACTTCATAAAAGGAAGTAATATAGCATGCATTAGCTGTATCTTATAATAATGTTAACTGCAGTATCCATGGTTACATTCACTGATATTAAGTTTCTTATAGAAGTTTAACCTAAGGAGGGTCCCTAGTATTTCAAATAGAAGAGACAAAATAGTAACAGGGAAAATGGGATGGTTGATCATGGCAATTTGAAATCAAGTAATTTTCCTTCTTCCTTTAAGAGAACATTGCCATTCAATACTCTCGTAAAAGAAATACATCATTCATGTTTTTGATGATAAATAAGTGAAAAGGCCAATAATGATTTTTTTTAAAGAAACACTAAAACTGCTCATGTTGTAGCTTCTCCAATGGATCAATTCTATTCAACAGAGTGTGTCAGGTTTTCAACCTGCTGTTCAAAAGCCAATAATGTGCAATCCCTAAAAAGCATCATCTATGCTTCCTACAAAGCTTCCTTTCTTAAACTGAAACTGAATCTGGAAAGCAGTGCTAATATGTTTCAAATCTGGCTGCTTCACACCACAAAACCTACTGTGCTTTTCAAGACGATCACTTCCAAACATGCAAACAGCTGAAATCCTCAGCATACTTTTACTTAACCTACACTCTGCTTCAAACGCTGTTGTTTATAAAGTAATAATGAAAATAACAAGTCCATAAAGCTGTGCTTACTGGCAGGGGTTTTAAGCTCCCAGGTCTTCAAACCTGTAGCTTAAGCAATGATTTACATCTACAGGAATTTAAAAAATGGAAGAAAAAGAGGAAAAGAAAAGGAGGGATCAATCTCTAACTTTGTATCTCTGTGTGTCTATATGTGTATGTGTGTGTCTAAGTATATATTAGTTATAAGAAAATACTGGGGGAAATAAGAAGATTCTGAAGAAAGAAGCTCAAAGAACTTTGGCCAGGAAACCACTTAGCTACAGCAAAACAAACATGTGGTATCTACAAATATGCTGAAACCCCTATAGTGACACCAAATCAGGGTACTATTTAGGGAGTGGAAATTCCACATTTTTTACATACATAGGAGGGAATTGTGGGTGTTATCCTGCTTGGAAGTGGGCTAAGGTACCTCTTTAAAATCTGCAAACAGTTTTAGTTTAGGTTACATATTTATTTGGCATATCTGGAGGTGAGAGGCTAAGGAGGATTAGTGGAAAGAGCGAAATTTCTTAAGCATCTTTTGGCACTACCAGTTCATTAAAGAATCTTCTTCTGAGGGTAAATGGGCTGAAAACAGATGTACTGAGTGACCTCATGCATTTTAGTGATATTTTCATTCTTGGGCCTTGCAGCCAACACACCAGTTTTTTATGCTACATGTTTTCTTCATCAACAGAAGGGTATAAGCACTACCATAAAACGTGATATTTTAAGTAAAAATGTAGATGTTTCCTATTAACATGAAGGTATGAAAAATAAAATAAGAGCTTGGAAAAGTATAATTATCATAACAGAATCAATTCCCTCTCCATTCCAATAATCTTCAGTGCCATTTCATTTTACGTGACTACATGGTATGTACAGCAGAACAGCAGAAGAACTCATCGTCAAGTTCAAGAGGAAAACAATCTCTCACTATCAGTCACTTTTTGTTTCTTTCCTTGGTATTTGTTACTGAACTTTAGGATTAAAGCCCTCTAGGATCTCTTACCCTAAAATCCCTTAGAGTTTATTCTAGGTGGTGGAGGGGGCAGTGGCAGAGGAAGAAGACTGAATTCTTCAGGCTTAACGAAAGAATATAGATCATGCATACATAGAGAGTTCTTCATAAATTCCAAGTAAACCAAATATTCTATGAAGTAACCTGCTTGCTTGAAAGATGTGAGAGAGCAACAGTATTTTTGTCTTTGTGGGATCTACCTGAGTTATCATGGGAACTTCCAGGTGATTCCATTCTGCTGATTAAGGCTTGGGCCCCCAGCCAATCAAGAGCAGAACCAGAAATGACTTCCTCAGGAGGAAGACCACAACTCAGGTGTATTCAAAAGTCAATATTACTTGAATGTTTAATGTAGGAGAGTTCCTAGTCTAGCACTGGGAGGGAATCAATCACATATCCTGAATAAACAGGAGAAACAAGAAAATTAAAGAGCTTCCAATGAGGAAGGAAAGAAATGACATCCAGTCAAAAAAATAAAAAATACAATCAGAATATGGTCAATAGAAAGTTCTAAATTGTTCTGGATACAGCGAGATGAAGAGGTTGGTTTCTGTCATTCATCAGGCAGACTCCAGTTACAGTGGAGCTGATAGCCAACCTGGCCTTTGAATGCAGAGGATTTTGGTGGGAAATGTTTTAGATAGTGGGATTCCATAAAAGGCCCAGAGATAGAAAAGTATATTTGGGAAAAAGCAAATATTTGGGAATGTGAGAGGGTTACTGTAGTGCTTTGAGCTCTTTAGAATCAATGCAGGTCTGTCCTCTACCCCTGTAAGAACCTGGAACATTGCTTCTTAAATTGGAGTCCAAAAATATATTTTCAGCCATCTCCAGCTCTCTGAGTTTTATTTATTTATTTATTTATTTATTTATTTATTTATTTATTTATTTTGAGATGGAGTTTCACTCTTGTTAGCCAGGCTGGAGTGCAATGGCGCGATCTCGGCTCACTGCAACTTCCGCCTCCTGGGTTCAAGCAATTCTCCTGCCTCAGCCTCCCCAGTAGCAGCACTCACCACCATGCCCAGCAAATTTTTGTATTTTTTAGTAGAGACGGGGTTTCACCATTTGACCAGGATGGTCTCGATCTCTTGACCTCGTGATCCACTCGCCTCAGCCTCCCAAAGTGCTGGCATTATTGGTGTGAGCCACCGCAAACATGATAAAAACCACTGACTTGGGCATTTTAAGTAGATGAACATTATGGTATGCATATTATATCTTATAAAACTGGCAAAGATTATTTTACCCATTTTAAAGAGGCAAATTTTTAAATAATGAAATAACATTAAATAATGTTTAAATTTTTAAATAATGAAATAAGAACTTCATTTATTTATTTATTTTTAATTTTCAGGGGAAAGCGGAAACACAGTTCCCCACTACCACAAATTATGCAGTCGAATTTCACACACTTGGGGACATGGCAGGGGTCAGCACATCCAGAGTGCAATGGACAAGGCTTGCACTGGGAAAACCACCTTCATGATCACGGTATCTCCACTGCCAGGTAAGTATAATGAAATAAGATCTTTATGACATAACTCAAAGTTATTATGCTATGGGGGGTCTACTGATTACCATGAGGCTCTTCTCTATATTTTAAAAGATGCCCAAGATTTCCTTTAAAGGGCATTGTAGTTTAGTCCTGGGCTATATAGGCATAGGATGGAAATAAATGAAAACTACAGATATTAAAAGAAATATATAGATATTAAAAGAGATTGTCTTTTAACTTGTCTCTATGGCAGTAGATACAATTTGGTTTACAAATTAAAAATTTCTTTGTTAATACATAATACTTAAAAATTATAAATTTGAACTAATATACATGTATCATGCTTCAGCTGCTCTATCCCTGATTAGATTGTGACTATTTTTCTGTGCAGAATGCCAAGAGTTTGAAGTTAACTACCTTTTGATCAAGATTAGTTAATTACTTTTACTTAGATTCTATCAATCTTTACTTCAGATTTTGCAATAATTAAAAGTATCACATAGACTTTAAAAGAAAACTGAAGGTTTAAAGAACCACATTCTTTGTAAACATTTGTAAGAAACAAACTGACATGGCTCATTTCCTTCTAATGGCAAAAGTGAACATGCTCTTCATAGTTTTTAAGTTTTATATGTGACTGAGACAATTAGAAGAATCCCAGAAGGAGAACATCAGGAAAATGCAAAAAGCCAAGAGTTTCAAGGCAACTTAGAAAGATCAACCCTTTGTATAGGGTAGAACTTATTTATTTCACAAATTGTAAAATATTTAACAAAAAAATTTAACAGAAATATACTTTTCATATTGAGAAATTAAATACGAGCAAGTATCTAAACCAAAGGGACAGATGAGTCATAGACTGACCCAGTGACAGGCTGGAGCGTGAAATGAGAGCTTGTCCAACAGCTTGCCTGAGAAGAAGCCAAGGGACCAGCCAGGAAACCAGGAACGAAATATAGATGGTGGCATGTGTCACTTGGCACAGTGCATGGTGACTCTGCTCCTGCCAAATGTGCAGCAGGGACAGTCACAGCAGCTTAGCTGTGTTTTAGGACCTAATCAAGGCATAAACCACAACTGCTGCTGTTGGCGGTTGAGAAAGGAAACCAGACTGCATTTCTAATTGGGAGAGGAAAATGTGGGCAAAGAGAACAACCAACCAAATCTTACTGGGAGAAACTGAGTGTGACTAGGTTCCATCACGAAGTTAAGCAAGGGCACATGTTTCACCAAACCTTGAAAGAGAATCATTGGAATGGATTAGGAGACATCTTATGAGCATGTTGGCCAATACATTCTTAAAAAAACTGATGCTTACCATGATTTTCTTTCATCCCTGCCTGAAGACAGATAATAAAGCCATATATAGCAGACAGATTTCCATGGCTCAAACATCTCTTTGTGAGCAGAGTACTATGAATTGCTCGTTTTGTCTGTTTCATGTTCTTTCTGCAGAACTGATGATCCTGAATGATACAAGATGGTGACTTACAAAAGATTTAAAATTGTACCTGACATTTTTTCCTTTCAATTGGCAAGTTTATAAGTCCTTTTTTAGAATATAAAAGTAATAGATACTTGTCATTAAAAAATAGGGAATTTAGAAAAGCAGAATGAAGATGACATAAATTTCCTATACTTTTATATCAATGCAGCTATAACAACTGTGACAATGTAATGGATATCTTTTAAATCGCATGGAGCATAGCATATCAACAGCTTTACATCCTGATATTTTTGTTTAATGTTCAAATAAGGGCATGTTTTATATTATTTTTAAATCTTCAAAAATAATTATTAAGAATATAAAATATTCTAATGTATAAATTCATCACAATTAAACAAGTTTTCAACATATATTGTTTTCTTTCCTTTTTTGGCTGCATTTATGATTTTTTAAAATATATTCATTAAAGTCCGAGCTCAAGCTATACGATCATTCCTAAAATAATAATTTTCAAATGACTTTCCAAAAAGATTTTACCAGGGTACATTCTAATCGACAGTATATGGATGCTCGCCGTGTAAGAGGTAGTTTTATTTCCCTCTGCACCACTTATCTACTTCTCAGTTTTGGATAATGGAATTGTGAAGTTTTTAGAATCAGTTCATTATTGATTTATCAGTATTATTTACATTACATGCTACCTCCTAATTATTTTCAAAATCTAAACCCCATTTTAATCATCAAAGATTCTTTCTATAAATAGGATTCACAACTAGGTGGCTGCAACTCCCATTTCTTAATTTTGATTAATTACTAAGTCAGTAATATATTTAACTATGTTTTCTTTTTAGTGGAAAGTGAAAAGATACCACTTTTGAATGGTATCTTTTCTCAAACTTTAAATACATTAGAAAATGTTTATGTTGCTCTCATGCAAATATTTAACTGAGCATGGAGTTATTTTTCCCTAAAGCTTTGCCACATTATTCCATTATTTTCTGAGTTCTATGTCTTTGTTGGTGATTTGCTTGTTTTTCTTCCTGAATATTTTCAGAATTAAAAAAATTCTACATCATAAAGCATTTAACATTTTAACAAAAATTAAAGCTATATAATGATATTGCTAAATTATGGCCCTTTTATACACTAGAATACTATATGCCTGAAAATTACAATTTTGAAGATTTAAAAATAATATGAGAAATGCTCCTAATAAATGCCAAATGAAAAAATCAGGATATAAAATTGTATCTATAATGTCCTAAAAATGTTAAATTAAGATGTAACCTTAAAAAATGGGTATTCGCATTTTTCAGATATTTGATGACTCAGTTTTATCTATAAGTTTAGTTTGTCTTTTAATCTCAGAAATTTTCCTCACATTCATTTCAGCTTTTTTCTCCCCAGCTTGTAGGCAGAACTTCCAATATTTACTTTCCAGTCTTCTTCCCTTTCAATTTTTGAGTTTACAGTTTGCTATGGGTAATTTTTGCACTAATTCACTGAATTACTGGGAACTGTGGTTTTGGAATGGACATAGAAAATGAGATACTAATAACACAGAAGTTGGAATTCTGAAGTGGAGTTTTGGAATGACCCTAAACATCGCAGAAAGTAGGCCCTGTTCATTTCCATTATGGTAATTGATGTGTGGTGGTCTGGATTTTGCGTGAGTCAGCCTGAGTCTCATAATACATATGTGTGCACATGAGTGATTTTTTTTTTGTAGTGGAGTGTGAAGGGAGGAGGTAAATTCTTAATTTTCTCTGCTTTGCTCAGTTCTACTGTTTCCAAGGTCAAAGAATGGTTTGACTACTGAGTTTTTGTATTTTGTATTTAGTGGAAATTATGTAAAGTATAGAAAATTGCTAACTGGTATTAGTGGAAATTATGTGAAGTATAGAAAATTGCTAACTGGTATTTTAACATTTGGTGCTGCATTAGTTGGCATTCACCCATTTCTTCCAAATCCCTCTTAGCATGTCTTAGATAATTTTCATGATTATTTCAATGAAATAACTGTATCAAGGCAAATCAGTCACCATTGTTATTATATCATAATGTAAAGTCTTTTGCTTATTTTTCTAAAGTATATGGAAGGATTCTAGAAGTTTCACAAGCTAAAGTATTACAAAAGTTTAGAAAACATATGGATAAAGAAGAGAGTTAAACCAGTGCTTTTTCCAGTTAAATGGGAGCCCTAGTCATTGAATGTAGAATAGGGTGGTTTAAGAAGGTTTATTTAGAGGTGTGGAAATAGGCAGGAGGCTGGTCTTGTCTGGCAAAGCATAGACATCTATATATATATTACATATTATATATATTAATATATATTATAATATATATATTAATATATATTATAATATATAATATATATAATATATATAATATATTATATTATATATTATTATATATAATATATAATATATATTATATTATATATTATATATTATATAATATAATATATAATATAATATATTATAATATATTATAATATATTATATATTATAATATATTATATATATTATAATATATTATATATTATAATATATATTATATATTATAATATATATTATATTATATAATATATATTATATATTATAATATATATTATATTATATAATATATAATATATATTATATATATTATAATATATAATATAATATAATATATTATATATTATAATATAATATATATTATATATTATAATATATATTATATTAATATATATTATATATATAATATATATATAATATAATCTTATTATATTATTGTGTCATATATATATATAAGGATGGAAGAGGCTCCTCCCCTTCACTGGGCACTCCACTTTCCTGTTGCCTTGTGAAGAAGGTGCTTTGCTTTCTCTTCACTTTCTGCCGTGATTGTAAGTTTCCTGAGACCTCCCCAGCCATGCTGAACTGTAAGTCAATGAAACCTCTTTGCTTTATAAATTACCCAGTCTCGGGCAGTTTATAGCAGTGTGAAAATGGACTAATACAATCTTAAATACCCATCTTCATTGTCTTCTCCTGATCTCTTCAAATGTGTTACTTCCATCTTTATTCAAGCTACCACCATACCACCCAACCCATGGCTCTATTATTCCACTATCCTACTGTAATGCAACTATTTTCTCCTATTTATCTTCCCTATTAGAATATGAGAAAAAAAAACCACTTTTATCTTACTTTCATTTGCATCTAAGAAAAGTGCCTAGTTCATTAAAGGTAATCAATGAAAAAGCAGGAAATCAATGAACAGATAGATGAATGAATGATATTAATTAATCTTTCTTAGCCTGAGTTTTCTCATTTGTAAAATATGAATAATACCAACCGTGTATGTTTGCTTTGAGAATTAAACGAACCAACATATAAATTGCCTATATTGTGTCTGACCCATTTGTTTCCCCCCTTCCTTCATTCATAAGAAATTATCTTAAATTTTAAGATCTTTTTTCCTCTATTTGACCTAACAACTAAAAGCATGAGTGTGAAGAGTCAGATGATTTCTCTTTTGCAATGCTGATTTATCTAAGCATTGTGATTGTTAAAAGCCCAAAGAATGCCCTATAGTGGAATTAGATAAGCTAAAATGAACTAAAGGCAATAGGAAAGATGATATTTCAGTAAAGTTGTATTTTAGTTTGATTAAAGTCTGTTAGATGCAAGTAATTTTAGAGAACTTGGGTGTTTCAAATACCAATAAGATATTAAAAAGTGACTTTCATTCTTCCTGGTAAAGAACATTCTATTTTCAAAGAAAATAGAAAAGGACATTGTTTAATGCTGTACATTAAATTTCATTTCCCACCACATAATTATTAAAAGATAAGTAGCTCTTGCATTATGAATAAGAATAAATAATAAGATGGCAATTAAATAACTATCATTAATGACTTACTCATTAATATGTTAGTAGTTGCCTGCTTTATCATGAAGACAAATTAATGTGATAGTAGAAAAGGCCAGGCATGGTGGCTCACACCTGTAATCCACTTAGCACTTTGGGAGGCCAAGGTGGGTGGATCACCTGAGGTCAGGAGTTCGAGGCCACCCTGGCCAACATGGTGAAACACTGCCTGTACTAAAAATACAAAAATCAGCCAGGCACAGTGGCATGCGCCTGTAATCCCAGCTACTTGGGAGGCTGAGAGGGAGAATCACTTGAAACCAGGAGGCAGAGGTTTCAGTGAGCTGAGATCTCGCTACTGCACTTCAGGCTGGGGAACAAAGTGAGACTCCATCTCCGAACAAAAAGATAGTAGAAAAATTAACATTCAGTAAATAATCAAATAGAATGCTGCATATTTTGTCTCAGTTAATTCAAATATATCTGATTCTTAAGGAACTCTAAAAAAGAGATTTGCATACTGAGTACCGAAATAGTTCAAAGCTAATAGGTGTTTATTACAAAGAAAACTCTCTCATGTCTCTTTAAGTTGGTTTACTCTTAGAAAAACTTGATTTCCTGTGTCTGAGGAAAATAAGCTTATAAAAAAGATGAAAAGGCTGCTACATAGCACTCTAGTAAAAGGATGCTAACAAATTAAGTGTTAATGAATCAAAAACATGTGGATTACACTTCACTTCAAATAGAAATAATTTTAGAGCTAAAGGACAAAGTACTTAGCAAAATATAAAAGGTCTTTGTCAATCTTAAACCCCAAACATTTAAGGTATCTTCAGAAAGCTAGTGATTCTATCCTTTCATTGCTATCTATCATTTTCATTTTCTTGAAGAGATCAATCTCTTTATGGCCAAATGATCTTTCAAAAGTTTGACAATATATTGGCTAACTTATAAACAAACATCCCAGAAGTTCAGAGATAAGATCAGGCAGGAAATGTGTATCAATTAACCAAAACCACCATACTAAAACAACATTTTCTTCCTCTCCTTGCTTATTAAAATTTAAAATGTAAAGGAAAAAGAAGTATCAGTTTTTATGTAACTTTTTAAAACCATCCTCCATATGTATATATGCATATATATATATATTTAAATTCTAGCTAAGATTTATATTTTCAAATTAGTTTGGTGAATATCAATCTCTTCTTTGCACAAAATTGAAATCTATATAATGTTAGTAGTTCTAACTGCAGTCCACATTTATATAAAAACCTTTAAAAGATAATTGTCTTAATGCTTATGGAGAACTGAGAATTTTGTCAATACAAGAAGAAAATCATGCTGGATGTGGAGTTCAGAATATATAATTGCTTAATGCATAGAAACCCCTTTGTTTAAGATCATTTAGGCATGTTTTCAGGCTGTGTTCACTCAGGTATCTAATATATGTTCTTTACTGAAAAAAATTAATGTGATTCTTCAGTGAAAAAAATGATTTTTTAGTGCCTAGTCTTCATCGAAAAAGAGTTCACTGATGATTCTACCCTTTTGCTTAGGCCTCTTTCACTAAGAATTCTGTTTGGAAGTCAGAATGCTTGTTTCTTACTTGTGGGTGCTTAAGACAGTGCCTGACCTTTGGTGTCAAAAGCCTTTCAGTCAGTTTCCAGGTGGTAGCCTACACAGGTAAAGCCTAGGAGTACAAAATGTCCCTGGAACTGCAGTCAGGGGACCAGAAGTATTCCATCTGGACTGTTTGAGTTCCCTCCTTTTGTTCTCTTGCTGTCTCAGATGCTTCCTGGTTCTTCTGACTGAGTTCAATCCCTGCTTCCCACCTCCTCTAATCAAGGCAACCTCTTTATGCTTGGACTGACAAAAACCAAGGGCTCTTTGTTTTGTAGTCACCGCTCACTCGCCTACTACTTTGGAATCAGTCTCACTCCCAGTTTCTATTTCCACATGCTCCCACATTTCATTCCTAATTTCAAATTTGGCTAGGCCCAAGTTGGCTTTTTATTTGTCCTCACTTTCTTTCAAGTCCCCATCAAGTTTGGAAAGTGCTCAGAGCCCTGAGACCATGCCTCCACTGCGGGTCAAGAGGATGAATATCTGATGACATGTAAAACACTACTCAGATGTGATTGTGGAATTGGATTGAGTTGGAGAGTTAGAAACCTCTATGGATAATTTAGACATTTCAATGAATTAGCAGCTAGTTAATGATGGAAGGGTGAGCTGTGTATGAAACAGAGTACATGAAACAATATACTTCCCAAGAGGTAAAAGTATTAGAACTTTAAAATAAGCAATTTATAGAGTTCAATGCTCAGGTAAGCCAGATTCTTGACTGAATGACTTACTTCTTTTTTATTAAAATTTTCAATGGCTCCCCACCGCCTCTGTTAAATAAATGGTCCCCACTATTGGGCAATTTTTAGTTTTCACTCCACCTTTCCTGCAGATCTTCGCCCTCCTGCCCGTTGTTCCAGCCAAAACAAGTTACTTTAAGTTTTCAAACTTGCCTTGGTATTTCCTACCAGTATACTACTATTCACTGTTTCCTTTTGCATGAAAACGTCTAAGCAAGTCCATCCCAAATTTCCATCAACATGCCTCCATTTTATCTGCGTGGCTACAATCTTGCCTTTCACCCTGACTGTATCCTCCAAGAAGAAATGAACTCTCTCTCTAGGAAAACACTGTGGTCACACCAGCATATCATCTGCAGTTTGCTATGCAGATAACAATGCTTAGTTTTACCTCTCTATGTAATTCTTTACTAAATGTGGGTTGTTCTTCTTATCTCCTTTTATCGCAAAATTATAAATTTCATATAACCGTCATAAGAGAATATCAATGATAATTAACTAAAGATCTCAAGCAATTGTTAGAGTCTCTATTTTGGTGCACAAAAATAGCAGATCTGTAGCAACACTTATAAAAAGATGAGGAAACAGGGTTAGTTTTATGTGTGTGTAAGTTTTCCTGCCCATATTCACAATAAGAGAGGGGCAGCTCCTTTTTAGAATACCTTACGTACATACTTCCATTCTACAACTATCTATTAGCAAAAAGTATTATAACGTACAACAGCAAAAATAATCTTCATCAATTGCTTATGGTTGTTCTCAGGTAATACAGACACTTGAGAAACAGACATTTTCTTTTTTATGCTTTCCAATTTTGCTCTTGAATGGATCTCTAAATTTACACTCCATTGTCCCATGATACACAACTTTCTCCAATCCCCATCTCTACCTAATATCTTGCTATTTTTATGAGTTTCAATAGCCTGTTTTAATGTGGTAGTTTCTTTAAGAAAATAATTACAATGCAAATTAGTCTTCAACAAATAGTAAGGCGCATTTTGGAATTAAATGCCTAAGTATTGAAGCTTTGCTTCTTGCTATGTTTAAAACCATTATATAAGTTTAACCATAGTCATTCAATCTATGTACCTAGAAATATCATTCTTTCTGCTGCTAATGAAGGTCCTACGGCACAAATTTATTAAAGGTATATGTTTGCATGGGATAATAATTGGGTCGATAATATTAAATTCATAGGCTCATTATTTAATTGCAAGGGCAGATTATGAATACAGCTTCTAAAATGTATTTTAATGAAAAACACTACATCCTGACCTAATCATATCAACCTTATGCTATCTAATTAAAGATGCAAAAAATCATTAGAGTTGCAAAATATTAGTTCCAGCTCCATCAGGCTGTGAGCTGCCCCTTCATGAATATATATTTTTTTACTCCATGATAAATAGTTAATAAGGTAAAAATGACAAAATTTGCATGTAGGCAAATTAGTTTAATAGAATGATGTCTTTTCTGACTACTGAAAGTGACCTTTTCCTTATCAAAAAAATGGCTAAAATACTTTGAAATTATCATCTGGCTGTCTTTGTGCAAATGACAAATTATATGTATTAACAATATAAAATTATAAAATGCAATAATCCTAAATTCTCATCATACTATAAATGTGTCCTGTAATTCTGCATTTATCAATTTAATAAAAGGAAATTAAGCATATTATAAAGTATCCATTTATGAGGCAATTTTTATTCCAGATCATAAAAATGAAAAGCACATGCTTAATAGCTAGCACTATGGCAAACATCTAGATCAAATTTTTAAAGCACAAGAATTCTAGACTACTTACTTGAAATACTTATATATTAAAATGCGTACTCCACTCTTAGCATTTTAGATTATAGATGATTGTTCTCAATTAAACTAGCATTATATCTTGAGATTAGAATATCAATTATTCAGCAGGGCTATCTTGCTTCTCTATTAAAATAAGCTAAACAAGCAAACATAAGTTAGCTTGAAAAGAATAACAAAAAAGTCATAAGAAAGAAAAAATCTTCATGGTGTAAATACCAAGGGCATGAAGAGATATAGTAAACAAATAAAATAAACACATCTATCCATGTAAGTTTGGGAATGTTTGTGTATGCTTAAGACACATAACCACCACAACAAGAAATAACAGGTGCTCTACAGATTTTCAAATGATTTGCATAAACATTTCCATAATTCCCGCCATTCATGGTTACTGAGTCTATACATGTAAAGGCAACAGCTGTCATGTCTGCATATTTGAATTTCTACTAATGGTTCAACTGAATCAAAGCCAAAATATGTCACTTAAAACCCAAATGACTTTGATTAAATTGTTTACTTCGATTCCATATAATCAAATTGTCTTTTCTTTGATTTATTTGAATGTTTACATATAGAATTATGGACATTCCAGGTTTGAAGCCTGTTTCTGAATTCTAGTTATGTCCATCATGGGTCAGCTAAGTCATTTTACTGAGAAGAGCATAAATATTAAACTTAACAATTTCACAGCCCCCTTCAATTTTTCCTCTAGCACCTGGATATTAATTATCTCTCATGCATGCATGCTCTCTCTCTCATCCCCCGTTAAAACAGACATAGTAGATAGACAAGTAATTCTGTTTTCCTCTGTTTTATCTATTTAGGTACTATTGTGCAACTCAAATTATTGTGGAACTCAACTTTGGATTGTTCCCAAATTCTTGAACTTCCATGTTAGTAAGTTCTTGAACTTAGTAATTAAACAACTTGCACTCTACCTATTCTAAGCACTGTGCAATTATCCTAAAAAGGAAGTGATCTTTGCTTAATTTTTAGGACAATTTCAATAATTTTGATCTTTTACAAATTATGCTGATAGTCAAGGATTTCTGAAGAAGAACAGATATATAATAACATGAAATTTGTTTGCAAGTTAGGGCTTTTGAAATGCCTGCTATACTATTATAAGAGCTTTCAAACAGAATTCAAGACATATTGATTGTACTGGGTGAACCCATGCCAATTTTTTAAAGCTAATGTTTACATTCTTATCAGATAGGAAATGAGGTAAGGTATGTCATAAGTTCATTCTGTGGGCTAACTAAATATATTAAATTATTCAACCATTCATGTATGCATTTTTTTAGATGGAGTTTTGCTCTTTTTGCCCAGGCTGGAGTGCAGTGGCACGATCTTGGCTCACTGCAATCTCCGCCTCTCGGGTTCAAGCAATTCCCTGCCTCAGCCTCCAGAGTAGCTGGGTCTACAGGCTCACACCACCAAGCCCAGCTAATTTTGTATTTGTAGTTTTAGTAGATATTGGGGTTTTACCATGTTGGCCAGGCTGGTCTTTAACTCCTGACCTCAGGTGATCTGCCTGCCTAAGCCTCTCCAAGTGCTGGGATTACAGGCGTGAGCCTCCATGCCTGGCCCATGCAAGCCTTCTTTTATGTATTGAAAAAGTACCCAGTAAACAAGTGCTATGTTCTAGAGATTGAGATTGAGGACATAAAGATTGAGGACAGAGACTGAAGACATAAAGATGAAAAAAACCACTCTTCCATTCCTCAAAAAAATTTCAAGTCTACAAAGAAAGAGGGACACATAAACAGGCTGTACTCAAATCGTATGTTGGATGCAATCAGGTAAGAGAGGCAGGTGTGACAAAAGGAAAATGACCCTCTCTGGGTTGATTTCACAGAGAAAATACTAAAGCTGAGCCCTGGAAGAATGATTAGTTTACCAAATAACATATGAGACATTGGGAGGATATTCCTCCAAACAGAAAGGAATGCGGGGACATGGGAAACAGTATGACATGTGTGGTGAATTACTCATATTTTTTGTATAGCTTAATTATGTTGTATGGTAAGAAGCATGCTGGCTGGGAAGAGAAGGGAAGGATGGGGATATAGGACATGAGGCTGAAGAGGTAAGAAAGAATCAGGACAAATGGCAATTATACAATAGTAAGGACTTGTATAATGGTGGCCAAATCAATAGTAAATAACGTCAAGAACAACACAAGAAAAAATCATCAACTTGCTAATACACTAGCAGAGTGAGGCTTTTTTGAGCAGCCCAAAAAACAAAGCTCCTTGAAACCAACTCACCTTTCTTCTTTCACCATTGATTCCTCTCCATTGCTCAGATCTTTTGACTCTAAAACTTAGCTCCTGATTGGAAATCTCCAAATCATATGGTATGAAGAACTTGGTTTCTTCACTGTGGATGCACTGAAATGCATTTAATATCGAAGAGTCATTGTGCAACCTAAGAATAAAATCATCTGTTACCTGCTTTTTATTTTCCCCACGTCTTGTTTAGTTATTTCTCACAAAGTGTTAAGTAATTCATATTTCTTTTATCATCTTGTTTTTAGTTTACATTCCTCATTCTTTTTCCAGAAACTATTTGATGATTAAGATTTCAGAAGTTATACAATAATTGCCTCAATGAAATTCCATAAGCTAACAACTGCAATCTGGAGGTTTTTACAGTTATTCCCTATAAGCCTACTACTTCCTATTTTTAATTTTTTTAATTTTTTAAAATTTTAAACTTTTTATTTTTTGTGGATGCATAGTAGGAAGATTCAGAAGCAACCTATTTCTCCATCAACAGATGAGTGAAGAAAATATGGTACATATACATGGTGGAGTACTATTCAGCCATAAAAAATAATAAAATCCAGTCATTTGCAACAACATGGACGGAACTGGAGATCATTATGTTAAGTGAAATATGCCAGGTACAGAAAGACAATCACGTGTTCTTAATTGTGGGATCTAAAAATCAAAACAGTTGAACTCATGCTTATTTTTGATGTCTAAGAAAAAAACTTAAAAATATTTAGCTGTTAACTTGGATTGTAAATATCCAAATTAGTTCACATGTGAAGAATGTATCTAAAGAAAATTTAAATTTGGGTTCATTTATGAGTGGTGGAAACCCCACCGGGGCAGGTCAGACAGCACTGAGGTTTCTCTTATTTGGTTGTTTTCCAACCTGAATGGTAAGTAGGTTAATTAGCTGAAGTATCTAACTTGATAAAATGTTTATTTAATTTTTTATCACTTATCAAAACAACTCTAAATATTGATTTTGAAAAATCAGTTTTTCTTTTGATACTAATAAAGTGACAGCCTCTTGCTCCTCAAATTTATATTTTTAATAAGAAATACTAATTATTTGATATTATTAACATTTAGATATTAGAGACATTAGTTAGGTCAGTGCTTATAAAACTCTTCTATTGAATACTCCTAAAGGTAGAGAAAAGAAAATGTATACACTATCCCTATCTACCAGTGTTTAATATGGTTTTTTTTTTTGAAAATTTGAGTAAAATTGAAACTCGAGGATATGTAATATTTATTTTGTGGCTTAGTGTACATGTCTCACCAAGTATACCAGGAAGTAGTTTCAGAAGCACAAAATTGTGCCACTAACAGTTTGTAGCCCAGTCCAAAATCTTTTATGTCTCAGTGTCAATAAACTACCCTTCTGAGAAGTTTTCAGAAAATGGACTGAGATATAAATTAGACTATCAAGATATTTAGGCATCACATAATTATGTGTCATTTTACACACTGAAAGTGGAGAATTATTTTAGTTCAATAATTATATTTTGCTTTAACTAGTCTGGACAATGCTAGAATTTATTGATTTCCCATTATAATGGCAGTCAATTTCACATTCATTGTATTATTCTAGCATTATTTTAATATTGCTTTTTACTTATTAATACACTAAGGTATGAAAAAAAGTTTGTCACTGTTTATAAGTAATAGAGGTAGAATTTAAGCTCAGAGCTAACTCCAAAGTTTTTTTTTTTTTTAATGCAGTCTTACTGTATTGCCCAGGCTGAAGTGCAATGGTGTGATCTTGGCTCACTGCAACCTCTGCCTCCTGGATTCAAGTGATTCTCCTGCCTCAGCCTACCAAGTAGCTGGGATTACAGCCATGCTACAACATACTTGGCTAATTTTTGTATTTTTAGTAGAGACAGGGTTTCAACATGTTGGCCCAGCTGGTCTTGAACTCCTGACCTCATGATCCACCCACCTCGGGCTCCCAAAGTGCTGGGATTACAGGCGTGAGCCACTGCACCCAGTCCAAAGTTTATTTCCTTCTATCATGTTGACTCAGTTAAAAATAACTGATATAACATGTATCTTCATTTAACTATCTCTGTCTCAACTTACCAAAATAGTATAATAAATATTTTTACCCTAGATGCTAGATAATGTCTCTATGTTTTTCCCCAACTACCATGCATTTATCACACAGTAAAAAAAAGGCAAAACTGCCACTCAGCCTAACTGATGGCCCAAGACAGGCCATATGGCTTGGTGCCATCTTGAAATGCAACTACTGCTCTTATTGCACTTTGAGATTCTAGGTCGGCTGTTTGAATGATTTACTAGTTGCCTTGTTAAACAAGAACTAGTCTTTGCCATTCTCCTAAGCTTGTTTAAAGTAGCATTCATCTTTTTATTTTAATGGTGGTAAGATTTAATGTAGTTGAATTACTGTCAATTTGCCACCATAAACATTTTCTATATGAAGATTTTAAGTGCAAGATTATCAACAATGCAATTAACTCTGAATTAATTAGGAATCATAGTCCTGTTTCTGCTGGCTTCTGTTTCTTTTGCCCAGAAAATATCTGCCTCCTCTTTATTTCTCCTTCATTCTGTATGAAAGAACAATTATGGAAACATTCAAGCCCAGATTTACAGAATGGTAAACAAATGTTTTGACAGAGACAAAAATACCACATTGGAAAAGGGAAAGCTGTACAAAGATTAGTTGTATTTCATTATTATTACTATTATTATTTTGCCATTTTGGGTGGCATTTTCTAGCAAAAAGCTCCATGATGAATTGTTAATAAGTCAAATTATGAACTTTTCTAAGTTTTTATCATATTTTTTAGCTCTATAAAGCAAGTTCAAAGAAAAAATAATCTATGGTTGTATATGCAAATTTTAAAAATAAGTAAATTGAACGTAATTGTCAACATAATTGAGAATTATGTAATTCTAATATATAACTCTTGATAATTATAATTTTTATATTTTTTTATAATATTAAGCAACATAACACTTATCCAAAGTTGAATTATTTTATCCTACCTCATCAAAAATGTGTGGAAATTTCACTTTTCTGGTGTTCTTTAGAAAGTTAGAGAGCCCATCTATATGTTAGGAGAATTTCTGTTATGATAAACAATATAAAAACAGTCCTGATTTCATGAATAAATTGGGTGTTGGTGACCACTGATGAAAGTGCAATAGACTTAATATGCAACATTCAATAAAATATTAAGTTTAAACTTTCATGATCATATTATTATAAAGTTCATTTATATTTAGTTATAAAGTTTATTATCCTTAAATGCATCAGCAATAATACACACAAATACACATATTTTCACCTTTCTGTATATTGTGTGTGTGTGTGTGTGTGTGTGTGTGAGAGAGAGAGAGAGAGAGAGAGAGAGAGAGAATATCAAATTGAATTATATAAAAGTAAAGATATGGCCTGGCATAATGGCTCACACCTGTAATCCCAGTACTTTGGGATGCTGAAGTGGATCACCTGAGGTTAAGAGTTCAAGACCTGCCTAGACAACATAGCAAAACCCCCGTCTCTACTAAAAATACAAAAAATTATCCAGGCATGGTGGCAGGCACCTCTAATGCCAGCTACTCGGAAGGCTGAGGCAGGAGTATTGCTTGAACCTGTGAGGCAGAGGTTGCAGTGAGCTGAGATCACGCCATTGCACTCCAGCCTGGGCAACAATGCAAGATGCCGTCTCAAAAAATAATTTAAAAAAATAAAGATATTGGATTATATTAGATGACAGAAGACAAAATGTAAAGCAATCATGGAAGATTTTTAACAATGTCTCTAGGAGAGGGATATACAAGTTCACTGTATGCTTGTAATTTTTATAGGTTTGAGTTGTTTTTAAATAAAAAGATAAAATTGTATGATATTCTATTGCAGTACATGCCATTATATGGTGATGGTTGCAAATTTGAATTTCTTTCAAAAATACAGCTTTTCAGTATGTCTGAAAATTTTATATTTCTAAATTATTTCTTTTAAAGGTAATTAAAAGAGAAACTATATTCCACCTGTTCAGAAAGCCTTAGGCATTATGGTTAAGAGAAATAGTTGACATATTATGCCACAGTTTCTGATGATGGCCAATGAAACAAAGTAATTTACAAAGTCCTTTGCCCTGTGTCCTACATTTGCAGCAGTTCGTTGCTTTGTGAGTGGCAGAAGCTATTATGTTTTGTTCACATCTCAATGTGGGTCATTTACAGAAACCTAGTGTGTGACGTTTCTTGTAAAGCCAAAAAGGACAAGTGTGAATATTTAGCTAACACAGTATTTTAAGGGTCATAAAAAGGATGGAATCTATAAATAGATCTAAATGCAAATATACATATGAAGAAGAAGAATCAAATATAATTGGTTATCTCTAACTCTACTAACTACAGGTGAGTTTGGCAGTGCGATTTTACACACATAGTAGTCAACGTGCTTATGGTGTAAGTTGGAAAACTACTTACCTCCGGGTATATTTGCATTAGAATGATGCAGTATAGCTCTAAACAGACAGGGTATAAACAGCCAAACTTTGGGTACGACAAGCATACACTCATCAAAATTCATTCTCATTGTCTTTACATGTTAAAATCCACATATTCTTTTTTTTTTTTAATTTTTATTGCATTATAGGTTTGGGGGTACATGTGCAGAACGTGCAAGATAGTTGCATAGGTACACATATGGCAGTGTGCTTTGCTGCCTTCCTCCCCTTCACCCACACTTGGTAGTCATCCCCAGGTCATCCCCCCCAGCCCCCCCCGCTGTCCCTCCCCCATTCCCCCCAACAGTCCCCAGTGTATAGTAGACTGCCTCTCTGTGTCCATGTGTTCTCATTTTTCTCACCCACCTATGAGTGAGTATATGCAGTATTTCTTTTTCTGTTCTTGTGTCAGTTTGCTGAGAATGATGTTCTCCAGATTCATCCATGTCCCTACAAAGGACACAAACTCATCATTTTTGATTGCTGCATAATATTCCATGGTGTATATGTGCCACATTTTCCCAGTCCAGTCTATCATCGTTGGGCATTTGGGTTGGTTCCAGGTCCTTGCTATTGTAAACAGTGCTGCAATGAACATTCGTGTGCATGTGTCCTTATAGTAGAACGATTTATAGTCCTTTGGATAGATACCCAGTAATGGGATTGCTGGGTCAAATGGAATTTCTATTTCTAGGTCCCTGAGGAATCGCCACACTGTCTTCCACAATGGTTGAACTAATTTACACTTCCACCAACAGTGTAAGAGTGTTCCTATTTCTCCACATCCTCTCCAGCATCTGCTGTCTCCAGATTTTTTAATGATCGCCATTCTAACTGGTGTGAGATGGTACCTCAATGTGGTTTTGATTTGCATCTCTCTAATGACCAATGATGCAGAATTGTTAAACACTTAAAAGAGGTGTCTGATATCAGAGTATTGAGACATATGGAGACAGTTTTGGTTTGTTTTCTAGAAACTTTTAGGTACTCACCATTCTGTTTAATAGTCATTGAAATTCAAATAGCTTTGATTTGAAGCCATACTAAGTAAAGAAAAAATGAAAATATAAGGGAGGAACAAAGAAGAGAAAGAAAATAAAAGGGGAAACAGAACTTTAGACAGAGGAAAAAGAAATTCACAAAATAAGAACTCCCCTAGCCCCTGATCATTTCTAGAGGCAGTCCTAGCGCAGGTTTCTAGTGATAAAGTCAATGTTCTTCTATATGTGTAGTCTCAGGTTTGTAAGGGGACAATCATATTCTGCTTTCATTCCCCTTTAATTTATTCAATTGGTTAACAAATATCGACATATGCCTACTATATGCCAAGTACTAAAGAATAAGATGGATGGTAAGTGCAGCAGTTAGGGAGAGAAGGGGACAGATACACAGTGATGAGGAAAGCAGGGATACAGTAGTGTGATGCGGGGAAGGCAGCACCCAAGTCAAGAGAGCATGTGTTGTCAAGAATGAACAATGAGCACACATGGACAAAGGGAGGGGAGTATCACATGCTGAGGTCTGTTGGGGGGAGAAATAGGAGAGGGACAGTGGCGGGTGGGGAGTTGGGGAGGCATAACATAGGGAGAAATGTCAGATATAGGTGATGGGGATGAAGGCAGCAAACCACATTGCCATGTATGTACCTATGCAACAATCCTGCATGTTCTTCACATGTACCCCAAAACCTAAAATGCAATTGAAAATAATAATAATAGGAAGCTATTGTATGGGTTTAAGGTAAGAGGTGATATATTCATTTTTTTAGATTCAAATTAAAAATGATTCTCATTATAGTGAAGAGTAGATTGAAAGAAGCAAGGAGGGATTCAAGGAGACTCATTGAAAGGTGAATGTTAGAGTAAGTCAGGGGAGAATTGAGGCATCTTGGACAGGGAAAGTCACTTTATGCATGGAACTAGATGAACACATTAAAGAGTCAGGGAATATCCAGAATCTGGACATGGTGGATATGGAGGGTGAAGGAGGAGGAGGATGTAAATATGTAATTGCTGAATGGGCTTTTTCTGCCCACTGCACAGAAAAAAAATCAATTCCCTGAGATCACAACATTGCGGTAGAGAAAGAGTTTAATGAATTTGAGGCTGGCCACATAGGAGATGGACTTCTTACTCAAGTGAATATCTCAGAAGGCTCAGAGACTAGGGTTTTTATAGACACTTCCATAGTCAGGGGCTAGGGAATGGGTGCTGCTGACTGGTTTGGGATGAAATCACAGGGTGTGGAAAATGGTCCTCATGTGGTGAGTCCACCTCTGGGCAGGGCCATGGGACCAGTTGATTCATGAGTCACAATTCCATGTGGGGTCAGTCATGGGAGCAACTGGGGAAGTCACAAATCTTGTGATCTCTGACCACTTGACTACTGAACAGTAAGAGACTATGGAAACTATGCCTATGTTTTAGCAGAAGTGAGGCCCATCCAATAATCCTAATCTTACAGCTTTTCACTGGTCTTACAGAGGCAGCTTCCTGAAGAGGGAGGGGATTCATTTTAGAGACTATTACTATTATCATCCTTGCTTCAAAGTTAAACTGTAAATTAAATTCTCCCAAAATTAGCTCAGCCCTATGCCAGGAATTACCAAGGACAACTTGGAGGCCAGAAGCAAGATGGTGTCAACCACATTAGACTTCGCTTACTGTCATAATTTTGCAAAGGCAGTTTCAAACACAGCTCCCCAAAATGGCCCCTCGCTTCCCTTCCCCTCCCCTCCCCTTCCATCTTCAGAACTAGATGAGTGGTTTTGGCATTTAACAAGCTAAGAAACCTGAATGAAGAGTGATTTGGAAGAGAAAACAATGAATTTATTTTCGAAATGTCAATAGTGAAGTCCTCTTGCCCTATATATGTGGAGTTGTGAATATTAATTGAAAGTTCTATATTTTTGAACTAAATTCATGTTTACTTTGAAAGAATTAATATTATAACTAAATAAAATGGCCTAAGTTACCATTTAGTTAGAAATGCACTAAATATATTAATTTATTCCTAAAGTACAGATCTCATTAGCTACTCTCATACTGCCAATAGAAATAATAATAGTTTATATTTATTGAGTAAATATTTGCAATATATATTTTATATACATTAAGTCTATTTCTCAAAGTTCTAATGTTATTATTCACATTATTAAAAATAGAGTCAAAGAAGTAAAACTATTATCTCAAGAATCACAGCTAGTAACAGAGCCATAATTTAAGCCAGGTCTACCTCCCTTCAAGCCAGGAATGAACATTACACTCATTCATTAGAGGAAAATTAACCACAAATGTATTTTTGTAACCATCATATGGTTAAAAATTGGAGGAAAATTAACTACAAATGTGATTTTTAACCATCATATTTATTTTTAAGTGTACAGTTCAGTAGCATTAAATATATTCATATTATTATGCAACAGATCTCTAGAACTATTTAATCTTGCAACACTAAAACTCTACAGCCATTAAATACCAGTTCGCCCTCCTTCTTTTCCCCAGTTCTTGGTGACCTACTTCCTACTTTTGGTTGCTGTAATTTTGACTACTTCAGATACATCATGTAAGTGGATTCATGCAGCATTTTTCTGGCTTATTTCATTTAACATAATGACCTTAAGATCAATTCATGTTGTAGGACATGACAGAATTTTCTTCCCTTTTTAACACCACATAGTATTCCATTGCATATGTATACCACATTTTCTTTATTCATCATCTGTCAATGGACATTTGGATTTCTTATACCACTTGGCTATTGTGAATAATACTATGGTGAAAATGGATATTTAAATATGTCTTAGAGATTCTGTTTCTAATTATTTCAGATATATACCTAGAAATGGGGTTACTGGATCATATGGTAATTGTATTTTTAATTTTTTGAGGACTCCTTATGCTGTTTTCCATAATAGTTGAACTTTTTTCATTCTTCCCAAAAGTTCACAAGGGTTCCAAATTCTCTGCATCTTCCCCAACATTTGCTATTTTCTGTTCTTTTGAGAATGGGAATCCTCTTGAGTGTGAAGTCATATCTAATTATGGTTTTGATATGCATTTTCCTAATAATTAGTGATGCGGAACATCTTTTCCTGTACTTATTAACAATTTTTATATCTTCTTTAGAAGAATGTCTATTCAAGTTGTTTGTCCATTTTTTAAATAGGGTTTTTTTTTCATTGTTGAGTTGTAGAATTATCTTATATATTATAGATATTAATGCTTTATCTGATATACAGCTTCCAGTTATTTTCTCTCCCTTGTAGGTTGCCTTTTAATCCTTTTGAATATTTCTTTTGATGGGTAAAATTTTTAAGCTTGATGTCATTGTACTTGTATATTTAATTTTATTACCAGTGCTTTTGGTGTTATAGCCAAGAAATTACTACCAAAACCAGTGTCATCAGGTGTGAAAGCCCTCTATATAATCTCCATATGCCAATTCCTATGGTATAGGATGAAATAGGAAATTATCCATACCTATACTTAGAGATACTGAGATTTTTGTGACAGCTATTGGTTAGAATTAGGATGTTATTTTTTAATGGGTCAGATCTACCAGTCCATATTGTCTGATATTCCTTTGAAGGCACTGACTCATTAGAGTATATAGCGCATCTTTTATAGGATCTGTACTAGGGAAACCCAAACTGCAAAGCATAAAATGAACAATTAATAGAAGAACTACAGCAGTACTTTCTCAAATCCAACTCATCTGTGAGGTCTTAGCTACTGGGAGAAAACAGTGTTGGGAAGAGGTCCAGTGTGAGATCAATGTCAGTGATGAAGAAGACCACTGCTTATGCACTGGAACTAGCCTAAAGGAGGAGACAACTTCTGTCATTATGCCTTTGCAGAATGGCAGCCCCTTTGTAAGTATGACCAAGATCACTAGAAATTGGTCTGTAATTTTGAGCATCTGAACATGCCTTATATTAACCTATTTAACAGATCAATAAAGAAAAAAGACTACTTGGGTAAGAAAGCAGAAGATAGAGGCTGGAGGCCATGGAAATGAGATTTGGATATACCAAAGTTAGAAAAGAGAATTATCAAGACAGGATTTAGAGACCGTTGTGCATATATACATGGTTACTACCATCTTGGGTTCTCTGATTTTTTATTTGCATTGACTAAATGTTTTGCATTTCTCCTGCTATGCTTCATTCTAACAATTTTTAACTCCTCCTTCCACATTGCATTGTACTTTTTAAAGTTGACTGTCACCAAAAAAGTCAAACTGAAAACCTATTCTGGTCATTTCGGTAAGTCAAATCAGCACACATGAGAACTGTGTGTGTACCTTTCCACAGTTCATTATATTCCACCTGACAGTTCAAAATGAAAAACACCTGGGGACAAGTGTCATTTGAATATGTAGCCTGTAAGTTACATTTTATTTGAAAGGGAAAGTGCGTCTTCACCACATAAAAAAGTATCCATTTTCTTATTCATGCTTCTAATTCAACAAATATTTGTTGTGTTCCATTGTATTCCAGGTCCTTTTCTTGGTATAAAGAAGGGTGAATTACAGAGTCCGCAGTCTTGCCCTCAGTCACCAGTTCAAGAATGCCATGTCATTTTCTCACAATATTTGTTTCATTCTGCTCTGACTACTTAGGCAACATTAAAATACAAGGTGCAGAAAATCCGACACACCATTTTTATGCATAGGTAATCCTCCTTGGTTTGTGGCAGCAAACCAAAATATTTTTTTGGTTGTCTAATTGTTTCAATAATATGGATGGCAAAATTTTTTCAGGAAGAGTTTGAGAAACTATATATATTGCTGACAGAGAAAAGTGGGGTGTGGCCCTAGCCAGTGCAGATTAACTATGCTATCAGATGCAAGTACTTACGTGAAAGTAGACAAGAAAGTTTCTCATTCCAGTGACCTAAAATAAGCTCAAATCAGGGATCTAGACCATGCCCGCCAGGCAATCTGCACCTGCCAGTTCATTTGGGTACACATAACCTTCTTGACAACTGTTTGTCGTTGGTCAAAACCCACATGCCCTGTTTCCCATATGCTAGGGATGGAAATAGAAGTTCCGTCTAGAGGTTCGGAAAACAGGCAAATTTACCAAAAGTCAATTCATTAAATAAGTGATTAATTACTGAGTCGAAACCAACCAGCTTTTATGTTTATAAGAGAACAAACATCACGCCAAGGAATGTTCACTTTATCTCTGACCTAGCTTCTTGTGGCTATGGATGGGAGTAGTTGGGGTAGACAGGGCACTGTATCTGCTGAAACAAAGATGGAAATGCAATCAGCTACAACATGGTCTCAACTGCCCATGGTCTCTACTTAGCGTCTAAGGAGTAGAGGGAGAAACGCAGATGACCTTTAAGCAAAGGAGCATTCAGTGAACAATTCTGGACCTGCAGCATTGAGCCATTGGGTTACAATAATTCTGTTTCCTGGAGCTGACAGAATGTAATATCTAAATATTTTAAATACATCTATTCCTATACAAGTATGCCATAATGTACATAGTTCATTTCTGCCTATCAGGGCATAGAGTGCCCATGAAGTAATTAGGTGACAATTTCAGGGAATAAAAATTGCTTAGCTATATATTAATTACACACATTTTAGAACTTTTCTTTAACCTGGTAAACAATATTTTGCCTTTACCAAGGAATATTGTAAAGGAGATTGTGAAATTTCCACAGTAAAAAGATTTAGAAAGTAGAAAATCTTTGATTATCTCATACATAGTCCCTAGACAACGAATATGCTCATAATATTCTCATCAAAATCTGTCTTTAAATTATTTTAATCTAAATTAATTTTCCTAAGTAATAAATGACAGCAGCTAAAACTTATAAGGCTATTTGAAACTATTAAATCAATGATTAAGAAGACATAAGGACCCTCAAAAACTAATTAACTTGACTATCAGTCTTTTAGATTTGTGTACAGCTTCCAGGATTATAAAAAGCTTAAACAAATCTAACTAACATTTAAATTGCGATTTCTTATTCTCTTCATATTATAAAGAAAAATGTAAACAGCCTGGAGATCTTTTGTACTATTAGATAAAGGGTTTAGAATTTAAGAATCTATATGATATCAATGGAAGCTTTATCTGGAAGGAATGCTAAAAGACCAAACACTCAGAGAGTCATGGATGGGCTTCGCAGGTTTTCCCTAATGCCAATGTCCATAGTAGTCACTTAGAAATGTTTGGATAAATTTTGTAGAAGATTATCTAGGAAAAAAAAAAAAGAAGAAGCTTACTTACTCTGTCCATCACACTAGAAACACAACACAATGCAGCAAATTTATTTAAAATAAAAGCTGGTAAGATAAAATGGCAAAACAGTTAAGATCTAATGATGATACCAACTTACAGAACAGACCAGAAAATAAAAAATATCTCTTTTAGATCTCAACACTAGCCACATCAAATGACTTCTACATGGCTTATGAGTACTGGTTCCATGAAAAGAATTCAAACTTTCTAAAAATAGAAGTAAATAGTTATAACATTTCTTAATAGGGAACAATTATTTTTCAAGTTTGTTATTTAAATGTCATAAAAATTATAAAAGGCTTTATGTACATTTTTAATAACTATTTTAAAATCAAAATATAAATTTAAAAGGCTAGCAGAAAATAGAGAAAATATCTGTTAAATATGACAAAAGGGTTAATACTATATATATATAACTCATATAACTGAATAAGATAAATATTTGAATGATTTGTGGGAAGAAAGGCAAAAGGACACTTAAAAAGCAGTTTACAGGCTAGAGGCTGTGGCTCACACCTGTAATTCCAGCACTTTGGGAGGCCAAAGTAGGTGAGTCACTTAAGGTCAGGAGTTCGAGAGCAGCCTGACCAACATGGTGAAACCCCATCTCTACTAAAAAAATACGAAAATTCGCTGGGCATGGTGGTGGATACCTGTAATCTCAGCTGCTGAAGAGGCTGAGGCAGGAGAATTCCTCGAACCCAGGAGGTGGAGATTGCAGTGAGCCAAGATCATGCCATTGCACTGCAGTCTGAGTGACAAAGCGAGATTCCATCTCAAAAAAAAAAAAAAGCAATTCACAGAAAAGGAAATACGAATGAATAATGATCATAGTAACAATGTTTAGTGATGAGTAAACAAAAACTAACATTTAGAAAAAGATGAGATTTCATTTCTTCTACTAAATTTTTAAAAAGTTAAGACATGACCTCAACATGGTTTAAGAACTTCCCTCATTTACAGCTGTGGAAAAATAAATCCATAGTACTTTCCTGTAAAATAAGCTTGCAGTAGTTGTCAAGCGTCTTAGAAATATCAAACCCAGTCCAGTCTATCATCGATGGGCATTTGGGAAAATGTGGCACATATACACCATGGAATATTATGCAGCAATCAAAAATGACGAGTTTATGTCCTTTGTAAGGACATGGATGAATCTGGAGAACATCATTCTCAGCAAACTGACACAAGAACAGAAAAGGAAATACCACATATTCTCACTCATAGGCGGGTGAGAAAAATGAGAACACATGGACACAGGGAGGGGGGTACTACACACTGGGGTCTATTGGGGGGAATAGGGGAGGGACAGCGGGGGGGAGCTGGGGAGGGATAGCCTGGGGAGAAATGCCAAATGTGGGTTAAGGGGAGGAAGGCAGCAAAACACACTGCCATGTGTGTACCTATGCAACGATCTTGCACGTTCTGCACATGTACCCCAAAACCTAAAATGCAATAAAAATTTTTAAAAAAAAGAAAGAAATATCAAACCCTCTGAACCCATATTTCTGGGTCTCTAGAACTCTATTCAAATAATACTTTAAAATGCAGACAAGCCCCTGTGCCTTAGGATATTCATTAGAATTATTTATAAGATGTACAAAAATGTAAAACAATCTATTTCCCAGCAATAAGGAAATACATAAGTATTTTATACTGCTTCTGCAGCATACTTTGTACAATGTAAAATATTGTGTATGCATTGTTCATAAAGTTAGTCAAAAAATCATAAAAATATGTATCATATAATATTAAGCTTAAAATCAACATATGAAGTTGTTTTTGTAGAATTCCAACTTTGTAAAAATATTTATATATGTGGGAAACAGCTGAAATAAAACCTCCTAAAAAATTAACAATGCTTTATCATAGTGAGATTATTGGTGTTTATAAATTTATTCTTTGACTTTTTTCTGTAGTTTCAATTTCTTTCATAAATCACATATATTCTTTCTAGAATAAGAAAAAATCATTAAAATCATTAAAAATGTTAATGCTTTTTGGGGGAGGATCCAAGATGGCTGAATAGGAAGAGCTCTGGAGAGCTCTGGAGTGCAAGAACAAGCAGATGTTGAGTGCTTACTGCATCTCCAAACAAGTTTTCACTGCCCACAGACCAGGAGATTCCTGGGCCAAAAAGCACCACTAGTTTTCAGCACATTTTCTTTATCCAGTCTATCATTGATGGCCATTTGGGTTGGTTCTATTTTAATCCAAATACCCATTTACTTAGGTAGCAAAATATTAAGTCAGTTATTTGGTGCATAAATTTTGGGCATACTTTTTTATAACTTTATAAATAATTTAGATAATAAAGTTGTAGACCTCAGACAGTGAAGAGTATGGCTGTAAACATTCATCTTATTCTAAGTGAGAAGGTTTACATTGACGTGGGAATAAATGATACAAAACATCTGATAATATTTTGAATCTTAGAAAAGTCTAAACTACATGTCATGCTATTTCATTTTTTAACTTCTTTGGGAAAACCCAGTCATTTTAAATAATTATTATTGGTGTAGAGCCTGTTACAAAAATCTACACGTATATGTAATTTTCATCATGTTACACACCAAACAATCCCTAAAATCTAGCAAATGAACATCTTTGCCTAAGGACACATGATAAGTTAGTGGTCAAATGAAAACTGAGTTATCAGAGAAGACTTTCTGCCCTTCCCTAAGAAAGTAAATGCTCTGGAAAGATGACACACAGTGCTTATGACATGTCAAAATATAAACCAAGCCTGGGCCTAAACAACACACATCCCCTGGAGAATTAGGCAATTTTACAACAGCTAAGTTAGTGACCTAAGGGCCGCATCAGAGAATGATCAGTCTACTGAAAGAAGACTTGAGTAGTGAGTTCACCTCGCGTTTCACAGAAATAATGATTATCATATGTGAACTCCCTTGGTACCCAGCCACAAAGCTTCAAGCAGCTGTATTCCTTATCACATCAAGAGACAAGATCCTTTTTCAAAAACCAAGGTTTGTCCCTATCTGAGTTCCACCTTG
Organism: Saguinus oedipus; assembly: GCA_031835075.1. Lineage (NCBI taxonomy): Eukaryota > Metazoa > Chordata > Mammalia > Primates > Cebidae > Saguinus > Saguinus oedipus. The sequence goes on along the minus strand of CM063172.1, from coordinate 19,121,441 downwards.
TGACTTCAGAGACCTCCCTCAAATATACTCCTTGCTTAAGTATTTACAATATTTCTGTAAATTTTCATCTCTGCATAGAAATATATTCGAACCATGCCCATATTTAAAAATCATTCTTTTTTAAATATCTTTTTCTAAGCACTTTCTATTTATAGCATAACTGTGTAAAAAAAAAAAAAGTCACTAAGTATGAACTCTACATCCACATCCCTAACTCAGCCCACTGCAATTTAGACTCTACCAAAAGGCAATGAAGCTCAAGGCTTCAACCGTATATACTGTAGTTTCTATTGATTTCCCCAAGCTCTGCTCTTATTTATCCAACTTCCCATAACATATTTTCCCTTGGCAATATCAAAGATAGCTGAACATGAAAGGTCAACATGAAAGAAAAGAGAGTTAACTTGTTATCTATCTCCTGTAAATGTTTGTGATCAGATCCCTGCCTCTGAAGATGCTGTAGCCATCCCCGACCTGCTCAATTCCAAATACTGAGTCTATGCTAATTACTATCCTTCCCTTTATCTTCAACTTCCAGTCAGCCCACAAGTTATGTTCTGCTCATTAACTATATTTTATTTTGTTTTTATTTCTTCTAAACATACCGGATACATGTGCAGAATGTACAGATTTGTTACGTAGGTACACATGTGCCATGTTGGTTTGCTGCACCGATTGACCTGTCCTCTGAGTTCTCTCCCCTTACCCCACCCCCAATAGCCCATGCTGTATGATGTTCCCCTCTCTGTATTCCTATGTTCTCAGTATTTAACACCCAATTATGAGTGAGAACATGTGGTGTTTGGTTTTCTGTTCCTGTGTTTGCTGAGGATGATGGCTTCCAGTTTCATCCATGTCCCTGCAAAGGACATGATCTCATTCCTTTTTATGGCTGTATAGTATTCCACGGTGTATATGTACACCCTTTCTTTATCCAGTCTATCACTGATGAGCATTTGGGTTGGTTCCATATCTTTGCTATTGTAAATAGTGCTGCAATAAACATACATGTGCATGTGTCTTTATAGAATAATTTATACTTTAGAGGCATATACTTACTAATGGGATTGCTGGGTCAAATGGTATTTCTGGTTCTAGATCCTTGAGGAATTGCCTCATGGTCTTCCACAATGGTTGAACTAATTTACATTCCTACCAACAGTGTAAAAGCATTCCTATTCCTCAACAGCCTCACCAGTATCTATTGTTCTTGACTTTTTAATAATCACAATTCTGACTGGCATGAGATGGTATTTCAGTGTGGTTTTGATTTGCATTTCTCCAGTGATCAGTGATGTCGAGTTATTTTTCATGTGTTTGTTGGCCACATGCATGTATTTTCTTTTAGAAGTATCTGTTTATATTCTTTACCCACTTTTTAATGGGACTGTTTACTTTTTTTCTTTTAAATTTGCTCAAGTTCCTTGTAAATTATGTATTTTGAGACCTTTGTCAGATGGGTAGATTGCAAAATTTTTCTCCCATTTTGTAGGTTGCCTGTTCACTCTGATGATACTTTCTTTTGCTGTGCAGAAGCTCTTTAGTTTAATTAGATCCCATCTGTCAATTTTGGTTTCTGTTGCGATTGCTTTTGACATTTTTGTCATGAAGTCTTTGCCCATGCCTATGTCCTGAATTGTATTGCCTAGGTTTTCTTCTAGGGTTTTTATGGTTTTGGGTTTTACATATAAGTCTTTAATTTATCTTGAGTTAATTTTTGTATAAGGTGTAAGGAAGAAGTCAAATCCCAGAATAGACCAATAACAAGTTCTGAAATTGAGGCAGTAATTAGTAGCTTATCAAGCCAAAAAGAAAAAGCCCAGGACCAGATGAATTCATGGCTGAATTCTACCAGAAATACAAAGATGAGCTGGTCCCATTCCTTCTGAAACTATTCCAAACAATTGAAAAGGAGGGACTCCTCCCTAACTTATTTTATGAAGCCAGCATCATCCTGATACCATAGCCGGGAAGAGACACAACTGAAATAGAAAACTTCAGGCCAATATCCCTGATGAACATTGATGCGAAAATCCTCAATAAAATACTGGCAAGCTGAATCCAATAGCACATCAAAAAGCTTATCTACCACAAACAAGTCAGCTGGGATGCAAGGCTGGTTCAACATATGCAAATCAATAAACATAATCCATCACATAAACAGAACCAAAGACAAGAGCCACATGATATCTCAATAGACGCAGAAAATAAATGCCTTTGATAAAATCCAACATCCGTTCATGTTAAAAACTCTCACTAAACTAGGTGTTGATGGAACATATCTCAAAAGAATAAGAGCTATTTGTGACAAACCCATAATCAATAGCATATTGGATGGGCAAAAGCTGGAAGCATTCCCTTTGAAAACCAGTACAAGACAAGGATGCCCTCTCTCACCACTCCTATTCAACACAATATTGGAAGTTCTGGGCAGGGCAATCAGGCAAGAGAAAGAAAGAAATTGTATTCAAATAGGAAGAGGGGAAGTCAAATTGTCTCTGTTTGCAGATGACATTACTTTATATCTAGAAAACCCCATCATCTTAGTCCAAAAACTTAAACTGATAAGTTGCTTCAGCAAAATCTCAGGATACAAAAATCAATGTGCAAAAATCATAAGCCTTCTTTTACACCAACAATAGACAAGCAGAGAACTAAATCATGAATGAACTCCAATTTGCAACTGTTACAAAGAGAATAAAATACCTAGCAATACAACAAGGGATGAGAAGTGCCTCTTCAAGGGGAACTATAAAACACTGCTCAAGGAAATAAGAGAGAATACAAGCAAATGAAAAAATATTCCATCCTCATGGATAGGAAGAATCAATATCGTGAAAATGGCCATACTGCCCAAAGTAACATATAGATTTAATGCTATTCCCATCAAACTACCACTGACATTCTTCACAGAATTAAAACAAAATGACTTTAAATTTCATATAGTATCAAAGAAGACCCTGTATAACCAAGACAATTCTAAACAAAAAGAGAAAACTGGAGGCATCATACTACCTGACTTTAAACTACATTACAAGGCTACGGTAACCAAAGCAACATGATACTGGTACCGAAACAGACATATAAACTAATGGAATGGAACAGAGACCTCAGAAATAACATGACACATCTTCAACCAACTGATCTTTGACAAACCTGACAAAAACAAGCAATGGGGAAAGAATCTCCTATTCAATAAACAGTGCTGGGAAAACTGGCTAGCCATATGCAGAAAACTATTTCGTAAATATACGCCAACTTCCCATGTTTAGTGACTTCATCTTTAAATTTTTGAAACTCCTTGCCCAGACCATCAAAATGGTTTTCTAACTAGATTTTCCTATTTCCAACCTGGTCACTGTTAAAATCACCTTTCCTTCTACTATCAGAAAGATTTTCCTAAAATTAAAAGTCATGTTAAATTCTTTAATGTATTCACTTTACCACTGGAACAAAGTCAAACTCCGTAACATTATGTCAAGTCTTTTATCATCTGGTCCTTGAATACATTTCCAACCTTAACTCTGCTAACTGCCCTCTCCCCATATTCTGCACACTAGCCATGTCAAAATACATTTGATTTGCCAAATACATCATGCTTTTCCAAGACCATACAGTTTTATATATTTTTCCAACGCCTGAAAACCTGCTTCCCTCTGTTTTTCATCCAGCTAAATTATATGAAGGCTTCAAAGATTACTTAAGTATCCTATTTCCACTGAAATCTTCACCTATTGCCCACATCCTCCACCAGATATGTGTTGGTTCCTTTTCTCCATGCTCCTAGAGATCCCTGTTTTGATCTCTTTTTGGAACTCTGTTAAAAATAGTGGTGAGAACACTTACCATGAGATCTACCCTCTTAACAAAATTTTAAATGCACAATACAGTATTGTTAACTATACATCCAATGTTGTTCTGCAGATCTCTAGAACTTAATCATCATTTGTAACCAAAACATTTTACCTATTGAATGGCAACTCCATATTTACCCTTCCCCTCAGCCCCTGGATATCATCATTCTACTTTCTGTTTCTATGAGTTTTACTTATTGAGATACTTCATATATGTGTTTCTATAAGTTTTACTTATTTAGATACTTCATATATGCAGAATTTGGCCTTATGTGACTGGCTTATTTCACTTAGAATAATGTCCTCAAGGTTTATAGACATGTATTTACATTGTCACATATCAAAGGACTTCTTTCTTTTTAATGGATGAATAATATTCCATTGGCTGTATGTACCACATTATATATTCATCAACTGATGGATATTTAGACTGTTTCCATGTCTTGCCTACTGTGAATAGTGCTGCAATGTACATGAGAATGCTAATATCTCCTTAAAGTTCTGATTTCAATTCTTTTGGGTAAATACCAGAAATGGAATTGCTGGATTATACTGCAGTGCTACAGTAATTAAAACATTATAGTAATGGCATAAAAAGACAGATATAGAACAATGTAATAGACTAGAGAACCCCCCAAAAAATCTACACATATATTGTGAACTGATCTTCAACAAGGATGCCAAGAAAATGCAATGGAGAAAGGATAGTCTCTTCTCCAGATAACACTGGGAAAACTGAATATTCACATGCAAAAGAATAAAACTGACCTTTATCTTACACCATATGTTAATATAAAATCAACTCAAAATGGATTAAAGAACTAAACATAAGATCTGCAACTAAAATTCCTAGAAGAAAACAGGGGGAAATCATGACGTCAGTCTTGGCAATAATTTCATGGATAGTACGCCAAAAATACAGGAAATAAAAGTGAAAATAGACAAGTGAGACTACATCAAACTAAAAATCTTCTGTGCAACAAATAAAATAATCAATAGAATAAAATGTCCTGCTAGTACTTTTTATACCACCTTGTATTTATTGCTTCTCTTCTCTTTCTTCACACACATACACTGTTTGCTAAGTTGGTGACCTGGCAAGCCAAATACATGATACTCAGGATCAAAGCTGAAGAATAATTTTTCTATTGGTGACTTTAATAGATGTGGCAAAGTGTGGGAAGAAGCAGGTTGGAAGAGAAGAAAAAAAGAATTTAAGACAAACTTTTCAGGAAATTTCCCAGAATGTCATTAGATATCAAGAGATTTCTCCTTGTTTGCTACTGGTCTCTGGTTTAGAGAAGCAGCCTTAATAATTCACAGCAAAATTAGCTCTCTCTATAATAGAGAAGATATTCTCATAAAAATCGAATAATTTCCTGGCTGGTCTTCAGGACAAGTGTTACAGGTAACTAAAGAGATGAGTACCTTAGCAATGTAGAGATGGTTCTATCTTTTATATTTTTAACCATGTCCTCACAACCTAAATGTATAAGAAGAGGACTGGAGGCTGAACACACTGAAGAACAAAGTGACTGAAGCATCTTACCTGAGACAATATAAATATAAAATCAAAGAAGAAATGATGAACAGGAAGATGTAAAGCAGAGCAGTGATCACCACACCAAGAATGCCTGGCTGCATGGTTCTTACAAACATCCAGTAGAGCTTCGCAGCATCTGACACTGGAGTCTCCTCATTATCTGTAAGCCGCTGACACAAACAAATACAGATTTGAAAAACTAAGAATGGAAACACTCATCATCAAGTTAGGTGAATGTAAATACACACAGACTCTGTGACCCTATAATTTGTTTTTGAATTAAATCTTCTAGGTACTGAAGATTGCCAGCTCTTCAGGCATACAAAGGAAAAGAAAAAAGGTTGGGTTTTACATGCTTGGTTTACCAGGTTTTCCTCATTTTCCCTCTCAGCCTTTATATGCACACACTCGACATGCAATTCACAGAGTAAAAGCCATGTTTTATTTATGTACTATTAACATCTGAATTTAATGAGCACAAGATATGAAGAAATTAAATCTGATGGTGAAAACAGTCCTTTCTTTCTGAAGCAGATTTGATAGGAATTTAATTTGTGCTATACATAAAAGAGATGGCTTATTTCAGAAACTTATAAAAAAAGTTATCAGGCTACTAAATGTGAGTTTGAAAACCAAGTTTTGTTACATTAGGTTAATGTAACAAAAAGCCCTTATTTTAGACAAGGAAAGATGTATGCTACATTGGATTAGAAATAAAAAAAATACAATGTATACATTCGTAAGGACCTACAGTGTCATCATATGACATCTTCGACCTTTGAGTTTTATAAAATATGGATGTCCTTTAATTATAAGTCTCCTGATATTAAGCGGAAATAATATGCAAATATAAATGTTAAGTAACGTATCTTTTTTCCAATGCAATAGAGAAGGAAGAATTTCTTTAGTTTTTAAACCGATGATTAAACTAATGATAAAGATAGGTTGAAAAGACACTGTTTTAAAAAGCTTATCCAAATTACTTACGTGTAGATGAAAACAGAAGCCTAAGCAGATTAATTTGTATCTTCCCTATACCAAAATACACTTTAGTTATTGGGCAATGAGTAGAATTGAGACTTCCAACCCTCAGCTACTGCTTCATTGAGCACCACCTCGAAACTTTTACTTCTGTACTCTTGTTAACCAGTCTACCTTGCAAAAGCATATCTGCTGCCAGGACTTTCGGAAGTAGATGTTAAGAGTCATCATGCATTTCTCTTATTCCACATCATACCTTTCTGCTGTTTCTTAAAGGTAATGAAATAGACTTGAGATTCATTAATGAAACAAAAAGTGATACGTATTTGATGACAATTACATAATCTAGTCCATATATTCTAATTATTTCTTTGACACATATTGAATGCCTACTCTGTGTCATTAGGAACTGAAGATAAAAGAGTAATAAGATTAGACAAAAGCTCTACCCTCTTGGAGCTTACATTTACTGAAACTTTTCATGTCAAATGATTCATGCACTAAAGATAAATTCTATGTCCAGGACTCATATCCTGATTATTTCATTTGACTTACCCCCCGGGGAGTATCCACTATAAACACTGCCAATGGGTCTAGAACTGTCCATAGTCCCGTGGTAATGATGAACTTTGACAAGACATCAGGGCAGGAGGCAAACAGTAGCTGACAGCCCCATCTGATCAGAACCAAAAGAAGTAGGATTGCATTCAGCATTAAAGGCCCCACCACAACCACAGTAAGCTCTTCTCCAATGTGAAGTGCAGAAGTTGGGTAGCAAAGCTGAACTGTGTGAGGGGAAGTATGCAATCTGTGGAAAAACAAGGTAATCACATAGGGGCAAATGAGAGGAACTGCAGAGAATGCCAAGTGTACAAACCAATTTTGAAAACTGTGCATTTTGTTTGCTTTTTCTGAAATATAGAAAACTGGACACTTAGCAGTACCCCAAAATTTATTGTTAGAAGTCTTCATTTTTTTCCCAGCCCCTCAACATGTTACTTTCCAGGAAAAGGTAAATAAATTCTACCCTGTTTATTGTTGTAATTGTCTTGTGCTGCCGTGGAAAGTATGTCAATTTGAGCCACAGAACAGAGCATTCTAAAGAGTAAGAGCATTTCTGCAGTTCACACAGCACATTTTAGACCAGTGAATTTTCTAATGTGTCAGTCTCTAATAGAAATGAGGACTAGATATACATCTAATAATTCTTTGGAGTTTTAGCATAACTGATTGATTTTATTCATGATTCTTGTAACTAGATTCCCAGAAACAACAAAAATGACACTGTCACCACTAACATCCAAAATATCATACCCTTTTGTTGTTCTCAAAGAGTCAACTAGACACAATTGAAGGACCTAGCCTAAGGGTTAGATCCAATCTGAGCCCAGTCACTCAAGCATCCTCGACCCAGGCTTTGCCACTGTCTTTCTTGCAGTGACACTTTATTTCACTTTAAGTTTTCCCTCCCCTCAATTTCAGCCTAGGTAAAGCTGTTTCATACTTAAACCTGCTCCTATATTCTGTTTATCTGCCATCTACTAAAGGGAGCTGTTTTTTCTATCTACTCCTTGACTTGTGCTTCAAAGAAAGTTTTATGCTTAGTTCTTATGTGGTTGTGAATATCAAATAAAGTAATGTACATACATTTCTTAGCACAATATCTGACACAGAGTGAGAGTGGAAGACAGGCTCATTGTTGGTGCTGTTATTGCTTTGGCTCAAAGGGAAGATGTGACACAGAGCTACTGCATGACTCAAGCCTACAGACTGAGTCAATAGCCAGAAAAACATCCTTTGTATCTTAGGTCCTTGGTTGCTTAAGAAGTTGGTTCAACTGAGCTGCCAAGTTACATTGTGCAGTCTCATTTTATTAACAACTAACAAATGATAGGGTTTCCTTCTCTATTAAAAAATGAAAGAGTGAAAAGCAAAAAACAACTAACCCAAGCATACAACATTTGTTCTTTCTGCTTTGGAAACCTTAAAAAAAGGAAAGAGAAAGAAAGGAAGAACAAAGAGAATGTCCAGATAAAAATTCCCTCTTGAAAATACAGTTTAGTATAGACACATTTGCATATTCCATAATATATTCAGACATTATGATTTAATTTTCAAAGGATATCAATATATATGTATGTATAAATACAAATAAACATATATATTCTTTTTCATCAAGTCTTAAAAGTTCTTTGCAGTCCTCTTAATTGAAAATATACACACAACTTTATTTTTATCTGTACCATCTACATTTGAGAAAATGAATTTTACTTGTATTGGTATCTATCTGTTTGTCTATCTACAGTGTCTTTGAAATCATGTTTATGGAGAGATAACCTTTAAAGTGTCATCTTTTTCCAGAGGATAATGGCCCAGAAAGCTGCCTGGGCTTGAGTTTTGTAATTGTTTGAATTCAATCATTTTGCAGAAGAAGCAATCTTTGCTTCTCTGTGAATAGGTGATAAATCACACTTACATTACTTCTAAAATACCTTCAGCCTAAGTCACTCTGATAAAACCAAAATAGAATAAAACATTGTTGCTAAATTTCTTTTTGGAACCTGCTCAGATATTAGAACATATTTGAATCTGCTAAATTTAAAATATATATTGATGTACCAGTTATATACTTATATATACAGGCCCATAAGGTGAGACTATAACTGTAATCGAAGTTCTTGCTCTTAGATAAAGACATTTTTGTCTTTTCAAATCATCTCTGCATTTTAGGTCTTACGGTAAATGGATGGGAGAGGTGTTTTGTACTTTCGTTTGTCCTATCAAGATGAAAATACATTCCTTTGACTTTCAGAGGAAAGCACTCACCTTGTAACAGGAGCTGAAATGGCCTGGAGGAAGAGCCACTGGCCCAGGTAATGCAGGCAGAGCCTCAGGAACCAGAGAGAAACCATCAGCAGGATAATGTACCAGAAGCCCTGGCTTTGCCATTGAAATAACTGAAGTTCTGAAGACACTGACACCAGCACAAAATGGAGATGCTTGAAGAAGTCTCCAGATCTACTATCAGCAACTGAAGAACAGCTACAAACAAAGAAACAGTAGATAAAATTTGGGCTTAAAGCACAACCAAAAGTACAATATTTTGAGAATAACAGTGAAGCACTGTGAAAGAAAAACTGAACAAAATTATTTCTAAATAAATACTTGGGACTCAAAACTATTTATGTTCCTTTTAGCTATAGTGGATGGCTCACAGTATAGGAGAACATAAAGAAACATGAATTAAAGAAATGCAAATCAAAACCACAATGAGATGTCACCTCACATCTGTTAAAATGCCTACCTACTACAAACACAGACACACACACACACACACACACACACAAAATAAGTGTTTGCAAGGATGTGAAGAAATTAAAACTTTTGTGTACTATTAGGGAGAAAGTAAAATGGTTCGACCACTATGGAAAACAGTATGGCATGTCCTCAAATAATTAAAAATAGAATTACCATATGATTCAACAATTCCGCCTTTGGATATATATCCAAAAGAACTGAAAGCAGGTTCTAGAAGTGATATTTGTATATCCATGATTATAACAGCATTATTCACAATAGCCAAGATGTGAAAGCAATGTAAATGTCCATTGGTAGATGAATGAGTGGGAAAACAAAATGTGATACACACACACACACACACACACACAGACACACACACACATACACACAACGGAATATTATTCAGCTTTAAAAAAGAAGAAAATTCTGACATGCTACAGCATGGACGAACCTTGAGGACATTATGCTAAGAAAGATAAGCCAGTCACAAAAGAACACACACTGTATGATTTTACTTACATGAGGAGGTATCTGAAATAGTCAAAATCATAGAAGCAGAGAGTAGAATGGTGGTTGGCAGGCGTGGAGGAAGGAGGAAATGAGAAGTTGCAAACAATATAGGATTTCAGTTTTTCAAGATAAAAAAAATATCAAAAGACTGGTTGCACAACAATGGAAATATACTTACCACTGAATTGTAACTTAAAAATAGCCAAGATAGTAAGTTCATGTTATGTGGCTTTTACCATAATTAAACAGTTTTTTAAAATAAACATGAAAATAAATTATTGTAAATGGTAAACTTGTTTTTTATCTTTAAAATCTAAAATATATCCCTGCTTATCTCACTTACCCACAATGACCTCTCTACGTGAAGATTAAATTATTTGCATGCGATTTGTTAAAGATCAATTTTCATTTTAAAAATTGAAATTATCAGCATGCCACTAAAAATCTATGAATACAAATTTAAAACTTAAGAACTCTTTTATTCCATAACAAAAGACTGATATTTTCAGTTGAAATAAAATGTAAAAGGATCTCATACAAAGCATTCTGGTTTAGCTCTGAGTCTCCTCTCTATATTTGGCATTAAGGACAAGAGAGGTCAAAGTTTCTAAAATTATAGTTTTTGCAAGAAAAAAGATGAAGAGGCCATCTGAAAATAACTGAACGATCCCAAAGCATTTTCCACTCAGTCCAAAGAATCTGTGGAGGCCGTATACAGTAGAGTTACCACAGTGCTGTGACTAAAAGCTCTGGGAGCTGACGGTCTGGATATAATTCTTCTCTATGCCTTAGTTTCCTCACACGGAAAAGGCACTAGTAATAGTACCCACATCCCGGGGTCAGCATGATGAGTAGGTTAACAGATATAAAACAATTTGAACCATGTTATCACTGTGGTACATTCACAAAACAATGAACACTCAATCTGTTGCTTCTTCTTCTTTCTCCTCTTCTAATATTTTCCAGTTTTACTTTGAACGAGTCTGAGCTTCCACTGAATCCAAGAAATGTAGAAAACCAGTCTAAATGATGATATGATTCCTTTTATTTTTAAAGAGATATCAATATAGATATGCAAATATTTATTTAATTAAAGCAGTAAATCACATGGATATATACCATGTGTTTTATTAAACCAGTAACTGATCTTTATAATAACCAGCCTCTAAATTCCTGGATTAGCATGCCTAATTTTTTTCTAGAAAGACTTTCTAGAATGAGATAGTAAATTCCTCAGTGAAAAATAGCCCTAATAATAAACATGTTACCAAAGAAGAAACTAATAACAGATGAAGCAGTTCAGTGACTTAATAACAAACCACAGAAAGTCAGAGCAGTGCTGGGGATAGCACAGAAATGGAATTCATGAACATATTCAAAAGATGTTACATACAAAAGCTTATCGCTCTCTGAAGATGATCAGATATGATAACATAACATGGGAAGAGAAAATAAATAATGAAAGAAGTGGGGAGAAAAAAGGAAGCAAGAAAACAAAGAAAGCAAGAAAGCAAAAGCAAGCAAGCAAGAAAAAGAAAAGAAAGAGAAAGAAAGAAAAGAAAGAGGAAGAAAGGAAAAGAAAAGAAAAGAAAGAGGAAGAAAGGAAAAGAAAAGGAAGGAAGGAAGGAAAAGAAAGCAGGCAGGCAAGAAAGGGAAGAAGAGAAAGAACGGAAAGGAAGAAGGAGAGAGGGAGGGAGGAAGGGAGGGAGGGAGGGAGGGAGGGAGGGAGGAAGGAAGGAAGGAAGGAAGGAAGGAAGGAAGGAAGGAAGGAAGGAAGGAAGGAAGGAAGGAAGGAAGGAAGGAAAGAAAAACTAGAAGACCATAATTACAGCCTTTTGGTCTGCACAGAACTACTGAGCCACTGAACCTGATACTGACAATTCCTATTTGTTGTTCTTATGTGATTCTCCATGAAGGTGTAGAATGGAAAGCAAGATGTCTTTGCATTAAGCATGCTTTTCAATTACACAAATGCGGAACAGTTAAACAGGAAACACAGCCCAAAAAGGTTTGGTTTATATAAAGTAATATGGTCAGGGGCTAACTCTCTTATAGAAGGGATTCCAGAATACCTCATTCCATTTACCATCATGTGAAATGAAACCCAGAACTTTCCACACTGCTAAAGCAAAATATCCTGTACATGATCTCCTCTTCAGTTAATCACTCTGTCATTGTTTTACCTCTTCAAAGGGAAGGGAAAATCAAATGCAGATTTGGCATTGTGTTGTTTGCAAAAGGGAAAAAAAAGACCCTGTAAAGTCTCAAATGATGCAAAACAGAAAAGACAGTAGCTTCTTTGACCTTCGGAAATTTCCACTGTTCTTTTCACATCCATTGACAAGATTACTATGCAGTTTAAGTGTGTATGCACAGAACCCACTAGAAAGTCATGCTTTTACCATTAGTTTCACTAATAAAATGTTTCCTACTCACATTCAGATATACATTCAGATGTACTTATTTTTTACCAGACTTTTGATTTAGGGCAAATAACACCAAAATTTTATTAGGAGCCACTTATATCGAATTCAAAATATTCAATTATTTTATACTTAGTCACCACAAGTCAGTATTTTTTTTTATTTATCTAGTAATGATAACTATAGTATGTGGATTTAAAAATTAGGAAAATCCTTGAATCAATCATTTAGAGTTTAAAAATGTATATACTGCAAAATTAGAAATTAACCCAAAAAAAATCAGTTGGTAATGGATGATGTCAAATAAAAGGCTACATCAAAAGCTCATTAACTGAGCAAAACCAGGCAGGTATAGTGCTATTAACAGTGCCCATACAAAACTAAAATATGAGGGTCTTTTAATCATTTTAAATTTGCCTTTGAAATCTAAATGTATAGAATTTAAAATTGTTGTAGGATTATCTCTACAACTTTCTCCTCACTTATTCTTGAAATATTTTTCATTAAAAAGAATTTTGCTTCCATGTTTTTCAAAATTGTCTCGAAAGAGAGCAGCTTTTGTATCCTTCTAGACATGCAAGGCACATGATAAAATGCAGTGGCATTGTAGAATGTCTTCATCCATATTGCAACTGTTCTTTTCCTCAAAATTGTCTCGAAAGAGAGCAGCTTTTGTATCCTTCTAGACGTGCAAGGCACATGATAAAATGCAGTGGCATTGTAGAATGTCTTCATCCATATTGCAACTGTTCTTTTCCTCCCTTCGTAATCTTTCTTGGTTATGTACAAAGAGTATGACCATCAAAAGGATAACAAATGGCCTCTGCTACTGGGGTGTGTAATACGTAGAGTGGGAATTGATTTGTTGGTTATGAAGGAAGCCATAGAGCACACAGATCACTGCAAAATCACATTGAGGCCAGCAGCTCCTTCTCAGTTCATGCAGACATCTCCTCTATTGCTCACAGGGTGAGCTGCCAGAGGGTGAGAAGAATGGTGAGGTCATCCAGTATCCAGCTATTAAATGAAACCTATTTCTCTGAACTTTAGCCACATTTCAAATGACACACATATATCCACCTTCCATCTCCAGTCCTAATAAAGACCTGAAATCAAACGAGATTTCTATGATCCATGCACATAATCATAATAAAAAAAAGACCAAAATTGCATTGAAAAAAAAAAGGAGAATGAATTCTTAAACTACTCTCTTCTATAGTTAACAAGGATCCTTAGGAATTAGGAATTTGGATACAACAGAGAGCCACCACTCATCAATTACGCATAATAATTCTTATTTTAAAGTCATTACCAATAGATGGCACTAAAAATTTCCATATTCCTTTCTTTTGGCATAACCAAACATATTCGGTTGTAGCATTTTTTTTTTTAAATTAAGGTGCTTTTTTCATTATAATCATCTTTAAATAATTCTCTTATTTAGGGACTTCTTACTTCTTTTCCACCAAATCCCACTTATCAGCATATTTTTGAGCATAGATATCCTCAGTGATTTCTTTCTAAGACTTAATAGTCACCTTTTCAGGGAGTCATTATCATGAAGATACCAAAGAAACATGCATACATCATATTATGTCACTGCTGAAGAAGGCTTTATTACATTCCCTCAGCATTCCCTGCTCCAGAGTCTGAACTAAAGTCTAAATTAAGTCACTTGCCTAAGTAACATTACTAGTAACAAAGAATTTTTAAACTAGTGTCTCCCGCTTTTTTGTTAGGACTCTGTCAGCTACTGAATCACTTTAGCAAGAAACCTGAGGACCAAGAAACTCTAGGCTGATTGGAAGTGAGCACCTTTACACAAAACGTGGGTTTAAAAAAAAGCATTTCTTCCTTTGTAGTAGCTGGTTGAATTGGGTATAACTTATTCAACACATTATTAAATGAATATAATACGTCAGGCTTTATGACAGTGCAGGTGGCAGAATAATGGTCCCCAAATATTCCATGCCTTAATCCCTGGAATCTGTGACTATGTGAAATTACACAACAAAGGGAAATTAAGTAACAGATGGAGTTAAAGTTGCTAACAGCTGGGCTTAAAATATGAAAAATATTCTGGATTATTTAGCCAAGCCCAGTGTAATCACAAGGGTTCTTTAAAAAGAAAAATGGAAGAAGGAAGCAGAAGAGACAGAGTGAAAACACAAGGAAGAGCCAGGAAAAGGAAAGTGTGAGAAGGACAGTGCTAATTGGTTTTCTTTGAACCTGGAGATGATCCGAGGCCTGAAGACAGACTGTAGAGGCTGGAAAAGGCAAGGAAATGGATCCTCCTCTGCCACTTCCAGAAAAGGCAGTCCTGCTGACACCTTGAGTTTAGCCCAGTGAGATGCATTGCAGACCTCCGACCTCTGGAATTGTAAAATAACAAATGTGTGTTGCTTTAAGTCACAAGTAGGTAGTCATCTGCTCCAGTGGCAATAGAATGCTAATACAGATGAGCTCTGGATTCCCAACTTCGAATAACACCTCCACTCACCCACAGAATTTTTCATCCATTTGTAGAGAGAGATGAGTGAAAAAAATAAAACACAGAGCTAAAATCCAGCAATAAGTGCTTTGGTGTTGTACTAAATACTATGAAAAAACATACAGAATAGACCTATCTCCAAATTAGTCGGAGAGGGCTTCTCTTATGAGCCTTATAAAAGAAAGAGGAATGAGACAAATGGGTAGGAAAACTGGGAAGGCATTCCAACACTATGCAGTTTTCAGAAGAATGAAGTCCTGTCTCTAAAACTGAAAACAAATGGAACTGGCTGGTGAAAGTTCCAGTAGGAGAAGATGGTGACAGAGTGTGAAGCTGGAGAGGTAGATATGAACTACTGGGAAGAGACCTACACAGTTTATGCCATATAAAAGAGTTTGGACATTGTCCCAACACCATCAGCAGACTGAATTTTTCTTCCCTTGCAGATGGGGAGAGATATTATGCTTGTATTTTTGAAACATTGCTCTAGCTGCAGAATAAATAAAGGTTTGGAAGGGTCCACGCTAAAGGACAGAAAACATGATGACCTACATCAATGATTTGTCAGTACTGCCCAACTAGGGGCAGAACTCTGGAGTGTTCAGACCTGTGGCCGTGGGTGTTCCTTGCTGTCACAGTAACATGAAGGCTGGCTAAGACACTAAGCTTCCTGAAACGTGCAGGGAAGTCCCAGACAAGGAAGAACTCTCTTGTCCTTGTGTTAGTTTCCTAGGGCTGTTGTAACCACACGAGTGGCTTCAAACAAGAGACAGTTCTTCTCTCACAGGTCTGGAAGCTAGAAGTCTTAAGTCAAAGTGCTGGCAGGGTCATTATCCCTCCCAAGCTTCTTGGCAAGGATTCTTCCTTGCTTCCTCCAGCTTCCGGGAGCCCCCAGCACTCTTTGGCTTATAGCAGCATAACGCTAATTTCCACTTCAGCCTTCACATGGCTGCCTTCCTCTGTATGTCTGTGTCTCCACACATAAGAGCACCAGCCATACCGGATTAAAGGCCCACCCCACTCCAATATGGCATCATCTTAACTCACGTTTGCAATGACTTTATTTCCAAAGAAGGTCACACTCTGAGATAATGTGGGTTAGTACTTCCACGTATCTTTTTTTGTTTTGGTTTTGGGGAACACAATTTAACCCCTAACACTCCCAAATGTGAATAGCAGTGCTTTTGAAGAAAAGAGAATCGAAGTAATGGTAGAACAGAGATAAGGGAGTGTACTCTAGAGAAGTTTGACTACTCTGAACAGGATGTGGAGGCCAAATATGAGAGCTAAAAGAAAAGATTCAGAAAGGGTTCCAAAGTTTCTGGTTCAGGTAGCTTACCCAATGGTGACTGAATAGAGAACATAGAAAAGATCATTTGGTTGGGGAGTGAAGAAGATGAGGAAAACGATAAGTTCATGTTGACCTGCTTATAGAAAATGTCAGTGGTATATCTGAAAGAATTTCCCAGTAGTCAGTTGTCCTTAAGGAAGTGGAGTTCAAGAGATGTCAGGACTGGAAAGACATATTTAAAGCCATATGCATGATAACAAGAAGCAATCAGAATGGTGTGAAATGACCCGAAACTGAAAATTATAAAAATGTTGGTGACTAGTACGATACATATTTTCTCTTCTGATGGAATTTACTATATTGCTGGAGCAATTGAGACTCCAGCACGCGTTGAAGTGACTCTTTTTCCATATGCTGCCTGATGGCTGCAAACCCACTTCAGAACCCTTCTCTATTTACTTCTCTGAAAAAGTTTATGAATCAGAGTTTTTAAGATGAGAATTTGACACATAGACAATAATACTATGTAATATTAGTAGCTATTATGTATTGAATACACAATGCACTGGGAGCTTTTCATAAATGTATCTAATTTACAG
This sequence comes from Saguinus oedipus, assembly GCA_031835075.1. Classification (NCBI taxonomy): domain Eukaryota; kingdom Metazoa; phylum Chordata; class Mammalia; order Primates; family Cebidae; genus Saguinus; species Saguinus oedipus. The sequence continues at coordinate 19,104,449 of CM063172.1, read as the reverse complement.
GGCCAATTTGGAGGATATGTGGTACTGTACTCATTTTACAGATGAGAAAACAACTAAGAAAGTTCAGTTTACTTGCTTTAGATCATACAGCTAGTAAGAGACAGATCAAGATCAGAACCTAGATTTAAACCTGATTTTAGTCTGATGTCAAAACCTGTGCATTTCCACAACTCATGCCGCTTACATTACAAGGGAGTTGGCAGGGATGGCAGGAAGGGGGTATACAACCCACTCACATACACCTGGAACTCAGTGAAAACGCAAACTGATGTTCATGAGTTAGTGACTCTGCTCTTTGAAGGCAGAAACTGTCTGTCTTGTTCACTGCTACATTCCCAGATGCTAGCACCATGCCTCATGCATTGCAGATACTTGAAAATGAATATGACTAAATGAATACATTTTTAGAATAAATGGGTTTCTAAAGGGCTTCAGTTAAAACTATGATCTGCTTCTCAGTATTCATGCAGCCTATGCCAATTTATGTGCTTGGTACCTAGGAAATTTGAAAGCCACCATTAGGATTTTCTAAATGGCAGCTGAGGAAAGCTACAACAGGGTATCATTATGTGATGTAGCTGGTAGGACCCTCTTTGGGCAAGTTCATGGTGACACCATGTTTAAAAGAAAATGAGGTAAAGTATGTCAAGATAAGGAAGCACATATTTGGAAAGAAAGAGCCTTAATCAAAAATAAGTTATGACAATACTACAATTGTGTTGATACTAGATTAATATTATCATATTAATTATAAGTCATATAATTTTTACTTTTTAACAAAATTATTAAAAGGCTCAAATCTGTTATTGCCTTTGTCTTTGTTTCAAGCATTTTTGTGAAATGTATATCTTTTTACTTACGTATCTGTACATATACATTTGTCAAAATGTTCTAGATAAAATTGTTATCCATTCTTTCAACTTTTAGAAAACCTGATGAAAAGAAAAACCTCACAACTTATTTTGATGTTGGCATTTTTGAACTGGACATTTCCCCTTAAAACTGTGTCTCCTTGGTCAATGTGGCTATTTTATTTTTAATATAACACACTGCACTTTTAACAGGTTTAATTCAATTTACAACAAATGCTTCTAATTAAGTTAAAAGATCTTTGAAAATTGCTAAATCTTAGGGGTAATATTACCACTACTGACATTGAAATAATTGATCATTCCCACCGAGGCACAAAAGTATAAATGTTCTAATGAGAAAACAGCAAATGAAGTATATTGAAGGAATCCAAAGAGACTCCAAACTCTTTACACTGTTATTTCCAATGACAGTCTCTGAATGGGAGAGAGAAGCTTTGGAGGGGGCAGGGAACGATGAAACTTATCACACAGTATAAAAAGAAAATTGAAAGCAAACTTCACCACTTAAAGCAAAGGACACCAAAGTCTGTTTGCCTTTTCACAAATACATTTTTCTAAATTCAATGTGTGTTGTACATTTCTGTTTTAGAACGTTAATTTTGCCATTTGAAAATAACATTTTCTTTAACATTCTCTAGTAATAAATACTGGGCACAATATTTGAGTGAATTTATTTTTCCAAGAGAAATTCTCTTAGAGTCAAGGATGAATAAATACAGGACTCGTGCTTTATGATAATTAAGATGTATGAAAACTGAGGACAACAGGCCAGGCACGGTGGCTCACCCCTGTGATCCCAGGCAAGTGGATCACAAGATCAAGAGTTCAAGATCAGCCTGGCCAAGATGGTGAAACCCCATCTCTACTGAAAACACAAAAATTAGCCGGGCAGGGTGGCGGGTGTCTGTAATCCCAGCTACTTGAGAGGCAGAGGCAGGAGAATCGCTTGAACCCAGGAGGTGGAGGTAGCCTAGGCCAAGACTGCACCATGCAGATTAGCTGGGCGTAGCGGCTAATCTCAGCTACTTGGGAGGCTGAGACAGATGAATCACTTGAACCCAGGAGGCAGAGGTTACAGTGAGCTGAGATTGTGCAACTTCACTCTACCCTAGGTGAGAGAGCAAGACTCCATCTAAAAAAAAAAAAAAAGAAAACTAAGGACAATTTTCCCTGACTAAACAACAATAGCAGAGCGGGAAGCAGAAATGGATGACTTTTGTCATAGTTATTATCACAGCTTACCTTCTGGCTTTGGGAAGTCACTTAGCTTTGCAGCTAATCTGTTAGAAAGAAGGGGAACATTTACCTTGCTCATATTTGCCTGGCCTAATTAATTAAAATGTTTACAAAGCACTTCATAAGTGAAAATAGCTAAATATTTTATACATAATGGGAGTTTTATTAATAATTGAAACAATAATGTAAAAGCAGTTTACTTTGAAAACAATTACATTGATGAACTGTGTGATAATGTGTAAACAGAACCGTATAAGAAAAAAAACAAAAACAACTTCACAGCTTAGCCGGAAAAATACCATCAGGAGTCTCCTAGAGACGTAAGGCTGCCCACACTGAAGGATGAGGGGAGGCTGGGATATGTACAGGCTGACAGCAGAGATTCCAGCTTAAGTTTTTGCTCTTCTATCTACAGTTTTGTGATATTTCATAAATTATCTAGTCTCTGGGCCTCAAATGCCTTCTATGAAAACAAGAGTCTCTACTGTCTACCATTTCAAATTACTATGATGATCAAACAAGAGAATATGTCAGATTCATAGGAAGGCACATGCCACTTTTGCTTATTGTACAAACCTGAGAGGTCACTAACTAGTCAAAGAAAGTACTTTTGAATCACGAAATTAGTTTTTCATTTTGTATTCACCATTGCAGGCAATGGAAAACACATTTCAATGAAAAGAATCACATTGTGATTCTAACGGCATCTATAAGTAGCTCAGACATTGAAATCAAGAAAGAAAGGTCATAGCTCGATTCTCTTGTTTCCTTCCTAAAATCATAGTTGGATTGTATGTATTAGATAAATCGGTGTTTTGCAGTAAGGAGTCCAAAAATAGAAATGCAACTCAAACCGTTGACGATAACAGCTATGTTGAAAACAGTAGAAAGTGAAAAATATATGCAGTGGATACGAGTTTAAACAGGAGGCCAATAAATTTATTTTGTGTACAATAAACTCTAACACTCAGACTCTCTTGCGGAATCAAGTTTAATTTTGCCTTTTCTAGCAAAATGTGGACATATGTCAAATATAATATGGGTCTGACATCTTATCCTGACATAACAGTCTAATTCAGATATAACCCAGATTAAAATGAAAATGAAGACAAATGAGGAAAAAGTAGTAACTGAGTATTGACAAGTCTAAGGATAGCAGTCCCACTATGCTGCAGTGACTGGAGTCATGGGTAACTCACAGTACTCTCAGGAAGGTACAATTCAACTGAATTGACTTGAATCGAAAATGCATATTGCATAAAGAATGAGCTGTATTTAGCAGTATATTTAATATGTACATATATGACGTATACATGTCTATTTAATGAATAAATACAGTATCAAAAGAAAAATGTATAGCAGAGTTGTAAAAGTATGAATTTTTAAAATCAGATGGAACTGAGAATATTGACTCCATCACAAAGTAGCTATAGAAACCTGAGTAAAGTACTTAACCTCTCTAAAACAGTAATTTTAAGAAGAAGAAAATACCTTTTTTTTTTTTTTTTGAGACTTGCTCTGTCATCCAGGCTGGAGTGCAATGGCACAATCTTGGGCAACCTTTGCCTTCCAGGTTCAAGCAATTCTCCTGCCTCAGCCTCCCAAGTAGCTGGGATTACAGGTGCCTGCCACTGTGCCTGGCTATTTTTTTTTTTTTTAATTTTTAGTAGAAACAGGGTTTCACCATCAAGCTGGTCTTGAACTCTTGACCTCTTGATCCACCCACTTCGGCCTCCCAAAGTGCTGACATTACAAGCCACACCTGCCCAGTAATGCCTACTTTAAAGGTTCATGAAGAAATGAAAAGGAGCCCGGGTACGGTAGCTCATGCCTGCAATCCCAGCACTTTGGGAGACCCTGGTGGAAGGATCACTTGAGGCCAGGAGTTAGAGACCAACCTGGCCAACGTGGTGAAATTCCACCTGTGCAAAACATACAAATATTAACCAGGCATGGTGGCGCACGCATGTAATCCCAGCTACTCGTAAGGTTGATGTGGAAGGATCACTTGAGCCAGGAATTCAAGGCTGCAGTGAGCCATGATTGCACCACTACCCTCTAGCCTGTGTGACAGAGTGAAACCCTATTTCCATTAAAAAAAAAAAAAAAAAAGAATGGAAAAAAGAAATGAAAACAGAGAATATATGTAAATCTATTAGCATAATATTTGTCTCACAGGAAGTGGTCAGTTAATATTAACCAAATAGAATTATTCTTATTTTTTTCACCATCATTATTTTTAATAACCATGATGGCAGCATTTTCTAAACAAATAATGGAAATAATCTGAATTCCACTCTTCCAGTTTCTTACACGGAAGTGCCCTTGCTATAGAAGATTTAAATCCTTCCAATTATGTCGAGAAAACTTTTAGTAATTATTAATCCATATCTTCTTTTAAGACTTCTAAATAAAAACCTAAAATAGAGAAAAATATGTCTTCATAATTTAGTGCAACAAAATATGTAATATATTAATTATTTTGCTTTCCAATTTAATCCTGAGTTGTTTTATTTAGTCACCTATTATAAAAAGTAATTTGTGTTGATAGCTCTGAGGAAATCTAGAAATTAAAGAGCTAATTAAATTCTTTCTGAGTAATTTTTGAGGCTCTGTATCAATACATGTGTGCAAACACATTCAAACATCTACAAATAGCCAAGTACTGCAGGATGTTTCTGGAAATTGACCTTCCATGATGTCTACTTTGGCTAACCCTTTCCTCTGGGCAAACAAACCTAACCTTTAAGCCACATTTTCAAAGGAATCATAGATCATGCACTTCATAGAACTGAACTAGAATGTCAGAAAATATGATCAAGATAGGAAAGAGGGTTAAGGAGAAGCTGACCTATTTTTGTTGTGAATTTACTATTGATAGAGGATCTCAAGAAATTCCTTACTTTCTTAAGTAAAATAATAATAAATACCCTGTAAAATATTTAAATAGTAGTCCCATTTCCATAAATAGTTTGGCATCTTCAAAGGTATATTTAAATAATATTTTTATAAATGATTTACCTGCATATTTAAGAAAAGGAGTTTTTAAAACATATCATGAAAGCCATATAAAGAAGCCACGACTGGTGTGATAATTCTAGAATATCACCCTTAAACAGAAATACCATATTTTACAAAATTCTTTATTAATTTAATTCTATGTATATAATCCTATATTTCAATAAAGGTGCTTATGTTTTTTCTCCGGGGGCTGTGATATATATAAATAACAGCAAATATCTTGCTATTTTAAAATATAACTCATTAGTTTCTTCATCTTTCATTTTTTTTTACATATGCATTTATCAAAGTACACATCAGTAAATCTTAAAGTCAAAACCTTAATTTGTATTTAAAATTCAAATTTAAATTCCAAAACATATGAAATTTAGTGAATATAAAATTTACTGAAGCACTGTCATTCAAAGGGGACAAAAATCTAGGATGCTGATTAGAATAGCAAGGTAAACACAAGCCAGAGAAAACTTGAGCTCCCTCCTACTAAGTAATTGTCATCTACTCAGAGGCAAAGTTGAATGCATGAGGTCCCTTGAGGAGAGATCATGAGAGCTATACCTGTCCCGAAGAGAAGAAGGTAGAACTCAGCAGGAGAACCCGACCCACAAGGCCTTTGGTGATTATCTAAAGTTAAAGTGGCCCTTCCTATTGTCCCGAAATGAGGCAAGGGGAACATGCCTTTGTGTTTCCACATCATTCATCAGCTGTGAGTTGCCCTATGAGAGGCGCACAATTTGGATGAGGAAATTTCCTATGACCAAGGAGAATTCCCAAAGAGGCCCTCAGGTCTCAGCCATCCACCGCCAGTATTTCCAGCAACTGAAGGATGGGGGCTGGGTCTGAGTGAAACATGACAGTATCCATCACAGTCCGCCCTTTGTGCCACTGAGATCCACTTGCTTCATATAGTAAATTCACACCATCTGGAAATTGTTCCTCCATGATTCTGGTTAGTCTTGTTTCCCAGGAAGCTTAGTGGAGAAGGGTGAGTGAGGACAATGGCAACCTGTGTTGTACTGCTGCCATACAACTGCTGCAATTGATCTCAAGGTTAACATTGATTTTTTTTTTTTTTTTTTGAGACAGAGTCTCTCTCTGTCACCCAGGCTGGAGTGCAGTGGCGTGATCTTGGCTCACTGCAACCTCTGCCTCTCGGGTTCAAGCAATTCTTTCACCTCAGCCTCCCGAGCAGCTGGGATTACAGACATGCAAAACCACGCCCGGCAAATGTTTGGATTTTTAGTAGAGACAGGGTTTCACCATGTTGGCCAGGCTGGTGTCGAACTCCTGACCTCAGATGATCTGCCCACCTCAGCCTCTCAAAGTGCTGGGATTACAGGCCTGAGGCACCACACCTGGCAACATTGACATTCTTTATTACCCACCTCCACCACACTTACCCCAGAGTCACATTTCTGCTCGTCTACATGTCTTGCTTGTTGGGGTGTGCTAACCTTCATGCCCTGAAGGTTCAAGTCCTAGGTAATGTGGCCTTCTCAGGCTTTGGCTCCTTTCTGTGTTCACTGACAGTTAAAGCCATGCATGAGGACCAGAAGAAGCCCCAGATGTATCACCCAAGAACCAAACCTATTCTCCCCTATCCCCTTGTATAGTAGCAGCTCCACCTCCTACCAAAGATAAGAGATAATTTACCTTGGCAATACTGTGACTCCTTTCCTTGCCTGCTGTTCTCTTGGCATGAGGAACCTGAGATGACCTGGTGGTGGTTATGGCTTAATGTCTGTCCTGTGTCCTGAGATAGAAATGATCTCCTTCTGTAAAGCAAGGCCTCCAGAATGCTATAGCCTCAAATTGTGGGGTTAGGAAACAAATTCCCCACATGGGTCACTAGGAGTAATTTTAAATGAGGCCCTCTCCATTTCCAGCTCTTGCCTTCCAATGATTCTATGTACTAGAAACACCCCCTATTATGGATACTGATAGATTCCCTATTCTTCCAAGGTAATATTGTCAATCCAGTGACTGAGCTGAACTTCCAAGAGGCTATTTCACCAGTCTATCAAGTTGCAAGCATATGGAGGGTAGAAAATGTATTGAGATTAGTGGATCATGGTTCCATGGCTGCATTGCTTTTGGAATACAATTAGCCCCTTTTCTGAGGCAGTGCTGCACAGCATTCTGGCTTCAGGGACCAAACACTCAGAAAATCGCCAGTGTACTCACCATGGCCTGGCTGGCAATACATACAAACCCATATCTAGAATATATGTTGCTCCAAGACAAGTTGAATTGCTGCATCTTCCAAGGAGGATGAAGGGGCCGAGTGTAGTCAACTTGCCACCAATGGCTGGTTGGTCTCCTTGAGAGATGATGCCATATCCAGGGCAGCATTTATTTCTATTGGTGATGGGCTGGACATTTGGCAGCACTAGCTAATGTAAGCCATGGTGAACATAAGCATCCCACGCATGTAGCTTTCTTCTCTGCCCACATGTCTATTTGGTTTATTAACTCATTGTGCCAGCACTGAGATGGTCAATTATAAAGACAGGTCAAACAGCTGAGACACTTTGTTTACTATTTTGCCTGGTGCCTCTCTCAGGGTAGATGCTGTGGGTGTGAACGTGCAACCCCTAAATTTTTACACTTTTTATCCACACTTCAAAGGTAAATTCCTGTGATTCTTTCTCAAAACTTATTATATATTTTCTCTTTTCTCTTTCAGGCTGCTGTCCAAGCAGCCAGGCCATCTGTCTCTACCATGAGCCCTCACAGATGTTTACCTTAGGCCACTTCACTTTTAACACAAAGGTAATGACTAGTTGCACCTGCAAGAGTGCTACCCGCTAGAGAATTTCCCCTGCCTGCTGCCGTGCAGGGACACCCCGAGTGAGCTGTAATGCAGCAGCTATCTGTTTCCCACTGCATGAACCACCTGCAAACTATGCTTGTTCTTTTTTCTTTTCCATCAGGTGGTCTTAAAAGCTCACTCTCCAATATTGACACAGATATTAATTCAGAGAGGGAATCCAATGCATCAGCAGTAGGTATCATGAAAGTCTAAGTCATCTGCTCATACAGCTCACTTTTAAAATTAAGGTCATCTCCAAAAGATGGCACGGTTTCACGAGATACGGCATATGTCCAGACTTATCAAATTGTATAAAAATACATGTGAAGGTTTTTCTGGGGGTGGAGGGGATACATCAACTCTACCTAATGAAGATTACATTAAAAACTGTTAAGTGCTATGAAGAAAGACATATGAGACATGAATCAGGATAATGAGATAGGGATTGACTGTCAGATGAACGTGGAAAGCCACAAGGTGGCATTTGAGAAGACCCGGATAAGATGAAACCAGGTCAGGTTGTGACAATAGGGAACATTCTAGAGAGAATGATTGTGTCCCAGGATCAAATCATATCTGAGGTCAGTGGCCAGTTTTATTCTTTATCTGCCACTATCCTCCTTTAAAAAAAAAAAAAAAACTGAGGCCAGACATGGTGGCTTATGCCTATAATCCCAGCACTTTGGGAGGCCAAGGAGGGCAGATCACCTGAGGTCAGGAGTTTGAGACCAGCCTGGCCAACATGGTAAAACCCTACCTCTACTAAACATACAAAAATGAGCCAGGAATAGTGGCACACACCTGTAATCCCAGCTACTCTGGAGTCTGAAGCAGGAGAATTGCTTGAACCTGGGAAGTAGAGGTTGCAGTGAGCCGAGATTGCACCACTGCACTGCAGCCTAGGTGACAGTGAGACTTCATCTCAAAAAAAAAAATGTGTGTATGTATATATATATATATATATATATATATATATATATATGCTCATTTAAATTAACATTGGTGATTTTGACCAAAGAATCCTGTTGTAGACTGCATGTTTGTGTTTTCCCCAGATTCTCATGGTGAAACCCCAGCTCTCTAGGGATAGTATTAGGAGGTAGAAATGTTGGTAGGTGATCAGATTCAGATGAGATCATGAGGATGAGAGCTCTCAATATGGAATTTATGCCCTTATAAGAAAAGAAAGAGACTAGAGTTTGTTCTCTCAGCCGTATTAGGATACAAGGAGAAGAGAGTGATCCATGAACCAGAAACAGAATCCTACCAGACACCAGATCTGCCAGCACTTTGATCTTAAACTTCCAGCCTCCAAAAACAAATGTTTTTTGTTTATCCTATGCAGTATACTTTTGATACAGCAGCCCAAACTGACAAAAATAAATCCTAATGTAAATCCTAATATGAATTCAACATATGCTGTGTTGGGGTGGAGTTGGGATGGTGAACCTATTTTCTGTGAATAACAAAAAAGTTAGTAATAGTAATTATAAGAATTGCAGGGGCCATGTGGCAATAATTAGTTGGCTACCCCAAGGCGCTTTCCGACACAACTGTCCCTTGCCCACCTCCAACTGTAGAGGCTAGAAAAATTGTAGATATTCCTTTTTCCAACTTCCCCTTGTAATGAAGAGTGGACACATGACCCAGTGCTGGACAAGGGGAAGGCTGCAAGGAGAAGGTTGAAGGATTCTGAGAAGGTAATCTTGTTATTTAGAGCTCCTGAAATCACGAGGGTCAAAGGAGAGAACCACGCAGAGGCTGAGCCAGAATCCCAACACAGGCACACTGTAGAAAGCATACCAGCAACTGTCTGCTTAGCAACTCCTTGTTGCCTGAGAAAAATGGACTTCTCATCATTTAGGTCATTGGTATTTGGCTTTCCTTTTATTTGCAATTTAAAAATATTACTTACTTATACTGACCATGTAGTACATCAAATTCCTAAAACCTAGCAAGACCTAGAATAGGAATTGGCATTAAATAAAAATCTACTGTGTAAACAAAATTAAAGCGAGTTGAAAAATGTAAGAAAGCAGAACATAGCCAGCATCATATTTGCCTTGATGATGTCATTCAAGTCACAAACCCAGGAAACCAAAGGACCTAAGTTTTTGCTAGTTTTGTTTTAAATATTTAGGATGGTCTTTCAGTCGAATGGCAGAGGTAAAAGGATAATTGAATTATTTATTGATTTAGATGCAGGGGTTGGTGCTACGTGTGTGTGTGTTTCGTAGGTGACAGAATGATTATTGAATGCATACTGCACATAGGAGCAGCAAGTGTCATTTAGAGAGATTGTCTTGAGATCTGCAAGCAAAATATTTCTCAGCAGAGCTCCTTTGTGTCTATGTATGTGTGTGTGAGTGTGTGTTAGTGTGTGCTAGTGTATGTGTATGTGTATGTGTTCAGAAACAATTCACGGCCCTAGGATTGCACATGCCTGGAGGCAATCACAGACAATGCACACACAAATACATTCAGGAACATGGGTAAAATCTGTTACTATGTGAAATGCTACATTTCTCATACTATTCCTCATAACTGCAACATTAATTATTAGGTCCTACTTGGTAAAAACAAAACAGAACACTCAATAGGTTTATTTAGGAGAACACTATATAAAGTGGAAAGTAGGATTAGAATATTATGTGAGAAAATCAATGAAATACTTAACTGTCCTCTAAATGGAAACATCTAATACTAAATTAGGAAATTAAAAATTCCGAATGTCAGGGATTCTCTAAGTGAAAGGGCACTGCAATAACCCCTGTGTAAAGCAAATCAAAATAGAACATCCCCCAGGGGTCAAAGCTACAATGAGAATTTGAACTCAAGTCCTTCGAAGCCAGAAGGAGGCAATACCACCTTTCTCCAGTGGTAAACAGCACTGGAGAAAATACCCTTTACCAATGGTAAATAATATAAAAGAATACTACCTGAGATGTCTGAATTCATCTTCTAGAATCCCTGAGTACATTTATAAATTAATTTATATTTATATGGCAATTGTTCAGATAGTTTTAAAAACAGCTCATCATCCAGTGTCCTGAAGTCATGAGCAAAGCTTGTGAAAAATAAAAATCCTCTTGTTTTCCTTCAAGAGTTTAGCCAGTGTTTTCATTTATTTTCCTAAAGCAGCAGACAGAGAATAAGGGCAGATTGCCAAATTTGAGACTGGGGATGTCCTTGAAGACAGCCCAAACCAAAATAAACACAAAAACAAACATGTCTACAATTAAAAGATAGTAACACTGCATTATAATTAGTTGTCTCAGGAAGTAAAGATGTTTTCAGTTAACTGAATGGGTAACAATTACTTGGATTATTGTCATACTTAAAATGTCAGTGTTAAATGATTGCTTTAAGCACATAATAATAAATTCTGCATTCTTAAGTGGCAAATACAACAAAGCCAAATACAGAGAATGTTTTTACTGGAAGCAAAATTAAACATTAACAAAAACCTGCAATACACATTTTTAAAGCACAGGGAGCAAAAGAGGGCTAGCTGGAGATAAACAAGGCTTGCTCTGATATTCACCACTTGCCTTAGAATTAGGAATGGGTCAAAAACTCATGGAGAAAACCTGTTTGAGACATGTCCATCATTTCAGAAGTTAACACATAAGGAGGGATGACTACAGAGAATTCTATAGAACCTTCAAGACCTCTTCCTGGAAATCTAGGTTAATTATAGTATTTATGAAAATAGCATTGCTTAATTTCACACCTGCGATTAAATCCGAAATGATTTCCTGGGATATGTTCCGATCACACCGTTGTCCTTGCAAACCAGATTTTTCCTGTATCACTGTTAATTGCACGGGGTTAACAATTTGTTTATATTGCCACTGTCACGAGCATCTCTCATCTTTTCTCCAATATAACTTCTTCCTTTTGAATCCCCAAGTCCCCCAAACAAACCTAAAGCCCTTAGTGATTCAACTGAGAGAGTTTTTCCATCCTGCAAGCCAACCCACTTGGAAACTAATACCACAGAGCAGGAAGTTGGAGCTAACTGCACAACTGTGGGAAGGGATAGTTCTTCCCTCTGCAAATTAGAGTTTAATTGGATACATTAGATATTCTTCTATTCATCACCCATGACTCAAGCACTGAGAACAATAGAGCACAAATACAATGGGCTCTGTCCTTCCTTTTCTGCAAGGAGATAAGACACACCTCAGCCCTATTGTTAATTGTCTAGTTGGAAAGTTCTAAAAGGTTTGGAGTGGAGAAGAGGCCACTGCAGCTGGAAACAAAAGTTTAAGGACCAGCTGCTGAGAACATGGTTTGTGAGATGGACTTTGACAGACTGGTGGGATTTGGGCTGGCAAAAGCGTAAGAGTCTGAGGATTATATAACAATGTAGAAGAATCCAAGAAGAGGGATATGGCAGAGGGACAAAGAAAACTTAGCTGCCTTCCATCTTTATTCCCAGAGAGAGGAAATACTTTCTCTCTAAAAAGGCCTTGAGCATTAATATTTAAAAAGACTCATTTGCCCTTTGTTGTCAATATCCAGAATTATATATTTTTCAAAAAGAAACTAAAGAATAAAAAGTTAATCTATTCTTTCTGCTTAGAAAAAAATATATAGTTTTATATTGGCTATTAAGGGACTTATTGGCTACTAAGGTATATATTGGCTATTAAGGTACCAAGCTATTAAGGTAATTCCCTCTCAGAATTTATACACCTAACAGAGCTGTTAAAGACTTAGAACCAACTCAAATGCCCATCAGTGATAGACTGGATAAAGGAAATGTGGCACAGATACACCATGGAATACTATGCAGCCATAAAAAAGGATGGGTTCATGTCCTTTGCAGGGACATGGATGAAACTGGAAACCAGCATTCTCAGCAAACTGTCACAAGAACAGAAAACCAAACACCACATGTTCTCACTCATAATTGGATGTTGAACAATAAGAACACATGGATACAAGGAGGGAAACATCACACACCGGGGCCTGGGGGTTGGGGGACTAGGGGAGAAATAGCAGGGGATGGGGTGATTTGGGAGGGATAGCATTAGGAGAAATATCTAATATAGATGAAGGGGCGATGGATGCAGCAAACCACCACCATGGCACGTGTACACCTATGTAACAAACTTGCACAATCTGCACATGTACCCCAGAACTTAAAATACAATAAATAAATTTCAAAAACAAATAAAGAGCTTCCAAGCTCAGAACTTGAAGGAAAATCTATCATTTTTTATTATCATTCTTATATTCCATTCAATATAAGACTTTTTGGACAAGTATGATTTAATAAACAAGCAAGCAAATCAGACAATCACACCAAATGCTGAACCCAGAAAGCATTATGTGCACTTAATCATAATTCAGGACACACATGAGTGACTTAAGGTTGTGGTGCCATAATGCCTATCAGTAGATCATGGATAGATAGAAATCAATCTACTGAAATAATGACTCAAAAATCATCGTAAAATTTAAATATGTACCACACCACAGGCAGCATGAGTGTTACTTCATGTCATCACAATTTATTTGCGCTGGTTTCAAAATAGTAAGAATATGGAAACAGTAATTGGGATCACCTTTTTAAAGGCCTTTCAACTTTTTTTGCTTTCATACTCGAAAGATCATGGATTTTAGCTGTAGTGGCCAATAGGTTTCAAAGCAGCTAGTTATTTTCCAGCCATGTGGTATGAGACAGATTACTTTGTCTGAAGGTTAACTTCATCTACTTTAAAAAACAGGAATATCACATTCTTTTTTTTGAAACAGAATCTTGCTGTGTCACCAGTCTCCAGGCTGGAGTGCAGTGGCACAATCATGGCTCACTGCAACCCCTGCTGCCCAGGTTTAAGCAATTCTCCTCCCTCAGCCTCCTGAGTAGCTGGGACTACTGGCACCTGCCACCACGCCCAGCTAATTTTTGTATTTTTAGTAGAGACGGAGTTTCACCATGTTGGCCAGGATGGTCTTGACCTCTTGACCTCGTGATCTGCCCGCCTTGGCCTCCCAAAGTCCTGGGATTACAGGCGTGAGCCACCGCACCCAGCCAACACATTCTTTAAAATGTTTCTTAAGTGGAAAAATTTTGGAGACAATAGCTATGCTGAATCAATGCCACCTTATCATAACAGTAAAATAACTGAATCATTATGTATCCATTTAATAAATATTAATGGAGTATCCATAATATATGAATAAGATAAGAGAGTGAGCGTGTTTACAAGGTGACCTGAATCTGAAGTCCTTAAAGCATCTTCCAGCTGCCTGTGCTAAGAGTGAAGAGATAGTCAAACGCTTCACAGTGTGCTTTTTGAATGTTTCTTTTACACTATTTTTCTACTAATTTCTAACATAGGGAGAATTTCATTAGATAATTACCCAACTAATGAGGAAAAGGGGAATACATTAAATGTTGTTGAAACAATATCCATAATCTGTTCTAAGTCTAAAACATTCCTCAGACTTCTCTTCCAGAACCATGTACAAATAAGTGTGCTATTTTAATTATTAAATGAGGAAAATAGGGCACATTTAACATAAACCAAGGTTGTTTTATTATAACTGATGTGAATATTAATATTGGAAGAAAGAATTATTAATGCATTTATTTAGACCTTAGGGCCCAATTTCTTTTAAATGCTTTTGTATAATGAAAAAGGAAGGCCAATTGTTTGGGGAATCAGGCTACCCTGGGAAAATACTTCCTTTCCATTTAACAGTTATTATTTTTTTTTTTTAATTCATTAAAAGCATTTATTTGATTGGCACTATGCTAGGCACTAACTTGATCAGTGGAAATTACATTTTTAAAACCAGGGTATTTTAAATAATGGATTTTTAGAAGGCTTTGAGAATTTTTACATATTTCAAGAAACCAAATGCTTATGTTTTCTAGAAATTGCACAACTTATTATATGTCTTTAGCATTTACTAGAAAACCACAAGGTTGTCACTTACATATCAAAGCAATGTGTCCTCATGAGAAGTTGAGGCCTGAGGTTTATTTGAATTTGCTATTTTAAAAATCCAGAAACCATTTTAGTCAAGAAGTCCAAGTATCACTCTTCACTTTTGTCTTCTGCCATTTAGTGAAGAGCAGGGAGCCAAATGCCACCAGGCACTAAAGCTTCCATAGTCCATTCTAGACCAGTAAGTTGGCAAGAAATGTTCTCTGGATGTTGGCATTTGCATCCAGTGCCAGGAAACCATACCGTAGTGCCACTGTATCTATATACAAGAGGAATGAATAAATCCACAATAAATGAAGTACTAAAAGTGTCTAATTTCCAATACAGCGCTTCCAGCAACAACTGAAATTAAGAAACTGCTAAAAACACAACTATAGAACATGCAATCTTGTTGTAAGTGCACTGAAGCAAAGGTTAACGATGAAATAAAAGAAGGAATGAATATGCGCCTGTAGCTGGGATGTCGTGCCTGCCTGATAGGCCTTGGCAACAAGCATCGTACTTGTCAGATCCCATATAAGTTTAGAAGTTCGTGGTTTTAGAGCAAGGAAAACATACTTCCATTTTTTAAGTGAGACTCAAACTAGAAATGCCAAACTGCAATTTCCACTGAAGACACTATGACAATGTCAGATTGTCTGCCGAACTATACACCTTGAACAAGTATAGGTAAACAAATTCAGTTCAGCAGGACCAGGGTCCATACGTCTGCTAGTATACATACCCCTGCATTGAGGAAGCATGAAGAATAAAGTCAGAATTCCACAAAAACTGTTGCCATGGTTTGGAATTTGTTTCATATTTTCCTGTGCTGGGTGTCAACCTGGAAAAGCTAAGAGCTACATTTCCTAAAATCCCATTCCCTAGAGAGTTTTGGGGAGCCAATGTATTCATTAAAAAGTCAGAAACTCCTGTTAAGCCCTCATAGAATATCCACACTCCTGGGAGTAAAGCCTTCAAAGAACATCCATTCCCATGGAGTAAAGACTTCCTACAACATCCACTCCTGTTGAGTGAAGCCCTCACAGAATATCCAGTTCTGCCAAATGAATCCTTCATAGAACAGCCAATGCTGTTGAGTGAAGCCACCACAGACTATCCATTCCCATTGAGTGAAACCCCAGTAGAATATCCATTCCCACTGAGTGAATCCCCCATAGAACATCCATTCCTGCTAAGTGAACCCCCCATAGAACATCCATTCTCATTGAGTGAAGGCCTCATAGAATACACATTCCCGTTAAGGGAAGTCCCATAGATTGTCTATTCTCACTGAATGAAGCCTTCATAGAACAGCCATTCCCATTGAGAGAAGCCTGCATAGAAAATCCACTTCTGTTGAGTGAAGCCTATATAAAACAGCCATTCCCATTGAGTGTGGCCCTCATTAACATCCATTTCTATTCACTGCCAACTGATTGCAGCCATGATTCATCCCAGGCAAGACCCACAGAAGAACTGCTCAACAAGTTCAGCTCCAACTGCTGCTCAAAGAATTGGGAGCCAATAAAATAGTGAATTTTTTTAATGCTGTAATAGATAACTTATTTTTCTAATAATGAGATCAAAAATGTGCTGGCATAACAAAAATCTTAAGCCTGTGGCATTGGCTGTGGTAGGAGATGGGTTATGGGTAAAGCATACAAAAGTAGCATAGAAACTTTTGGGAAAGGGAAAAAGCAGTGAGAAACTGCTAGAAGATACCAGTCCCCTATAGTACATAGAAGTGGAAATATTTGAAAAATTATCACCTGTAGTAACCTGGAAAGTAGAAAATATGCATAAATAACTTGCAGATCTGGCTAAGAAGAACTTTGAAGAGAATGGGAACTTACTGGTTTGGTACGTCTGTCTGTGTATGACAAAGTACTGCAAGAGAGACATAAGCTAAGGAAAAAAAAACTATTCAGTTTGGAAATATAGAGGGGCCGAGACTTCCTGGATTAGAAACTAAAACTCTTTCCTCTCTTATGTCTCTTCAGCCCACAAAAGATGTCCCAATAAGACACAGCTCCAGAATAAAGAATAAAGGCATGGCTACAAAATCTTTTTTAAGACCTAAGAATAACTTAAAGTGCCTAGTAGATTCTATCAGTAGGACAAAGGGCCTCTATGAATCCTAAGAAGGTTGTCCCACAGTATCCTGACCTGCCACCCAAAGTAGAACAGGCCTATTTCCAAAATAATGGTGTGTGTAGCTTTTACATGAGAGTCTAATCAAATATATATATTTAATCTGGCACCTGAACTTTTTAAGGGACTTTTGCCAGCATGGTAAAGCATAGAATGGAGACACTTCCAAACGGAAGTAGCTTCTGGGGCCCCAACTTTCTATGAGCAGGAAGCAGATAAAGAAGGCTACTTAGCTGCAAACATGGGGAATTTCTTATCAAACAGGAAAGACATCTCAGAGACTAGAACTAAGAGCCTGGATGTGAAGCTAAGAGCAGAAAAGGACAATGGCCTAGGTAACTACTTTCTGGGAACATAACTTTCAACACATTTTTCCTGCCCCTGAAATAGGGGACTTTATAATAGTTTTGTATACCTGGATTTCAGAATTGCCATGGAACAGCGATTGATACAAGCTTCTTGCTCCTCACCTTTTGAAGAGCATCTCCATTATGGTTACCCTGCCAAGTTTGTGTAATGGGATTGGGGTGAAATACAGATAACAAGACCTTTTAGGACACTGATTCCCGGATCAAGAGGAGCCATATCTGAGTAGCTACATCTAAGAAACTCAATTCAGATCTAGTCCTGATTTAGAGAATGAGATCCTGGATGATTTGACCCTAATGTCATAATGGAGTAAGACTCTTGGGGAGAAGGTAGTGCATCTTTATGTAGAAGGGATGTAAATAATTATGGCCAAATAGTGGACAGAAAGTGATTGTTTGCAATTAGTAAAGGATACATCTCTTAAGCTTATATACTTAATGTATATAATTCCAGTGTTCATATGCTAATGGTTGAGGATGTAACAGTAAGAAAAAAATTGATATATTTTATCAGAGTTTCAGTCTTGCAAATATACAGAAATATTAATAAATAATCAATAAAAGTAAATTGCACCAATGGTAGATATTACAAAGTTGAGATACATAATATTATGAGAATCAAAATAGAGGCTTAGGGAAAAAGGCACATCTGAAGAATAAGTAGAAGGTAACAAGGCCAAAAGGAGAGAAAAGAGTTTCTAAGGAGAGAAACCACCTTTCAAGCCCCCTCTGGAGGGGAGTCCAAAATATCATAAAGTCTAATTGTGATGTTTTGAAAGAATCTAAACATTAACAGGCAGGCAAAGTTATTAAATACAAATACTACCAGTAGGTAGTCCTAAAGCTTGAATAAAACTAATCCTGAAAATGATTCAATTCAGGCAAAGCAAAGAATAGATGACCATTAGCATAGTTCCTGAAAATTTATATGTTGAAAAAAATTGAATTCTTCCATGTTAAAGTAAATAAAACATGAATCCCTGAACAGAAGAATGCAGGACCCCTGAATATAGATTGAGCCCAGGCATTTGCCGAAATATTATTTACCAGTCCATTTATTACTAAGATAAAGGGGATATCTAAGGAGCTTGCAAGATCAACCTCCATAATTATTACTCAGAGATATATATTTCATAAATTAAAAATGAAGTGCTTGTATAAGAAATAACTGCATTATTTGTTTTAACTTTTTTGTTTGTAATTTTTTTTCCAGAGGAATAAGTTCTTACATGGAGAGATTGCCCATACAAAGACTTTTAATTGATTGCTGTTGAGTGACCCATATGTAATGTTTACAATGACCCATGGGAAGTGCCTCATCAATGAGATTGAATGGAAGTATACCACAGAAATTTTCATTCTGTCCATGAAGGAAGAGAATTCTTACTAATTGTCAAGAAGCATATCCACTGGTCATGTCTGAAGTAAGCAACTTCTACCAGAAGGCAAAGGTTTGTATCAAAGTGGAGGACTAGAAGTCAATAACAGAAGGTTCAGATTCTACACAAGAAAGTGCCATCTTGACAAAATATGACACCTGTAATCTACTGAAAATGTTAACATATGATGCATCATATTGGATTCAAGTAACGACGATTAGAAACCAAGAAGTTACACAATTTTTGAAATGTACAACAAAAATACCTAAATACACTGAATGTTAGCAATAGTGTTTCTAAAAACTGAAAAGGGAAGGAAGGAGGAATTCAACCCCATCTCCCTGCCTCACTTAATGAGCTGAGCTCATTAAGTGTTGGCTGTGGGTTTATCCTAGATAGCTCTTATTATTTTGAGTTATGTGCCTTCAATATCTAGTTTATTGAGAGTTGTTAACATGAAAGGATGTTGAATTTTATTGAAAACTTTTTTTGCATCTACTGAAATGATCATGTGGGTTTGGTTTTGGTTCTATTTATGTGATGAGTCATATTTATTAATCTATCTATGCTGAACCAACCTTGCATTCCAGGGATAAAACTTAGTTGATCATGGTGGATCAGCTTTTTGGTGTGCTACTGGATTCCATTTGCTAGTATTTTGTTGGATATTTCTGCATTTATTTTAATCAAGACTATTGGCCTGAAGTTTGTTCTTGCTGTTGTTGTGTCTCTGCCAAGTTTTCATATTAAGATGATGTTTGCCTCATAGAATGAACCAGGGATGAGTCCCTTCATATTTTTTGGAATAGCTTCAGTAGGAATGGTACTAGCTCTTCTTTGTACATTTGGTATAAATTATGAATCTATCTGGTCCTGGGCTTTTTATTTTATTTTATTTTTGGTTGGTAGCCTATTTATTACTGTTCAATTGCAGAGCTAACTAATGGTCTATTCATAGAATTCAATATCTTCCTGGTTCACTCGTGAGAGGATGTATGTGTCTAGGAACATATTCATTTTCTCTAGATTTTGTACTTCTTGTGCACTGAAGTGTTCATAGTAGATCCCAATGGTTATTTATATTTCTGGGGTGGGATCAGTGGTAACATCCCCTTTGTCATTTTTGGATCTTCTTTTTTTCATTATTAGTCTAGCTAGCAGTCCATATATCTTATTCATTTTTTCAAAAAATCAACTCTAGATTTGCTGATCTATTTTATGGTTTTTCATGTTTCGATCACCTTCAGTTCAGCTTTGAGTCTGGTTATTTCTTGTCATCTGCTAGCTTTAGGGTTTGTTTGTTCTTGCTTCTCTAGTTTTTCTAGTTGTGATGTAACTGTTAATTTGAGATCTGTCTAACTGTTTGATGTGGGTGTTTGGTGCTATAAATTACCATCTTAACATTGCCTCAGCTGTGTCTCAGAGATTCTGGTATGTTATGTCTTTGTTCTCAACAGTTTCAAAGAACTTCTTGATTTCTGCTTTAATTTCATTAGTTACCTAAGAGTTGTTTAAGAGCACATTGCTTAATTTCCATGTAATTGTATGGTTTGGGGCAATTTTCTAGGCCTTGCTTTTTATTTTTCATTGTGCTGTGGTACAAAAGTAGGGTTGGCATAATTTCAGTTATTTTAAGTTTGTTGAAGGTTGTTTTATATCCAACTGCATGGTCAATATTAGAGTATGTACTTTGTGGTGATGAAAAGAATGTATATTCTGTCTTCCTTGGGGGGAAAGTTCTGTAGATGTTTGTTAGGTCCATTTGGTCAAGTGTTGAGTTCAGGTCCTGAATTTCTTTGTTAATTTCCTGCCTCAGTGATCTGTCTAATATTGCCAGTGGGGTTTTGATGTCCCCCACCATTATTGTGTGTAAATCTAAGTCTCTTTGTAGGTCTCTAAGAACTTACTTAAGGAATCTGAGTGCTCCTGTGTTGGGTACATATAGATTTAGTTTGTTAGGTCTTCTTGTTGAATTAAACTATTTACCAAATGAAATGCCATTTTTGTCTTTTTTGAACTCTGTTGGTTTAAAGTCTGTTTGGTCTTAACTTAGAATTACAACCCCTTCTTTTTCTGTTTTCCATTTGCTTGGTAGATTTTTCTTCATTAGGGAGACTCTTATACAGCATGAGGGTAGAAGCACAATAACATGTAAGACAGTCAAAATAGAAAATGAGTGCCACATCCAGAATTATCACTTCTTTGAAAATGACTTATATTCAAATACCTCCCTTCTATCCTTGAATGGAAACTTACTCACTCACCAGGTTATGTGAGTTGAAATGAGAAACAGTCTATCTGCACTGATACTTACTGCCTCACCACTGAAAACAAAGTTAAAGATAGAGTAGCACTTTACATGTGATAGGACAAACACCATGATAAGCTCATTCATTCTTAGCAGCACTTGTGATCATCCTCAACTCATTAATAAATTCCTTCTAGAGTGTCAGCTAATTATTTTAAACTCATTTGCAAGAATGAGTTTAAGGAAACATATTTCCAGGAAAAGAGAAGAGTCTAGGAACAAGGATCTATTTCATAACTTCTTAGGATTTGGGCTTTAATTTTTTGAAAAGTGTAGTAAAATTTTAAACTTATTTGTAAATCTGTGTAAATGTCTTTCCAGGGAATAAAGAGGATACCAAGAACACAAATCTATTTCAAAAGCCTTAGATATTTTGCTTTCAATTCTTTTAAAACCATAGTAGATATAAATTGAAATTAGCAGGCTAAGTATAAAAATAACACAGCAATTCACATTTGGCATTTCTTCGTTTTTAAAAGAAATAGCATATTTGAAGTCTAAGGTCAAAATGTCTTCCTTTATTTAAAGAAAATGTCAAAGATAACAGTAATTTAGGGATCTACTGGTAAACAATACATAGCAAATTACACCAGTAACTAGTTAAAAGCCCTATAAAAATAACTTATCCTGTATTTTTAAGTAATGGGATTCATCAAGAACTTCTAAGGCATCGAAATGCTGATTCACAAAAGATATTCTTTAAAAAGAATCAAATAAACATCTCTGCACCCCCCACACCCAAATTAACTTCTTGTTTAGATTGAAAGGTTAAAGACATGGCAGGACACTCTTGATAAGTTCTAATGAAGGTCACAACCTCAAGGTCACAGTAGGCACATAATATTTAACCTACGAATTCCTTCCTAAATAGTTTCATCTTCCTAAATCAAGGAAAAAGAATCATCCACAAGGTGTTAAATTCTTGGCCTTTTTTTTTTTTTTTTTTTTGAGATGGAGTTTCACTCTTGTTACCCAGGCTGGAGTGCAATGGTGCCATCTCAGCTCACCGCAACCTCCGCCTCCTGGGTTCAGGCAATTCTCCTGCCTCAGCCTCCTGAGTGGCTGGGATTACAGGCACACGCCACCATGCCCAGCTAATTTTTTGTATTTTTAGTAGAGACAGGGTTTCACCATGTTGACCAGGATGGTCTCGACCTCTTGACCTCATGATCCACCCGCCTAAGCCTCCCAAAGTGCTGGGATTACAGGCGTGAGCCACCACGCCCGGCCCTTCTTGGCCTTTTATGGAGAAAGGTAGTTTGAATAAATTCTGCATTCAGTTACTTTTACATTAAATGGGATTTACTGGGAAGGAATGAGAGAATCTTGACTTGTGGGGAATAAACAGGATAATTTTTATACTGGTTTAAACAATACCAAGTGCTTTACTGCCACATTGTTGTGTAGTTGAAGAATAGCATTGTATAACTCCTAATTACCCTTACTTTTTCTTTCAGTCTTGTTTGGCAAAAGGAGAAAACATTAGCTAGTAATTCAGTTCACCAGAACAAATGTGATTGCACTGACTCATTAGGGCTTGTGACCACATATGTGTGAATGCTGAGTGCCTTGAGTTAGAGATAGTTGAGAAAGAGGAGAACCAAGAACAGACACGTGATAAATTAGCTGCCACTTTGTACATTTATTACTTTCCAGATTAAAACTACTGTGAATCAGTTTGTTTGTTTTAATGAAAATTACAATAACATATAGAGAAATACAATGAATTTTTCTCTTACCTAGATTTGTTTGACCAATAATTAGTTATAAATAGTCTATTAGCATAATATTATTATTTGAGGCACTATAAATAAGAATTATGTAACAGATTCAGGAAGTTAAAATCTCCAAAAGTTATTACTGTTATGTCCCCAGTTTCAACAATAGTGCCTCACTTACAGTATACGTTCAGAAAATACTTGTTAAGTGGGTTCTGTCTCAGAGGAAACAACTGCAATATTTCTCAATACATAGACATTTTACAAAGAGAGACAGAAAGTAGTATTATCTGGAAAAAATCAAATAATTCTTGCTAAGATTGTTATATGAAAACTTTTGTTTGAGCCTTTCTAAAAATATACCAAAAAGTAAAGAGCATCAACATAAAGAAGAATTTATATCAACGAATGGATAAAATAGCCAGTTATCATCAAATGGCAGTAACCCTAAATTTAAGTCGACTAAATCCCCCAATCAAAAGATACAGCCAAAACCTAACGGTATGCTGCATCCAGACCCATTTCACATCCAAAGATACACAAAGACTCAAAACAAAGGGATGGAAAAAGACTTACCAAACAAATGGAGAGCAAAAAAAAAAAATAAATAAATAAATAAATAAAAGGCAGGAGTTGCAATTCTCGCATCTGATAAAATAGATTTCAAAGCAACAAAGATATAGTGTTAAAAGGATCAAAGCAACAATAAGAGCTAACGATCCTAACACCCAGATACATAAGACCCATAAAGAGATTTAGACTCAACGAGATAGAAAATTGATGAGGACAACCAGGACTTGAACTCAGATCCGGAACAAGTAAACTTAATAAATATTTATAGAGCTATCCATTTTAAATACACAAAATATTGATCGGCCATTATTAATACCCATTTTTAGAATAAAGCAATATTCCCATTCTCTCTCCCTCTTTCTTCCTCTTTCTTCCTCTCCTTTACTCCTTTTTTTTATTTTCTTCTTAAAAAAAAGATAAAAAGAAACAAATTTATAGATATGTACTTATAGGCAGAGCCACCCTACTCACTGGAACTTCAAGAAGAGGTACCCAGTCAAAAAAAAAAAAAAAAAACTCATGTGTGCAGAGAGAGGGCATTAAGGGAGGGCGTGCCTGTGCTTGGGACAAAAAAAAAAAGAAAACTTTTCAAAAATGAAATGTCCAATGATTCATCCCTATGAATCTAGCTGAGAAACTAAATATTATGCTGTCTACACATAGCAAAACTGATAGCAATACATATATTTAATTTGGCATAGGATGAAGGAACAAAGTGATTTGTTGATGTGTTTTATAAAGTGTTTTGTTTATCTTGATGCATGTTTGATGCATCTAGGACCCACCATACATTATGTCACTGATTTATCCTTATGAATCATTGGACATTGGATTCATCCCTATGAATCATTAGACATATATAGTCCCTTGTAATGTCTTCTTGGGTGCAACTAGAAACCCAACTAATCTGAGAAACTAAGATATCCCTTAGTGTTGTATAGAGATTGTTGCTTATCCAGGAAGAAGAAATGTATAATATGGCATTATGATACCTAAAAAAGTGAAAGAGAACAGACCTTTCTAGAAATCCAAAAAGGAATATCCAATATTATCTGTGGTGCTCTATACCTGTATTGTTCTATTCACTGGGGTCTCTATGAATCATTGAATATACATAGTCTCTTGCAATGTCTTCTTGAGTGCAACTGGAAACCCAGCGAAGCTGAGAAACTAAATATTGTGCATGTCTACAGATAGCAAAACTGTAGCAATACGTATCTTTAATTTGGTACAGGAAGAAGGAACAAAGTGATTTGTTGATGTGTTTTATAAAGTGTTTTGTGTACCTTGATGCATGTTAGATACATCTAGGACCCACATCTTCATCTCTTGGGATGAAAAGACTGATTGTATTATGCAAAATAGAGCTGCAAGTCAATCTGTCTCTCCACCACATAGCTCAACAAACCCATCCCATGAGGTGAGGGCCAGCAAGACATCCACCAGAACATCCTATGCATCTCCATAAATTACGTCAACTCCTTACATTACGCCAAGAGGAATTCTGTGTACCTGGAAATGAATTCTCCTCTATAGTGGATATCTTTGACATAGCTTCCAGGTGGATTACCCTTAGCAGTGTCACTGAGACAGAACTGGGGAGTCCTTCCTCCCTGACTTCGGACTATTACCCTGTTTGGAATCAGGAATCTTTAGGGTAGAATTAAAATGGAATAGACACTTGGTCCCACCCCAGCTACATAAGTGCTGGATGTTCCTGGTTGATATAGAATTAGTTGGTAAAGATAAGAAACATAGCTCTACCATCGACTCTGAGATCTTAATTTGGCCATAGAGAGGAGATAATGGTGTGCTATGTCGTATTGCAAGCCCACTTGGGATATGAAGGAGGAAATGTACCATATCTACACATTTTAAATTCATCTGGAACAAGGCAATACCTAACTAAATAATTGGCACTCTAGAAAAACTGTACATGACTTGAAAAGACTGATTTTTTTTGTTTGCAACTGAGAAAGTATTACAAAGGATTTGTTAGTCTACATGAAAAAGGCTTAATGTTAGTAAGAGACGTATTACGTGCTAGGCACTTTTCTGTGTTATTTGTAGAGATTCATTGAATCATTACGATATTCCTATAAGATAGACGCTGTTATTATGCCTCCGGAAACTGAGACACAGAGAGGTTAAATTTGCTCAAGGACATTATTAATGGAAGGCCAAGATTTAAATCCAAATAGTAAGTGGCAGAGCTTGTGCTCTTAACCATTAAGCCAAGTCCTATTTCTAGATTAAAATGTCTCCAAGAGATACAACACAAAAATACAGAAGAACAAAACCACCTCAAACCAATGACAGTTGTCAGTTAAACCTTACATTTTGCATAATTATAGTTGGTACATATGAAGCACACTGTTTTGTTCAACTTGCGGTTGCAAATGTTTGGTTAGTTAAAGTCTCACTTTTAACTCTGAGGACTGATGATGCCTTCAGTTCTTGAAAAGAAATAGTATGGGTTGATTTGATAACAATATATATTCTATAAAATCTGTACCCATCCTTTATCTACTTTGTTTTGAAGGAGTATATTTTTAAATGACTTCCTCATTTAAAAATAATGAGGAAGTATATTTTTTAAATCATTTTAAATGAGGAAGTCATTTAAAAATATACTCCTTCAAAACAAAGTAGATAAAAGATGGCAATAATCTCTAGTTTGCTCCATACTCACTAAAGCTAGCTTTCTAAACTCAGTGGCTTTAAAATTCCTTGGCCTGGTTCATCACAAGCTAGGTACCCAACTCCAAAACCAGTCTGGCCCCAAGAAGGGGATTACAAAAGTCCAATAAAAGATGCCCCCTGGCATTATATAGAGACTGTTGCTAAGGGCTCCATTCTGTGCTTTTAGCTGCTTCTCTGGTAACTGTTTCCTACCAAGCAAAATTCTTTATACTCTGCCTCCTTTTTGAATCACTATCCTGTCTTAAAGCTCCATCTCTGGTGAGTGAAGCTCTTACTTATTCCCTCAGTTCATGATTAGGTTGCTGAAATTTTACAGCTGTATCATTGTGCAAAGAGGACAGGAGTTAGCATTAGAAGTACACTGTTGGTGGAAGCGTAAGTTAGTACAAACATTGTGGAAGACTGTGTGGCAATTCCTGAAGGATTTAGAACCAGAGATACCATTTGACCCAGCAATCCCATTACTGGGTATATACCCAAAGGATTATAAATCAATATACTATAAAGATACATGCACATGTATGCTTATTACAGCACTGTTCACAATAGAAAAGACTTTTAACCAACCCAAATGTCCATCAGTGATACACTGGATAAAGAAAATGTGGCATATATACACCGTGGGATACTATGCAGTCAGAATCAAGAATTAGTTCATGTCCTTTGCAGGGACATGGATGAAGCTGGAAACCATCATTCTCAGCAAACTGACACTGGAACAGAAAACGAAATGCTGCATTTTCTCATTTATAAGTGGGAGTTGAATAATGAGAACACATGGTCACAGGAAGGAGAACATCACACACTGGGGCCTGTTGTTGGGTGAGGGGCTATGAAAAAGATAGCATTAGGAGAAATACCTAATGCAGATGACGGGTAGATGGGTGCAGCAAAACCACCATGGCACATGTATACCTATGCAACAAACTTGCACATTCTGCACACATATTTCAGAACTTAAAGTATAATTTTAAAAATTAAAATAAAGAAGTCCTGGAACCAGCTCCCAGATTTGACAGTTGCTAGTTGAGTAAACTTTGGCAAGTTACTTAACCTCCCTTACTTTTAGTTACTATACCTGCAAGACAGTAGTGCTCATAACAATGAACTTGGTGGCTCTGAGTAAACTGCTAATACCTTCAGAGTGGAAGTTGCATCTGAAGCATTTTTGTGTCCCTAGCAGTCAGTGTATAGTCAGAGACTTACTATATGCTAGGCACTTCCCTGGGTTCTTTGTAGAGACTCATTGAATCATTACCATATTCCTATAAAATAGACACTGTTATTATGCCTCCAGAAACTGAGACACAGAGAGGTTAAATTTGCTTAAGGACATTATTAATGGAAGGCCAAGATTTAAATCCAAATAGTAAGTGGCAGAGCTTGTGCTCTTAATCATTAAGCCAAGTCCTATTTCTAGATTAAAATGTCTCCAAGAGATACAACACAAAAATACAGAAGAACAAAACCACCTCAAACCAATGACAGTTTAACAGAGTTTCAGTTAAACCTTACATTTTACATAATTATGGTTGGTACGTATGAAGCACACTGTGTTTTGTTCAACTTGTGGTTGCAAATGTTTGGTTAGTTAAAGTCTCACTTTTAATTCTGAGGATTGATGAAGTCTTTAGTTCTTGAAAAGAAATAGTATGGTTTCATTTGATAACAATATATATTCTATAAAATCTGTACCCATCTTTTATCTACTTTGTTTTGAAGGAGTATATTTTTAAATGAGGAACTCATTTAAGTAGATAAAAGATGGCAATAATCTCTAATACCTAACTTAATAATTGGCACTCTAGAAAAACTAGTGTTCCTAAGTGAGTGTGTGCTGTGTTCATACATGAGAGAATGAACAAATAATCTTCATCTTGGTTCTGTGGTCCTTGTAGACCTCCTCAGTTTTGCACCTTCTGCTGGCTCCTGATTCCTGATTTACCCTGACATGTAAGGATGAATCAATATTGCTAGAAGTTTTTGGAGCTGGGTTTCATCTCACCAGGTAGTATGGAGAACTGAAGACTTGATCTGATATTTTCTCTTTGTTTAATTTTTCCTCTTACATTATCCCCTACAAGCAAAGCTCAAATCATCATCATAAAAATTACATTCTGCTCTGACAGATTGCTTTTTTCTTTTGCATTAAATAGTCAGCCACCACTAAAACCTCTAAGGCAATCTTCCAGGCAAATGCTGATGGTTGAACTGAAATACATGGGCAGACAGGCTCGGAGATGGGTTGATAGTTTTCTTACTGAAGCCACATTGTGTTATGAGTTGGCAGAAAGTTAGGTCAGATACAGCCAACACCTGGAAAAGTCACAGAAGCATCCAAATACTGTTGTGTATGGCAGAAAACCAAAGACTGGAACTAAATTCCCCCCATACTATGAACTCCAACGATGCACAGTTAGTTAAGGAGACAGCAGCCCTCATTACACTTGTGAGCGCATCCTCGGGAAACATGGCACCAATATAGCATTAAGACAGAGATGAAAATCCACATCTCCTAAGCTGGCGTGTCCATGCAATTACCTTAATGCATCCCAGATTTGAACCCATCATTGACGTTCCCATTAGTTACTGGACTGATTCCACTAGTGCCACCAAAGCACCATTCTCCAAGTCAAATGGCAGTGTCAAATCTCCACCAGCAAGCGTTGGAGTGTGGCCAGCTTTCAGATGTTGAGGCCAATCTAATCAAATGACAGCACTTTGGGGAAATGGTTTGTCAGCAGAATGGAGGAAAAGGCAGTTCTACAAGTTTTTATGATAATCTACAGAGGGTAAAAAGGACAGAGAGTGATAGAGCAAGATACTGCAACTCCAGAAAATACTTACTGAGCCACTGCATGTGTCTGTCATCGTTCTCAGCAATGTTGGGCTTCGAAACATGACAGTGCACCTTTGCCTTCAAGGAGGCTGCAACATAAAAGGGAACTTCTACAGATGTTGGAGAGAAAAGACCACTTAAGAACTTTGAAGTTAAAAGACCTAGATGAGAATCACAGCTCTGACTCTTACTTGCTTATGCTATGACGCATATTATTTAAACTTCTAAGCGTCTGCTTCCTACTCTATGTAATAATAATAATAATAATAATAATAACAACATACTCTTTAGTAGACAGAAAAGGGAAAACTGGTTTGCTACATGGATTAAAAATAAAACTGGGTTAAGCAAACTCCAGATGGATGGGTAGAGCAAATATATAGTTAATAGCAAATCATAACCTTAGAAGAAAAAAAATGTAAGAGAATATCTTTATGAACAAGAGTGCACATCCTGCACATGTACTCCAGAACTTAAAAAAATAAAAGAGTACAGAAGAAAGTTTTTAAAACATAACTCCAAAAAAACCACATAAACCACAAGGTGAAAATGTTATGACAACATTACAATTAAGGGTTTCAATTTAATTAGAGTCAATAAAGAAAACTGACAGATGAATAATTGAAAAAAAAGTATTGAATAGATAGATGAAAGATTAACATAAGATATTGGCAAAATTGGACATCATCAAGGTAACCATATCTAGAATTCACTAGAAATGTCTGCATGTAAACAAGAAAAATACAGAAAGCTCAATAGAAAACATAAAATATGTGAACAAACTACTCTCAGGAGAAACCCCAATGGTAGTAAGTATATGAAAGAACACTCAAATTTATTCGTAATTAGATAAAGTAAATTAAAACAAGACATCATTTGAAATGCATCATATTGTCAAACATTAGAAAGCTGGATAATGCTACATGTAGGAGAGGATGTAAGAAAACAGGATCCTCATGCACCATCAGTGGGTGGAAGGCTCGTTTAGCTACTCTGCAACTGCTTAGTCAAATAAAGCACAACTGTACCTTGTGACCCAGCAATCCCACTCCTAGGTGTACTTCCCAGATAAATTCTCATATAGCACCCTAAAGGGATATATTCCCTTCAATGTTGTTTCTGCTAGTGGAATTGGAACTTATATACCCTCCTCCACTAAAATGGGTGAACGGACTTGATGAAACAGTGCACAGCCATTAGAATCTATTAGAATATTACACTCGTTATATTATTACACTCATTATATTAGCTATCAGAATATTACATGCATCAACATGGAGGTTCGTTTTTTTTTTTTTTTTTTTTTTTTGAGATGGAGTTTTGCTCTTGTTGTCCAGGCTGGAGTGCGATGATCTGATCTCAGCTCACTACAATCTCTGCCTCCCTGGTTCAAGCGACTCTCCTGCCTCAGCCTCCCCAGAAGTTGGGATTACAGGTGTTCACTACCATGCCTGGCTAATTTTTTTTGTATTTTTACTAAAGACAGGGTCTCACCATGTTGGCAAGGGTGGTCTTGAACTACTAACCTCAAGTGACCCATCCACCTCTGCCTCTACAGGTGTGAGCCACTGCACCCAGCCAACATGGAAATATCTTAAATGCATAGGGATGAAGACATGAGAAACAGAATACAGCAGAATGTCTTTCATGTAAACCCATATGAAACAGCAGTATCTTCTTTTAATAATGACCCAAAACTCAAGAACACAAACATGTCATGATGGTTACATATCCATTTTACTTATCTTTGAATCTCTAGGACCTAGCACCATGGTTGTGCCTGATAAATGTTTGCTAAGCAAATCCATAATTCAATGCAGAGACCAAAATAGGGGATATTCAAAGAGATTCCAAACCTTTGAGTGGCTGTGACAGCAGACATCATTTGTAAATAAGACGTGTTTCTCAGAAAAGAGAACAGATCTGGTTGACGGGGAAGTTCTGTACCTTCAGCTCTGTATCTTTTGACTTTGAAGTACTAATAATGAGCCAGTAGTCCCTAAGTCTAGTACTCAAGAAGAATTTAGATTTGGATCTTAGCTGCCAATAGATGATAGTTTTAGAAATAAAAGGAAGAGAATAAAGTAATGAGTAGAAGAGCAACAGACCAACGGTAATGCTGGCATAAGGTGGGAATTGAACAATGAGGACACAGGGACACAGGGAAGGGAGCATCACACACCAGGGCCTGTTGGAGGGTAGAGGGCAGGGAGAGGGATAGCATTAGGAGAAATACCTAATGTAGATGACAGGTTGATGGGTGCAGCAAACCACCATGGCACATGTATACCTATGTAACAAACCTGCATGCTCTGCACGTGTACCCCAGAACTTAAAGTATAAGAAAAGCACAAGAAAGGGAATAATGGTGCACGGTTAAGGACATAAGAACTGATCAGTAGAGGGGGAAAAATTATTTCATCTAATATGTGGATGGAGGGGTGAGTTGAAGTGATATGAGACAGATGCAGTAGTAATTTCTTACTACTATATATAGAGGCTTGTTTCAAACTGCTTGCCCCATGTTTGCTTTAACTATTGAGGAGCAAAATTAAAATTGGCATGTTTGGGAAAAGAAAGAAAGAATGAACAGAAAGGTCAGAAATCAAATTAAAAATAAGAATAAAAATCTCTATCCCCAAATCCATAGATGGAATTATCTCGAGGAGCCTTCTGAGGTCTGCTAGATCCCCAAACAACTTTAATTTAAAATATCCTGAGAACTGCTGTTCTTAAGTTATTCCCGAGGTTCCAATCTGCTATCAGAAAGGTACCCAAGATAAAGATAAATTTAAGATTTACTATTATTGAGCCCAATTCTGCTGTTCTAGCTCCACGGGGTCCAACAAATGTGTCTCCCAAAGTAGCAAAAAGAAAAAAAAAAGAAACTTTCCACCTGTGCTTTTGTAGGAGAGTCCTGAAGAAATGAAGTCCACATTTCTGAAAGCCTCAGCACAATTCATAGCTTTGCTCCCAGGCAGGTTTATCCCACAGGACTCACTGCCCATGTCAAAGAACTGCACCTCTCTGACACTTAGAATTCATGTCTGCTAAAATATTCCTAACATGCTATCCACTGGCTTTAAGAATATTATTAAGGTGATCATCCCAATAATTTAGCCACAAAAAGGTTTGAAGAAAAGAGATGTTTTGCTAAAGATGTTACAAGAAAATAATATAGAATGCTTAGGAACTGATTTGATTTGGGGGGAACACTGAGATCTCAAATTCGGAAATGTGTAAAGGAGAATAATAATTTAATGACAGAAAGGATGGCAGTCTAAAGGAAGAGGAAAAGAACTCATTGTTATTTAGGAAATGGGTTGGTGGCAAATATCCCCTCGTTATAGTCAGACAAACAGAAAAGTGTTCATGCTTTGCCCAAATTCATGTGCATTGAAGCATTTGTAGAATTTTATAAACTATCATCAAATAATAGGAAACTATGAAGAAACATACATGTCAGTTTCTGTTGACATGAGAGAAGCTTTACAATCATTGTTGAAAAAGTAATGCTAGACTTCCAATGAATGGGCTGGGAAGATGAACCCATCTTGCTTCAAATTCCAGCCATAATCTGTACAGGGATGTGAAAAAGAAGCGCTACCTAAGAATGTTTCTGAGCGTCAGGTAAAAAGAAGCTCTAATGGCACATCTGCGTTTCCCTGTAGCTAAAACATGGACATCATTGGGTAAATGGCCCTCTCATGGGCTGTATCTTTCAAGCACTGGGGGATCCAGGAATTAAACTGAAGAGAGGAATGTGAAGAGTCGCTTATGGGAACTCGTATTGCTGTGCCCCTCACTATAAACTATTGATATGCCCAGTACTGCAAACCACTAGTATATTTGAGAGCAGAGACTCAATAAATATGATATTTACTGTGATTAGAAAAAAAAATTTTTAATTATGATCATAGCCTGGGTTTTTTTTTCTGAGAATTTTAAGTTTTCTGTGAGATTAATGTGTATGTGTGCATGTAACATGTTTTGTGTGGTTTTGATACAACAGTCACTCACTGAACATCAGGAACAAGAGACAAAGCTGTACTTCAGCTGACGGAGTCCAAGAAGAGGAATGCAATTAGAAGGTAAAAGCACACAACAGATTCTGGTTTCATTCTATACCCACTAACATCATCCTTGACTAACTTCCTGCTGAGGTCTACGTGGGCCTGGATTAGTCAAGTGGGAATCATAGGATAAAACCCTATAGGTAGAGGATGGAGAGTGAAAATGGACACTGTGAAGGTTGATGACAGGAATGATCGTACTGGGGTGAATTTATGAAGGGCCAGCAAAGAGAAAAGGGGTGTGGCCCAAACTACAGCATTCATCTACTGAGGTCTGCACAGAAGTAGCACAACGGAGAAAAGCAGGGATCCCAAAGGTCCCCGTGGTGACCAGCAGTGGCAGAGTACACGGGATCCAAGGGGAGCTGGTAGGCTCCAACAGGAACATTGTTGACTTGGGGAAAAAATCTCCACAGATGGCAATTCAGGAGGAGAAGTGAAAGGACTCCTGTTTTATCAAAGCATACGAGGGCGAGATGGCTTTTGAGTACATGTGTTATGGTGGAAAGGACAAAGACACTGATGGTGGATCCATTCCCTTTTAGTGCAACATGCACTTGAACATTCTTGAATGATACATCCTGAGGCCTTTGGAATTTTCTCAAAACTACTTCCACAGCAAATTATGTCACTTCCATAGATGTATTGTAGATATTAGCAACCTCACCTGGATGTTTTGAACATTAAATAAGATGATGTACTAGGTACAGACATGGCAGTTTGAACAGGCTCACTCGTCACTAGCTAAGAGACCACTTCCATATGTTAGCTCTATTTCCAGCAATTATTAAAACAGTTTACCAAAAAATTATAAATTTTGAGTGACTGTAGACTTGGAAGGCTGATTATGGTATTAATTAAGGTAGGCTGGGTTATGTTATGGTGACAACTCCCACATTTCAATGACTTATTAAAATAATAAACGATTTTCTTGTTCATGCAAAGTTTGCTGCAGGAGAGTTGCTCCAGACTGGCACTCTTCCATAAGAAGACTCAATGGTCCCAGCTGCTTTGATCTGTTCATCCTGCAATCTCAATACAGGACTCTTCCATAACCACTAGCTTGGGGAAAGGAGAGAGGGATGTCACACCGGCGATTAAACACTTTGAGCAGGAAGGACACATATCTTTCTGCTCTTAATCCATTGGCCAGAGGAATCCAGACCAAGTACAAAGGGAATAGGTAGTCTTCTGAGTGTCTGGCAAGAGAACAGAGTATTGAAGAGCAGAGTAATCCATAATCTGTCTATCAAATCCATAAATAGACTAAACCATGGTCATGTTTAGCTCATGAATGAAAACAGTATACACTGATTGTTCTTTGGACTCCTGAAAGGTAAAAGCCATGTTCATTCCCATCCTTGTATCCTTCCCAAGCATCTGTGCAGAGCTACATATTGAGAGTGCTAAGTTTCTAGCCACTGTAGGCAGTGACTAGATAAGATGATAATTATGGAATACTAAAATTGAGATTCAATGATCTAATGCTATTTAACAAATCTTTATATCTTTTAAATGCATTAACAAGTTATTTGGATCCATACATACATAGGATAAATAGAGCAATAAATAGATTAGTTTTTGACTTGAGATTTTAGTAAGTCAAACTGACACTAATAATTTAAAACACACAATCACAGATTTTACTATTAGAAAGAACTTTTTCACTATCAAAATTTCCCAAAACAAATTGGATGGCCTTGAAAAATAGAAAGTGGTCCACCCTGAAAGTAGCCACATAGATTTTGTGACAACTCAGCAGGAAGCTGACAATGAAAATCAAATTTTAGGTCTGCAGGAACATGGCAGAAAGGGGGGGCAGGGAGATGAACTACAACACTAGGTGTCTTTAGAGTATATTCCTGAAAGATTTCTGTAAAAGCTCATGCCACGTGAATATTTAAAAGCAAAACGTTCATAAAACCTTAAGTTACCTCATCTTTATTCTTTGTTCTACATTATACAAGAATTTAGTTGTTAAAGTGGAAATAAATTTAAGGTAAATATGCATTGATGTCAATTGTTTCTCTCTCTAGGAATTTTCTAAGCACTTGGCATCTTTCAATCAAGATACACTAGGTTAACACACCGTTGATGTATATTTAAGAAACCTTTATGTACCATCAGCGTATTTAACACCCTTCCATTCTTGTTTGTATTTGGAGAGATGAGGGAGGAACTCCCATATGCTGAGAACACCAACTGAATTAATGATTCTGAAATCATATAAGCTACTGCCATATTACAATTTGAGTAAGACAAAATCCAAAGCAGTTTAGGTAACATAAAATACTGAATAATCATGAAAATTAGTGGATTGTGAAATGAATGACCACCTACCGTCACCGATGAAGCTGGCCCAAGACTCTCCAGTTTATTAAAGAAGGCATAAAGTATATGAGAGTGAAAGAATTTACAATGCCTGAAGCTCAAAATACACCCACTCAATTGTTTTCTTGCTGCTGTTTGCAAACTATTACAATGGAACATTATCTATTTTACTGGCAATTTGAGTTTTTGCATCAAATAAATTCCTACATTGCCTCCTGCCCAGATTTGCCCTTTCATCATTTAAATCATGCAGCTTGGATTTGGACTGACTCATAATCTGAAGCTCCTGGATATTTAAATCTTATCACTGATGTCATGTTAGGTTTCCAGACAGTTGGCTAAATTAATTCTATTCACCTCATTCTCCATCTCCCCAACTGAATCAGTGTGGTATCTGTGGAGAAGAATCTCCTGCACCATACTGTGCTCATTTTCCAAATAATACTGAGCTAAAAAGCAACTAGTTCTATGCTATGCTCTGGTGGATCCCAGACAGTATGAAAAAATTCTAATACTACAAGTCCAGAACATAGGATATCACATAAACCTATTAAATACTAAATGAAAGAATGAATACCTGCTCTACAATGTGGGTGAGGGTCTACCACTTAGGTTTACATTTATACAGGTTAATTGTCTCAGTAAGATTGCTTTCAGCCATGAGCAACAGAACGCCCATCCAAGAGTATTGAACAATAATGCATTTAATTATCTCATGTGAAACAAACTTACAAATAGGTAGAAGGGGCTGTTTGTAAGCAGTGGCTCCATACAGCAGAATGCCATGTTGATGTCTCTCTCATTTTCCTCCTTTCATAATGCAAGATGTCTGCAGAAGCTTCCAATATTATACCCTTACAGCAATGATTCAAGTGGGAAGAAATAAGAGGGTGAGAAAAAGGGTTCTTCTTCCGTTTCCCTTCTAAAAGGAAGAAGCCCAAGCCGATACCTTCTCACATCTCATTGATCAGAACTACATCTATGACCACCTGTAGGGCATGGGGGACTGCAAACATATCTACTATTTTCAATCATTGGAGGCACCATCCACATAAGAAAGATGGAGGAGAGGATTGGCTGCTGAGGTGCAACTAACAATGTCCAACACAACCTGCTTTCAAACATAAGGGAAATCATAGGAATCAAAGTCTTAAATTGCCCTAGTGATGTCAGTGATAACTACATTCTTCATTGTTATTTTACTTATGGAGACATAGATGGGGGAAAGTTGATGTCATTTTTCTTATCTATCTAGAAACCCAGTGGACCATGATGTCCATGAATTGAGATCATTTATCAAAGCAGTTATGGCTTCTTAGCTATATTTTAAAAATTGATTACCAGGAAGAAACCCTGTTAGGCTTTTAAAATGAGTTCATTGAGCACCAACAGTACTTCTCCGCCTTCAAAAAAACAGATGTAAAGCTTAAAACCAAAAGAGGAAATGATATTCATAAAAATAGTACCAAAATCAACATGCAGAGGAGATAGTGAGTATGGGCAGGAGAGGGGCTAGAGGAAAATTGTGCTTTGTGGTCATATGATCAAGGCAATTCAGAAAGTAGAGTGAAAATAAAACTTCTTCTGAGAGAAAGAAGGAAGCTTTTGGAACGAAGGAGTTAGACCCTGAGAGATCATCTGGGAACGCATGCCACGTCAGCCTCAGGCTCACCCATAGGAAAGAAGCAGATGTAAATGTCACCTAACAGGCAAATTGGTGTAGAATTCTTCACATCCACCAGTAGGGAGACAGTTACAATCCGCTCTAAAGAGCAGAAGCCTGTCTCATTTCCTCCCTATGCGAGGCAGACAGACTAGGACCCCGTAATTGCTTCTGTAATTTCTGCCCCTTGGAATTCCCACCCTGTGTGATCCCCTCTCCTGTAGTATGGGTGGGACCCATCACTTGCTTCTGGCCAGTAGAAAATGGCAAAGGTGAAAAGATTTTGCAGAGGTAATTAGGTTCCCAATCAGCTGGTTTTAAAACCAACCCTAAGTGGTCCTGACTAAACTGGATAAAAGCCTTTGAAAGAAAGACTGGCCCTCCTTGAATGAAAGACTCTCCTGTTGACTTCATGAAGTAAGTGGCCATAGAGAAGACTATATTGCATGGAACTACAGGTGGCCTCTAGAAAATAGGATCAGCCTCCTGGCCATGGCCA
Source organism: Saguinus oedipus (assembly GCA_031835075.1). NCBI lineage: Eukaryota > Metazoa > Chordata > Mammalia > Primates > Cebidae > Saguinus > Saguinus oedipus. The sequence continues at coordinate 19,066,959 of CM063172.1, read as the reverse complement.
GTGAAAAGCTGGGGCCCCCACATCCTACTGCCACCAAGAAGTCAATTCTGCCAACAACCTGAATTAGTGTGAAGGGGATTCTTTTCCCCTAGTTGAGCCTCCAGATGAAGCACACCCCAGCCAAAATCTTGACTGCAGCCTTGTAAGATCCTAAGTGAAGCTATGTTCAGACTCCTGACCTATAGAAACTAAGATTAAAAATAATGTGTTGTTTGAAGCTGCTAAGTTTCTGTGATTTATTATACAGCAATAGAAAACTAACACATTATGTTTACTCCTCCAGCATCTCCTCTCTACCAATAACATCTTATTTTTACACTGAAGATCTTTTAGTTACTACCAAATACTTTGCATGTTTCCCAAAAACAAGCAGGTCATTATTTTAAGAGTTAAAATATAGGCTGGAGACCAGCTAGTTGTGAATAGCAGCAGAGAAGACAGAGTCTCAGATAGTGATAATATCTAGGGCCAGCTGTGGTGGCTCACACCTGTAATTCCAGTGCTTTGGGAGGCCAAAGTGGGAGGATCACTTGAGGACAGAAGTTTGAGACCAGCCTGGGCAACATAGCAAGATATCATCCATACAAAAAATTAAAACATTAGTTGGGCATGGTGGTGCATACCTGAAGTCCCAACTACTAGGGAGGCTGAGGCAGGAGGATTGCTTGAGCCCAAGAGCTCAAGGTTGCAGTGAGCTATGATGATGCCACTACACTCCAGCCTGAGCAACAGACTGAGAACCTGTCTCTAAAAAATAATACTAGCAGTAGTAATAGTCATAGCTAACATTTGTAGAGCATTTGCTATATATTTTGAGCATTTACACTATTCTAATTTTCATATACATATTTGAATTCACTAATATAAGGCTGGTACTTCTAGCTTCAATTGTACAGAAAAAGAAACTAAGGTACAAAGAGTTTGAGAAAGTTGTTCTCAACTAGAAAATTGTAAAGCTAATTTGTTTGAGTTTAGGTACTATGCCCCCAGAGCCTGTACTCTTAGCCACTAAGATTTATTCCTTCCCAGTACAAATATATGGTCACGCATTAGCCACACCTAATAAAGACATCACCCAATTAATACCTAATGATATGTGCATCATTGATAAATTACTGTCCAGAATAGACCTCCATAGTTATTTTCCTCTGATAAGCCATTCTAGAGCTGACTTAGCTTCCCTCTACGTGTAATCTCATTCTCACTCCAAACTTACGGAACTCTGCAGAACATGCCAGTAGAATACAACTTAAGACATTATTTTTTCCTTATTTATTTATTTATTTATTTATTTATTGAGATGGAGTCTCAGTCTGTCACCCAGGCTGGAATACAATGGCACAATCTTAGCTCACTACAACATCCACCTCCTGGGTTCCAGCGATACTCCTGCCTCAGCTTCCCAAGTACCTGGGACTACAGGCATGCACCACCATCCCCGGCTAATTTTTGTATTTTTAGTAGAGACAGGGTTTCACCATGTTGGTCAGACTGGTCTCGAACTCCTGACTTCATGACTCACCTGCCTTGGCCTCCCAAAGTGGACATTGTATTTTTAAAACTACAGAATGAACAAACTAATGTCTATGTATGAATCTGAGACTAGTTAGAGTATCACACGCTATATGAAAAGAACACAGATGCACTAGCTGAGTGTTGGTGAATTAGCCACCTAATTTCTCTGACCTATTTCTACTGACTTCAGATATACAATCTGTAAAATGGGGCTTACAGTATCACAAGGGTGTTGTGAACACTAAATGAAAACAAAATGTGGAAAGGACTTGTAAACTGTAAAGTTCTCCACCCTGGATATGGTTAGCTTATCAGCAGAGGAATGAGCACACATTGCTTTCACTGTATTGCACAGAATAATTCTGAAGGAATGAAAGTTGGAGACTCTTAAGAAAGCTTCTGAGCATAAGAATTTTATATATAAGAATCAGTTGATAAATAAGAAGAGTACTGCTCTCCTACCAAATATCAGGAACGTTTCATTCTGGTCAGAGTGCAAACACAATGTTGAAGTTAATATTTGGGGTTTGTTCCTTTGGGACAACTCTGCCATTTTTTGACCTGTTGGGTTTCAGGATATGTTTCCGAGCAAGAAGAAAAATTATATTTTGAGGTGACTGTAACTACCTTTTCTGTTGCTGAGACTGCATGTGTTGTATCTATTTAACCCCTGTAAAGGGGCATGAAGAAAAGGGATCATGGGTGTACCATGAGAGCCTTTTCCAAAAGGTGACATTTATTTTCAAGTGTTTAGATTGCCAAGACAAGGATTTCTCTCCAACGTACAATTCATCAACCTCCTTACTCACTGTAAAATCAATCTGTTCTATTGTATGACATAAACAACAAGTCATTTCTCAGGAATGAGGCACACCATATGTGAAGGTGTTTTAGAAAAGCACAACAGGGAATACGCCAATCAAAGAAGCATCTGCATTTTATTTCAATGTCAAATCACATGTGTGTTATAAAAAGGAAAGTGTATCACTGTTATTAAAGAATAACTTTCCTGTCATGATGTGTGTAGTTAACCCATACCTCCCCTAAGCAGTACAGTCAGGTCAGCCACATAAACTACTGGCCGAGAACACAAAAAGATCTCAGCCTGTGTGGTCAGCAATGTGCATTTTTCAAACATCTCGGCATATAGTTATTCCCTACCTTTGTAGCTGGAGGAGACTTGCCCCAAAAGGTAAATCCATCCTATGCATTTTCTCCCAAATCAACACTCTCATCAATGCATTGATAAATACCAAATCTGCTTGAAATTGATAGAAACAGAAAACTATGAAAAGACTAGCAGAGTTCTAGGGAGAATTTATTTTTATAATTGGGACTGAATTGAAATGGAAAGGAAATGGGGTCTAGTATCATTTCCACTTCTTATTAGCTGGATGACCTAAGGCAAGTCACTCAGCTTCTATAGGTCTCAGCTTTATACTTGTATAAACTGACAGGGCTGAACTAAATAATCCCAAAACCCCTTTCTGCTCTACAAATGTGTGATTCTCTAGTTGCTTACCCACCTGGTTACATTTGAATACTAATGGAAACATTTTAAGTTTGTCTTGTTACCGAACCTTCTCTCCATTTGGGAGTTAGGTACCTCTGAAAACTGTGTTAACTTCTTTAAACCACTGGAGTGACATCTACTGTACTGAAGCCATCTTTAGTGCAATTTCCAGGAGTACGTAGCACATAATCTGGCTTACTCATTTGGAGAAATCACTGTACAAAGATTAAGGTACTGCATTAGGAAGCAGGGAACACAATTCACTGCACAGGGAATGGATTCATTCTATAGCTCTGTTTACACAGGCAAATGAATGTGGCTATTTGCATAATTAAGTGAATGGACATTGTAAACTTTCTCCCTGAAGTCCTTTCATTCATAGGATATAATAACAATAATAATTAAAGCTTCCCAGTGGACAGTGTTTTTTTTAATCTGAAATGCATGTTCTTATATATGCAAATCATTTATCTCTATAGATTCAAGTCTGTCATACAGTTTCTAGGATTCAACTATTCATTTCCCTTTTTGCAGAACATAATATATATGTGCCAGCTACAAAGTATCAGTAGGGCTCCTACAGTTACTGGTTTCAAGTAGGCTAGAAATTATAAATGTTGACAAGAGGTAGCAAAGTATAACTAGCAAAATAGTGACCTTGGCCATAGGGAGCATCAAACGGAAAGCATGTCAGCTTAGTACCTGGGAGAGAAGAAGAAATCTCTATTTCTGAGTAGCAGAATATAAAATCCCAGGAAAGGATTTGGGTGGCCTGGTTCAGATCAAAGGCCCACCCCTGTGCCAATCATAGTGGTCATAGGAACATAACATATTTCACCCAACCCCATGGAGTATGTGTGTGTGGTGAGGAGGGGAGATCTGTTATCTAAAAAGAGGGGAAGAAAACATTTCCACCAAGAAGAAATGAGAGCCGCCACAGACGATCTGACTCAGAAAATCTAAAGTCAGCCTCAAGTTTTGCACCATTGGCCTTTTCTCCAGAACTTTCTCCTGGATACACCAATATTCTTATTTTACCCTAATGTTTTGTATATTATTTCAACAAACATGTATTCAGTGCCTGCAATTTATAAAAGTATTGAGGAATACCTTGGGCATCTCATATTATCCAACACATGGGCAGAAAATGGTCAACCTGTCACACAGGAATACATCTCAAAGGAAAAAGGTAAACATCTTGTGAGTAGAGGTCTTGCAGCTGAGAAAAAAGACGGTCATGAGGCAGACCCTCCCAGGGACTATCCCAAAGACTGTCACCTAAGATTGCTGCCCCTGCTAGCAATTGGCAGACTAGAGTGAGATGTGTGGGAATAAGGATGTCACTTACATACTCAGGGCAACTCAGCTGAGTATCTTTTTGCTTGAGAAAAAAAGTACAACAGTCTTAAAATTATATTTCAGAAGCCCTTTGTTTGAAATTATTGGCAGCTACAAACAAAATAAACTTGCATTTGATTAGCTAAGAGTCCTACACATCAGAAAATATGTATTAGAACCTACTGAAGCTTTAACAATCTACCAAATTCACCAACATTGTCATATTCAAATGAGCACTGGAGGAAAAGGGAGGAGCGAGTTGGGGGAAGGAGACAGAGCATATCAGACAGAGAGACAGAGCATTTCAGACAGAGAGAAAGAAAATATACACATTTAAACTTGCTCCACTGCAGCAAATGCTTCCCACCCAACATCGTATATATCTTTGAAGCTGAGTAGTACAGTATTCTGTGTTAAATGCATTTTATGGGGATTTGGAGAGGATTTAGGTAAAGGCTGCCCCAATAAATGATTTACCAGCTCTAATAAAACATCAAGGAAATTGTTCAGATTGTATCTCAGAGCATTTAAAACAGACATTTATAGAGATTTCAGCAGCCCCCATATCCTCAACCCCTGGTTTAAAAAGAAATGTGCATAGTGGTTAATTATCCCATATTACCTTTTTTTTAATGGTAGCTGTTTCAAGAGAAGGGATTGGAAGTCAATAAATAGGTATAATAGCCAAGGGGATTGGGAGAGAGAGAGAAGTGATCATGTATTCATCCTTCTATTCACTCATTCCAGAAGTATTTGCTGGTCATATTATGTACCAGGTACCCCAGGGCTAGGACCTGGAGACCCAAGTGTGACCAGATAAGGGCGATTCCTGCCTACAGCTTCTGTTTAGTCAGAGGAAACAGAAATGAACAATCAATGAAATAAACAGAAAAGATTATCTTAAATCGGAGTTAACTACTTTAAGGGAAACCAAGAAGGTGATGAGAAAGCAAATTGCCAGAATAGAGGTGAGTCCCACTTTGCCTAGAGAGTCAGGAAAGGCTTCTCTGGGGACATAAAGCGAATGCTGAAACCTCCAGTCACATCACTAGAAACAGGCAGAACGTGCCAGATAAAAGTGGAAAGGTGCTGATGTCATCAAACATTCAGTGTGTTTGAAGAACAGAAAGAAAGGCAGATATAGAAAGTGAGACATCATCTCAGCGTGACCTATGCCCTCTATTTTAACCCTTGGAAAATGTATTTCCTTAAAATGGATGATTAATAATGTTAATAATAATTGCCTTTATTAAAAATCTATGTGTTAGTTGCTGTAAGAATATCGTCTGCATCTTATCTCTCAACGTTCACGATATCCATCAAATCCCAAAACGCATCAATTATCATTCTAGTTTGACACAGGAGAAGACAGCCTTAGAAAGCTCAAACAAATTGTTCATGATTACACAGCAATGGCAGAACTGGAATTCATACTCCGATTCATCCATCTACAGAACTTACACCTTTTTGATTCCTTTAACTTGTTTTGTTCAGCAAATCTTTCAACCCTATGCTAGGAACTATGCACAAAGAAATGAATGAAGCAAAATGTTGTGGACTGTTTCTAAAGAGGGCCACACAGTATCTCATTCCAACACACCCTTTTGCAATGTCAACATTTTGCTCCTCCATCTAGAGGGGAAGTCTATTCCTTCTCTTGCTGGCATTGAGACTTATTTTGACCAAAAGAAGAGCTTTCTATTATGTCTTGCCTGAATTCCCAGCCCTCAGAATTGTGAGCAAATAAAATGGTTGTTTCAAGACACAAAGCCTTGAAAGTGGTTTAGTGACTCAGCATGACCAAAATGCACAAGCAGCTCAGCCCGGAGAGGAAATCAAGCATACAGGTATCTTTAAAATACTGTGACTGTTCCCATGTTTATTGCAGCATTATTCACAACAGCCAAGATACAGAAGCATCCTAAGTGTCCATTGATGGATGAATGCATAAAAAAATACAGTATACAAACACAACCGAAATACTATTTAGCCTTAAAAGAGAAGAAAGTTCTGTTATTTGTGACAACATAGATGAACATCAAGGACATTATGTTAAGTGAAATAAACCAGGCACAGAAAGACAAGTATTTCATGATCTCATTTATATGTGAATGTTAAAAAGTTGAGCCTACAGAAGCGGAGATTAGAAGGATGATTACCAGAGGCTGAGGAATGGGGAGCTTAGAAAGTTGTTGGTCAAAAGATACAAAATTTCAGTTGGACAAGAAGAATAACTACAAGAGTTCTATGGTACAAGATGGTGACTACAGTTAATAACAATTTGTATACTTGAAAATTGCTAAGAGAGTGTTCCCACAAAAAAACCAATTATGAGACGAAATGCGTAAGTCAAATACTTTGATGTAACCATTAAACCAAGTATACATAATTCAAAATATCATGTTCTATACCATATATACAATTTTTACTTGTCAATTAGAAAATAAGTGACTTTTAAAATTGAAAAACAATGCGAGTGGTGTCACGAGAGAGCAGTGGAGAAACATCTAAGTCAGTGCTGGGCAGAGGTGGATAAACTTTTTTGGGAAAGACCCAAATAGTAAATACTTTAGGTTTTGTGAGTCGCACTGTCTTTGTCTCAAGGATGCAATTTTGCCATTACAGAGGAAAACAGACAAAGATAACGTGTAACCAAACGGATGTGTCTGAGTTCCAATTAAACTTTATTTAGAAATGCAGAGGGAGAACAGGATTTGGCCCCAGGAGCTGTAATTACCAGCATCTGGCCTGCTTAGAGCATCAGAGGAAGCTAACTGAAGGCATCAGAGGAAGCGAATCGAAGGCGTGGTGCCTGAGAGTACATCTTAAAGGATCTATCAGGAAATGAAGCTCTGAGATCCAGGGAAACCCTTCAGCCTTTTAACTTAACACATAAGATAATAATGGCATTGTGACGCTGCATATTCTAGACTCTGAAAGGTCATTCCTGAAGGGCAACAGGGAGCTGAGTCATCAGAGAAGGCCTGGAAAATGGGAAATGAAAGAGCTGGGAGCCTGAGACCTTAATGAAGCTTTTCGCCTTGGTGAACCCTCAAATAAGAATTAAGAACTTAGCATATAACTCAACAGAAGCTCCAGCTCTCTCATTGTATTAGTTCATTCTCACATTGCTGCAAATATACTACTTGAGACTGGGTAATTTATAAAGGAAATAAGTATAATTGACTCACAGTTCAGCATGGCTGGGAGGCCTCAGGAAACTTACAATCATAACAGAAGGGGAAGCAAATATGTCCTTCACAGAGTGGCAAAAAGGAGAACAAATGAGTGCGGTGAATGGGAAAGTCCCTTATAAAAACCACCAGATCTCATGAGAATTAACTCACTACCATGAGAACAGGAAGGAGGAGGTCCCGTGATTCAATTATCTCCAGCTGGTCCCTCCCACAACACGTGGGGATTATGGAAACTACAATTCAAGATAAGCTTCAGGTGGGGACACAGCCAAACCATATCACTCATCTACATACATCAAAGTAAGCACCTAAAACCTCTGTTCTGGAAGTTATTTTACTGAACTAAATCTAACAAGTATATATTCCTACTCCCCTTAGAGACTATCACAAATAGAATTTCTGATGAACAGGGACCATGTCTTTTTCTTACTAGCAAGTAGCATCTCTTGTACATGCTTTCTTTCTAGGAGAACAATGCACATTTCTTGTCTTTGAGCTCTTTAGCTTCCCTTCATGCCTGATACTTTCAGTCACAGACCTGCTTCTCTTAATCTGAAAAACAACTCACTCTTTAGCCTGAATACCACACTCTGGCAGCATCAGCAAAGCATTGGTGAAAGCATTTAAAGTTCTAAGTTAAGAGCAATGGGAGTTCTAAAAAATGTGACTAGGTACAGGAAATTTGAGCTGATATCACTTTTTCCATGGTGGTTCCAGGATGGAAGGGTGAGAACAAATTCTGAGAACGAAATAAGATAAATGCCCATTGGAAAAAGAATTTCAGGAATAGATCATGGGCTGGGCAGGGAGGCCATGGTAGGTATGAATGCCTTTGACTAGGTATCACCATCTCTTCTTCCCAAAGTTACTCCTTGTGTCACATGGCCATCATCATTCCTCCTCATCACCATTAATAGACACCACCATTGAAAAATTCTGTGCTCCTTACCTCAGAAAAGACCCATTGCTCATTCTTTTATGCTTTTTTTATGTTTGTTATGAAACAGAAAAAGTTCTTTTGTTCTCTTGCAGGGCATGTGATGGGGGTGTGGCTCACTTCTTCAATGCCCCACTGCTCAGACCTCTAGGGGAGCATATAGATGGGCAGGCTGTGGGCTCTGACCCCATGGCAGTGTCTAAGGCTGAATGCTTACAGCGGAAGCCCCAGTGGGCATGTGTTACAGAATGCTCTTTTAGTTTAGCTTCCATAGGTGGCTTGTGTTAACCAGCTCAATTAGACCCTCTACTTTGTTGCAATGACAGAGGGCTTTCTATATCCCAGGTTTCTGTCCTGGTGTACTACAAGAATCAGATCAAACCGGGGTGTGAGAATAAGTGCAAGGTTTTATTGAGTGGAGGTAGCTCTCAGCAGACGGGGGAAGCCAGAAAGGGATGCAGCGGAAAGGTTTTCCCCTGGAGTAAGGCCACTAGGCAGCCCGCGCTCTCTCCCGACTGCTCCAGCCAAACTCTGCATCATTCTGCGAGTCAGTCAGTGTGTGTTGGTGTGTTCCTCTTGATGTCCAGCCACCTGTGTGTTACTCTGCAGGTGTGCTCCTCTCTACATCCAGTCACCTATGTGTCTGCCTGCGAGGGTCTTGGGGGTTTTTATAGGCACAGGATGGCAGTGTGGCAAGCCAGGGTGAAAATGCAACATTTGAGCAGGAAAACAAAAATGCCTGTACTCACCTAGGTCCATGGGCACAGGCTGGGGGTGGAGCCCTAGCCAGGGACCACACCCTTACCCCCTTCTGTATCATTTAAAGGGACCACCCTTCCCTTCCCAGCACTTCCTTTCCATGTCAGTTTTATGTGCATTAACAGAAACAGATACACCCATAACACATCACCAAGTAGAGAGAGCAATAATTATGAGCTGCTTAGATCGTAAGTGAACTAAGGGATCCAGCATGTGTCAACCCCAGTTATCCTCCTAATTCCACCTCTGGACTCTGCCCACACCCATCTGCCACCATTTCTCTATTACAATCTTCTCCCCAAGACTTGGCTCAGTGTTTTCCTGAAAACCTCTCTCCATTCTCTAGTAAATTCAGCCATCATCTTCCCTGTGTGCGCATGTGGCATTTTGAGCAATTGTTTAAAATACCATTATCATTAATTTTAAGCATTCATATTCTTCATTGAACTATGAACTTTCTGAAGTTAGAATACACATTCTATAGCCTACAATAGGCATGCAATCAATATTTTTTGAATAAATAAATAATAAAAGAATAAAGTCAATGCTTGCTGGAGTCAATAAATTTAATTTGAAAATAAAAAGAGGCCGGGCATGGTGGCTCACGTCTGTAATCCCAGCACTTTGGGAGGCCGAGGCGGGTGGATCACAGGGTCGAGATCGAGACCATCTGGTCAACATGGTGAAACCCCGTCTCTACTAAAAATACAAAAAAATTAGCTGGGCATGGTGGCACGTGCCTGTAATCCCAGCTACTCAGGAGGCTGAGGCAGGAGAATTGCCTGAACCCAGGAGGCGGAGGTTGTGGTGAGCCGAGATCACGCCATTGCACTCCAGCCTGGGTAACAAGAGCGAAACTCCGTCTCAAAAAAAAAGAAATGAAAATAAAAAGAAAGGATGTAGTACCTCACCAAACAGAAGATCGGTATTCCTCCAGTTCCTCCAATTAAGACATGTGCTGTGAATAATCTTCTGCTTCTCCAGTTCTCCAAATAGTTGATTTTTCTTTCACAGAATGATCAGTCAGGCTATCTCCCTTGTCAAAGAAATTAATAAAAATTTAAAAATGAAGTATTTTATTAATAGCAGATTGAAAGTTCACCTAGTTTCAGTGACATTTTCCCCAGAATGACTTACAGAATCATTGATCATAAAAAGGCATTGTAGGCATGGGTTTTGCATTGAATTTATTGTTTTATGCTCCAGACACCCTCACTAAATTTTTATCTCCGTAATGGCAGAGACCATGACATGTTCACTTTTGTATTATTTCACATGGGACAGCTTATGTAAATGCTGTCAGAATGCAAAGACAAACAATGGTGGTGGCAGTATTTGTATGGAATCAGGACTTCTGGTTGCAAATGAAATAAATGCAACTTGAACTAGCTCTCAACAGAGTAATTTGAAGGGAGGTTTGAACATCGAGCCTATGGAGAAGGCAGAGAGGCTGCTGAATTTCAAGAACACGAGAATCAAGGACATGAAGGCTACAGGACTCTCTTTGCCTCTATTCTGTGCTCTGGCAGGTTACTTCATTCTAGCATTGTCACCAATAGCTCCTGAGTCCCCCAGCCTGTGATTCCCAACAGCATCAATTTAAGCACAGGAATTACATAATGTCTACGTAGCTAATTTATAAGAACTTGATAAAATTACGTAACCTGTGATAATGCATCCAGAAGGCAGACTGAGCCCTGTGGTCCTTGCACCCTGCTATGGTGAGAAATAGGGAGGGGGAGCAGCTAGGCTAACAGGGCTCTTCCTACCTCTCCCACCATAAAATCTCAGTTTTTACCTGTTGTATTTAAGCTTTTATTACAAATGGTACTGATATGGTTGGGATCTTTGTCCCCTTCAAGCCTCATACTGAAATGTAATCCTCAGTGGTGAAGGTAGGACACAGTCAGAGGTGCTGGGATCAAGGTGGCGGCTCCCCCATGGCTGGCTTGGTGCTGTCCTCAAAACAGTGAGTTCATGTGAGATTTGGTTGGTTGGAAGTGTGTGGCACCTCTCCCGCCTCTCTCATGGTCCTGCTCTCACCATTTGATGTGCCTGCTCCCACTTTGCTTTCTGCCATGACTGTAAGGTTCCTGAGGCCCTCCCCAGAAGCACATGCTGCAGCTATGCTGGTACAGCCTGCACAAGCATGAGCCAATTAAACCTCTTGCCTTTATAAATTCCCCAGATTCAGGTATTTCTTTATAGCAATGCAACAATGGCCTAACACAGGTATGATAAGGAGTATGAAAATCATTACTCTAGAGAAGCAGAAAATTAGGCATGACTTGCATTTATAAGGTAGTTTTGTAAAACTCTTCTTTTGTTTTTTTTAGACCCTTCTCAAATGGTTTAAATGATTATTTGTAAGAGGTCAGTTAGTTGAAATTCCTTGATATTAGTTCATACAGGTTTTAGCACAACTTTGTAGTTGGAATAGCTTGAAATCTCAAAGTGTTGTTTTGGGTTGGCAGGTTGTTGCAGCCAGGAAATCCTAAGTGTGAAACTTGGGTGAATTAGATGTGTCATCAAATCCCCAGGGAACTCAACAAGTCTCATTTCTTTTACTACAAAATTGATAGATTTGATAACTAAGAACAAAATCCAGTTACAGATATCAACTTAAAGTAAGTACCTGGCCTGGGGTGGTGGCTCACACCTGTAATACCAGCACTTTGGGAGGCCAAGGCAAGCAGATCACAAGGTCAAGAGATCAAGACCATCCTGGCCAACATGGTGAAACCTCATCTCTACTAAAAATACAGCAATTGGCTGGATGTGATGGTGCGTGCCTGTAATCCCAGCTACTCGGGAGGCTGAGGCAGGAGAATCACTTGAACCTGGGAGGCGGAGGTTGCAGTGAGCCGAGATCGTGCCATTGCACTCCAGCTTGGTGACAGACTAAGACTCCATCTCAAAAATAAATAAATAAATAATAGAGTAACTGCCTTTTGTTGTGGTCCTTTTTATCTTTTTTCGCTTCTATAGCACAGAAGTATTTTTGAGAAGACTATTAAGTGTTGATTTTCAATTACTCATCTCTAAGTAAATTAAAGAGTACCAAAATCCTTGAAAAAAATATGAGATCTTTGAATTGTCCTGAGTAAATATATTTAATTGGCACACCTTGCTAGGTTGCTGAAAAAAGCCTTTGTAGCTATTCAAAATTTCAGTCCGATAGCATTTCCTTATGAGTTGCTTAGACACTTCATTCAATCCCATTCAATAGAAGGTTGAAATGGCTACCAAGAACTATACCAGAGATTTGGTTTACCCACCAAAGCTGCTGATTTGATAAAGTGTAGGTTTTTCATGATAGAGTGCATTAAATTGCTTTCTATTCGGTTTCTCTATGAATAGCTACACAATTTCTTCAAACTAAATTCATGGCAGAAATTGGATGCAGTATATTTCTTTGTCTTCCACAGCGTTTAACATGGCTATAAACAAATAGTAGATCTCAAGAAATCGTGATTAGAGGCCATTTTATTAAGTACTCACATTATAATAACAACAGTGGACATTACCTCTAGTTGCCAAGTCATAAAGAAAAACACCTGTGAATACTAAAAATTGCAAACATTTCTTGAACTTTTATATTTCCTTTAAGAAATATCTAAATCAATGCACTAAAAATTTCTTCAGATAGGTTTTCGAGAAGACATAAAAACATGAAAACCAGTTCATCTCCAAAGAATTGATTCAAAAGGGGAACAAAAACACAAAGAAATAACTTCTGATTCCAAAACAAAAGGTAAATGTGTGCAGAGAAACCCCCAGGGAAGTACCAGGGTGTACAAAACCTGTTCACATGGAAGCACTTTCATAATCTAAACAGTTTGCCAAGCACAAATGTATGTCTTAAATATATGCCTGAAAAACAATGCTTGAACCATAATTGTCATCACTCAGAAGACAGAAAATAGATTTTCTGCCTCATTACAACTATAAATCCTGACTATATTCTGAGACCTAAAAACATCATCATTAAATATTTTTTTCAACACCAATGTCTTTAAAGAGATTAATACCTATATTTTAAAATAGAAATTTGTGGTACAAATTTATTGCAAAACATCACATTGCATATGTGGTGTGTACTGTTATATAGTGACTTGCCACAAAAATCAAAAGCAAATCTTTAAATATAAGTTGCTAATTAGAATCCAGTTTTCGAGTTTGTAGACTAAAAACCTGGTTTGTGAATATGGTGTTCAAATACAACATTGAGGCCGGGCGCGGTGGCTCACACCTATAATCCCAGCACTTTGGGAGGCCGAGGCGGGCGGATCACGAGGTCAAGAGATCCAGACCATCCTGGTCAACAAGGTGAAACCCCATCTCTACTAAAAATACAAAAATTAGCTGGGCATGGTGATATGCACCTGTAGTCCCAGCTACTCGGGAGGCTGAGGCAGGGGAATTGCTTGAACCCAGAAGGTAGAGGTTGCGGTGAGCCGACATCATGCCATTGCACTCCAGCCTGGGTAACAACAGCAAAACTCAGTCTCAAAAAAAAAAAAATACAACATTGATCGCCAAACAATGAATGACCACTCTTCCAACACAATGTAAATTGAGAGGGAAAAAGTGTTTTAGGGAAATTTGAAGTTCTAAAATATACAGTGCTATAGCAAAAAAGGATAGTCAGGTGGTGATCGAAAGACATATTCAAGTCTTTTTACTAGTCTATGAACTCAGATGGATTAAAGTCTATGAATTGAAGTTTTAAATTTGTAGAATAGAGATAAGACACTCACAAAGATAAACATATATATTATATATATTATACATATTTCATTTATATATGTTTTATACATATATATAATTTATAGATGTATATAATTCTTCCAGGAGGTGTGAGAATAGCATGTAAAATGCTTCACAATACTAAGGATACAAGTAGTATCTGGTACCATATCCTAGTTAGCATAGGTGATCAACTGAATATTTAACATCCTTCCATTTCTTGTGCATTTCTTTGCAGCTGCTATGAAGAAAATGTCATAGGAACCAAGTCTCAAAGTTATCTGAGCCGATGACATATAACCCTATTTAATTGTGTCATATGGTAAGTAGCAAAGCTCAGGGTTCCTTTATTGCCTAAGTTAGAAGCTTTAAAATCAGTTGAGGATCCAGAGGTTTCTGCTTTTTTTGCCATAATTCCTTTCATAAGCCATTCAGTTTATAGAGAGGGATGAGAGCCACGAACTGGTGAGAGGATAAGTCTGTGTGTGCAGAGAGAGCTGGCAGTTCACAGGCAGTGATATCAGGGCCCTGGAAACGTACTACGGTGTCAGCACAGTTAAGCTCCACTTAGCAGCATTTCTTCTCCAAACCTTTCGCAGGGTTTTTGTGCGGGTGTCTGGGGAGAACTGCTCACCTGCCCATCTGGCCAGATGAAGGACAAGGGGATTGTTTTCATCAAAAGAGAAAGCCTTAGAAGGAGGAAATGGTGATAAAGGGCTGAATCCAAAGGATTACAAATGCTTTTGAACTGCCCTGGGAAGATCAGAAGTGAGCAGCCATGGAAGCTTTAATGTGGCCTAAGTGATGCTCACCATTTTTTAAGAAGGGTGGGGAGGAAGGTTTGGGGTGGAAACACTGCTAAGAGGCTTGTGTTAATAAGATCACAGAATTGCTAGTCATAGAAAACAGCAACAAATACCAGGTGTGCCTGAACTATCAAAGCAAATAAATATGACATCATGTTCATTTCCATCAGTGCTATTATCATCATCCAAAAACAATCATAGCTCCAAATTAGATTCAGCCTAAATCCTGAGACCATCCAGCAGGACTACTCTTTCCCCTTTCTTTAACTCATGTCTTATGTGTTCCCCAGAGAATTTTACAGGACAGGCTTCCATTAATGTACCAAGGGGAAAACAAGATATCTCTGGGTAGGTAGCTCAAGCTCAGGAGATTCTGGAGAGACCCCTCAAGTACTGACTCCCTCGAGCTTCTTTTCTGCCCACCGGAAGATGCCTAGCATCTCTGGTCCCTTGGAAGCACACCTGTAAACTGTTCTCTGATCATTTGCATTTGAAAAACTGATACATCACATTTGAAGTTTAACACTAACCTTACTTTCCCACAGCCATCTTATGAACTGCCTAGGTTAGAATTTTTAAAATTAGTTGAAGATCCAAGTTAATTCCTGATACTGTAGGAACATGAGAAAAAAATAAAATGCTTAAATTGGAGTGTGGAGTCTCAGACTAAGACTGTTTATTGTCAAGAGGATGCTGTGTGTATGCTTAGAAGGTGGTATAACTGCCCTTACCTGTAACACTTGGTTGCTTGGAACTTGGGTGTGTCCTGGCTCTGCCATCCCATAGAACTGACAGGGGGCTGAGATGCATTCCCATTAGCATGTCCTACCTCTGACAGCCATTCAGAGGGAATATGCCTTCCCAATGTGCCCGGACCCCAGGGGAAAGCTTACTTTCCCAAGCAATTACTTCATAAGTTTTAGAATATAGCATTAAAAATAAAATCAAAAGAGAACTCCTTGGTTGAACATATAAACTCAGTAAATACAGGGAAGAGTTCTAGGTTTTTAGAGTGAACGTATCCATTCTCACCTTACCTAATTTAGCCTTGCTTCTAATCCCAAAATTTAAGGTCAATGATTGGTATGAGAATTTTATAAAAATAATTAAAAGGCTAATATTAGATCCATAATACCATAGACGTACCACAAACATCTTTTCTCATTCGTTTCCAAACGGGTATACGTAAAAGTACTTGAATACATAATATGTACTAAAAGCGTGTGATGTTGCTTCACCATTTTTTACTTGCTAGAGGATTGACCCATGGTCCCACATCCTAGCCCTTAAATTAAGATTACAAAAACCAAGAAGTGGAAAGTATACCTGACTAATAACAACGACAAAAAGATACACAACTTATGTTTTCTCATGATTGATACAAATATGGATTCTAGAGGCAGACAGTCTGGGTTTGAAACCTAGTTATGTACTTTAATTAGCAATATAATTTTGGTTACTTTGCTTCATTTCCCCATGCTTCATTTTTTTCTCATCTCTAAGTTGGGGGTAATGATGATAGTAGCAATATCTATCCCACTAGTTTGCTGTGAGAATACGAAGTTGTTTGTTGTAAGCTGAGAAAATCTGCCAGCACCTAGTCATGTCCTAATTCTTAGTAAATGGTACCTCTCATTGTTACAGAATTCACTAAACTTTTCATTTCAGAGTTTTTATCATTAATACAGCCTGTGATACAGAAGATCTGCAATTTAGAAAGTCTGCCGTATAGAAACAATTGCAATTGCACATGCTGTTGGTAGTCACCTGAACATTAAAAAACACAGTCATTTATTTGATTAAATGATGGCCTACAATTTAGAGGTTAAAGAAGAAAATACTTACCTTAAAGTCAGTGGTGAGAGCAAGACATGAAAGATGGCTCTATAGAACTACAGGCATTTAGTTAGAAAGGTAAAAATTTAAGATAATCACTCAGATAACTTGTACACAAAGAGGCCAGGTTGTAGGGGTGGGCAGGGTTCTTTTACTTCAATTTTTTAGCCAAGCTAATTTTTTTTAATACTTAAAATTTGAAGTCACCTGTTCTAGGCAGATACAGATTTTTTAAATGTTAAGTATCTAAAAACTGGATCTAGTAATACCAGTAATATTAATTTGGCCAATATTTTGGAAATTCAGGCTACTTAATTTATATAAGTTGATCAAGATAGTTTCTACACAGACTTCATGACAGCCATGATCATGCCAAAGAAATCACTGAAACGGCACAATCAGCACGTTTTCTAATCACCCAGCTCCAAATAAAAAGAGTCTTGTAGACGGATTAATTTCACCAAAGTCTTCAATAGCTTAAAGAAGTCTGATTCCAATGTTATGAAAATTTATTGGCATTGCTGATTTCTCAAACATCAGCCGCTTTACCACATCCCACACTTCAAAACCTGCTCTGAAGACCAAATTGCTTTCTATCCAGACATACATTTTAAGAAATCACAGTTTATAATCAGGGGTTGCTGTCTTCATGGTCTTTCCAAAGCCAACTTCTACAGCCTTCATCTTATCTGACAGTGTAGATCATCTTGTTCTTTTAAGAGATTGGGATCACAGTCCACAGAACAGGGACCGATTTTATTAGGAATGCTCCCTAGGGTTAAAAACAAAAAGGTGGAAAAAAACAGATGACACATATTCACTTTGGAGGATGTGTAAGCTTACACTGCTGAAATCAAAAAGCTGATATATGCCTTGACAAATGGGAACAGAAGAAAGAATTCTAAAACGAAGGCCCTAAGCTGTGCTAGGTCCCCGGTTTTGATTCAGCCAGCATATGAACTTCAAGTCGAGCTCTACCCTGAGCCACACCATGGGGTTGTAATTTACAAGCAGCAGCTGTGTCTGGCTGTTTTCCTACATCATCTGGGTAGGATTCTTTAACATCAGCTACGTTTCTCGGATCACATTTTCAAGGAAGCCCTTATGCACCCCATATCAATGGCCCAATATGAAATTCTGAGATTAGGGAGATTTGGTCCCTGCCTGCATCCAGTGCTTCTCACCTTACTCTCCCAAGCAACTGACTCATAAGTTTTGCAATATAACATTTAAAACAAAAAAGAGAACTCCTTAATTGAATATGTAAACCCAGAAAATAGAGTTTTAGGTACCTTTCGCCTATCTTGCATGACTTGCTCTTTATTAAAGTTTCTCAGCCGTGGTGCTATTGATATTTTGGGCTGGATACTTCTGTGTTGTGGCCACTGTCCTGTGCTTTGTTTAGCAGCATCTAAACAAAGGGTGCTGCTGGCATAAGTAGACCTCTACCTAACCCCCAGCCACCAGTCGTGGCAACCAAAAATGTCTCCAGACTTTGCCAAATGCCCCGTGGGATGAAACATGGCCAGCTGAGAGCACTGTTCTAGATTGCAAACTCCTTAACAGACAACGTGTGTTGTCACCCTCGCTTTTCCTATAGGGTCTTGCCCAGTGCCTGACACAGAGTACTTTCTGAACCAATCAGATTGCTGCTTAAAGGATAAATAAATAAATAAATGGCAAGAGTGCTTATGAGCAGGTGTTCCTACAGCTTTATACCTCCCAAGTCATTGTCTTGACCACTCATTTCAGTGAACCCATATGGCAAGGTCTACACCCAGGGTCTTGTGACAAATATCCTGGCTCAGAAGATGCTGGCGCTTGGAGTGCCTCAAGGAAAGCCACAGCTTTGGTGCAGGGGTTGGCCTGACAGGTTTTTTTCAAAACAGCCTGTGTTGTGAGCAGTCAAAGCCTTTTCTTCTACTCCCTTTTCTCCCTCCAGGAATTGAATGTTGTCATCCCCTGTCCTTTGAAATTGCCCTTGTGAACTTTTTTTTTTTTTTTTTTTTGAGACAGCATCTTGCTCTGTCGCCCAGGTTGGAGTGCAGTGGTACGATCTCGGCTCACTGCAACCTTCACTTCCCGGTTCAAGCAATTCTCCTACTTCAGCCTCCCGAGTAGCTGGGATTACAGACGCACACTACCACCACCCAGCTAATTTTTTGTATTTTAGTAGAGACAGGGTTTTAGCATGTTGCCCAGGCTGGTCTCAAACTCCTGAGCTCAGGCAATCCACCTGCCTCAGCCTCCCATAGTGCTAGGATTACAGGCATGAGCCAGGTGCCTGGCCCCTTGTGGGCATTTTACAATGAGATTTTAGAAGTGTAAGATTCTGAGGACATAGGCCCATGTCAGCATGCTTCAGAAACCTTTTCCTCCCGACCCCTCCAGCTTCTTGCTCCCCAGTCTAGGCCTGTGTGGTTCAATCATTTTGGGAAGAGAGGGTTTCATTGTGTTTCTTGACACTGCCTCCAGTGATAAAGGACAATTTCAAAGGACAGGGGATAACAACATTCAATTACTGGAGGGAGAAAGGGGGAAACAGGGACAGAAAACAAAGCTTTGACTGCTTACAACAAGATAAAGGCAGACACTAAGAAATATCCTTCGTCATGGAAATTCATATGGGTCAGGCACCCCTTCTTTGAGACACCTGATACTTAGTCGCATAGACCCCTGGAAGAGCTCCCTTTCTTTGGGTCTAAAACAGAATTTGTTGGTAGTGAGACTGCTATGGTCAAATTTACAATAAGAAAGGGAGGAAAAGGAAAGGTAGTGTAGAAACATTTTTATTTAGGTTTTAAATCTATTATTTAAATATAAAATTTTTTAATAGTAATTTCTATTAATCATGCACTAATTACATATTAAATTAATAACATAATGATCATATATAATGTTTACTTGTAAAACATATATCATATATAAAACATACATGTTAAAATAAATATATAATATAAATTATATATTGTATATAATATATAATTATAATCTAATTAATTTAATATTTATATATACACATATAATTATATTATAATGAATAATTTAATGTTACATTAAATATTTAAATACTACAATATTTATATATTTCATATATATTTTAATGTAATTTTTTTAAAGTCTTATAATTAAAATTCTTAGTGTATAATTTCTAGCTGGAATAACAAATATAAATATGAAATAATAATAGAATGCATTTTTTAGTATTTTCTAAGAATCCTGTATATATTATGTTGTTTACATCTCACACACACATACACACACACAACTGGTTAAATCGTCACCATTACCGCATTTGACAAATTTGGAAACTGAGATTCAGACAGATCAAAGAACTTCCCACAAATTAGACAGCTAATTAGAGGAAAATCTGAAATTCAGTCCCAGTTCTTTTTTACCACAAAGCCCATGCATTGCATCCTTCTGCTGTATCCTGCTTGAGAAGCCCCACCACATTTTCTACTTATACACACGTTTAAACATTGGACATATTTTATTACTGCTGGAACAAATTACCACAAACTTAGGGACTTAAAGCAACATCTTTTTATTATCTCACATTTTTTTTTGTGGCTCAGCTGGCTTCTCTACTTAAGTCTCACAAAGCCACAATTCAATGTGTGAGCCAGGGCTGCAGTTCTCATCTGGGTCTTGGGGTCTTCTTCCGGCTTGCTGAAGGCTGGCAGAGTTCATTCTCTTCTCGTAATTTCCATGGGATCCCCATGGCCTTCAGGTCAACAGCAACAAGCTGTGTCCTTTCCATGCTTGAATCTCTCTAACCTTTTTTTCTGCCACGGGCATAAGAATGTTCTCTACTTTTTTTTCCCCCCTTGAGACGTCTTGTTGACCAGGCTGGAGTGCAATGGCGTTATCTCGGCTCACCAAAACCTCCGCCTTTCGGTTTCAAGCAATTCTCCACCTCGGATTTCTCCATGTTGGTCAGGCTGGTCTAGAATTCCCAACCTCAGGTGATCCGCCCACGTTGGCCTCCCAAAGTGCTTACACTCCCCGTACTCGGCCTGTTTTCTGCTTTTAAAGGTTCATGTGATTAAGTTCACCCACATAATCTCCCTCCTGATATGTAAACATTCTGGGGATTAGATCTTGGACATCTCTGGAAGATCATCTTAGAAATCTTCCTACTAAAAATAATTTGACAGGGCTTATATCTTTATATGTTATTAAAATGTCATAATGCTGTGCATGTTAAGGTAATAAAGTCCCTATCAAAAAAAGGGACTCCTAAAAGTCTTCAATATTTTCTTTGTTCCCATGTAAAATGTTCTTTGCTCTAAAACAGACCTTCCTATTTCTAAAAATATATATAGTAATATGTTTATATTAGATAATTCTAAGATATGCTATATAATAATTATGACACATATACTTATTCTGTTATATAAATGTATCTATAATACAATATTTTACCAAACTGTGATTGTATCACACATGTAGTGTGCATCCTTCTTTACATCTAACATATTGTGTTTCTTACTGGTTATTAAATATTCCCTAATGTATAAATTTTAATCACTGCATGGTTATACATAATATGGCTTTATTTAACCAGCCCCATTTGATTAATATTTATATCATGTTGTACATATTTTACAAAAATTTTATTGTTCTTCTGTGCTTATTTTCTTAAAATATGTATCCAGGATCAGGAATACTAAATCAAATGCTTAAGATTTTTTGCCCTTGCTCTACAAAATGAATTATCAAAGTTTATATTGTAACCAGCCAATGCAGGAAAGTATCTCATTATCCACATGCTTGCCAAAACCTGTCAGCTTAGTAGACAAATAACAAATCTGATTGTTGTTTTAATTTGAAATACTAGAAATCTAATAAATTTGAAAGTTTTTATGTTTGCAGAGCACTTAAGGCTTTTATATATTGTAGATTTCCTTCCATGCCATTCCCTCCAATTTTTCAGCTGGGATATTTAATGTGTTCTTTGTAATTTTTATCTTTCCATATTAAAGATATTAACTTTGCCTGACATGATGGTTCAAAATATTTGTCTTAGTTTGCAATGTATATGTATAAGATAAAATTTTCAGTCTTACGTAGTCCTGTGTGTCAATGTTTCCTTTCATTGTTTCTCCTTTTACTTATAAGCTTACAAAACCGTTCCACACTAAACAGTCAAAACATACGTACACAAAGTCTTAAGTAAAGTAAGAACTTGTGGGATCCTTGCATTATTTTCTTTCATGCTTTCCCACTGCCAGGTGGGTAGCCATGGCACCTGGGGTCTTGCCCACAACTCAGACTCAGACATGCAAACACAGCTGACCCTCATTCCTCTAACAGGGCTCCTCCCTCATGTTGTCTTATTTCTTTTCATGACTTTGCTATTCTTCTTCCACCCAGACTCAGAATTCTCTGTGTTCCACGAATTTTCCTACTCTATTGTTATCCACATCTACTGCTTTGTCACGTGATCGTCCACCTCATTCGGTAGTTAAATGGCTATTTCTTCCTCCCTTTTTCCATAACCCTAGCTTGAGCCTTCATCGCTTCCTACCTCTGCAGGTACAGGCAGATGAGGGATGAGGAGAGAGAGAGAAACTTTTAACTGAGATACATTCATGGCATATGCCTTTTATTTGCAAATTTTAATTTTCCATTCCATAAGAAATTATGGTCATCTCTATAAGTCATAAAATACACATCCCTTTTTTCTTAAAACGTCCTTTTTCTTCTTGATCCTTCTTCAGGTCTTCCATCCATAGTTCCTATTCAATTCACCTGGCCCGTGTAACTCATTTTATTTTCCGTATTCTCATGTAACAAGATCCACACACACATGAATGTACATTGATAGAGGTACTTTTTAATCACTGCACAAAAAGGAGAATATATATTTTGCATGCGTCCCTACATCCTTACTCATTCAAGAATAACTGATGGGATTCCCTTCAAATCAATAATTATATCTCTATTTTCCCAACTGCTGTATATTATGCTACAGTTGTGGCATAATAACCATTTCCTACTGAACATTCACTTTTCTTCTTCATTTTTTAATTTAAAAAATTCTGTAATAAAACCTTTATACCTATTTTCATTCATACTGGTGTTTTATTTCTATGGATATATTTTTAGGGTGGAATTCCTGAGTCAAAGAGTTTGCTTATTGTAAACCCTAATAGATGTCACTAGTTTGCTTTTCAAAAAACTTTTAAAAACACATTTTGACAAGCAATAAGAAAATCCATTTCCTCACAACCTCACCACAAATTTGAATAATTAATTTAATTAGTATTAAATAATATGAATTTGAATAATTTATAATATTTTATTAGATTATAATCTGAGAGGGTGGCCACTATTCCTGTATTTTGTACATATCCCCTCGCATGCATAAAAACCTTGTTAGGATTTATATTCAGCTGCTTTGATTATTACAAAATGTCCTTCCTTTACTGTTTAAAGCTTGGTAAACACTACATGACAACTTCTCTGAGACTGACATCACCTCTCCAGCTTTGTGTTTTAATGTTCTGGTATCACTTGATTCCTCTGTATATGTTCAACTTTATCACGTTTTATATATTTTTACTGAAAATGCGACTGTGTCTTTTACTGGAGGAATTGTGATGTTACTAAAAATAATCTATTTGATTTTATTCCCTTTTAACCCGTTTTCCTTGTATACTTCCTCCTTTCCATTTCTTTGCATTTGCCGATTCTCTTTCATTGTGGTTCATTTCTCTTTTCATTTTTCTTCTTAACGTGTATGTTCTGCACTTCCCCATTCAGCTATGATGACTTTTCTGTTCTGAGCTCCCGAACTCATATACACAGAGAACAAAGTTAGAAGCGTGCTGCCAGATGCCTGTTCTGATAAAGGAGTGGCGAGAGACCAGCCCAAAGGGAGAGGCCCCTGGCAAGAGATGGATATAGAAAGGTTGCGTCTAAAGGAAGTATCCAACTGCCCCAAGGACAAAGGGGTGAGCTATAAAACCCTGACAACTCCTGTGGTCATGACACCAGCAGACAAATGAGACCTCTGCCCCCCAACCAAATCTGTGACCCTGACTAGATCCTGAAGGGATCCATAGTCAGGATTCACAAGATAGAGAAAAGGGGTTAGAAGCACAAGTCTTGAAAATAGAAAAAAAAAAAAGTTACCAGATTCTGCCTTCTTTTCTCCATTTTAAGGGCCAGCCTGAAAAAAACTGTGTCAAGGGTAAATCTAAAGCTATTGAACAATCTTTTTGTAGATTGGTGCAAACGTAATTGGGGTTTTTACTAATATTATTGGCCCACACTAGATATATGAATCAATGATTTAAAACTAAAAACTGGGGTCTGAGATACAGGAGGACTATGGGGAGTTCACTGCAAACTCCCTTCATGCAAGCTCTCACTTGTTACCCAAACCCTACATGGCGTTTAGGGCACAGGGCAAGCGCCACCTCACTCCTTGCAGCTTCTACAAGCTTAAATCAGATGAGGGTGCTCCTGGTAACTTTGTTACTACACACCTGCATTTCCACTGGCTAACTCCAGAAAACCAGAATCCAACTGATATTTTTTTAATCAAATTGTATATACAACAAACTGTACATATTTTAAATGTGCCATTAAGTGGGTTTTGACAAATGGATACTTCCACGTACGTGCCACCACAAGTAAAATCTAAAACATTTTTGCATCACACTAAAAAATTCTCCTATATCCTTTACTCACTCTCTGTCTGTCTGTCTCTCTCCTAGCAAACAGTGATCTGATCCCTAGCATGATAAATTACAATTCTGTTACAGTATCTCACATAGATATAATAAGGCAGTAGTTGCTCTCTTGATTCTGGCTTCTTTTGCTCAGAACAGTAGCTTGACATTCATCTGTGTTTTTGCTTGAATGGGAAGTTCATTATTCTATTGATGAGTAGTATTTCATTTAATGAATGAACTACAATTCATTGATTCTTCTATTGATGAATATTTGAGTGTTTCAAAGTTTTGACCGTGAGTATGGCTGTTATAAAAATTCATATCTAAATCCTCTTGTAGGAAAATGTTTTCATTTCTCTTGGGCAAATATTTAGGAATGGAAATGCTGGGTCATTTGTTAAATATGCCAGCAAAGAAAAAGAGTTTTCATTTCATGAATTTCCAATTTCCGCCATTCGGTGTACATTTAGGAGTGTTGTGTCTTCCTAATGATTTGTTCATTTTGTCTTTGTCTTGAATTCTACTGTTAGATTTCTATCATTATATATTAATACAGCCACACCAGCTTTCCTACATACAATGTTTCCATAACATACATTCTTTGGTCCTTTCACTCTCAACTGATTTCTGTCTTTCAATTTATAGAGCATCTGTGGTAGACAGCGTATATTTAAGTCTTGCTTTTAAATCCACATTAGCAACTCCTGCTTTTTAATTTACTTAATCTTGAATATTTCATGTAATTATTGATACGATTGAGTGTGTCTACCAACTTGCCATTAATTTTGCAAATCTTTTTGGGTTTTTTGTTTGGTTGATCCTTTCCTGCCTTATTTTGGGTTACTTATATATGTTTTTAGTCTTTCATCTTCTTTCCACTATTATTTTGTTGGCTATATTTTTTTAGGTTGGCACTATTTGTTATAGGGCTAATAGCATGCATCCTAAAATTACCCAACAATATGTAGTCAGTGTTATGGACTGTCACACTTCATACCTGACAGTTCACATTACCCACTTCATACTTCTCAGTACACAATACACAACAGCATAGTTCCAGTTCCCACTCCCTCATCCTTTGAGAATTGTTGTCATATCTTTTATCTACACATGCTTTATAACTTCACCTTACAATCACATTTTATTTAAAAAGTAAATAATATTTTAAGATAATTATTAGAAAACTTAGTGTTTCATATTTATACATATACTGCAATGCTAATATCCCTCTATTCCCCTATATAGATCATTTTGTATTGTTTTCCTTCAGCTTAAAGAACATTTTTAACATTTTTATAGCGCTGATCTGCTGGAGAAAAATTCCTTCAGCTTTCCTTCATCTGGAAATGTCTTTATTTCATCCTCAGCTTTTATAGGATTCCTTTGCTAGATACAGATTTGTGAATTGACATTATTTGTCCTCATTTTAAATTTATCATTATAGTGACCTCTTGTCTCCATTTTTTCTGACAATGTCAACAACTTATTGCACTATTGTTTCCTTGTCTATGGCATGGTTTTTTTCCTTCTTCCTAATTTTAGGATTTTTACTGTACCTTGGATCTTCAGCAGTTGACTATTATATCCTAAGTATGATTTCATTTGTATTTACTTTTCTGGGGTTCATGGAGAGTCTTCAACATGTAAGTCAAAATATTTCAGAAAATTTTGAAAATTTTCAGTCATTACTTTTTAATGTATATTTTATTCCATTGTTTTATATTTTTCCTTCTAAGATTCCAATTATTGACATGTATGTGAAACTATGGGATGTTACCCCATGAGCCTCTAAGTCTCCCTCCATTTTTCTCTCACCTTTTTCTTTTCTTTACTTTAGATTAGTTAATTTCTATTGTTCTGTGTTCAAGTTTACTGATTACTTCTTCTGCCATTCTAATTTGCTATTAAGCCTATGCAATACATTCCTCACTTAATTCTTGAATTTTCAGTTCTGGGTTTGGTTACCATTTCATAATTTTTATACTGCTGAGACACCCTATCTATTCTCTCATGAAGGCTGTAAGTGAAAGTATTTCCTTTAAATTTGTGAAAATATTTGTAATGGATATTTTTCCTGCTAAATTTAATGTCTGAATCATCTTGGTGTTATTTTTATCCACATTTTTCCTCGTGGAAGTCTCACATTTTCTCATTTCTTTTCATGTATAGTAACTGTAGATTATATAATGAACACTGGAGAATACTCTGGATTCTGTTATCTCCCTCTGAAAGGTGTTGATTTTTTTTTTTCTAGCAGGCAATTCAATTTTGGCTGATTCCTTTAAACTCATGTAGTCTTGAATTTATATTTTGTTACAGTAGATCTGAAAAACCAAACAACAACAACAACAACAAAAAAAAGGATTTCCAAACCACCAAGCCACTCTTTCCTCTTTCTTGACTGAACTCAACCTCAAAGCTCTAACTCCTCTGCTTACAGTGTCAGGGCTTGTTTTGGGCTTTCTTTGGGCAGGCGTAGAGTAAGCTAATTTAGAGCGTGCTCTTTATGTCTGATATGCAGACATTTGGCGTCCTAATTTTCTGACCAAATTGATAATAAGGTATTAACATGCCTCTTCTGGTTGCGCTTGAACTCCACCTCTGAATTCTGGTATCTCTGTTCTGCTCTCAGGTCTACAGGAGCCTCTAGCAAGTAGCCACTTAGCAAAGCCTTGGTTTACCTTACTATGGTTACGAAAGCATAACCCCCAACCAAGGACCCAAGAGGGAGTTTTTATACTGATACCTTTCTGCTCTCTGTTCCACTTTGCAGAATGCAGCTGTTTGAGCTGCCCTGAATGGTAAACTCTGCTTCCTGAGCTCAGTGGGACGTTCTTTGCTTGGATCCATTCTACTGCTCTACAGTTAGGATATTGCACCCAGGTCAAGGGCCACTGTGCACCATACAGGGTTTGCTTATCAGTTTCTCTCCTTTCAGGGATCACAGTCATGCCTTCTGATGGGCAGTGCTCCAGTGCAGTTGCTTTACATATTCTTTCCATTGTAATGGTTGATTATAGCAGAAGAGGTAGAGGTTGCAATATTGTTTAATTTTTTAATTAGAAAGTATAAATGAATACATTAATTTGTCATGAGCTAACTAGCATCCATGTTATATGCTAGCAATGCAAATATTGGTTAATTATTTTGAAAGTCCACTTTAAATTCACTTTATTTTATAGAACTACTATTCTATTCAACTATCAGATCCTTGTATATTGAGAAAAAGATTAAATGTTTACAAATAACATGAACCTACTGATGCCTTGGGAATGTGTCAGCTGGTATCACCCAGAAAAAAATAAAAGTCATATTTTTAATAATACATGAGGTGCACAAGGAAAACAATTGTCAAAATTGTTACAACACCCTATCTCTGTATAAATGCATATGTTTATAAAAGCGTATTTTCCCTGTGTTGTGCTAATCTTTTTTACTTGGCACGTTTTTAATGGTTTTTCCAAATGACCTTTGTAAAATTAATCAAGAATGTGACACTGTCTTTTGGAGAACTATGAAGAAAGAATGCTGCTTATAATAACTTTTGCATGAAAAACCAGCCAGAAAAATGACAAAACAGAGAAAACATTAATACTAAAAAAAATAATAAAGCTTGAAAGTGGAGCCAAATGAAAAATGTTGCCATTTTGTCAAAAATATTTTTATGGGTATCTGAAAATCCATTTGCCTTTTATTTTCTATACCATGTCCTTATTACTTGAGATCAGATCAATTTCTCAAGACAATTTTCTACATAAAACAAACCACAATTTTCAAGAGCTCTAACAGTGAGAAGCATCTCAAAGATGAATAAAATATACAGAAAATATGTGTAAAAATCTATAAATACAAAGAACCCAGAAAAATGCCTGTAATTAGACAAGATGAAATTCTGAAAAGAAATTAAATTTAGTTGTAATCCATTCCCTATTCTTTTCTTTGAGAAAATTACTACTGAAGTGAGGGTTTTTTCCCCCTGTAATTTAAATGTTAAGCTGCCAGATGTGTGTCTCATGCTTGAAGAGTCGAAGCTTTGCATTATTTAGCATATTAAGAATCACAGAATTTTAAAAAGGGCTCCTTTATTGCCTCGAGGTTCTAATTAAGTAAACCTTAGCCTGGTACATTTAAAACTTGCAATACATGAGAATTTGCTCTTTTTTCCCCGTAGTCAAGTCACATCTATATAATAAATATGGAAAATCTTTAAAATGATACAATTTTTCTTTTGCTTGAGGAATTAAACCTATCTATTATTTTAAGAAGTTTTTAATAGAGGCCAGCAATCTAAAAGACAACTAAGGATTCAAAATACTTTCTAATCATTGCAAGTTGCTTTTCTTATTTATACCCACGAATATGTGTTTCATAAGGCAGTTTCATGCTATCAATCTTACTTCTTCCTTACTCTCTGCTTCTACTGTGGTCGCAACCTGTTCCATTCTTGTGAGACAAAGGCAATTCTAAGAAGCAACAAGAGGGTCATTGTTTCGGGGATTGGTATTGTGTTTTTCTGTGTTTGTGTGTGTCCGTCTGTGTTAAATACCTGATCATATAGCATTAATTAGGTGCCCTTTCAGCCGTTTATGGAAAGTTTCGGCAGCTAACCTGAAAACTATAATCAAATGGAAGTTCTGGAGGCACACAGCATTCATAAATCATACCCTTAAATACAGTTATTTTTGCCATTTTAGAAAATGTCAAAGGTGTCAACTCTGTCTAAATATACTGCTTAACAGTGACTATTTTAGTAAATTGACTTGAAATGCATTCAGCTAACTGACAGTTAGAAGCACATAATCTAGCTAACAGTACAAATGAACAGTTTAAAGGCCAAAATAAGCACCAAACTACAAATTCTCAATAACTAACATGTTGCAATGACTATGATTGTAACCACAGAACGGAATCATAGTATTAAGGAGTATATCTATGTCAGAAATCAACGCTTAAAATTTTTGAAATGAAATGTAATTTTTAAAAATCTAGTTTTCAGTTAAGAAAAAAATGTTCTAACCACATTCAGAAACGATAGCCAGGTATCAAATTGGGATGTTAACAGTGAATAACCTAGAAATTACCCAAATGCAGGTCATGAGTTGATAACACTCTCAGCTAGCGGCACGGTTTGAACCTATGAACAGTTCATGGATGCTGCTGCCAACATAAGTAGATAAATGTTTGTCATAATGGCAAGAAACAAGAAATTCTCTTTTCATCTTGGGAACTACCCATGAACAAATTAATCTTCAAATGTAACTGTTGACAAAGGGCAAGTTTTATAAAAATGGAGCTTAGGTTTGGGCAGGATTATTACCTCTAAAGCCTAGGATGTTTAGTAAAAGGTAGAATTACTTAATATTTTATGAACCAGTTTGCTAGAAACCTTAAGAAACTTAGTAGTTTAATATTTGGATATATTTTAATATAGTGAGCAGCAGGAATGCAGGAAAATCATCCTTACATTCCCTCTGTCCAAACCACTGGCTTAGTGGCTTGGAGTGATCTTTCCACATAGGTCCACAGCCCATGTCACATTGTGGTGCTAGTTATGAATTCCAGAGTTATTTGATTGAGAATAATGCATTGTATTTATAAAATATTTTCCTTGGGAGGCCACAGCAGGCAGATCACAAAGTCAAGAGATTGAGAACATCCTGGCCAACATGGTGAAACCCTGTCCCTACTAAAATATATAAAAATTAGCTGGGCATGGTGGCACATGCCTGTAGTCCTAGCTACTCGGTAAGCTGAGGCAGGAGAATTGCTTGAATCTGGGGGGTGGAGGTTGCAGTGAGCCAACTTTGTGCCACTGTACTTTACCCCAGTGATAGAGAGAGACTCCATCTCAAAAAAATTCAGTTGATAAAAACATTTGCATATGTTACTTATTTATTTTGATTATTACCAGAATACAACTGTAAATATTTTTGTCATCATTCCAATTTAGTAGCAATCTCTGAATATTTTATATTCATAAGATAAAAATAGATTCCTACATGTATGTCTTACCAATAAAAAATATGATTATAATGTAAGAGCAAAAATATACTTTGTTATTTTATTCTTCCCAAGAATGATATTTAAACATCATCCATTTCTGCCATACTTATGATTCCACTATTTTATTAAACTCAGCTTTTTTTCTTATTCTCAAAAATATTAAACCCTTCATCTTAAGCACAATAGAAGAACGCAAAAATCTTAATATTCTGCTCATGAGCTTTCCCTGGTTATCATCAATTAACACTTTCCCTGGACTTAGAACATCCAAAGCTATTTGGAAAAATACATTATTTTACCCACTGGTAAGTTCCTACTGCTAGGAGAAAATTACACATAGAGACAGAGAGAGTTACTGCCCAATACCACAGTGAAACAGAGTGTAGACACGTGCAATTGTGTGTCAACCATTATGAGCATCAACTCAGTAACGTAATGACTTTGTGAGCACCTTCCATGTGTACAAAACTTTACAAAACTGTAATACAAATATTATATAATACAATCTCTGAATGTTTGTTTCTTCACCTAGAAAGGAGAGATAACAGGCCCTATTATATAATATTAGTAAATCAGTAATATTTAATAATATATTATGTAATATTAATAATTTATAATATAATAATATCAATAATTTACTAATATAATAGTAACTTACTAATATATAATATGATTAATATGGGTATCTTGCCTTTGTAGGTAAGAAGCAAAGACTCAAAGATTAAGTAACTTGACATAAGACATTAAATTATAGGGTCAAAATCTCAGTTTAAGCCTTTCTGCCTCCCATATTCGGGTTCTATTCCTCCACTGAATCTGGACTCATTTGAGTTCTCTCTATCCTTCCTTGCACATCTCCCACAAACAGACTGAGCTAAGCGCTGCAGGGTTATGCTCTTAAAGTAAAAATATCACAAAAAGGAACAAAATCAGAAATATGAATCAACAACCCACTGCAGATTTCATTCATACTAGAGAGAAGAAACACGGATAACAAAACCCTGCATAAAGTAATAGTAACAGCTAACATTTTTGAGCTCCTACTATGTACCAGGCTTTGCAGCTCTCAAAGTTTCAAGTTAGCTACTAATTTTAAACTTTACTTCACAAATCTACTTTAAAACACTTCAGTGAGTAATAAGATTTACCAACTGAGAACTTACCTCCTTTCTTGAAGATTATGCTAAGTGAAATAAGCCAAATACTGTATGATTCCACCTATACAAGGGACCTATAGTAGGCAAATTCATAGAGACAGAAAGCAGCATAGAGCTTACAGAGGCTAGGAGTGGGGAAAATGGGGAATTGTTAAATAGGTACAGAGTTTCAGTTTTGCGAGATGAAAAAATATTCTGGAGATGGATGATGGTGAATCCACTTAATGCTACTGAACTGCGCACTAAAAAATGGTTGAAATGGTAAACATTGTTATCTGTATTTTACCAAAATTACTATTTTTTTAACTCTGGATCCTTCAATCCTTCAATAAAATGCTAAGAAACTTTAAAAATGATGAAAGGCCTTAATAAAAAACAAATAACAAAAAAATAACAGGAGGGCTTGCAGATGAGAAAAGACAGCACAAACTCAATTCTCCTGTGTTATCCCTACTAAGTACAAAATAAGCGCTGGAATTAATCCAAGAAGCCATCAAAGCAGAATTCCAAAAGGTAAAAAGAGGTAGGCAAAGTAATTAGAGAGCTCAGGACTGGGAAAACAACTCAGGGCAAGGCATACTAAGCTTCGCCACCAACTGAAGACCCCAGTCCAACCTGACATTTCCTGATCCTCACCTGTCAGCAGATCAGGGTCCAGGTTGGCACATTTATCCCTTCCTCAAAGGGAATTTGCCAGGACAACACTAGGTGAGTCCCCCAGCAACTGTAGGACTTCTCTATTTCCCTGCCTCCGGGGAAAGCATTCTCCTTCCGTACTGCATGGGAGTCCCTTTCCCATTAAGAGACAAAAGGGTCCGGGCACGGTGGCTCACGCCTATAATCCCAGCACTTTGGGAGGCCGAGGCGGGTGGATCACGAGGTCAAGAGATCGAGACCATCCTGGTCAACGAGGTGAAACCCCATCTCTACTAAAAATACAAAAATTAGCTGGGCATGGTGATGCACACCTGTAGTCCCAGCTACTCAGGAGGCTGAGGAAGGAGAATTGCTTGAACCCAGAAGGCAGAGGTTGTGGTGAGCCAAGATCGTGCCATTGCACTCCAGTCTGGGTAACAACAGCGAAACTCCGTCTCAAAAAAGAGAGACAAAAGGTAGCCAAATGGTGGCCTATTGCACATGCCTGACACAGGAAGCCTCTTTTATTATTATACTTTAATCTCTGGGATACATGTTCAGAAATTGCAGGTTTGTTACTTAGATATACACGTGCCATGGTGGTCTGGTGCACCCATCAACCCATCATCTACATTAGGTATTTCTCCTAATGCTATCCCTCCCCTAACCCCTACCGTCCAACAGGCCTTGGTGTGAGATGTTCCCCTCCCACAGGAAGTCTCTTAACAACCTGAGGCCACAGACTGCCTTCCCTAATCCAGAGGCACCAGATGACCACACCCAGGGAAACTCTTTCTGTCCTCCTAGGCATCACCAGCAGGGTCCAGTGGGAGCCCGAGAAGCATAAGTTGAATCATACAGTTCAAAATGGTACAACGTTGTTCAGTTACTGAAAAAAAAAAACAGCCACAAATTCTATATCCAGTGACTGTCAGGAATAAAGAAATAAATATTCTAAGATGAAAGGAAACTAAAAGAATGTGTCACTAACAGACCTACCCTTTAAAAATGACTAAATTTAGACAGTTTCTCACACAGAAAGAAAATGATAAACAGAAACCTTGGAGCATCTGGAAGAAAAAAATTAAAAGGGCATCAAACGTTATTATATACAGTATTCTACACTGTCCCTCATGAGTTTTATAAATCAGATTTGGTAATCAGAATAAAAATTATAACACATGTCACTCAACACAATGCTATTTAAAAGTAGGGGATGTAAAGAAACTGAAATGAAAATAAGGTATCTATCATTGATTCAAAGTGCTAAAATGTTCACATCAGGCAACTGTGATAAGTCACAAACACATATTATTATACCTGAAAAAACCACTATGAAATCTACAAAGGAGATATGCTCCAAAACTATAAATAAATCAAGATGGAATTCTAACAAGTGTTAAAGTAGTGCAAAGAAGGCACGTAAAGTGGAAGGACAAACTAAGACACAAAGGAAAGTACGAGAAAACAAACATGAATTAGTTCAAGGAGACAGGTAGATTGAAAGTAAAAAAATGGGAAAATAGCCAACATTCATTTTTAAAAAGCAGGATTGACTATATTAATATCAGATAAAATAGACTTCAGAGCAAAGAAAATTACCAGAGAGAGCATTATATAATAATTAAATTATCAAACGACAGGTAAGACATAACAATCTTAAATACTTATGGATAAATAGCAGAGTATCAAAAATGTATGAAGTGAAAACTGATATTGCTGAAAGAAGAATAGAAAAGTTACAAATACTAGTTAGGAATTTCAACATTCCCCTTTCATCAAATGATAGAAGTACTAGACAAAAAAACTAGCAATATCATAGAAGATCTGAACAACACATCATCAAACATGATATGAGAGAGAGATTAATAAATAGATATATACATATACATACACATATGTAAAGCACTCCACTCAACAACAGCAAATTCACATTTTTTTCAAGTCCCCGATGGATCACTCACAAATATCATACTTGCACTATACAACAAACTTCAGTTAACTTAAAAGACTTAAAATCATACCGAATATGTTCCATGGTCATAATTAAATTGAACTAGCATTCCATAACACAGAGGCAAGAGAAAACTATTTAAACTCATGGAAATTAAACAATGTACTTCTGAGAAATCTATAGGTCAAAAAGGAAGTCTCAAAGAAAATAAAAATAGATTTAGAACTAAATAAAATGAACATGCAACATATCAACTTTAATGGGATGTAGCTAAAGCAATGTTGAGACAAAAATTCACAGCACTACATGCTTACATCAGAAAAGAAGAAAATCAATAACCTACAGCCTCACCTCAAGAACCTAGTAAAAAGAGCAAAATGAATCCAAAGCAAGTAATAAAACAATAGTAATAAGAATAAAAATCAATGAGATTGAAAACAGGAAAAATAAAATAACATCAGTGAAACTTAAAGCTGATTCTTCAAAAAAAATCAGTAAGACTGATAAATTTCCAGCAAAACTGACAAAGATAGAAAGAAAAAAGAAACAAATCACCAAATCAGGAATAAAATGGGATATATTACAGATATGGCAGACATTATGAAATAAAAGAGTATCTTGAGCAGCTTTTTGCTCTTACACTCAATGACTTAGAAGAAATGGACCAATTCCTCAAATATTCCAAACTACCAACTTCACCAACATAAAACAGATAACCTGAATAGTCCTTTAACTATTAAACACATTGAATTTTTAATGTTAAAACCCTACATCCAGATAGTTTCCCTAGACAATTCTACCAAACAATTGCAGAAGGGTAAATATCAATTTTATGCAATCTTTTCTAGAAAATATAGGAGGGAGCAAATTCCTAACTCATGTTATGAAGCCATAATAACCCGGACACTAAAACCTGACAAAGAGACCATAAAAAGGGAAAAGAGCATAAAGAACAAAGAGAACATAAAGAGCAAAACCACAGGTCAATATCTCCCAGAAGAGTAGACACAAAAATCCTCAACAAAATATTAACAAATTGAATTCAACAATGTATAAAAATAATTATACACTAGGACCAAGTGGGATTTATTCCAGGTATAAAAGAAGATGGATCAATTATTTGAATCCACCATGTCAGTAGTCTAAAGAAGATAAACCATAGGATTATATCTGTTAAAACAAAGTAAAATTTGAGAAAAGCCAAAATCCATGTATGATAACAGGAATAGAAAGTAACTAGTAATATTTCAAGTTAGTAAAAATCATCTCCAGAAAGCTTACAGCTATTGTATGTAATGCTAAAAGACTGAGTGCTTTGCTCCAAAGATCAAGAGTAAGACAAGCATGTCTATATGCACTCCTGCATATGGGAGGATGATGAAGAAGGATGAAGAAGGAGAAGGAGAAAGAAGAAGAGAAAGAGGAAGAAAAAGAAGCAGCAGCAGCAAAGAGGAGGAAGAAGAAGAAAGAGAAGGAGAAGAAGAAAAAGTACTTTTAGAAATGACTTCATTGGTGGCTGCTGAAAGATTGATCATTTGGGTTTTGAAATGGTCTATGTCGACTCACCGAAAAAATGGCAAACCAGTTTGAATAATAATACAGTCCAACTGCCCTCTTATGCTTCCTTACTCCATCGTTTAATAGCACAAATACAGAGGATAAATGGACTGTGATGAATATATAAGACCAAATAACATGTTGAGAATGTAAAACGTCCTGAAAACACAAGCTGCAATCTGATGTTGTTGATCTAATCTACACACACTCTGTAATTGGAAGCATATCTCACACACCAATGTAATGGAGTAGATCAGCAAACACATATTTGTAAATTTTCCTCAAACCTCGATTTGGATCATTCACATGTGACAACTTCATTTTTATTGCCTCTTCCACTTAAAAAAAAAAAAGAAAAATTTAAAAGGTAGCTTTAAGAAAAACTCACAATATTTTGGGCCCTTCCAAATAAACAGATTTTTGCTCTTCGTTCATGAAAGGAAAAATGCAGCAAAGATTTGGACCTGCTGGAAACGTTTTAAGCCTGTCTCGTCTCTCTGTCCCCCAGATCTTTTCAGCACACCCTCCTCCCTTTTTTCTTAGCGTTAAACTGGTTCTCCACTTCCTTTACATCAGTAGGAACACTTCCCTTCTGGGTGTCAGAATCTCTCAGAGGGGTCAGGGGCCGCCCTGCAGAGGAAATGACCAGCTGTGAAATGTAAAAGTACAATTCCTTCCACATGTTCCTTCGCTCCTGGAGCAGGCAGGAGTCGTCAGCTAGCATCACTTTGGAACCAGGCAGGCCTCTGCATTGTAGTCCTGTCAAAACTAATTTACCATTAAAGACCTGCATGACTGTTTAAAGCTTTTTCAATTCCAGCAGTTTTCAGAAATGACTTTGAGATTGAAGTGGATCAATCCAAAAAACCATTGTTGTAATGGGCTGTGACTGATGGTGAAGAACCTCACAAAATAAGCCAAAGATTAAAACAAATTATAATGTTTTAAAAGAAATCTATTAATGGTACAAATACTCACTACACCTCCAATTAATTAATTGGAGGTGTAGTGAGTATTTGTACCAATTTTCCCAGCTAGGCCAGGTGCAGAGGCTCACACCTGTAATCCCAGCACTTTCAGAGGCCGAGGGGGGCAGATCACGAGGTCAAGAGATGGAGACCATCCTGGCCAACATGGCGAAACCTCATCTCTACCAAAAATACAAAAATTAGCTGGGTGTGGTGGTGTGCATCTTTAGTCCCAGCTATTCGAGAGGCTGAGGTGGGAGAATTGCTTGAACCCGAAAGGCAGAGGTTGCAGTGAGCCAAGATTGTGCTACTGCACTCCAGTCTGGCAACAGAGTGAAACTGTCTCAAAAAAAAAAAAGAGAATAAAGAAAGAAATTTTCCCAGCTAAGCCCCAATTTAGGAAGTTTAATGTTGCAGCTATTGGAAGTCTTATTCAGTTTGTAAACAAAGTTACAAGTGACAACTTCATTGCCAAGAACAAAGGAAGGGGAGAGAAGGAGGGAGGGAGGGAGAGAAGGAAGAAGGAAGGAAGGAAGGAAGGAAGGAAGGAAGGAAGGAAGGAAGGAAGGAAGGAAGGAAGGAAGGAAGGAAGGAAGGAAGGAAGGCAGGCCGGCCTGGCACAATTGAAGCTTTAAAAATGATTTAAATTGCTTTAAAATATTTTGAACATTTCTATGAATTAAAATATTTTGATGCATTTCCATATCTTAAATAAAAACATTTAAAAATTGCAGGTAATTAGCTTTTTATGCAGATTAATCACTTTGAAACATACTGTGGTTCCCTGAGGCTCACTTTTACACTGAGATAAAGGACTCAGATCCACCTATGCTACTTGAAAACCAAGACATTCAAGAGAAAAAATGACATAGTTAAAGTCTAAAAATTGCCTCAACATTTCCCCAAATGGCGATGCTGAAAAATGGCCATTTCAAATTCTTAAAAGCTTGGATATATTTTATAGAAGTACTCATTCTTTAAGAGCTATCTGAAAATAATTAGAGATACACATGATAGAAAATTATTTGAAACAGCTTCTCCACAAACTCAGCTCCAGTTGTCAAGAGCAAAGTCATGTGTGCTATTTCCAAATACCAGATTAATGATTCTCCCACAGAAACAGGGAAACAATTGACTGACAAATTATTAAGTGAAAATACGTGTCTCTGGTATGGAATCATTAATTGCATCCGAGAACAACTTGCTTCCCTCATCTTACACCTGTGGAATGGTGGCCTCAGCCCTTCAGGGAATGTGATATGGTGACTTGGCTAAAACTGACCACAAACACAGAACCATTCAAAATCACACAGTAGGTCTCTTACTGTCTGAGCACACCAGCTGAGCTCTGCTGTCTGGTTTCTCCATGGCTTCCTGTTTCTAAGCTTCAGTACGGAGGGACTTTGGCTACTTCCATCTGTGTCTGTACAGCTCCCACTGCAGCTATAATTAATTTGTCCTCTTTTCATTCTTCCTCTACCTCATGACTTATGGATATGCTGGCTTCTGTCTAGCATATCCATAACAGTATATATTAGGCAGAGTGCTCTCACTGGGTCACCAAGTAAGTCGCTGAAATGGAACCACTCATATTTGGCCAATTGATTTTTGACAAAACTGCAAAGGCAACTCAATGATAAAAGAAGAGTGTTTTCAACAAACGTTGTTGGAACAATTGGACATTTATATGTGAAAACAAAACAAAAACTTTCAACTTTAACTTCACGCTTTACTCAAACACTAAGTCCAAATGGATCATTGGCTTAAATGTAGAGTGCAAAACTGTAGAACTTGCCAAATAAAATGTAAGAGAAAATCTCGTGGAGTGTAGGCAAAAGGTTCAAAGAAATGACCTGAAAAGTCCAATCTATTTAAAAAATTATAAATTGAACTTCATCAAAATTTACAACATTTGCTATGTGAAAGATAATATTAAGAAAATAAACAGATAAAGTTCAGACGGAAAGTATTTGCAAAAAGTATCTGTATCCAGAATGTATAAGAACTCTCAAAATTCAACAGTGAAAAACAAATAAATAAACCATTCAATTAAAAAATTGGGCAAAAGACTTGAACAGATACTTGACTAAAGAGGATATTTGGCAAACAAGCACATTAGTCATTAAAGAAATCTAAATTGAAATCATGAGATGCCACTACACACATATTAGAAGGAACGTTTCTAAGCAGTCCTCCCTCTCCTGGGAATTCCACTGTGAGATGACTGGGCTAAAGGACAAATGTGATTCCCAAACATCATACTTTGCCCGCAATTGTCCCTCTCACCTAACAACTGAATATTTACTTAACCAATTGCATCTGCTTCCATTCTTCTCCAAGTTTGAATTGTCTCTGGGAAGGCCTGCAGGCCCCTTATGTAAATGGAGTGCTGGTGGGCCCTCTCATCATCTCGTGGGATCTGTAGACACAAGCGTATCTCATGGTGGAGCAGGCTTGGGCTCAGGTAAGCCCTTGAAGGCCAAGGACTGGGTGTTGCTTTGATTTATAATTAATTCTACAGCATTTGGCAGGATGATTTGTTCTTGTGGTTGCACAAAATTCTGAATTGAATTCGGCGTCATGAAACAGATAGAGACCCTGCCAGAGACCACTGCTCATCCAATGTAGACATAATTCAAAACAAAATTATCAAGCATAAACTGACTCCTAAAAAAGTAAAACAGCCTAAAAGATGGTGATAACCCAAAAGTTATATCATGGGTCTCTTCTTCTGGCCTTTCATAAATATTTTCTGGCCCCAAACATCCACCTATTTGCAAGGCTGACCACCACTTAAAACATCAATCATAGAATAAAGTCTAGAATCCTGCGGTATGAGTATGTGAGGGCACATGTGTGTGCATATATGTGCACACATATGTGTGCTTGCAAATAAGCATTCAAGTCACTTTTTCATGATTTGAAGACAGTAGTTGACTCATCAGATTATGTACGGAGCCTATCAGCGTGGACAGCCTATGAAAGATCATAAACACATTTTTCATATAGAAGCATTGCAGCCATAAACACACCACGTGCTCACCCCTTCCCTAAGGTTTGCTCCTTTAATTGTAAATAGCCAGAAAGTCATCAAGCCTGAGTTTAATAAACTTTTAATTTGAAATGAATTACCACATGTTGTGTTTGTTTACCCATTATTAAATCTCTTAGCAACCTATCAGTGGCAAAAAGAGAATACTGTATCACAGACCTGATATATTAGAAAACAAACCCATGGGGATATTTACTGCTAATAATATCCTTCCAAGAAAAATAAATAAATATAAGCAATAGTGGAAACATGTATTTGAAGAGATTTTTGTGTTCTGTTTTTCTATAGAATAGAAGTAGAAGGTACCTCTGCAGTCTTTGAATGTAAGGCTTGAACCAGTCTCCATGCTCAGAGCAGAGCAAATGAATAATTGTTTTTTTTTAAAGCATTTTCCTAAAACAGAAAGATTCTTCCTCTCATGATAAACAGTATTCTCAGCTTGAACACACTGGTATTCATGTTTTCTGGAGTGCTACCTAGCCTCCTTTTAGGGGAACTAGGGGCAGTATTCTAAAAGTCAAGTGTTTAGCTCAGTGCAGTAGGCATGGAAAATACAGCCACATTACACTGAGGAAAAACCGGGAAGTGGTGAAAATGATCTGAGAGTAATCCCCTCTCATCTTCTGCTCAGTATCTTACACTAGTTTGAAACATCAATAATACTGACATTTTATTAGTTAAGTCAAACTCACTTTCCCAAAAGTTAAACATTCTAAAATAAGAATATTTAGCTTCATATTTAATCAAAAGAAAACACTGGAAAAGAAAAAAAAAAACTATTTACTTTGCAAATATATGTATTTTACAGTGTCTCATGTACTGGCTTTACAGTTGACTTTTGAATTTGATATTTAAGCAAAATAAGCAATGGTTTTCTATTGTTTTTATCTAATGAAATCATGATCATGCCTTTTGGTATTCTATGAATCATTAATTTTTTCTTAGGAAAATGATCCTCAACCATCAGCAAGGGCTTCATCCTTTTCTTCCCTTTCTTTGTCTTAGATTCCCAGGTTACACAGATAATATGCTAATGTTCATTTGTCTTCGCAGAACAAGGCCATCTCAGGCCCTCAGGTTGGAAGGCCTGACTAATCTAATTCCACATACAGGAATGGTGTAAAAGTGATTGTCCTGCAGAGACAACTGAGTGAGAATCACCCACAGTGTCCATGAGCATCCTCCACATAATGGCCCCATAAAGGTGTCTGGAATGGGGCTCAATCTGACACTGGCTGGTCTGAGCTTTGGGAACCCAACCTCCCTTTCTTCGAGACAGGGTCTCACTTTGTCACCCAGGCTGGAGTGCAGTGGCGCAATCTCAGCTCACTGCAGCCTTGACTTCCTGGGCTCAGGCGAGTCTCCTGCCTTAGCCCCACAAGTAGCTGGGACTACAGGCGTTCACCACCACACCCAGCACATTTTTGTATTTTTTATAGAGACAGGGTTTTGCCATGTTGCCCAGGCTGGTCTTGAACACCGGGGCTCAAGTGATCTGACCACCTCAGCATCCCAAGGGGCCACTTTTATGATACTCTCTGCTCTTTTTCAGACTGCCAGGGCCTAAGGCTTATCTTATGCCTCACCTCTTACCTTCCTTTTATCCACACTAAGTACTGCCTTGGATATTTGCATTTAAAATGTAAAAATTAAAGCCTCGAACCTATTAAATTTCAACATAAAAAAATGTTTAAAGCCAGCTTCAAGTTGTGCATTTTGAGAACTAGCTCCCACCAAAACCAGACCATGTTGTTGGTCATTTCTTATCTTCTCTGGCCGCAAATCCTAGTTCTAACATGTGAGAAACAGTACAATTTGGTAGTGTTGATTTATAACTGTGATGTTTGTTACCTAGCTTTAACATATATCTGATTTCTAATTTATCCTTAGAAATATTTGTTTAAAGCCAGTGACATAATTTCACATATATGTATTCTGTGTATAAAATTTCAATGTATCTCCAGGTAGGCATTGCTCTGTAAACTGATATTTAGTTGTCTGGAGGTAGAGATGATGGTATCTCAGTTGTTACGTGATATTGGCTTACTCACAAGAAAGCAGGTCAGGTGTGAATACAGAAGCCCAGTAGTTCCAATGCTTGAGGCTGGCAGAGAGTTGTACTTGGCCCAAGAAGGCATAATCTCTTATTTATTTATTTATTATACTTTAAGTTCTGGGGTACATGTGCAGATCATGCAAGTTTGTTACATAGGTATACACGTGCCGTGGCCGTGGCTTGCTGCATTCTTCACCCCATCATCTACATTAGGTATTTCTCCTAATGCTATCCCTCCCCGATCACCTCACCCCCTGCTATTCCTCCCCTAACCCCCCACCTCCCAGGCCCCAGTGTGTGATATTCCCCTCCCTGTGTCCATGTGTTCTCATTGTTCAACACCCACTTATGAGTGAGAATATGCAGTATTTGGTTTTCTGTTCTTGTGTCAGTTTGCTGAGAATGATGGTTTCCAACTTCATCCATGTCCCTGCAAAGGACATGAACTCATCCTTTTTTATGGTTGTATAGTATTCCATGGTGTTATCTGTGCCATGTTTTATTTATCCAGTCTATCTTTGATGGGTATTTTTGTTGGTTCCATCTCTAAGGGCTTGAAGAACCCTAGTAACAACTTTAGAAATATTTATCACCCTCTATGAAGCTGATAGGCAGAATAAGAAAGGAAGGTGCTGTGTCTGGCCATTATGGCTCTATGGTAGAGATCCATCATTATTCTCCTGCAATATTGCTGTTTCCCTGATTTGTGTTTTCAACTCAATACCCCTATCCCTCTACACATTCTCTCTGGTTAAACTCAACCACTTAGCAGTTTCAGCTAGAGTCTCTATGTGGACTCTAATGAACATATTCTCCCTCCCTATTCTCTCTCTCTCTCTTCATGTCCATTTCCCAATGGTATCTTAAACTACATATTTTTTTTTTGAGATGGAGTCTCGCTCTGTCACCCAGACTGGAGTGTAGCGGTGCTATCTCAGCTCACTGCAATCTCTGCCTCCAGGGTTCAAGCGATCCTCCTGCCTCAGCCTCCCAAGTAGCTGGGACTACAGGCATGCCCACCACCACACCTGGCTAATTTTTTTGTATTTTTAGTAGAGATTGGGTTTCACCATGTTGCCCAGGCTGGTCTCAAACTCTCAAGCTCAAGTGATCCACCCACCTTGGCCTTCCAAAGTGCTGGGATTACAGGCATGAGCCACCACGCCCAGCCCTCTTGAACATTTTTATTTGGATATAATATAGAAATATCAAACCCTGCCAATCCAAAATCAAGCTCCAAGTTATCCTCTACTCTTATTCCTCTTCCTGTAATTCCTGTTATCTGCTAGCTAATATCCATATCTACTATGTTCAAAGTTTAGGAATCAGCTTTTGTTATCCTCCACCATCCATATTCAATCAGTCAACAACATCATGTTTATGGCAATTCTATTACACCTATTTAATATTTTATGAAGTTCATTCTCTTCTCTAACTTTATTATCTCTGCCCTAATTGAGGCCCTCATCTTTTGCTTGGATTATTCTAAGCTTTTCCTACCTGTTCTGATTTTGGACAT
Source organism: Saguinus oedipus (assembly GCA_031835075.1). Lineage (NCBI taxonomy): Eukaryota > Metazoa > Chordata > Mammalia > Primates > Cebidae > Saguinus > Saguinus oedipus. Next base: position 19,023,719 of record CM063172.1, on the reverse strand, counting down.
GCCCTGCTCAAATAAATCTTCCTAAAAATTACCAGAGTGATCTATCTAAAATTGAAATTGAAATACATCACTTCCCTTTATAATGGCTACGACTTAACACTGATTTCTGATCAGCCACAATAGACATAAAAAGGCAGTGGGAAAATGGTAAGAAAAAAGTATTACTACCCTGGAATCTTTTTTTTTTTTTTTGAGACAGAGTTTCGCTCTTGTTACCCAGGCTGGAGTGCAATGGCGCGATCTTGGCTCACCGCAACCTCTGCCTCCTGGGTTCAGGCAATTCTCCCGCCTCAGCCTCCTGAGTAGCTGGGATTACAGGCATGCACCACCATATCCAGCTAATTTTTTGTATTTTTAGTAGAGACGGGGTTTCACCATGTTGACCAGGATGGTCTCGATCTCTTGACCTCGTGATCCACCCACCTCGGCCTCCCAAAGTGCTGGGATTACAGGCTTGAGCCACCGCGCCCGGCCTACCCTGGAATCTTATACATGGTTAAATGATCTATCATAAATGAGGGGAAAAAAGAAAAACGCTTTCAGACATGCAATGACTAAGAGAGATCCAAACTCTAAATGAATGACTAAAGACTCATTTCAGCAAGAAGAAAAATGGAGCCAGAATGAAGACATGCTATCTTAAAAATATAATGAAGCACAAATGTGTCATTAAATTAATTTATCATTAAGAGGGAAAAATGCTAGCTGTTGAGTTTAATAAAAAAGTGAAACTGAAACTATAGCCAACAATAGCAATAGGAAGAGGAGGCGTTTTTAATGGATGAGGCATCCTTGCCACATCCAAGAAAATATGGAATGAACCTAGAATTTTAAAGATGTTTTATGCTTAAATATGTTAAGTGAGAAATTAAGATAGCATTTAAAGTAATGAACAAAATCTGTAGATTATAGAGACAGAAAAGCATAAACAAAATTTTTTTAAAGCAAAGAAATAGGATAGTAAATTGAAAGTGTAAAATTAGATGCCATCAAGTACAAATACAATATTAAGAGTAATTTCCAAAACTTTAAACTTACCTATTTAAATAGCACATATTATCTACTTGTCTTTTCTTCTATTTTTAATTGGTATATGTTAGTTGTACATATTTTGGAAGTACATGTGATATTTCGATACCTCTCTACAATAGCTAATGATCAAATTGGGATAATAAGGGTATCCATCAACTCAATAATTTATCTTTTTTCTGTTATGAATATTACAAATATGATATTCTAGTTATTTTGAAACATACTATAAATTATTGCTAAGTATAATTTTCCTACTGTTCTACCAAATACTAATATTTATTCCTTCTATCTAAAACTATATTTGTTTACCCCTTAACTTGTCTTGAATAAAAAATAAAATTCAGATTTATGCTACTGATAAATGCCCAAACTGTACTACAGATAAATGTTACAATTTAAAAAATAAAGTGTAGCATAATAATGTATGCCATGTAAATACTAAATAAAAAAGCATTCAGGTGGATAGTATTCATATCAGATGAAATAGAATACAAATTCAAAAGTATTAATAGGCAAACAGAAGTAGAAAAGAATTATAGCATCCTCCAAACTAAAACAATTATAAACTTGTATGCACTTAACAGATTTAAATAATTTTCTCTGATCTACATATTGTAGATTTATCTACCTGAAGAAAATAATTTATCTACCCTGAAGAATATCATGGAAAATAAACAATCAGTGGGGAACTTGAATGAAGGAAAATGTATCAGTTGTATACTGAAAAAATGAATGAAAAGATAGAAAGCAAGACTAATAAAGAAAAACAATGATGACTAGTATTGATAATCGACATTAGGAATGACAAGAAAAACATATAATATAATAAATAGAGTTAATGGTATTTCAAAATTATAGTAATAGTTTTGTGTATTTTCTTATAGATACATAAAAATATCAATTGAGTAATACACAAAAAACATCAGCTTCTTTCAGGGAGAAGAACTAGGTTGCTGGGGAGCAGGGAAAGGCAAGTTTTCCTTTGAACAATGAGAATATATCACCTGCTCAATAAAACTTTAACAAAAGAAAATAAATTTAAAAATTTAAAAGATAATATATTATGACCAAATTAACTCAATTAGTTTTTAAGGAATTAAACATAGAATGATGAAATAATAAGTAACAATCAAAAATTGAATCAGAAAATAAGTGTCCCTTACCACTCACTTAAAAACAACAACAGCAACGGCAACAAAGCCCCAAAACTCTTACAGATCAATGAGGGAAAAAACGGCCCAAAGGAAAAGTGGACAAAGCATAGGAACAGGCAATTCACACAAGATAAAATCCAAATGGTCAACAAAAACATACATAGTTTTAAAAGTGCTCTAACATACTTGCATCCAGAAAACTCCTAATTAAAATAAAGAGATATTATTGCATGCCAATTGAATCAGCAAAACTTTAAAAATCTGACAATAACAAGGGTTGACAGAATGTGGGCCAAAGCAACTCTCTTACACAACTGTTAGGAGGGTAAATTGACACACTACTAGGGATGGCAGTGTCACTAGTCTATACATTTAGAAACTGTGTGCACTGTGATTCCGCCATTCCTTTCGGGGTTATATAGACTCTAGTGAAATTCCCACCCATATGCACAAGCAGAGTATGTTCAAGAATGGTCATAGCAGCTTCTTTGTTTGCAATAGAGTATAAACGGAAACAAAAACAATAACAAAAATAAATAAATTTTGTTATAATCATGCAAAGGAATTTAATATAGCAATAAAATCAGTAATTTAGAAATAGACAATAGATATAGTTAAATATCAAAGACAATGTTGAGAGAAAATAAAAATTGCAGAAGCAGATGTGAAATATGATACATTTATATAAAGTTTAAAAACAAAATATATATTGTTAGTGATTCTGTATGTATGTAGAAAATGTTTTAAGATATACATGAAAATGATCAAACACAAATCTGAGAAGGCTAGGAATAGAATTAGGGAGCAGTTCACAGAGAGCATTAATCACGGGTAACTGTTATTTTTTGAAAGAAAAAATAGGAAGTAATATGATAAAATAGTAAAAATCAGCAAAGCTGGGTACTGGTATTTGTTATGCTATTTTCTGGATAAGATGTTTAAAATATTTGGGGCCAGGCGCGGTGGCTCACATCTCTAATCCCGGCATTTTGGGAGGCCGAGGCAGGTGGATCATGAGGTCAAGAGATCAAGACCATCCTGGTCAACATTGTGAAACCCCGTCTCTACTAAAAACACAAAAAAATTAGCTGGGCATGGTGGCGCATGCCTGTAATCCTAGCTCCTCAGGAGGCTGAGGCAGGAGAATTGCCTGAACCCAGGAGGCAGAGGTTGCAGTGAGCCAAGATCGCACCATTGCACTCCAGCCTGGGTAACAAGAGCGAAACTCCGTTTCAAAAAAAAAAAAATTAATAATTTCAAAAATAAAGATGAGTTACTTATTACAAGACTTCTTATCACTGGTAATGCTTGTAGCATTAGTACAATTCTGGCAGTACTATTATTTACTACCATTATTATAATTAATACCAATCCATCAACTACTATTTAAACTATACCAATATTTACTGCTAGAGGATACATCCGGTTAAAGAAGCTTTCGAATCTTTTGGTAAATGCAACAGTCCTTTTATAAAAAGGATAATAACCTCCAATAGCACATCTCTTCTGTAAGTTGGAATTTTTGTGGATTGAATAAAGTATTCAATCCACAAAATTTATTTATTTGCTTATTTACTGCCTGATTAAACCAGTCTTTGAAAACAAAGGCCAATAAAATAAACTATATTAATTGACAACATTTTTCTGAAAATATTTATCTTTCATAGCCAGTTTTTGGTTACCAGTCTTGTGAGCAGGCAAGAAGGATGGAAATCTAAAAATAAAAACCAACCGAAGCGAAGTATTTCCCCTTTACAACAACAAATAAGCTTTCAAAGCAGCAAGGTCATAGAAAAAGACTTGTTTCAATGACATTATTTTATATTTACATATTTAACAGACAATGCGATATAAAAACTAAATTCTAACATATTTCAAAAGAATGAATATTTCTTGTATTCAAAATATAATTTATATAACACAACTTGAAATACTAGCAATAGAATGCTGGGGAAAAAAGTCAACCAACCCTGAGAAGGATGTACTGAGGATTTACCTTCTTCCTCATCCACTGATGCACAGGGGTTCTTCTCTCCTTCTTTTTCTGAAAGGTCAGCTGTATTATCCACTCCTGATTCTGCTTTCTCTCCTTTAGCCATTAGACAAACTGGAAATCCAGAGGAAAGTCGAGTATTGCTTTCATTATTTTTTTGACCATCAAAATGCAAAGGGAACTTGATGACCTATTACGAGATCCATCTGTTACCTAAATTGTTGAAACTATTACATAGTTTTCATCTAAAACAATGAGACAATTTGAAAGAGCTAAAAGGTCAATAATAAATTTAGTTTTCCAAACCTTATATGCTTCTTTTTGGTTACTTTACAAAGAATGCAAATTTTTTTTGTATTAACAAATTTACACAATTGTTTCAGATAGTGCCATTTGCTTTGTATGTATCAGTTTCTCATTTATTTCAATTTATAATTTTCAAAATTTCTTCTTCCAAATAACACCATCTAACACTCATGCTGGGAGGAAATTAGCAAATATTCATTCACTGTTTAATATCTCCAAGAAATATTATTTATACTTTAAGTTCAGCAAGAAATGACAAGATTGTAGAATCTAGCAGTGAATGAGTGCTCATTATAAAATTTTTTCAACTTTTCTCTATGTTGAAAATTTTAATAGCAAAATTGCTTGGAGAAAATAATGACACAAGAAATGAAATATTCAGAAAACTGAGAAATTGACAGACAAAATTTTCCTGGGAAAGAGTGACAGGCTATTTTTCTGGCATAATTTTCCCTGTTGCATCCTTACACACATGCTGTGGGGGACTCAGAGCTGTAGGCCAGCCTCCTCTGGGATGCTCAGGGCTATTAGTCCAAGTACTATCCCTAAGGACACCGTGAGACAACACGTGAGCACGTGCCCTGGCTCAGCCAGCTCCTCTTTGACAGTGGCAGTTCCTTCACACTGACTGAGCCAGGAGAGACATGTTCAGGATTCACCTGGACTGACTTGTTTCCTTTTTCTCTTCTAACAGGGCATTGCAAAAAAATACTTTTCTGTTCCATCATCTACATTACCTCTCTTTGCTCTTCCCAATCCAACTTGTTCTTTTTTCCGTAAATCCAGCATTAACTTGTTCAAAAATGTGTGTTTGCATTTAAGAAAACTCATATTGGAAAAATCCACATATTTTAGAATGTCACATAAGAGGAAAATGGGATTTCCAGAAAATAAGCTTTTTGTTTTTGTCCTCATGACAGAGAAGCATCTACTTATTCTGCCTATAATCAGAAAATCATGCATCTTGCATGTTACTATTCTCATTAATAAGACTTGCTTCCTCATGAAATGTTCAGAGGGAGAAAATTATTTTTATTATGTATCAAATAAGAATGTTAGTGGACAATTACATCCATCTCTAATGGATAATGCCAGCTGGGCTCTGCAGATAAATTGTAATATTTCTTTTTTTTTTCCTCTACAAAGTATTTTTAATAGAAAGTCAGAAAAAATGAGAAATATTTTAGTAATATATTCAAATTCAAGTAGATTTTGGTCAAATAAATTATTCTAATGCTGCTATAAACTACCCACTTTTCTTGACCTTGCAAATTTTAAACACTACTTCTAATTTAACCTCAAATATAAACTGTTTTTTATGATGAATAATAGTACTACATAAATTGTCTTTTATAAAACAAAGCTGGTTCTGACTTTTCATCCCATAATTTATAGAACACTGAATTTTTGAATAGTTCGTGGAAAAGTTAGTTAATAATTATAGATGTCTTCCACATTAGATAGGCCAAAATTTACTTAATTTACTTCCTTTGTGTGTGTGTGTGTGTGTGTGAGAGAGAGAGAGAGACAAGGTTTTGCTCTTATTGCCCAAGCTGGAGTGCAATGGTGCAATCTCAGCTCACTGCAACCTCCACTTCCTGGGTTCAAGTGATTCTCCTGCCTCAGCCTCCCTAGTTGCTGGGATTACAGGCACCTGCTACCATGCCCAGCTAATTGTTGTATTTTTAGTAGAGACAAGGTTTCACTGTGTTGGCCAGGCTGACCTCAAACTCCTGACCTTAGGTGATTCATCCACCTCAGCCTCCCAAAGTGCTGGGATTACAGGCATGAGCCACCACACCCCACCCCAAATTTACTTTCTTATGGCTATATTTATTTTGACTCTTGGTGTAGAATCAAATCACCAGTTTCTAAATTATTTTCTTAGGGATTTTCTATAGTTATCTTAAACCTTTAGATAAATTTTCAATAACCTTTTTATATTCATTTATAATAGTTTTCCTTTTCAAGTTTATTTATGTCAGCATTTCTGATTCGTACAAGTTTTTAAAAACTTCTGATACCTAACACCTCACCACGAAACAAATAAATCAAAGTCTCTGAGACTAGAACCCAGACACTAGTGTTTTTAAAACTTCCCACAGAATTCTAGTGTGCAATCAGATTTATCTTAGGATGACACTTCCCAGAATGAATAGACAGGTATGTATTCATATGGTCATCATTTTATTAATAGCATACCTATGCCGCCCCAAGATGATATTTCAGCAAAACATTATAATGAAATTAGATAAGAAAAAAATGCCAGGTAATTCTACTCAAAGCAAATAAGAAACAGGAAGACCGTTATACAATAATATATAGCTGCTAATTTTAAGGATGAAATTTCATGTGCTTCCTGAGAACACCCAATTTAATAGTTCTATCAAATAGGTAAGTAGATAGGTAGGTAGACAGACAGACAGACAGATACACAGATACATAGATATAAAAAAAACATCAAACATGAAGGTAAAGAAGAATGATTACACAAACAACCTGGAAAAACATCCGAATCAGGAACAATAAGTTTGGGTACATAGGACACACTACAAATATGCTGAAATGCTTATTCTTTTTGCATCCCTAGAGCAGGCAACGCGCAACACACAATAGAAGCTCAGTAAACACTTTTTTTTTTTTATTGAGACAGAGTCTCACTCTGTTGCTCAGGCTGGACTGCAGTGACACAATCTCAGCTCGCTGCAAACTCTGCCTCCTGGGTTCAAGCGATTCTCCTGCCTATGCCTTTTAAATAGCCGAGAGACTTTGGGTGCGTGCCAGCATGCCTGGCTAGTTTTTGTATTTTTTTTAGTAGAGAAGGGGTTTCACCATGTTGGCCAGGTTGGTCTTGAACTCCTGGCCTCAAGTGATCCGCCTTGATAAGTAGACTTACCAGAGCTCCATTCCCATATTTATGAGATGAAGCTGCACCATCCACCCTAGCAGTGATAGATTGTGAACTGAGATTTGGGTGGCAGTTCTGGCTCATTCACAATAGAAGATTATATTAAATGATCTTTAAATTTCCCACTAATTCTATAATTTTATACCTTGTTTCTAAATACGTATTTAATCTGCATTATCAGAAATCAGCATTAAGATGTAATAACTTTTACCATTCTAGGATACTTATTAAATTTTCCAATGACATGAAAGGAAGCTAAAGGCTAGAAAGAAGCATCTTTAGAAAACATTTTAATTCCTTGCCACTTAAAAAATCACACCACAAACCTGAAAATAGAGATTGCACAGCCAGTTGTCCAAGTCCAGACAGATCAAATCTTCAATTTTCCTGAAGTTGCTAAGCTTCTGGTCATAATGTCCTCGGAGAAGGGGACACTTGAATTTTCCCTCCACTATATCAAAGTTGTTGTCACACAAAGCGAACACTGCCCAGCGCACAACCCGGTCCAGGCAAGCGTACGTTCCACGAAGGAGGAAGAGTTCAAACAAGAAAGCCATGCCAGGTTTCACAGTTTCTTTTTGAGGGAGCACCTATGAAAAATATTAAGAGAAGAGAAGATTGGGACACTTCTGGTTTTAGAAACACGTTACATTCAGTGATGCCTAAAAACAATTTAAAGTTAAGTAAAACATTGCTCTATACTCCTGTTGTTTGCCCTTGAAAACTCACCATTGGATGTATTTACATAAACAATTCTTTCAGCCCCAGGTTAAGTCAGCTACCATGAAAATGTGACCGACCCAAATCTGACCCTGCCAGTTCGAGATTCTAAAGTTTATATGCTTTAGAAATCAAGTTTGTAACATGCTAATTCACATAGTAGTCTGTGTTTTCATTCCTCTCTGATGGAGCTGGCACCTCTACTGTATAACTATTCCTATCTTCCATCATAGTCATTGTTTTGAATGCCTGCCATTCATTTTTGCATCATTCATTTATCCAGCACATCTGCATTGCACAGAACAAATGCTTTTTAAAAAGTGGTTAAACAAATTACTGCAAATTATCCTACCCATAATGATAACTTGAATTATTATTGCAAAGTCCACCGCTGGAAGAAAAAGTAAAGTTCCATTTAATTTTGTGACTTTATTCTGTTTATTTCAGTTGACACAATAATATACCTGCTGTATAAGCAAGTTGTCAGTGCTAAATAAATAGCACTGAGTATAAAGATGGGTGAAATAATCAGAATGACCACGCCCTGTTCAAGTCCCCAGATGTAGAGATGGAGCCTATTCCATAGCCTTAAAAAACTTTTTTAAAGAAATGCAAGACATGAATAATCTTTTTTAAAAAATAGATTATAGCCTTGGATTTCTTTTTAAATTTTTGTGTGGATAATTATAAATAGACAAAGATCGGGACTTAGACTATTTTTAAACTTAGATAATTTTAAACCAAAAGTGTGTAGGTATATTGTATACTATTTGTGTAAATATTCCAAGACTTAGTTTAGGTATAAAATGAAACAAAGGCATCTGTTGAAAAATGTCATAACCCTGTGGCAGCCGCTATTAAACCATTAACAGGATCAGGTTTTATTTAAATCAGATTTACCATTTTTTAACAACAACCTATAGGAAAGCTACAAACATTAGGTACAAATGACTGACAAAAGAGATCCTTAATCAAGCTGTGCTTTTCATCTGGCTAGCTGGCTATGAGTAACCTTTGTGATAAGAGAATAAAAGTTAAATGAGGAGAAGGGGAAGAAATGGAGTCAGAATCCTGTTTTGGGCCATCATTTAAAAATCAAGTTGAACTGATGCTATTGACAATTCTTTCATCTATTTTTAGCCCTGAATTTAGAAGTGAAAACTAGAGCCCCTGTTAGACCAAACTCATATGTATTCAGCTACACATTCAAAGTAGACAAATTAAGAATTTGTCCAGTACTGACTCAATTCTATCATTAACTTTGTTGCAGTCTTAGAAAGTCACTTCTCTTATTTTTATATATAATTTTCCATGCACTTGAGTTCTCTTATCAACAAAAAACAAAGATATAAATATCTTTTTCTCAAAGTTAACGTAATTATCCACTTAGTAAATACAAACATTCTCAGAAAATATGAAATGCGTATTTTTTAAATTTCTTTCTTCTAGGACCATCCCAACCACTTCTAAGATGACTTAGTAACAGCTCATTTTAATAAACAGAAAAATAACATAGTCAAGGTTAAAATACATCTGTAAACATGCAAAACAGCAGCATCTCTTTTTAAGTGCATGCGAAATAGTTAAAGGCTACCAAGCACAACAATTAACATCGTGCAGCCCGGTCGACTGAAGAGGAACTTCATCTCAATGTGTTCTACAAGATGGAGGAGTCACATGCAACTACCCAGGCCGCCCCGAAAATAAATAAGCATATGAACAAGACCAAACCTAGTCACTGATACTGACTGAGAAGAAAAATAAGAGCCACAAATTATTAAATAAAGGAAATGACTTTATCTGACAACAGTTGTAGTTAATTCTTTGGGTGCCTTTCCTTTGCTGCTTATCGTAGGAGAAGTCTTCTGCCCTGCAACATTTAGCTTGTAACTCCTTGCAACTCATTCTTTTCCTCTCTGGCAACAAAGGTCACTAAATTTTAGTGTACTTCGCAGAGGATTATTTTCGCAAAGCTGAGTACTTCCATAGCTATCCTATGATGTGACATTCCCATGAGGATTTTTCATTAGCTTTCTAGTTAAATACCATATGTTAAGAAAAATATATATCTTGGTCTCCCCCAACTATCAATGCCCTCCATCATGTGAGTCCTGGTAGTTGGCGATCATAATGTCTTCACAGTAACTTTATTAAATGAGTGCCATGAAAAGCGCCTCTTTGGTGCTGCCCCTCTTCCTCCTCCCATCCTCCACCCTCAAGTACTTGGATGTATACATGAGTGATGAAATAATCTGTATAACAAACTTCCATGACATGAGTTTGCCTATGTAACAAAACTTCACATGTACCCCCAAACCAAAATAAAAGTTAAAAGAGTACCCCTTCAGAAGGAAGAGCTGCTACAAAGCTGAACTCTATGCATAGCATAAGGGTGATGCATTTGATCTTCCAGACTGTAAAAGGTACATGTGAAAAGTGAGTGAAGAAAAATGGAATTCAAGAAGCAAATGAGAATTTTGAAGTCTTACTGTTGAATGGAGGATTGGAAGAGAAAGTAATATTCTTTACACTTTTAAAGCATAAAGAATACACTTTTAAATGTACTTCTGAATTAAAATAATCCAGAGAGGACTAGAGTAAATGATGCAAAAATTATAAACATGCATATTCATAAAGTGTTGTTCGTTTTTCTATACTTTCTGATTCTTTATAATGATAATTATATTTTCAGAAAAGAAGTTGATAATTATTTCAAAATCAGAGAGCATTCAAGGTCCTGCTTCTGGTTATGATGGAGATGATCAAAAGTAGCCAACACTTCCACCATAAAAAGAAAAAAAAAATCAGTTAAATTACAAAATTCTATTTTTAACCCATTGGGAAACTGGGGACACAAAGAAATTTAGAGGAAACTAAATTTTATAGAGGGATAAACCCTTCCTTTATATGATGACTAGAGGCAGCTTTAATCCCAGGAAACTGGTGAAGAAGCAGACAAGTCACTGGTTAAAGTACTTGGCAGGGGAAAGAGAAACCAGCCGAACTTTTAACAATAGTTGACTCTTATGGACTATTGAAAACACATCAGCCTCAGACAAGGAGTAAGTTCTCACTATTTATCAATTCTCAACCCTAGGACTTTTAACAAGTGCTCAGCAGGATGTGGGCAATTGAGTTTAGATAGGGAGCAACATGAGATTTCTAGTGGCATAGAAATCCTGGGGCAGCACTGGAGAGCAGAGCAGAATGTCAGTTATATGGTACACGGATAAGCAAGCCCAGCTAGGAGGGACTTTTTACAGCTTGAAGCTTTTGAAACCGGTAGTAAATTAAAACTAACTAAACCTCTAAGCCCAAGCCCAACTTAACTCAATTCCTGATTTGATAAGAGAGATCAGCCCTCGTGGAGGAGAAATATTTTCCACTCCAATCTCTGTAATTGGCTTATATACAATATCTGGCATATAATTCACAATGTGAGACATTCAGAGAAGGAGGAAAATGTGATGCATGAACAAAAGAAAACCAATTAATGAAACTGACCCACAGATGGCCCGGATGTTGGAATTAATTAAGGCTATAAACAATCATTATATATAGGACCCAAAATTAGAGGAAAAGATAGAAATAGCTAGAGAAAGTTGAAAGAGCTCAGAAGAGAACTTTAAAAATGTTTAGAACAGAACTATGAAATATTTGAAATAATAAAATCATTAAATGGGCTTAACAGCAGAAATGGAAATAACAGAAAAAGGATAGGTAAACTCTAACAGAGGTCAATAGAAATTATTTCAACTGAGACATAAAGGCAAAAAGAATAAAAAAGTAAACTAGAGTATGAGAGACTTGAGGGAAAATAATAAGCAGTCTAACACACATACAGTTGGAATCCTAAAATGAGAAGAGGAAGATAATAGCGCAGAAAAAAACTATTTGAAGAGATAATGGCTGAGAATTTTCCAAAATTGATGGAAGACATCAATCTACACAACCAAGAAGCTCAGAAAATCTCAAGCAGAAGAAATACACAGGAAATACCACCTATGTCCATCATAATCAAACTGATTGAAAATCAAAAGGAGAAATCATAAAGACTCATCAATGATAACTAACAAAAAAAAAACTCATTAATGGCTGTCAAAAGAACATACTTAGGCAAGTATCCATATTTTCTTATCATGAAATTCTGAATTTAATATAAAATATTACAAATCATATGGTAAAATCTAACTTTTCGTTCTTAGCCCTGCTTCTTTCTTCTGTACTCTGCTCACATAAAATTACTTTTATTTCTGTCACTGCACAAAAGGTCTCCAGAAACTTGGTTCATTATAAACTCTACATTTAGTTGTTTTTTGCCTAACATTGTATATTTACCATAAAATTTATAATTCCTTAGCATCATATTCAAGACCCTAATACAGTAACATAGCAAACTAGATTTCTACTTTTGTCTCCTATTTAACATATACTTAAATACATATTAACATGCATAATACACATCATATTAAATACTGTCAAAATTATTTTCTCAAATGCCTGTATACACACACACACAGAGTCGATTATTTTCTCATGGCAGCCTCTTCATCAGGAAATTCTTCTTCCTCCCCAAGGTGTTTTGCTCATTATGATCAAGGAATCTTTTATTCAGTTTAGACAAGACCTTCCAGGTTATCATTTCTAATCCACAGGTTCTCAAGCCAATGTACAGGCAGAGACACTGATAGGACTCAGATACAGGTCTAGGGATGGTGTATCAGACAAGGAGAATGAGAAATAAACTCAAGGATATCTTCCAAGTCTGACATTCTATGAGGAATAGGGATCGTCAATACAGCAAATCCATATACTTAACGTGCATTCAAAATAACAAAATTTTCTTTTTGAGGTAGACAATTCTGAATACTTGAGTGAGAACTGAAGCCACAGAATAATCTAGATTATCCACTGAAAGTTTTATAGAACCATTACTGTTTTTTCCATTCTCTCAGTCCAGAAAAAGAAATAAGTAAATCAGCTCTAATCTCCAGTCTTTCTGCTGTAGGATAAGAAAAAGTAGTTATTCTTAGAAACCTGTCATGGCCTAGGGATCAAGAACACAGGGTAGTAACAACCACAACAGTCATTGCTTCTGAACAGAAGAGAGAGATTCTTACCTCCTATGCCGCTGGAAAACCAGCACTCTCATGTCAAATCTAGCAGTTCCAGGTTCCTGTGTTAGGAAATATATTTTTTTACTTCCTCAATTCTAAAAACTGGTATAATATCAACAGTTAACATTTATTCCCTAAATGCAAGACACTTTTTAAAAGCATTTTATCTTTATTAACTCAATAGCCACCATAATCCTATAAAGTAGATTCTATAGACTCAATTTAACAAATAATACAGCTGAGGGAAGGCCCAAGGTCATACAAAACAGATGTGGAGGGTAGAGCTAGGATCTGATTTTAGGCAATCTGCATCAGAGCCAGTCATGCTTCCTGAATGTAGGAGGGGCCAACTACCAACAGCCCACCTCAGATTCATGGTGATAGACCTAAGTGTCATTCTGCTCTATCCTATTTACAGCTCTTCATGATTCCTACAAACTGGGGAGCTGGGGGTCCTCTTCCAGATAGTTCTCCGTATCTAGGGAGTTTTGTCCTAAATTGCTCGTTTTGAGTTCAGGTACCCAAAACAGACATACTGCCTAGCAAGCAAAAACATTTTTACTCCAATAAAATCTTACTATCGGGTATTCTTAAATACTAAGTCTTTCTGAAGGGCTAAGTTTACCAGTTAGCTTACAAATGAATAATCCTGAATAAAAATTCTCCTTAAATGAAGGGTACAATTCCATGATCTCTCAAACCCAAAGTCCTTGAATCTAATTTTACAATTTCTCAATGACTAATTTAATTATTTGAGAAGCACCAACAATCACACCGTGATGTTTTCAAGCCCCTACACTATCAGTCTTAGAAATTCAGTTTGTAAAGGAATTTCCCATGAGTGATTATTGAAAGTGTACACTTCCAGACCTTACACTTACCTTGAATCTGTAAGTCTAGGGTGGGGCTTAGTACTCTGAATTTTAAAAGAATGTGAGGTAATTGTGAATCAAATGGCCTCTTAGCCCACACTTTGAGAATCACCACCCAGTATGGACACCAAGATAAGCAAGCCAGGTTTGTGAATCCTTGACCATATGTTGGATCCTCGACTGCTAAGGACAAATACATTTTTGCCTAAAATCTAATTGAGTTATATCTGAATAATTACTGGTTAAGCAATATGACCTTTCCACCATTTTCCATCAAACATGACTGAAATCAAGAGGAAATATGTGGTATGTCATCTTATTATACTGCAATTCCACGACCTGACCTCAACCTCAATATGTCATAACTCATCTCTTCACACACTACTCAGATGTTCAACTAAGAATATTTCACTCTAGAGAGATGGAAAAAATCTAATTGAATATTTTAATTTAAAAAGTTCAGTTCTGGGATTCTCTGCTTTTCTCTATATATAGAGAGAGAAAATATATATATATTATATATATTTTTTTTTTACTATGAAAACAAAAAGTTGAATTTCCTTTTTAGTTTCTCCTTGTTAGGCAAAAGATAGATCTTTCTCTTCATTGTCCCTGAGAGTTGAACACATTGGGGAAAAATTGGGCACAGCCCATTACTTTTGCAAACTCCAGTGAGTGAGCCTCAATGCACAAAAAGATGGCATTTTTGAACATCTGCAGCCTGATTAGATCAAAGACCAACAAATTAACCACAAATGGCTTTATAAGGAGCATGGAAATATATCATTTGGAAAGGAGAAAACTTTTGGCAATAATTGCTCATCAACGTTTTCCCTTTGGGCAGCCCACATTGCACCAAAGATATCTTGTAATGAAATTCATGGCTGTGCAGCATTTTATATTTACAAAGCTCTTACATGCACATTATCACATTCGATCTGCAAGTCAATCTTTATGCTGTTGACATTAGCCCATTTTACAGGTAATTGGAAAAAATGATATAGGAAAGTAATGACCTGCTCATGTTTCTCCAGCTACTGAATTGTTGAATTGGCTATATCAAAACCCCCTAACTCCAACTTCGGTGTTTCCCTCCAATCATTCATGTACATTTATTAAATCTCTATTTTGCATTCAGACACCACTTTTGGCACTGAGGATAAAAAATAATTGAGTGAGACAAAAAGCTTTCTACTCTCACTGAGTTATAGTCTGATAGGAAAGAGAATACACAATAAACAAATATATATATAAGATAGCAGTGATAAATGTTTAGTCTAGCACAATTGATATTGAAATAACGAAAATAAATAGCAACGGACTAGAAAATGACTAGAGGAGGGGGTTGTTCTGTTAAGAAACTCTTGTCTAAGGAAGCAACCCTTACCCTGAGAACTGCCATGTCAAGGTGTGAGAGAAAAGCCTACGAGGCAAGAAGCAGTAATGAATTCAGTGGCCCTGAAGCAAAAAATGAGTTCAGTGTGTTCAGAAAAGGAAGGTGAGGCTGAACTAAAATACACGATCAAACAAAAACTAGAATGCAATGAAAGTAAATAATGGGATAGAGGCCAGATCATATACTCTTTGAAGGCCCAGGTAAGGAATTTGCATCTTATTATAAATGCAATGAAGAAGATATAAATGCAATGAAAAATCTTGAGCAGAGGCTGGATATGACCTGATTTTCAGTTTGCCAAATTGACCTTTATTGGTCTTGGAGTTTAGTGATGCTTTTGTTTGAACATAAATCTGTTTTCTGCTGCCACCATAAGCTTTGAGAATCTCATCAGTTCAAAGTCATTGACTATTGCTTTGTATATGTACGAGGCAGATGATGGGAAAAGATAGCCAGGCCCATCCTTTGCAATTAACAGGCAGTGTGACCTTGGAAAAATTCTTTGCCCTACTCAGTCCTTCATGACTTCACTCAGTGTTCATAGGAGAATTAATACCTTAAAAGTAATTGTAAAGCATTTTGTATAGATGTCGAAATATTAAAGCATATTCCCTCTGAATGTGAGTGAGTTCAAATATAGAAGCAAGTTCCTCCTCTTTAGAGAATTCAAAATGATTTGATTGTTGAATTGCATGCCAAGTGAACAAGAACTACTATTTTGTAACTAGGGCATTCTTAACTCTGAATACATTGGATGTGAACAGATGTAGAGAACAGACACAAAGGACAAAGATGGATTTATGGCATTATAAAAGCATTCCCAATAAAATTAAAAAATGCATACCTGCATAAAACACCAAAAATGTTTTAAAGTAAAAAAAAAAGATTCAATTAAGGTAGTCAATAGTTGTTTCTTTTACAACCTCAAAGTGACTCTGTAATTTCTTAGAATTGTTTACTTCAAAAATATTTATTGAGACAGATGCCTTTCTAGTTGCTGATGATACAGAAGTGAACGAAACAGACCAAAGTACCTACTCTCAGGAATCTTACATTCTGGTGCTGCCAAGTATTCTTAAGACTGAATGACCACCTGTCAATGTTATGCAATGTGACAACCTCCTTTCTGAATGTTAATGTACCATATAATACAGAGCCTTACCTTTGAGAGACAGAAGGCTGAGACCAGAAAGAGAAAGAATATTGGCTTTAGAAATAGAAACAAATCTGGTAAAAATACAAAAAAAAATAGGAATGAAATTGGTGGGTAATTTGCCAATATGAAAAACCAATACATCAGTTATTGCTGCTTTCTTTAGGGAAAGTTGTGAGCCTTGATGTTTGAACAGAGGAGCCATTCACATGTGGACTTAAGTTCCACTTCAAACATCTGAGCAAGTTCTCTCTAAAACTTCAGTTTTTCTCACCTGCAAAATAGGTTTAACAATGAATTGGGTTGTGTGATGTTAGCACTGATAGTATATATTCACCGCATAGTGATGTAGTTGGCACACTACAGGCACTCAGTAAATGGTACCCTATCACTCCTCCCAGAGAATAAGTGAGTCAGTGAATTTCTGTACCCACTGCCTTGAAACCTCTCACATCACCCAACAGCAAGGGATATAGAGGAAAGTAGCATCAAATTTAGTGTAAACTGAGTTTTCTCAAAGGAGAGAATTAAGAAAGGCATTGTGGCACTGTTTATGATAGCAAAGGCTTGGAACCAAACCAAATACCCATCAATGATAGACTGGATAAAGAAAATATGGCACATATACACCATGGAATACTATGCAGCCATAAAAAAGGATGAGTTCATGTCCTTTGCAGGGACATGGATGAAGCTGGAAAACCATAATTCTCAGTAAACTGACACAAGAATAGAAAACCAAACACGGCATGTTCTCACTCATAAGTGGGAGGTGAACAATGAGAAGACATGGACATGGGAAAGGAACATCACACACTGGGGCCTATGGGAGGGTGAGGAAGCTAGGGGAGGGATAGCAGGGGGTGGGGGATTGGGGAGTGATAACATTAGGAGAAATACCTAATGTAGACGACAGGGGGCTAGATGCAGCAAACCACCATGGCACGTGTATATCTATGTAACAAATCTGCATGATCTGCACATGTACCCCAGAACTTAAAGTATAAAAAAAAATTTTTTTTAAAGGATTGACTGAGACTTTTTTAAGAAATGTTTTGAAAGACTGGAGGAAATTAACATACAGAGGAAAGCAGAGAATGCTGTACATCAAGGACTATTGTTATAAAGATAAAAATAACTATAGCTACCAGTTATTTCCTACATGCAATCTACTAGGCTAAAGAGCTGATACATCACATTATTTAATGCTCATAAACACCCTAGGAATTAGATATTAGATTCCCATTTCACAGATGAGAAAACTCAGGCTAGTCAATTTTTTAAAATAGTTTTCCTAAAGTATTGAATGCCAGTAAGTAGCAGAACCAGGATTCCAACTCTGGTCAGCCTCACTCTAAAGATGTGCTCTTAATTACCATACATTGGGTCCAGTCATTTGTTTTCGTGGGGGAAGGGGCAAGAGAGTGGGGTGTCCCTTTGCTTGATGGAGAGGCACATGTGCAGTAGCAGTTGGCAGCCAGCTGGGGGTGAGTTGGGAGAGGCCATGGCTGGAAGTAGGATGCCCAGTAACTGCCCATGTCATTGATGAAGGGCCACTGGCCATTAAGAGTCTCCCAAGTCCAAGGTCCCCTTAACCAGCAAAAGTGACCCTTTTAGGAACAGACACAATGGGCCTTCCTCCAACTGATATAATGAAAAACTTTCTAAAGCTGCACAATATAATATACTCCAGAGCTCTCCATTATTAATGGTAATAACCAATAATCAATAAAAGCAATCATGTGTCAACTCTAGTTTTACTAAGATTCTTCCTCCCTATGAGTTATTAAAATCATTTCAATCCTTAGATATTAAATGTCACCCAGAAAATAACCTCTTGCAAAATTTTGGGTTCATCATATTGTAAGAATTAATACTTTAGGTCATTTTAATCATTTTCTGATATATGCAGTTTTCAGGAAGCACCTCAGGGAAGAATATAGTAGCCATGACTAATAATGACAAGAATATGAACTATATTCTTCATATGCATATTGGACTTGGAGTATTGCTGAAGTACTTGACCATCTTAAGTATTTAGGAACCTTTAAATAAAAAATAAATTTGCCTATTTCACTGAAATTGAGCATCCTTTTTTCGGGCATAAAACTTCAAACTTATTAATTTTATGGCTATATTTTAAAGTGAGTGCCAGTCCTAGCTAGATGACTACATGATAAGTGTCTTAAAATTTCAAGAAAAGGCACTAAATTTTTCACAGTATTTGTGTTTCATTCTCAGTGTAATAAAAATATGCCACCCTTTTAATAATGAATAATAGATTCTCGGTTTGATTTACATGCATGGATTAAATGTCATGTTTGAAAAGTTGCTATTTTATTCATATTGGATTTCCCTCCAGTAAAACAAAAATGGTACCCATCTACTACTGTAATAATGACACCTTGCCACACTGATATATATATATTAATGGACTGATACGCTTTTTAAAAATTCTACAGATCTGTGAAATAGTCTAACAGCACAGGAAGTTTCAGTGAGATTTTCTCTGAGGTACTTGTGTGTACCCTACAATTACCCAAAACCTCCATTAATGTGGCTAAATGAAAGGAACGGGGAGCCAGACCTCTCACATATCACAGATGAAGCTCATTTCAGTGATGCCAGATTCATATGTTGATTTCTAAAAGGTTGAAGTCTTTTGTGGCTCCTTCTTTCTTACCAGAAAATAAAGGACAATTTATTGTCACAGGTTTTTCATGAACCTCTCCTGTATTTGTAGGAAAGGGCTGCCACAGGAAAATACTACTGACTGGTTGGCTTGAACAACAAAAAAATCTATGTTCTCACAATTCTAGAGACTAGACTAAACAATCCATGAGCTCAAGTTGTTGGCAAGGCTGGTTTCTCCTGGGGCCTCTGTCCTTGGCTTGCCTACAGCCATCTTGCTTCTGTGTCTTCATATGGGTTTCCCTCCATGTGCATCTGTGTCCTAACCTTCTCTTCTTATACAGGCACCATTCATACTGGATTCAGGCAAAGAAAATCAAACTCTTTCTACCTTGGTCTAAAAACCATTAGCTTTAGAAAGGAAGGATTTAAGATATCAAAATATAAATATTGTTCATTCACAACTGCTCTAATATCGTTTCAAATAATATAATCATGGCCATGATAGGAAGGGGAAGAATAACGACATACTTTAGTTAACCAAAGCTTCGTTTAAGGTGTAGATTTGAGTTTTGTTTATGATCTTTTAAAGATGGTTTAAGTTAAAAATTATTTTAGTCCTTCAGCGTGTCAGGTACTGATGTGCACTGAAACAGTTACTCTGACCCAGTAGCCTACTGGTGGTACATCATAAGATTAAGGAGACGGGGCTTATTGTGATGAGGATTTTGCAGTTGAGATAGGGGAGGTACAGGCAGATTGAAAAACTGCTGTAACTCACATTGCCAAGTAGGTTTTAGAGCCAGAACTCTTGTCAGGTTATAAAACACACTCTAAATCAGCATTCTGCTTCATCCTGGCCTACAGTATTTATTCCTTACATTTAGGGACTAAATACAAAATTAATGTGAAATTTAATACAAAAACTAAATTCTATGATAGCATTTCCAAAAGATTTTATTAGTAATTAAACTGATTTATTTTCCTTGTCCAAAGAAAAAGCCTCATCTGATCACAAATAATTAAGCAGCAGAACTTCTTGAAGGTAAGAGAACTAATAAATGTCCATATTCTGTCATAAGGAAGCCTGGGTGATCACATTCTATTCTCTGAGGTCTCTGTTCCGGTAACTTCTTTGCTACGGAGTGTGTTTTAGTACCATCCATACGATGGCATCTGTTTACTTCCTCAAGGAATCCTCAAGATTCCCATAATTTAGTGTAAGCAAAATCCTTTTTTTGTCTTTAAATTAGTAGTCATTAAATTTCATCACTCACACACTGACATGTGATCCAGAAAATAAATGGACTTATCAAATAAAATGGGGTTAAGTACCATCAAAATTAAATAATTATTTTCCTTTGGTGGACATAGGCACTCGATCCAAGACATGATTTTATTTTCTTTGTGGTATGGTGTAATGTGAAAAATGAAATCTGTAACCCTAAACTGGAGGAAATCATAGTCTTCATGCAATCACTAAAGAAATTGTTCCGGAATAATATATCCTTCCAGAAATAATAACGCCGTAATGTCAGCAAATTTGGAGTTGGCCTGGGTTACCTACTGCCATAAGTGGGTTCTGTTCATGTTCATTACATCTGCCTGAGGCTTAGCCAAACTTGAGTACATGCTCTTTAAGAATTTTTAAAAATTTTTTAATTGATGTTCTTTGCCTGAATTTTGCTGGTTTTGCTTCTTTAACCTATTATTTGTATCATTGTTTTGGGTTGGTCAATCCTCACACCCATCGAAATGAGAATTGGAAGCATAACAATTCTAGCCAATAATTAACAGAAGGTTCTTTCAGCTCAGATACCATTGTCAAAGTTCAATAATGATATTTCAAAATGTCACTCAAAAAGCATGATAATGTGAGATAATCAGTTATGAGAAAATAATCATCACAGTTCTTATTTGTATCTGACTTTTCATCTAAAAAAATGATTTAACCCATTTCTATCTCAGTCTTCTGTACTATGCCAATCTAAAAATTCTGTATTTATTTATTCACATGGATGAATAAGTAACCAAACACAATTGAAGACAGAGTAAGATCTGTCACCAAACTTGCAAAGGATCTGTGTACTTTTCTCATAATAATATTTTCCTAATTTAATGTGTTCCTGTAGTACTATTTTTATAGCTATTTGTCTTACAAATTATAAGCAAGACAGATTCTCACACATACTTGAATAGTTTAAAACCATCATTTCCAAACTGTGGCATATTTGTTTTGTGAAAACTAAAGATACCGCAGCGGCAACCTTTTGACTTAACATTGAGTTTTCATTGAGTTAATTAGTTGAATAAACAATAATTTAATTATGCAAATTATATCATTCATTCTTTCATTTGTTATTCAAGGTTTTTTAATTGCCTTATATTTATTATAATCAAATAGAAAAGACATGTATTTTAGATTCCTTTGTAAAATTAAAAACATTTCAAATAGAGAAATTTTAAAAAAAGAAAGATACAAAGGTATTATTCATTCCTGGCTGCTTCTTTGTAATTGAAAGACATCAACTGTAAGTTATTTTAGCATTCCATTGAGGGCATACTTGTTATGTGTCAGATGGTGTGCCCCAAAAGAAGATATGTGGAAATCCTAAGCCCCAGTACCTCAGAATGTGATTTTTCTGGAGCCAGAATCTTTTAGGATTTAACCAAGTTGAGATGAGGTCATTGGGGTAGGACCTAAGCCAATATAACTGGTGTTTATATTAAAAAAGAAGATGAAGAAAATTTGAACACAGAGACAAAAAAGCAGAGCGAAGATGAAGTGAAGACACACAGGGAGGCCATGTGAAGGATGGAGTGATGGATCCGCAAACCAAGGAATGCCCAGGGTTCCCAGAAGCTAGGAGAGAGGCAGGAGCAGGCCCTTCCCTCACAGCTCCAGAGGGAGCGTGGCTCTGCCAGCACCTTGATGTCAGGCTTCTGGCCTCCAGTACCATGAAACAATACATTTCTGCTGTTTTAAGCCATTAAGTTTGTGGTATATTCTGATAGCAGCCCTAGGAAACAAATACAACATCCTTAGTCAAAAATGGATACATTTATGACACTTAAAACCCACTCTTTAATAATAGGTTAGGTGACTAAATTTTTTTTATCAATTTTGTCTCAGAATTTTGAACATATTTTTCTATTGTCTTCAATCCTCTACTGTTTCTATCTGCAGTTTCACAAGAGTGTGTTCAGATACGGATTAATTTTACTTGATCTGCCTCAGAATTTCTGTTCCCTTAATCTGAGAGTTCATGTCTTTCAATGAGCCTAGGAAATTAATAAATAATTGTTAACCTCTTTATGTCTTTCCCTCATTCTCAGTAGACTCTTTTCTGGAAATTGTATAAAATGTATGTTAGACCTTCTCTGCAGCCTTTGCAAATCACTATGAATCACTTTTCACTTCACATTTTCATCTCTTAGAGATGTAATCTAGGAAGTTTCCTCATATCTGGGTTCCAGTTCTTTAGTTCTCTGTTCAGAAAGTCAAATCTCCATGATAAATCTTTTCTATTTAAACACTATATATTTTCATTATAGGAATTCTATTGTAGATTATTTGGAGAAATATTATTTTAAATAAAACATGGAGAAAGATAAACTTTGTATTTCTCCAAAAAAGATTTTTTATTTGATCTCCGTCTAGTGGACATATTTTTTTGTCTATCTATCCCTTTTAGACACATTTTGAGTATCCAGTATTTATGGAAAAGGCTCTTTCAACACCCTGTACCTAAAGGGTCCAAAGCCTCATCTCCTGAATGGTCGTTAAAATCCAATGTTTGAGGTGAAGGAGGCCCTGAATACCCTGATTTGATCATTACACATTGTGCGCATATATCAAAATATCATGTGCACCCTCAAAACATATACAAATATTATGTATCAATTAAAAACACTACATAAAAATAAAAAGATAAGAAATGCAAACCAAAAATGAATCCAAACCTTTAGATCAACAAGACTGGTTATCTGTTTTCCCTCTCCCAGGCAGCAACAGCCCCCATCTACTCATTTTCCTCTCTAGTTTTCAATTTCCTCTTCATTCCTGGTACCCAAAGAGATCCCATTCATTCTTGAGTGTTTATGAATTTAAAACCCATTTGGTTATATCTTATCGAGAATTTCCAGGTGCTTAAAGAACCGAATTGGAAAATACAATATGCCTTTTGGCTCCTGATCCCGAAAGGATGAGGAACTAAGATAACCTGAACACTGACTTCATCATCCTGCCAGAACTGGAAGTCAAAAGGCCTATTTCGGAGCATTTTTCTTCCCGAGATCTAAGCTTATTTGTTGTTAATGAATACCATCAACAAAGGAGGCAATGTTTCCTATTTGAAATAGTTCCGGGATAAATGTCAGAAGACAAGTAGGCTCCAAATGTCTCTGCCAAAGAATTATTCAAAATCTTTTTAGCAAGATGCTCAAAGTAAATGTGTCTATGCTTAGAGTCCATATTTAACTTGATTTAATATGATTCTTAGAGTAACTCAAGGGAGTTGCTATTACCTCAGTTTACATTACGGGACTGAGATAGAGACAATTTAACTCATCACATTTGACCAGCTCCACCTTATAATACAGGAAGACCAACATTACCATGTAGACTTATTTGGGACAAGATCCAAGTGATAGTATCTGGAAGCGGGGCTTTGGTTTCTGGAGTGATACACCTTTGGGCTTGCTCATATATCCACTGCTTTCCTCAGGAGCCATCTCAAATATTTATAAGCAACCCTTTCACTTACCTTTTATGCATTTGCCTCCTAGCCTAGCCTCGCCTCATGCCAAAGGAAAGCCACCCTTGATGCTATAACACTGTAACCTCATTCCAACATCCATTAAAAACATAACCTTACAGGTGTATACTGTGACTTTCCTCCTCGGACTCGGTTCTTCTCTAGAATGAAGCTCTGCCCATTTATTTGGATGGTGTTTCTTGGCTCTTTCTTTTTGCACAGGAATAGGTAACTATCGAAGTCGCATACATAAGATGCTGTGCACTCTCAAACGACCTTATGGAAGCCAATTTCTCCAACTCAAGGACTGAGAAAAAAGATAAACCTGTCTTAGACTTGTATTTAAAATGTAATAAAATAAATATCTTAAATGTCCCTAGATCATTTATATACACAATGCACATGTATGTGTTCGGTGAATGTATTCCTGTTATTACAAAATTACATTGTTTTAAAATTTACTGTTCTGTCAGTCTCCCACAAACTACCAGCAGAGTGACTGGCAGGCAGAATTGTGTGGTTAGTGAAAAAACTTGATGTGATTGTGTAGAGCCCATTGGAATGAATAGGACTTTGAGCAACAGCGTTTTTATTCTGAAAGCAAAAAGCCTCAGATGACTTCTCTTTCCTGTCAAGTTCTGGATGTTTTTGTGCTTTTCTTGTTTTTGTTTTCACCCTGAATTTTGTACTTTTCTTATGTACACTGAATGTGAAATAGCCTAGTGTATTTCTTTGGGGATCTAGGATTTTGCTAGGTGATACCAAGGGAGGGATGTAATTCAGTGACATTTTGTCAGGCTGTTAAAGAGTAAATTTTCCTTGACTGTGGCAGGAGGTAATTATTTTTTGTTTGTTTGTTTGCTTCTGACACAGGGGAAAAAAATTGGGGGTTGCTATTTCAACTAGTCCAAGATACTTTCTGTTCTGTTTGGCAGGAAGGGAAAACACATTTTATTACTGGAGTGATTGCCAGCTTTTGCTTTTCCCTATAGACTTGATGCAGGTTTTAATACTATTGAACATTTTTTTCAACTTTTATCTTAAGTTCCACAGTACATGTACAGGATGTGCAGGTTTGTTACATAGGTAAACATGTGCCATGGTGGTTTGCTGCACAGATCAACCCATCACCCAGGTATTAATCCCAGCATAAATTAGATATTTTTCCTGGTGCTCTCCCTCCCCCACACCCCTCAACAGGCCCCAGTGTGTATCGATCCCCACAATGTGTCCATGAGTTCTCATTGTTCGGCTCCCACTTATAAGTGAGAACATAAGGTGTTTGGTTTTTTGTTCCTGCATTAGTTAGCTGAGGATAATGGCTTTCAGCTAGATCCATGTCCCTGTAAAGGACATGATCTTGTTCCTTTTTATGGCTGCATAGTATTCCATGGGGTATATGTACCACATTTTCTTTATCCAGTCTATCATTGATGGGCATTTAGGTTGATTCCATGACTTTGCTATTGTGAAAAGTGCTGCAATGAACATACATGTGTATGTATCTTCATAATAGAATGATTTATATTCCTTTGGGTATATACCCAGTAATGGGATTCCTTGGTCAAATGGTAGTTCTGCTTCTAGGTTTTTCAACATTTTGCAACATCAATCTCTTAGTGGTTCTACCCTTGCTCCCTGAAGGTGTCTGTGATGTACTTCTTAATCCTGTGATCCCTCCTGGCATTTTATCTGTAGTATACCCTGTTACAATCATTCAACAGCTCACATGGAATATCTTCTACCTACCAAACATGTTAATAGATGTGGCTTACACTCTAGTGGGCCTACAGAATGAACATGTAAACAAATGATAACAATAATAAAAATACTCTATGTTGCCTTTTGATGTAAATAGTTATTTATGCAGATGGCTCTAAAAAGCAAGCTCTTCGAATGATATTTTTGTAGCCCAACTCCATGCTTTAAAATTTTTGGTACTTGATTAAAAAGCACCAAAATAATGTAACTGCCTATTAGGCTGATTGGACTGTTTCTAGAAAATTAATAACTAAATTCTTAGCTACCACCACATTCCTGAAATTTCTTTGAGACCATTGGTGAGGATTAAGTCCTCAGTTCAGGGGTTGACCAA
The DNA here is from genome assembly GCA_031835075.1 of Saguinus oedipus. NCBI lineage: Eukaryota > Metazoa > Chordata > Mammalia > Primates > Cebidae > Saguinus > Saguinus oedipus. Next base: position 18,997,585 of record CM063172.1, on the reverse strand, counting down.
TGCCTGATGCCTTCATGGTACCTGTCCTCAGATTCTAGTTCTGACAGTAAGTGGGTTCCCCAGGGGAAGTCATCTTCACGACCAAATGAGACTAACATCCCTCACCTATATTCCATTATTCATAAAAAGGCCTTTAGAATCACTTATTGGAGAAGAGAAATTATTAACCTATATTTTTCTTAACAAAAGTTTAATTTGAAAATCTGATACTAGTGAGGTTGCAGGGAAAGTGAATTCTTATTCACTGTTGGTCAGAGTGTGAATTTGTTCAGCCACTGTGGAAAGCAGTGTGTCAATTTCTCAAATTATTGAAATCAGAATTACCATTCAACCCAGCAATCCCATTCCTGGGTATACCCAAGGAATATAAATCATTCTACTATAAAGACACATGCACATGTATATTTATTGCAGCACCATTCACAATAGCAAAAGCATGGAATCAACTTAAATACCCATCAATAGCAGAATGAATAAAGGAAATGTAGTACATATACCACAAAATACTATGCAGCCATAAAAAAAAAGAATGAGACCATGTCCTTTGCAGCAAAATAGATGGAGATGGAGGCCATTATCCTATGTAAACTAACAGCAGGAACAGAAAACCAAATACCACACGTTCTTGTTTATAAGTAAAAGTTAAAAAACAAGAACACATGGTCACAAAGAGGAAACAACAGACACTGGGGCTCTCTTGAGGGTGAAGGGTGGGAGGAGTGAGAAGGTAAGAAAAATATACCTTAGTATGCTTAGTATATGGGTGATAAAATAATCTGTACACCAAACTCCCATAACACATGTTTACCTATACAACAAACCTGCCCACATACCCCTGAACCTTAAATAAAAGAAAAAAGTTATTTGTAATATACACATTCATCGTATTAATTTAAGAAAAATTCCAGCAGGTAAGAATTTTTAGGCTTCACTAACAAAGAGACACCATAATTATAACAATAATAATACAAGAAGCTTCTGAATTCTTACTGTGTGTTGGTACTATGCATTTCTGCAAGCCATCAACTCAGTCATTTTTACATGCCTCTGGTAGGCAGGCATTGTTATACCCATTTCACAGATAAGCCAACTGAGGCTTGCCTAGTTTCTGGGTGAATCTTATCAGAGGTCTTTTTCCTTTTCAGAATAATTCTTTCCCAGAAAGAGTTTTAATCCCTGTTTCAAAGAGAGGGCTGGGATCCTTACCAATTCTCCAAACTGTCTGAAGACTGGAGTGGATATGGATTAGGGTTAAACTGTGATGAGATTCAAGATCTTCTACCCCAAAATATTAAGTGGGAATGCCACTCTAACCTTCCCCGAACCCCTCTTCCTTGAGGCAGGTCATAAAACCTAGAAAGTTCAATTTCCTCACCCTTCTTTCTGGAAGTAGGTCATAAGATCCTCATGTGAGCTGTACCCTTCCTACACCCAGAAGGAAGGAACCAAACACACACAGCTCAAGAAGGATCTGAACAAACAGAGCTTGCTAGGTTCCCCTAGTTTATTACCATTAGATCAGACTGTTTCATCCTCAAATCATATTTCACCATGACTGTCCACTCTTCATCAAACCTAAGTATAAAAATACACACAATTGTCTACTTCTTTGGATCTTCGTTTATAAAGGCTCCCGTGTCACCTACAACTTCTATTACAAAAATATGTATTTTTTCTCTTGTTAGTCTGTCTTTTGTTTATAGAGACCTGAGTCATGCATCCTGTGGTGGGTCTGGAAAGAGATCGTTTCCACCCCTAGAGCTGGAATATTCACTAAATGTCTACATAGCATCTGGCATTTTTGCCGGTTTGTTTTAATTGTTGTTTTTAACCCCTATCAACTTCTAAACAACAAAGTGGTCATCTGTGATTTCACACTTATTCTTCAATGGAGTGGATTCTATGGACACTATGTACTTTTACCATTTCTTACAATTGACTAGGAAGCTGCGGCTCAGTTAAAAAAAAAAAAAAAAAAGTAGTAGCCATTGTCTTCAAGGATCTTAGATATATCTAAGAAGCCAAGGTGGTGAGAAATGAAGGTTGAAATCTTGCTTCTTTCTCACACATTGGAGGTAAATAATGGCCTCATAGGTTTGTTGTTTATAGATCTTTACAAAATTGTTCATTTTTACAGCTTCATTTTTCATTTAAACATTTTTATGTGGTCATTCAGCAGCCAGAATAAATACAATACATTATCTGAAAAATATGTTCATGTGAAGACTATATTACCACCCCTTAGTGAAATAACACAAAATAAAATTAATGAAAATAATATCTTTTAACACAAGACCTACGGGAAAATGAGGAAAGAAAGTACACCCCAATTTAAAAAAAAATTATTTTATTCTTAAATATCACTATATACCTATATGAATTCTCATTTTTTTAAAGAAATTGATGTCAACAGTGTAAAAGGTAATTCTAAATTTGTGAACAATCTGTGCCATGCCTAGCATCCAAGGCATCTGCATGAAATGAATGTTCTGGGACTAATCCAGGCCCTCTTCTTCATTTTCTCTCGGGCTGGAGTTGCCTGGGAGGCACAATCTGCCCAGTCTGACATCCCAAAGAATCCCCTCCCTGCTTCTTCAGGTAACTTGATGCTCTCTGACCCACCCCTAACAGTTCTCACCACCCCTGTTTTAATCTCTGCATCCAGGGTCACTTTCTAATCTTATCCACCGCTTCCTCTCCCAGTACTGTCTCCTCTAGAATTCCTTTGCAGGGCAAATACATTCCCCGATATCCATCATGTATTTTCTGAACAGTCCCTCCAACGCTCTTCTTACCTATAATCTGGTTCTCACCTCACTTCCTCCATACATACACATTCGTTACTTACAAAGTACACATGTCAGTGATCTCTCAGCCTACACAATCAGAAAAGGGGAAAAATTATACCAAGAAGCCATAAAGTATGTCCTTGATATGTAACGATGGCCTTTCCATTTTACACAGGATTTAGGGTGTCTATGTATGGCCTGTAACAGTGCTTGGCACATAATGGGTGGTTACTGGGAATTTGCTGAATGAATGAATAAATGAATAAATGAATGCAGGCATGCATAAAATCCTTTATGATTATTACACAAGGTGCTTTATCTAAAGTGACATGGACAAAGATGGAAGGTGGAGATAGGAAGTTGGAGAAGCTGAGTAAAAAGAAGAGGCTAGATGTAGACAGGCTGCTTACCACATAAAGGTTTTCATGGAAATACAGCCCCACATCATAAAAGTTTCCATTGTGCCTGATGGGGTGTGTTCTGGTCTTCAGTTGCTCCGTTTGCCACCACTGCAAGACACAGCCTCCCATTCGACCAAGCAGGGACACTTTGAGTACATAATAGCCCGGGGCAGCCTTGTCTTTAAGGCCCCTCAGGCATCTGATCTGGATTTGCAGAGGCTGAGGTGGTTGAGACTGCTCATTCTCCACAAAAGGCAGGGTTCTTGAATTACTCAGGAACTGGGTGAAACCACACAATTAGCAACAATGGGCTTCTCAGGGGGGAAAATGTACATAATTATTTTTATCCAACCTGTAATTGTCAGGTATTAGCCATGATAACAGATGAGGACACAAGATATATAATTAGGGGGTCAAAAGGCAAACCTGCCGTTGATGGGAGGGAAAGTTTAGCCATTTTTTCAGCATGGTATGTTAATGATCTGTGACATCAGAAACCATTCATCTGCTATAGTAAGATGGAATTAACAGGAAACCAACACTTCTAAAAACCACTGGGCATGTCTTCTAAGATATCTCGGGTGGGTGAACACAGGCAGTAAGCTTCAGATTTGGAGTCTGAATGGTGAGAGTCCTGACTTTAACACTAACCACTGACCATAATGCCATGTTGATAAGCAGAGTGCAAAACAGGTTAGACTAACACCTCACCTGATCTGATACTTCTAGAATTTCACCAGGATGTCAATTTGCCCCACTGGCTTCAAAGGAGAGTCGAAAATGGTGGGAGGTGGGTGGAGGGATTGTATCTGTACCTGCTGTTTTCTAAAATTCAGCAGGAATTGTGTGTGAATGAGGGACATGACAAGAATATTTAGAGGACATGTAATTTCATTTTTCACCTCAGGCTGAGAGAAGGAGGCCATTTTCATTTTTAATAAGTGCTGAAAAGTTTACATACACTGATAAGATTTTAGTGGACTATTTTTCAGAATAAACAAAAACTAAACTGAGATTATTATTAATAACAACTCAAATGTAGTGAAGCAATATTTTCTATACTTACAAGTTCTTTTTTTTTTAATTTTTTAAATTTTTATTGCATTATAGGTTTTGGGGTACATGTGCAGAACGTGCAAGATAGTTGCATAGGTACACACATGGCAGTGTGTTTTGCTGCCTTCCTCCCCTTCACCCACACTTGGTATTCATCCCCAGGCTATCCCTCCCCAGCCCCCCCCCCCCGCTGTCCCTCCCCCATTCCCCCCAATAGACCCCAGTGTGTAGTAGACCCCCTCCCTGTGTCCATGTGTTCTCATTTTTCTCACCCACTTATGAGTGAGAATATGCAGTATTTCTTTTTCTGTTCTTATACTTACAAGTTCTTAATATGTTTCAGAATTATTTGACCTCAGAGAATCCTATTACCTTGTACTTTAAGCAAAAATAATGTCCTTTTTGGAAGCAAGTTACTACTCTCTTGGCTACCCAAGTTACAGTGCCACCAGTTAATCTGCAGCCAACAGTAAGCATTTTTTAATCCTGCCTAGACTTTATTTTGTGGGAGATAATATATATTTCCATAAAGATAGTATGCTTCTGGAATTAAACCACAGTTAAATAAACAGTGAAACTTGTTCAGCTTTGTTTTTTTTTTTTTTCACACAAATCATACTTAAAAACTAATCGGAATAACAATTATTTTTGGTTTAATTAGAAAATCTTAATTAACAATAAAGACTTAACCTTAATATTTTGGCTTCCAAAAATATTTTAAAAATTAACACCATGTGAATAAATAAGACAATCTTTTTAAACCTCAAGGCAGGATTACTGATGCAGGCAGAGTGAGTTATTAAACACATTCTAAATTAAACGCCTCTATGAATTTTATACTGAAATATATTGTGATAGTTTTGCATGCCAAATGTGACATTTTGTATTTCAGGTTCATCTTCTGCAGTAATTTTGGAAATGTCATACAAACAAAGATTTTGTCATTTACCAATGGAATTACTATGCATGGCCGCTCAGCCATCTCTTTGCTGGTTCTTGTGGTTGTTTCAAGTCAGCAAGCCATAAAAAATCTTTATCTCTCTGAAACACAGCAATTTGGAAGATAATCGAATGGTGACTAGGGGGCAGAAATGCCAGTCTGAGGAATTATACCACAATCTCTCTTGCATTTACAACCTTCCTCAAAGCGAGTGTCAGCCAAGTAGGGAAAGGAGATAGAAGATTCATCAAATCTCAAGCCTTGTCTCATTTGCATGGTGGCAGGCCTGCCTCATTGTCTCCCAGGACGGAGCCTGGCCTTGCTGACAACCTGTGTTGAGGAATTTTAGTGGCTTTGCCGAGAGTTTTCAGCCGTTCTATTTCAGCATAGAATTCTCATCAAAAAAAATATATATATATTTATATATATTTAATAATATATATAAATATATAAATAAATATATAAAATTATTTATTTGTTTGTTTATTAAGACCTGCTGAAACTCTGTTTCTCTAAAGAGTCCTACAGGAGGAAAAGCACAGCAGGCAGCTGGGTCAATACAATTGATCTCATCATTTAACATTTTGCATCAGAGAAAAAGTCAGTGGCAAGAGTCTCACCTTCCAGCGGGGTCCTGCTGCTCCCTTTGAGTCATTAGTTACTTCTATGAGGGTACCAAGCTGGGCTGCACTGTCCTTTTGACAAATATTTAGGTCGGCAAATGAATGGTTGACTTGGAGTTCTGCTGCAGTTAAAAGAAAGAAGGAAGATAAAAGAAAAAGAAATTGACCATGGGGTATAACAAAAAGGTTTGCCTTTAGACTCACAATACAGTTAGATGTTTTCCTTAAACATTTTGTCAGATTAACTAGAAATTAGGTAAACACCACATTACAGGTGCTGAAGTTGATTCAAGTCAAGGAGGCGAGTGGCTTTTGAGATGTGGCTCTATAAGAGGTGAGTGAGGATGTGGCTCTATAAAACATAAGACTCACTGCATCTGCCACTGATCTCCCAAGATGTTGCTTGTTTCAGAAATCATCAGAAGATCAGATAATTGATAAGACTTTTTGCCACTTCATTTCCTATCCTCTAGCCCTTCAGTACACTGTTAGGAAAACTGAGAAAAAAAATCCATTAAATAGATGATGAGCTGATATGACATAAAGTTTTTCTTTTTTTAATGCAGTGGTTAGAGATCAAGATCTATTTCAACCCTATAAATTCTCCCTAGGCTTTCCCTCCCCATTAACATTTACTGACTGTCTCTGAGGTTCTTCTTTATCGTTAACTCCTTTTTGCTGTTGTTGTTTGCAGCTTTTCCAATCCTGAGAGCAGCGTTCTTCTGCTTCCCAAATTCAATTGAATTAAGAAGGATCTGCATGTCAGGTCTCCTGACTTAAGTTTAATTCCATCAGCAGGGCAATCTGTGACAATGACTGTACCCTTGGCAGAGGAATAGCCTTTTTGGGCCTCACTGCTGATTTAGTTGCCTGTGATACAAATGATTTTCCTTAATTTGGTTAGAGCTGCACTGACACAAGGGTTCATTAGGACACCATTTGCTGGCAATTCAATTTCAAATTAAATACACTTTGTTGTAAATTTTATTACTTTTAAACTACTGTATCTATTGTCTTTAATGGCCCTATTATACAGTTATGAAGGTAAACAGATTTCATTAGTAGACATCAAACATTTTATGTTAACCACAGTAAGGTGATTTCCTCAGTTTCTTTCTTTGTTTCCTTAGCAAGAATTGTAAAGCACTTGGAAATGTCCTAAACACTTCATCTAAATCATTAGACACTAAATTCATGATTATAATCCTAAAGATAAAAAAAGAAAACACAGTCTCTGGTTAGAATCTGTCCTTTGTAATTAAAGATTTTCTAAAAATACCTTCCTTAAAGTGAAAAAGCAGCACAATGCACATTGAAAGGTTAAATCACAGCTATAACCTGAAACCAGGTACACACAGAGACAAGTCTAGGGATGTTTGACCTCTTGCAGCTGCCATATTCTAGGTCAGGAACCTAGGCATCAGTTCACTTTTGCATTAGGTCCTAAGATATGTTCTTATTCTTGTTTTCTCTCTTCGAGAGCACATCTTAAATTTATAACTGTGTATGTGTTTGTGCGTTATTTTAAAATGTTTTAATTATATATAAAAACACCACCACCACCCGCCAAAAAAAAAAAAATCACCCATTAACCTAGATCCCAGAATAACCACTGGGAAAATACTGGCTTCTATTCTTTATAGCTGAGTAGCTAGACACACATTTTTTTAAAAATTTTCCTTTGTATAATGAGACTGATGCTATAAATAATACTATCTTTTAACTTGTATTTTTCACTTTGTTATGGGCATTTGCCATGAGAATTTTTTTTTTTTTTTTTGGCTAACATATAGCTTTTAAGTATTATTTAGTATTCTACCTGTCTACCATATTTATTTAAATGATCCCTTATCGTTGAATATTTAGGTTAGTTCCTATTTTCACTACTGAAAGTTAGCCTTTAAAGACCTCTTTCACATATAAAGTCTTGTAGGTTTTCCTTCCCAGTTTCTTCGTATCAAGTCCTATCACTGGAAATGCTGGGCACGGGAGGCATGCTGTTCTCCACTCACTCATCTCTGCCTTGAGCTACCTACTCATTGAAATGTTGCCTTCGTGATACATAATCCTGTCTGTAGAGCCTATTCTCTCAGACACTAAAGGGAGGCAGGTCCAACTCCAGGTGATATCTTATTTGCACTGCTGATAGGGTTAGAAGTTCAAGAAAATGGCTATGAGTAAGCAGCACTAATATACTCCCAACCTGGCCCTACTGACGTTTTGAATCAGATAGTTCTTTGCCGCAGGACTGTCTGGCATGCTGTAGAGTGCTCAGCAGGATTCCTGTTCTCTACTGACTAGATGCCACTAGCACCTCTCCAGACCAAGTCCTAGCAATCCAAAATGTCTCCAGACATTGCCAAATGTCCCAACATTTGGGGACAACACTGATCCCTGCTGAGACCCACTGATCTACAACACCAACTAGTATTTATTGAATACTGCATGCTCAAGGCACTCTCTCAAATTCATTGCATTTCTAATTTAATTCTTAAAATAATCCAATACGGTATTCTTACTTCTGCTTAACTGATGAGAAACTAATACTGGGGGATGCTGACTACCTTCTTATGACTATTCTAAGGGTAAAGGCTGAGATTCAAAGTGAGACCAACCAACTTGAGCACTGCCCCTGACCCTGCACCTGCTGCCAAGCATCTTCTATACATGAATGAAGGAGTGGTGGCTGTAAGATCCAAACCCGGAAAGTTCCCATGCTGAACCGTGGATTTTGATAGTTTCTAGGAGATAAATAAGATATGGCTCCCAGCTATATTACCATAATGCTCCATTCCCAAATATCATATAGATGAAGGGGCGTAGATGTATCCCAGGATGAAATGGGGTCATGCTTCCCAAAAACCTAACCCTTTGGGTGAAGTGAACTAGGAGGTCTCTATCATCCATAATTGGCCCATACTTAGTAGCAAACATATACACAAAATAAATAAAATGCATTAAATCTAACATTAAGAGATATATTTCTCAAATGTTTTACCAGTCTTTAAAAGTGACATCAGAATGTATTGGTTGAGTCCTTCCCCTTCGAATTTCAAATCCCGCATGAAAGAAAATAGACATAAATCACATTGATTCAAAACACACTTGAAACATCTATGTAAAAGTTGGCTTTTCTGACACCAGGCTATGTGGACCCTCAAAATTCAGCTTCCCAGAGACAAATAAGAACATGGAAATTATACCTTTAAAAATCATCTTATTATAGTATCTGATTTTTCTTACTTACCTAGCTACTTTTCATCCAAAAAGGCAGAGGAAATAGTAAACAACATAACAAAAGTAGGAGAAATACTTAGATCCCAGCACAGCTTTCTCTGTCTTTTTTTCTGTTTCTGTTTACTCTCTCTTTCTCATATTCACACACACGTTCCACAGTGGTATTGTTTTAGGTCATGTAAATGGACATATGGCTAGATGTATAAGATGCTAGAGATATTAATAATAATTTTATTCATACAATTTATTATTCAATCCAGGTTATTTGGAGGAAAGGGGGAGAGATAATTTTTGGGGAAAGGTGGAGAAACAATTATGTATAATAGGATAACAGGCATAAACTTATGTAAACTAGAATGTATAAAACTCTATTAATAATACTATTAATAATAATCCTATAGGGTTACATATAAGCAAATATCAACATATTTAGTGACGTACAGAGAGAGATGGGGTGGAATACAGAGAGAGAGAGAGAGAGAGAGAGAGAGCATGCACTCAATATGAAAACAGCAGTCTTTAATAACATAATGTGAAAATGACACACCATGACTTCTGCTGTGTGCTTTGGTCACACAGATCAATGCTGGTTCAACATAGGAGGGAGCAATACAAAGGTGTGAATAACAGGAGACCGGGATGACAGGTTCATAGCAGTTATGAAATCCAGACAGGGAAACGTTGAAGGTTCTTTGATGAAGTCTCAAGGCCTGAGAATAATTCTCGGCAGCTCTCGGCTATACCTTCTGTACTCCTTGTTCCATCATCTGAATCACATTTTTTTCACGAAAGGTAGCACATCTTTGAAGCTAAGTGGTGTTCTTCACCTGCTTTCTGCAATATGATTTAAAGGTCCAAAGTTTTAATCTTTTTTTCTCTGTGTCCCTTTGAGTCCAAATAGGTGACTTTTCTGCTTGTATAATACTTTTTAAAACTTTGTGGGTCTTCTATGAATCGTATTGGAGTCTACTATATTAGACAAAAGTCAAATTTACAAATCTTTTCAAAAGAAGACATGTCTTGGGGTTCCCATCAACAGGATGAAGGGCAAGACCCTTAAGATTCCTAGAAATCCTATTGCTTGATTGAGTGGAACTGTGAGGCATGCCCTTCATCTCTGTGGAGTCTCTTGTGTCTCAGTGAACAGTATTCTGAGACACCGCCTTTGATATTTGTGAGGTCTTAAAAGATTTGACTGTGATGCTCTCAGCTTCATCCATGAACCATATTTTCCTGGCATGTGATCTTTGCTCAGAAGCCATTTCTTCCTTTGAGCATTGTTTGCTATCTTGTGAGGCTGAGAATTCTTATAAACCATAAAGTCATGACTCATTTTGTCTAACAGTCCTTTCTTTAGTTTCACTGTCTCCTCTCACACTTTGTCATAGCAGCAAGAAGACACCAGGCAGCACTTGAGATTCTGTGGTCAGGGATCTCTTTAGCTAGATCACCCAGTTTACTAGGCATATTTCTACTTTTCACATAACTGCAAACAGCAGTGTTGCTAAACACTCTGACACTCCACAAGAAAGATTTCCCCTCCTCCATTTCCCAATGAGATTTTTTTTTTCACTTTCTTGCAAGCCCTCACCCCATTTCTTGAAAATGGTAAGGTCAGAGAAGACTGACATTTAAAATGAGACCTGAAGGAAAAGAAGGGTTTGGCCTCACAGAGATTAAAGAGCTTGATTGTTCTGGGCAGTGAGAGCAGCGTGTGCAAAGGCCCTGAGATAAAACACAATTTTGCATATGTAAAAACCTGAAAGAAGATCAATGTGACTTAGATACAACCACCAGGGGAGAATATTGGAAAATGGGGGTTGAAAACAGATGTAGAATCCAGATCCTATGGACCCTGCAATGATGTTAATGAATGTGTTATGTGCAATTGGCAAGCCAGTAAAGGGTTTTAAGCAAAGGAATGATATTGTCTGATTTGTATATAATGGGAAATTAAACTTTGAAAATACTAAATCAATATTTGTTTATTCCTCTATCCTATAAATCATGCTCCTCAGCAAAAGTTAACTATTATAGCTCTAGATAACTGGGGAGCAGAAATGCCTCTTCTGCTGTGGGGTGAACCACTTAACAGCTGTTAAGTTTTGCTAGTGGACTATGAGGAAAATAAGGGGAAATAAAGCACCAAAGATGGACATCAAGTTTTAGTTCAAGACAATCAGTGGACTGGGGCACCATTTACTGAGATGGGGAAGATAGGGTAAGTAATGAACAGGGTTTTGAGAGGCAAAACTTAAGGATCTCAATTAGACATGTTAAACTTGAGGTACTCAAATGAAGTGGTAAGTAGGAGTAAGATACATGGTTCCAAGAGAAAATATCTTTTATAGGAGAGAAGATAAGAAAGAGCCTTTGGCTGTTACCAGCAAAAAGTTAGGTGTTGCAAATTAATGAAATCATCCTTCAAGACACCTCTAAGCATATTCGTATACATTATATTATTTCTTTCTTTTTATGTGTTACATTATTAATCCCCACAAAAGCCCAATGCTTTAGTGCCATAATTATTTCATACACAAATAAACTGAGGCTAACAGACCTTAAGGCATTTGCCCAATGTTACAGTACATGGTAGAAACTAAAGTTGACTCTCTGTGATTCAGCCCTTACTCAGTGTGACTGGTCTTTCATGATTCATTTATTCCTTTCCTAGAAGTTACATTCACAGGGTAACAGGGTTTTTTTTTCCACTTGCTTGCCCCCATATATTTTCTATTACTAGCTCATAACAAGTCCCCTTGTGAAAACAATTAAAGGTTAGATCAGGCCGGGCACGGTGGCTCACGCCTATAATCCCAGCACTTTGGGAAGCTGTGGCGGGTGAATCATGAGGTCAAGAGACCGAGACCATCCTGGTCAACATGGTGAAACCCCATCTCTACTAAAAATACAAAAATTAGCTGGGCATGGTGGTGCACATCTGTAGTCCCAGCTACTCGGGAGGCTGAGGCAGGAGAACTGCTTGAACCCAGGAGGCGGAGGTTGCAGTGAGCCAAGATTGCACCATTGCACTCCAGCCTGGGTAAGAAGAGCGAAACCCCGTCTCAAAAAAAAAAAAGAAAAAAAAATGGTTAGATCAGTGGATGTACATGGCCCTTTGGAAACAAATAGAAAGCACTAGAGAGTAAAGGTTTATTAAATCTTATGACATTTCCCTTTGTACCAGCCATTTTCCAAAAAGGATCAAACAGAGCAAGCACGGTTTACAAAAAGAATGAACTCCTTCACCAAGCCAACTATTTTCAAATCTTCTCAAGTATTTGAGAAGCATCAATTCTTAGTGAAATAACTAAAATGCATCTCTTCATTAAAGAAGATTTTATCACGAACTTTACCATGTAATAATATTATTTCAGGCAGCTTTAGTCAAAGTTCTCCTTTTATATAAAAGTAATTCTTCTGTTGTATAAAAATTTACTTTGAAATACTTTGCAGCCTGGACTTTCCACCAGACCCTATTAATCTAAATAAGTGACAGTTGACTACAAATGGAGAACACAAAAGAAACGATTTGGCAAAAATTACCAGTAAGTATTGGTGATCAACCAGAAATTAAAAGAGTAATGTTACTTATTGATTTAACATCTAAACAAAATTCAAAAGACTTCTGGCTCTAACTGAAGAATTAAATATTGATTTTCCAAAATTACTTGTCTAGATTTCTCTAGATCACTTTTTCTAACAGCAATATGAAGAAATGGCATGAGACTTCTTTTTTCAAAAAAGATAAGGCAATCCCTCCAAGTGTTCCTAGATTTCCCATAAATAACTATAAATCCTATTTTTGGTTCCTTAACTCTCTTTTGGACGAGCAGCAAAAGTCATTAAAGAACATATTAAGTTATCTGGGTGGTTGCTATTTTTCATTTTGTCTACTATTGAATATTTCACTTGGATATTAATATTCCAACTCATAATCTTCTTGCTTGTGGTAATGGCTAGTGTAGGAGTGAGGGGAAAGAAAATAAAGGATATAATTCTACCAAATATTCATTGACTACCTCTAATGTGCCAGACATTAATCTAAGGACTTTATATGCACCAATCCACAGAAATCCTCACATTAACATTTCAGGTAGATACTATTAAAATATCCATTTTGCAAGCAAGGAAACAGCAAAAGCAAGGGGACATCAGGCCTAGAGAGTTGACCTCCAGAGCATCATACCTTACCACTATATTAATGAGTTCTGAGTTTCATATTCTAATTATATTTTAGATCATTAGAACCAACTTTATTCAAAAACAATGGTTTGTGGGCAAACATACAGGAAATCACTGCCATACTGCAATTGCTTATTTAGAAATAAAAATAACCTAACTCTATATGGAAAATGATCTCTCCATTGGAATTCCTATCAAATTTATTAAGCCTCAGTAAATATCAAAACAGTAATATTAAAATTGCCTTTGAATTCAATGTCAAGTCCTCAATTTTCTTGTTAAAACTAAAAACATGCATGAACCATGCTGCCAAGCAATATAAGCAACATATTCAGTAAAATATTGTATAACAATATATGAGATTCTGAATTTCTATGCAGAAAAATTCAAATATTTTAATTTTCTCTGAATTTTTAAAAAATTACACATTTAAGTACACAGGTAATAGTGGCTTTTACACTTGTCAGTCTAATGTACATCAAGGATACATATGTGTGGTATAATTAATAACTTTACTACAATGATTGAAAATGTGTATACATGATTGAAATTAAAATCCAAAGTTTATATCATAGGCAAGACTACTTTGTTTCCTTTGAAGGGTATAACCTTACTGAAACAATTCCCTTTAAATATAGCTTCTGTATTATATGGTTAACAACACACATAAAGTAACTCAGATTAAAGAATTAACCTGAAAAGCATCAAGCTAAAGAATAAATTGCAACAAAGCCTTGGAAAAAATTAAATAGTTGCATTGCCACCAGATGAAAGGAAGTATGTTTGCCCAAATCCATAAGAATGTCCATGACACTTACGCCCGTGAGCATTTTTCACTCCTGGATGTTTGGAGTCTGGCCTGAAGAAGGAGAAGGCAAAGTTCTAGTTGTCAAAGCTTTTGATAAGAGGTTAACCAAAAGAAAATTCATCTAAAATAGACTGTTATTGACTGGAGAAATAGTCTCAGGACATGGTGAGAATTGCAAACTTTAGAAATTTTTTCTAAGTTCTAAAAAGCTCCAGCAATGCCTTAATTTCAAATAGCTACAAGCAATTTGTTAATATATATCAGAAGAATTAAAACTGAAGAAAGATTAAAGATAGTTGAGTAGATACAGCTGGAAATTGCTTCTTCCACAGAGAGGAAAATACAGAATTTCTATACACTTTCAACAGATCTTTCGAGAGAAAACAATAAAATGTAATAGGAGAGAGTAGACACCATGGTTGAAAAAGGAGGAAACAGCACTGCCCTCTTGTTGCTGCCTGGCACCAGGGCCAGATCCCAGACCCACCCTGGACCCAAGAATGGAGCAAGTGAAGGAACCTCAGGATACCACATTCCTGCCACAGATTCTTTATATCCTAGTTACAGGTGTTCCCACAACCTGCAGACCTTTGGACTGGCAGGGTGAACTGCCTGGAGAATATGTAGAGGAATCAAACCCCTGTAGAGCCCAAAAGACTTCAGTGTGCTGGGTAACTACAGCAAAAGGTAACTCTGGGCACCTACTCCCCAAGGCTCTGCATCTTAGCCTGGATGACTGCAGCTCCTGCTGTCTGTCCAGCTAAGAGAGACTAGGGACTTGGATGGTCACACACCCAAGACAGGCCTGGCTGCCATTGCAGTGGGACCTAGGTGCATTTGAACTTCTTGTTCCTAGGCCTGCATTCCTCACAAGACTGCCTGCCTGGCCATTCCCAAATAAGTAGAGGAACCAGGGGTGTATAGCCTCCATCGCACTGCCTGCATCATTTGTTGGCAGCCTGGAAGTAGTTTACTCTCCAAATCATTGCCAGTGTTTAACCCTGAGAAGCCAAAGGACAAAATCTCTGGCACAGTCCCAGCTCTCCAGGAGCCAAGCACACCATGTGTGTGTGCATGGGAAAGAGATTTGTGAACTCTCTCAAGGTAGGGAGAAGCTCCCACTGTCAAAACAAAGAGAAGAGTGTATAGTGGTGCTTCCTTCACAAAACTGGACTAAGAAGAATGCGGCCTGAAAGCTGCACTATCTGCCACAGGAAGCCTTGAGGTCTGGGATGCCTGGGATGGTATGGCAATCTGGGTGCAAACAGATTAGAACTAGCCTAACAAGTCAGGTCTGTTGCCAGTGACAGATACGTAACAGAGACCCACCTGCAAAGAGGTGTCAGAGCAGAGATGATCAGGCCCTACATCCCCCTACCTGCTGAGCTGAAAACCATGGCCACCCCTCCTTCCTGCCAGCCAAGAATTTTATATCCTGCCAAACTAAGCTTTATAAATAAGGGGAAATAAACTTTTTCTCAGACAAGCAAAGGATAAGGGAATTCATCACAACTAGACCAGCTCTGTAAGAAATGCTATCCATATGCTCAAAGTAAAGGGATGAAAAAAGATCGATTAGGCAAATGGAAAACAAAAAAAGAGCATGGGTTGCTATTCTTATCTCAGATAAAAGAGACTTTAAATCAACAGTGATCAAAAAGGACAAGGAAAGGCATTCAAAATGATGAAGGGTTCAATTCAGCAAAGGAGCACATAGATTCATAAAACAAGTTTTTAGAGATCTATGAAGAGATTTACATAACTACACAGTAATAATGGGAGTCTTCAACACCACACTGACAGCATAAGATAGATCATTGAGGCAGAAATTTAACAAAAACATTCTGGATGTCAACTTAATAATTGACCAATTGGACCTAAAGGATATCTACAGAACACTCAACCAAACAACAACAGAATATGCATTCTTCTCATCTGCACAAAGCGCATACATTAAGATCAACCACATGCTCAGCTATAAAGCAAGTCTGAACAAATTTTCTTAAGAAATGAAATTATACCAACCACATTCTTAGACTACAGTGCAATAAACATAGAAATCAGTACCAAGAGGATATCTCAGTACCATACAATACATGGAAGTTAAATAATTTGCTCCTGATTGACTTTTGGATAAAGGACAAAATTAAGGCAGAAATTTAAAAAAAATTATTGACACTAATGAAAACAGAGACCACAACATACTAAAATCTTTGAGAAACAGTTAAAGAATTGCTAAGAGGAAAGTTTATAATACTAAATGCCTACATCAAGAAGTTAGAAAGATGTCAAATTAACAACATATTATGGCACCTAGAGGAACCAAAAAGTTTTGTTGAAATTTGAAAGAATAAACAAGATTGATAGACCACTATTAATATAAATAAAGAAAAAAGAGAGGATCCAGATAAACACAATCAGAAATGACAAAGTGACATCTCCATTGATCCCACAAAAATACAAAAAGATCCTGATGCTATTACAAATACCTCTATGCACACAAACTAGAAAACCTAGAATAAATAGACAAATTTCTTGAAACACAAAACCTCCCAAGATTGAACCAGGAATAAATTAAAATTCTAAACAGACTAATAATGAGTTCTGAAATTGAATCAGTAATTAAAAGCCTACCAAAAGAAATGGAAAATTAAACAGATATAAAATAATTGTCCCCATGGTTCCAGTGATACTTTCGAAGCTCTTTATTGTCTTTGCAAATTTGTTAAATCTGTGAAGCCTTATTGAGCAGTAAAATGAGATGGAGCCATAGCTAATAATTTCCTTACCTAAACTAGAAAAATGATATAAAAGATATCTAGAAGCACTTTAGTACTTTTCAGAAAACTTCTTTGATCCTGTAATAACATATTTTACATAAAATATAATTTTTTAAAACCTTGAAAACAATTCTAAAATATGAATTATTCACTTGATTGTGAAAATTTTTTTCTTTCATATTAACAAAATCTCAAAATTGGCTCTGTAATGTCAGCATACACTAATTACCTTGGGGATATTGAAGCCAATAGAAGGTTGTAGCAACACGAAAGCAAAATGACATTTTAAGTGTCAAAAAACTATTTACCAGGTATTTTTTCTACTAAGAAAAAAATTATACTTTCTGGAATGAAGCTCATCAATAAAAATGAGAAAAGTCATTTTGGGCAGCTTCTTTAATATTTTTAATTTTCTTCCTCTAGAATTATAATATATGGATTATTAATTTATTGCACTCTATTTGTATTTCCCTTTGCATTGAGGTTTCTTATCTGAAGTCTTCCTTAATATTTTGCTACACTTCGAGAGAATTCTTCCAAGAAAGATTCTGATCATCCTCAGGAGGAGCAGGTTGTAGCCCAATTTAGATGTAATATCTTTTGAGAGTTTCACATGGGGCAAGGAGATTTGTTGGGAAGCTTCAAGTGTGGAACAGTTTTAAGTGAAATAAGAGAACTAAAACATAGAGCAAGCTGAACAGAGGAATGGAAACAGGTTCTTCAAAATCACAAATGGAGATAATTTAGAAATTATTTATAGAGCCAGATAAAATTCTAAAAGACTTTAGGATTTTTAAAAAATATAAAAGAAATAGATGTTTATTTAATATGTTTCATCCTTAATGTAAGTTAACATATATATGTTTATTATGTTTTTCTTTAATATTAAGATATATTTCTAAGCTCCTATTATATAGGGGATACAAATAAAGTCCCTTGTCCATAAGAAAATCATGATAAAGGTAATGTAAAAATATATTTTTTTCTCCAAATTTAACTTTAGGTTTAAGAGGCAAAATGCATTCAACAAAGTACGACACAGTATAGAACCGAAGGCAAAATGAGTTGAAGTTAATAGATTAAACAGGAATTTTCTGACTAATAAGGATAGTGGATTACTATTACATGATTTAATAGCTAATATTTTTATTATTTTAGCATCCTTTATTGGATAGGCTCTTTAATTATACTTAATCATCGTGGCAACATTATATAATATGAATTCTTATCCTCAATTTTTTCATGAGAAAACTAATAACCTGAGAGCTTAATTGAATTGTCTGAGGCCACAGGTGTCATAAGATATGGAGTCTATCTGAATCTGTTACTGTCTGACTCTGAAACACAAATTCATTCCACTGCACCAAGATGCTTCCCTTGCACCAAGATGCTTCCCTTGAAACATAGTCACCTGGGCAGGGAACATGTGTGAGAAGCTATTTAAAGTTTCTGACCAAGGCAATGCAAATGATGAGAGATATGCCTTAGACACAAATTCTGGAATTGACTGGAGCAAAGAGAACAAAATCAGGAGCTTGGCTAAGATAGTGTTAAAGTAGCTTATGCTTGTTACCTGTTACCTGGTAGGTACTAAACTCCTTTGGTAAGAGACATTTCATTAATATTTGTACAGTTAACATTTACAGTGTACAGCAATGAAAAAGATTTTTAAATTTAACATAATGTATTTTAAATATATTATTTAAATTAATTATATTTTTAATATAATTAAAAATTATATTTTTTTCTTTAATTACCTGGGGAAATACTGGAAAGATCAGATATGTGTGCATGTGTATATATATATATATATATATATATATATATATATCCCTTTTAATTAAGATTTTTAGGGAAAAGGAAATATATATGTATATATATTCTCTGAGGTCATTTCAGGGGGACTCCAAATGACATGTTCATGGGTTTCCACTTAGACTTCATACCCTTCCTTCCTTCATGGCTCACCCCACACTTTCTTCATTTTTAAAATTTCTGCTTCAACATTACTGAATTTCACCATTCATCACCCAGTCCTTCAAAAATGATATATTAATGACAAAAATTGATGGTACCCCCAACCATTCAAAATTTTTGAGGGTAAAATTCAAACATTTTTGAAGCTGTTACATACCCCAAAGGAAGATGTGGAATCACATTTCAGAGAGAAGAAAGAAAGAAAAAGAGAACACAAGGTATTGGAGTATGCTCCACAAGAAAAGCTTAAAAGCTGCTGCAATGACAGATTTAATCCTTACAAAAAATTACAAGACAGCTATTATGGTTCCTGGAATACGTATTTTGGAGGTGCCCACTCCTCTCTTACAGACAGATCCCTTACATTTAGGAAACTGAGGCCACTCAGAGGGCTGAGACAAGTAGTCCAGGACCCCCACCAACCAATGTAATCTCAAGTTGGAGGATTTCCAGTGTAATCTCAGTGAGGATTTCCAGAACTGAACACATGACTTCTGATGTCCAATCAGATGGAAGTACAGGATATTTGAAACATGATTGAGAATAAGGAAATCACATGTGGGTTTTAGCAACCTAAAGCATTCATTTGTTCATTCATTTACAATTTTATTGTCTGTCTACCTTCTCAATGCACTGTACTGAGCAACAATGGAATATGAACTTGAGGCAAGTAAACAGATGAAAACTGGCCCTGAGGAGAATTTCAAAAGATCCTAGGTGACTCTAATATCATAATTTCTCTTAACTTCTTGGGGTGCAATCATTACATGGGACATCCACCCTATAAGAAAATAAATCAACAGTGGATGCAATAATGTGCCTTAATTCTACATCTGTGACCTTATTGTATTTCTGCTTTCTTTATCATTTCTCCCTGGTTTTATACACCTAATTTTAAGTTTTCACCACTCATTTCATAAAAAGAAAATATATTCCAAAATTTACTACATATTTTGGACTCTTCCTCCAAGAGTTGTAAAACTACCTTTAGTTTACACTTCTCAATTAATGTTTCTCTAGGACGTTGAATGAGGTTTACTTCCAATGCATGTAATTATGAAGGGCCACTCATTAATTTATTGTATAGTCTTCTGTTTCCTTATGAACCCTCACATTTCCTCAAACTTTATATACCTGGGTAAGTGCATTTGAATAACCTCAAGTGAAGGTATTAAAACAAAATTAGCATGTAAAATGCACTGCAGTGCATTCTTTTGGTTTCAACTCCATATCATATATGATAATTCCTTTGATGTAGAATCACAAAATCAAATTTGTATTTAACATTATTGTAGCATAAAAAAGGCAGATATCATTCCTGTTGTTTTATAGATAAAAATACTGAACTCCAGAGAGGGGAGTTTGCTTGAGGTCACACAAAGGGAACATAATGTAGCAGGATTCCCAACCAAGTACAGTATGCTAATTTATAACTTGGTAAATGTTTTTCTCATATTCTCATTACATGGCAGAAAGCTCATTTGTTCAGTTTACATTTTTAGAAATAATAGGCTTTAATGTCTTCAACTGTTTTAACTAAAAAACAATTGAACAATTGCTTTCTTATTTTCCTTGTGAGGTCACATCCTTCTCAGATCTAGAAATACTAGGGCAGCCTCCTAAGACCAGATATTCCCTTCTAGGAACCAAGTCTATGGTGACTCTGCTGTCTTAGCCTCACCGGGTGGTACACTGAGAATGAATAAATGTGAAACAACAATACACATCCAACCCAACAGGTCACAAACATAAAGAAGAATTTACATCAACGAATAGATAAAACAGCCAGTTAACATCAAATGGCAGTAATCCTAAATTTAAATCGACTAAATCCCCCAATCAAAAGATACAGCCAAAACCCAATGGTATGCTACATTCAGATCCATTTCACATGCAAGGATACACAAAGACTCAAAACAAAGGGATGGAGAAAGATTTACCAACCAAATGGAAAGCAAAAATAAATAAATAAATAAATAACAGGAGTTGCAATTCTCGTATCTGATAAAATAGATTTTAAAGCAACAAAGATATAGTGGTAAAAGGATCAATGCAACAATAAAAGCTAACGATCCTAACACCCAGATACATAGAGACTTAGACTCAATGAGACAGAAAATTAATAAGGATATCAAGGACTTGAACTCAGATCCGGAACAAGTAAATTTAATAAATATTTATAGAGCTCTCCACTTTAAATACACAAAATATACATTCTTGTCAATATCACATCACACCTACTCATAGGTTTAAATGAAATATTGATTGGCCATTATTAATACCCATTTCTTTTAGAATAAAGCAACATTTCCATTCTCTCTCCCTCTTTTTCTTCCTCTTTCTTCCTCTCCTTCACTGCTTTTTTTTCTTTCCTTCTCTCAAAAAAAAAAAAAAAAAGAAATCAACTTGTAGACCTCTAGATCCAAGTCAGCAATGTCTCTCTCATTGCCTGATTTCCTTCCTTCCCTTCTCTCCCTCCCTCCCTTCCTTCCTCCCTCCTTTCCTTCGTCCTTTCCTCCCTTCCTGCCTTCTTCCCAAAAAAAAAGAAATCAGATAACCAGATGTTATACTTAGAAATTTATGAATGATTTTATTAAATGTAGATGGCCTCAATATCTCAATACAAAGGCAGAGATTGTCAAACTAAATAAAAAACTAAGTCTAAACTACATGCTGTTACCAACACCTTGGGCAGCTCCACCCCTGTGACTTTGCAGGGTATATGCCCCATGGCTGCTTTCATGGGCTGGCATTGAGTGCCTACAGCTTTTCCAGGTGCATTAGGCAAACTGTTCATGGACTTACCATTTTGGGATCTGGAGGACAGTGGCTTTCTTCTCACAGCTCCAGCAGTGCTCCAGTGAGGGCTCTGTGTGAGGGCTCAACTATCACATTTCCCTTCTGCACTGCCCTAGTACAGGTTCTCCATGAGGCCTCCAGCCCTGCAGCAGAATTCTGCCTGGACATCCAGGCATTTTCTCCCATCTTCTGAAATCTAGGCGGAAACTTTCCCTCTGTGCACCTGCAGGCTTAATACTACATGTAAGGTGCCAAGACATATGGCTTGCACCCTCTGAAGCAACAGCTCAAGCTGTACCTTGGCCCTTTTTAGCCACACTGGAGCTGAAGAGGCCTCAATGCAGGGTTCCGTGTCCTCAGGTTGCTAGAATAGCAGGCTACAGGGCCTGGCCCACAAAACCATTCTACCCCCTCAGGCCTCCAAGCTGCCACAAAAATCTTTGAAAAGCCTTAGAGGCATTTTCCTCATTACCTTGACTATCAACATTTGGCTCCTCTTCACATATGCAAATTTCTGTAGCCAGCTTGAATACTCCCCAGAAAATGAGTTTTTCTTTTCTATCACTTGGTCAGGCTGTAAATTTCTAAACTTTTATTCTCTGCTTCCCTTTTAAATATATGTTCCCATTTCAGAACATCTCTTTTCTCATACATAACAAACATGACCTTGGCTCCAGTTTGCCATAAGTTCCTCGTCTCCATCTGAGACCTCCACAGACTAAATTTTATTATCCAAATCATGATCAGCACTTTGATCACAACAATTTATCAGGTTTCTAGGAAATTCCAAACTTTCCCTCATCCTGTTGTCTTCTGAGCTCTCCAAACTGTTCCAACTTTTTCCTATTACCCAGTTCCAAAGTGGCTTCCACATTTTCAGGTATAGTTATTGCAATGCCCCACACCTAAGTACCAATTTTCTGTATTAGTTCGTTCTTGCATGGCAATAAATAACTACCTGAAACTGAACAATTTATAAAGAAAAGAGATTTGATTGGTTCATGGTTTCATAGCTGTACAGGAAGCATGGCTGGAGAAACCTCAGAAAACTTACAATCATGGGAGAAGGCAAAAAAGAAAGGAGGCATGTCTTACATGGCTGGAGCAGGAGAAAGGAGAGAGAGGTGCAACACACTTTTAAACAACCAGATCTTGTGAGAACTCATTCACTATCATAAGAACAGCAAAGGAGAAGTCTGCCCCCATGATCCAGTTACCTCCCACCAAGTCCATCTTCCAACATTGGGGTTGCAATTTGACGTGAGATTTGGACAGGGACACAAATCCAAACCACATTACCTTCCTTCTCTCCAAAGCCAATTTTGGATGTGCTTGTGAGCCTGTCCTCTCTCCCCAGAGAGCCTTATTATGTGAATGATAAACTTTTTCACACCTTCTTGGTATAGGTATGTGACATCATGCAGTCTCAATATCTGAAGTAAATCTGGGTGGCAGATGTCTACTGTACACCTACCAAGTGACACAACAGCAAATAATGAAGATAACGGCAGAAATTAATTAAATAAAAAATAGACAACTGACAAAACCAAAATAATTTTTAAAACTTACTGAAAAGCTTATGAAGATAAGAAAAACAGAATGGGCTGGGCGCGGTGGCTCACACCTGTAATCCCAGCACTTTGGGAGGCCAAGGTGGGTGGATCGCCTGTCAAGAGTTTGAGACCAGCCCAGCCAACATGGTAAAACCCTGTCTCTACTAAAACTTCAAAAATTAGCCAGGCATAGTGGCATATGCCTGTAATCCCTGCTACTTGGGAGGCTGAGGCAGGAGAATCTCTTGAACCTAGGAGGTGGTGATTGCAGTGAGCTGAGATCATGTCACTGAACTCCAGCCAGGGATACAGAGTGAGACTCCATCTCAAAAAAAGAGAAGAAAACAAAACAAAACAAAATGAACAACTGGTTTAAAATGTATGTGAGGAAAACAGGGAATTTGAAAAATGGTGGACAGTTATCACCCAGAGTAAGAAAGGCTGAATTTGTTTCAGGATCTGGGATACTTCTCCCATTGAAAAAGATTCTTTTCTTTTCTCTCTATGAATGTTTTACAATATAATACACATTGAGTCAAAATAACTTTAATTCATTATATAATGCTTCATAGATATAATCATAGTATTTAAATAATTGGTCCCTGACCACAGAGGAAGTCAAATTCCCTTCCAACTACTCTTTCAGCCACCACCAAAGAGCCATTTCAGAGTCATCTATAAGGGTGTTCAACCTATATTCCCCTCGTATTTTTATATTGACCACTTTGTCACTCCTACACTGGCAGGACCCTTTAACAAAGTGAGAATCAGCAATAGCGACCATCTATTAACAGTGCAAGAAAGCCTGTTCCCACACCTTTACATGCAAGTCAGATGGTTTCAATGCTCAAAAAATTTAAGAAATACTGATATAAAGTATAATTAACTCAAAAAGAAAGAAATCCACACCAAGAAATAATTATATTAGCCATAACATGGATTTGGAGGTTACCTGCTATGTTTTTAATAACAATTGTATCTAAGTTTAAGGTAGTATCATCGAGATTTTAGAACGGAAAAGAATCTTAGTAGTGATCAAATTCTGCCCTCTAGGCAAATGTGAAAACCAAAGCCCTGATTGCTGGCATGTTTTGCCCAAGTAACATGCAGTTCAGCCGGGCGCGGTGGCTCACGCCTGTAATCCCAGCACTTTGGGAGGCCGAGGCAGGTGGATCACGAGGTCAAGAGATCGAGACCATCCTGGTCAAGATGGTGAAACCCCGTCTCTACTAAAAACACAAAAAAAATTAGCTGGGCATGGTGGTGCGTGCCTGTAATCCCAGCTACTCAGGAGGCTGAGGCAGGAGAATTGCCTGAACCCAGGAGGCGGAGGTTGCGGTGAGCCGAGATCGCGCCATTGCACTCTAGCCTTGGTAACAAGAGCGAAATTCCGTCTCAAAACAAAACAAAACAAACAAACAAACAAACAAAAACATGCAGTTCATCAGAGCTTTGGGACCCAGAACTCAGATCTCCTAACCCCTGGAGGTACAGTTTTCATCCCATACATCATGTCTACTTTTTGAAATATAAAAAGGTTGACTCTCACTAACTATAATTAGAATATTTTACTTGTGATTTTATGCTGCCACAAATAATGGAATTGAAACCAAATAAACACTAAATTAACTAAAGAACTGAAAAATAAGATATTTTTCCATGCAAT
The DNA here is from genome assembly GCA_031835075.1 of Saguinus oedipus. NCBI lineage: Eukaryota > Metazoa > Chordata > Mammalia > Primates > Cebidae > Saguinus > Saguinus oedipus. The sequence continues at coordinate 18,972,771 of CM063172.1, read as the reverse complement.
TGGCAATCAATCACTGCTGGAAATCATATGGCTCATCAGAAGAGAGCTTTTGGCAGCCTGAAGGGAAGATATCAATTTTTTTTACCCTTTGTAAGGGAACGCTGAGTATAAATACAGCAAACCTTTACTAACAGGACACACACATGCAAAGCTTTAACCCATGAGTTGCCGCCTTTTTATTTTCATTTTCCAGCTTTCCACCAAAGCAATGTGTAGGAGATGGCTATTAGAGTCATTTGCTCTGCCTGGGGGCTAATTACTCTATTTGGTTCATTTTTTAGAATATTATGTTTCATCTAAGGGCAAAAAATTGATGAAGTCTTGTTTCAGGTTTGCTTATGTAATTTTGTACAGATTAAATTAGTTAATCAGAAATTATGCTGGCTACAAGAGATCAGTTGGTTTCTAAATCTACAGTAGAAAATTGCTTTTTAAAAAATAATTTGAATGCCATGCTGCTTAAAGTTATTTTAGTCAATTCTCTCAGACATGAGACTTACATTTTAATGACTGTAAAGAACAGCTATGAGGAATGAAAGAATCCACAGATACAAGATTTGAAAGAGTATTCACATATGACCCCATAGAACAAAATGCTACAGGATCAGCCAAAGAATGGTGATATGGTTTGGCTCAGTGCCCTCACTCAATCTCATTCTGTGGCTCCAATAATTTCAACCTGTTATGGGAGACAGCCCCTGGGAGGTGCTTGAATCATGGGGGTGGTTTTTCCCTTGCTGCTGTCATGATAGTGAATGGCTCTCACGAGATCTGATGGTTTAAAAAAACTAGAGTTAGTGCAAGCTGTCTGCTTTTAAGTCCAATAAACCTCTTTCTTTTGTAAATTACCCAGTCTTGGGTATGTCTTTATCAGCAGCATAAAAACAGACTAATACAAATAGGATAAACGAAACCCTGAGGAGTCAAGGAAAGAGGTAAGAGGCACCTGGGGATTCTGGGTGAAAAACCAGGAAAGAATAACAACCTCTAAGCTTCAACTTCTTCATCTGAAATGGGAGGATCCTCATATCCATTTCCCATGGTTTTATGCAAAAAAAAAAATTAATGAAGTAACATGAAAATTTCTGCCCCAATGCCTGGCACATGATACGTACTCAATAAATTTAAGCTCAAGTACATTAAATATTATGGTTTATCTATCTACCTCTCATATATAATCTTGTCAGTGAGAATTTTTTATGACTCCCTAGAGTTTGAGAAGTAGAGACTCTCACAGCACTGTTGGCACTATGCTTAGAAAATGGCTGATAGTTATGTGTTTGAGCCTGCAGGTGCCTTAAAAAGTTGTTCATTACATCATTAGTTTAAAAAAAACTTCCAGAAACCAGCAATAGAGATGCTAGAGCAGTGGTTCTCAATTCTTGATGTGTATTGGAGCTTCTAAAAAATCTAAAAAATTCTACATGGAACTCACATTTTACAGTCATGGAGATGAGACACAGTCTCGAAGCATTTGCAGTAAGATTATTTTCTCGAATATCTCCTTTGTTATTTTTCATGATCCTTAAGCAACTTTACTGACAAATTCTTTCTCTCTCTCTCATATATTCAGACATAGACACACACACACACACACACACACACACACACACACACACACACACACACAATACATTTCACCTCACTTTTCTTTGGGAATGAAGTTAATCAAAATTATTATTTAGAGAAGCTAAGAATTGCCCAGGTTCCACTTCCATCTCCCACTCAGAAATTGACTTAACTCATCCCCAGATAATTCTAATGTTCTGTCAACAGTGAGCCCTGAAGAACTAGATGGTATAAGCTGACAGACATCCTAAAATAAATTAATGTATAGTCATCAAAATAAAAGTGTTTATATTTAATTTTAATTATGAGCAACATCGAAACACATAAAAATACAAGAATTATATAATAAAATCACAATATATTCATTATTTAAATTTAATAATAATTAAACTTGACCATATTTATGCTGCAGATAGATAGATAGATAGATAGATAGATCAATATGCAAAGGCTGAAAAGGTTTCAAATAAATCACAGACTTTAACATTTCACGATGAAATATTTCAGTATCCATCTCTTATAAAGGAGGTATTTTCTTCAAAGCCATAATATGGTTATCACACTTCAAAATTTAGTACTTATGGGTTTTTATTAATTATTTAAATTTTACCTTAAGTTCCAAGTTACATGTGCAGAATGCATAGGTTTCTTACATAAGTACACATGTGCCAACCATAGAAAAAGATCTTAATGAAATAACCACTCCAGTGATGATTTTTTTAAAAATAAATTAATCTGTGGTAAGGATAACCAGGGCTTCTCTACATTATGTTTGCAATTTCCTCTCAATTAAATCTAAACTCCTGCCTCATGTATTGGAGATCTTATGTTGTCATCTCGTTTACAATAAGTACATTCTAAATATATATGGAGAGTAGGAATTCAAGTTCTTTGCAGGATAGTACTCTTTGCCAAACCATCTCAAATCTTTGTGAAAATTAAACACATTACTACACATAAACCACTTAAAACAATGCCTGGCACATAGTAAGCACTATAGAAGTATTAACTATTATTACAAGACAGGAAGAGGTCTTTAATGTATATAAAAATATCCTAGAGGGCTGATGTTAAATCATACAGTTTAGGGTCTCCTATTGTTACTGGGATTATGAGACAGTAAATACGTGTTTATACCCAGGAACATGCATTTTAATTAGCACCCGAGGTATTCTGAGAGATGGATGACATTTAACTAGAAGTGGCACTGGACTTCACCTGAGGAACACCGGAGATAATCATAGGAGAGCCATGGTATTCCAAAACAGTATGAGAAACAAAAACCCTCAGCCAAATAACAAAGAGATGGATGGGCCATCTTGAAAGTCTACTACATATAAAACTGCTACTTACGTACTAGGAAATGGGGAATGGGGACAAAGACATAAAATACAAAATTATCTGAGTGTGTATGTGTGTTTGTGTGTGTGTGTGTACGTGAGCAAACTAGGCAATGTCTGCTTTTACAGAATTTGCCACTCCATAGGGGTCCCTAGGCACTAGCCTTTGAAAACTTAAATAACAATAACAGAGTAAAGGGGCAATGAAAAATAATCATTTAAAAAATAAAATTTTATTTTTCTAATAAACCACACGAGTCATTTCCTCTGATACTTGTTTGGAAAAGCACGTGCTTTGATATCTTCTGACTGTCGTTTCTGATTGGAGCTGACTTGGCTTTTGAAAAAAATAATAACAATAATTGCAGGGTCTATGCTCTTAACCTCTATTTATATGAAAATTTCAATGAAGTAGAGTACAATATCTCTTTCACAATGTTCTTCAAAATCAATGGATGACTGGGTAAATTTATGTTTAATTGATTAAACATATATGGATGTGAAGATATAGATAGATAGATGCTTATATATATATACCTATAATTACTTTTGCCTTTTCTTTCATTGGTAGTTAAATTATTACATAGGAAATGTACACTATTTTTTCACATCAAAAATGCAAAACAAAATATTTTCTTAAGGAAATGTCCCAATATTAAGTGATCCCAATAGGAAGTTGTAAACAGCTCTTCATTACTAAATAGAAGAAATAATTACAAATAAAAATACATGAAAATGTCTTTTAAAGCAATGTTGTTTCTGATCATAGTTTCTCTGAAACTTCTCAGAGGCTATTGGTTTCTGTTGAGGACTGTTTATCTTTGCCCTAATTATCTCCAGTTTTTACATCATATTCCTGATTCTGACATCAAATCATTGAGGGACCTTAGGAGAGTTTCTTGCAAATACCTCAGTTTCTCTGTTTAAAAATGAAGGTAGTAAGTCTTGACACTGTTGTATTTCACTGAGGTATTTCCAAGATTAATGAGCCATAAAAGCTCTGAGCTGCTCTGATCAAAGGCACTGTATAACTACAAAGCATTGTTATTATTTACCAGTAGCTCCTTTTTACTGTATCACTAATGAACATTGTGGTCAGCAATAACTTACTAGAGAAAAAAATGAAAAGTGAAAGTTAAGGAGGCTGTTTCTCTTCATATTCATATATAATTCTTGTTAATATTAATTGGTGTTATACAAACATTTTGAAAATGGGCTTCCTGCAGCCTACTAGATTCTGTTGTAGAAGTCTGCAAATACACTCAACATCTTGGGTTTAGAGGATTGAGCATACTGGGAGTTTTCCTTGGATTTGTACAAATTCTACATGGAACTCACATTTTAACAGACATGGAGATGAGACACAGTCTCGAAGCATTTGCAGTAAGATTATTTTCTCAAATATCTCCTTTGTTATTTTTCATGATCCTTAAGCAACTTTACTGACAAATTCTTTCTCTCTCATATATTCAGACATAGACACACACACAGATACACAAACACACACACACACACACACACATTTCACCTCACTTTTCTTTGGGAATGAAGTTAATCAAAATCATTATTTAGAGAAGCTAAGAATTGAATCATTGGTTTTGCTGAAAATTTTTAATCACAGGAATATAAATTCACTTTCAATTTCTTTTCAAGCTATTTTCCATTATACCATCATATACCCTGGCATATGAAACTCTCAATGTGAGCAACCCAAATAGTAGCAATGGTACATATTCAGTACATGTTTGAAAATAATTCACCTTTTCCAAATTGATAAATGGCACAGAATCCTTATGGTATAAATCAGCTTTCAAATGATTGAAAAAAATTTATAAATATTAGTGATAAAATAGCTTTATTTTACTTTGTCCTTGCTAAAAGTGCATGTCAAAATCTTCTTCAAGGAATATTTAGAAGCACTTTAGGTCTTTGATAGCAAGAAGGAGTACAACTTCACAAGGTTCTGGCAGTCCACCCATCTCTGAGCAGTATTCTTTCTCAGCCTCAGGCTTCTTTCCTATCCAAAGCCCTATCTTAAAATAAACAAAGCACTCAGCAACTAGAAGCACTTCAGCTGAAATGCTTGTAAAACAAGTACATCCTTCAGTACTCAGGGTAAATAAATTTTTCATGACCTAAGATCTATGTAGAAAAGTTTTCATTAAAATCTAGTGTTTTTTAAGAAAGAGTGCTATGGACTGAATTTTGCTCCTCCAAAATTCATATGTTGAAGCCCTAACCCTCAATGCATTGGTGTTTGGAAATGAAGCCTTTGGGAGATAATTATGTTTAGAGGAGATTCTGAGAGTGTGTCTTTATTAGAAGAGACACAAGAGAACTTGCTCCGTTTCCCTCCCCACAATATGAAGACAGCCATCTACCCACAACAAAGAGAGCCTTCACAGAAACTCACCGTGCTGGTACCCTGATCTTGGACTTCCAGCCTCCAGAACTGTTGTTTAAGGGCCCTAGTCTGTGGAATTTTGTTATGGGAGCCCAAGGTGATGAATACAAAGAGCAATATCAGCAATGTCATAATAACAATATAGGAGACTGTGGCTCGCTTTGTTGAGTTATAACACTTGAAAACTCTAAGGGAACTTATAACTTTGCAAAGATATAAGTATGTAAGTAAATGGCTCAGATTTTCTCTAATTATTTGTTCATTCAGTAAGTTAGATATCAAACACTTGATACATAACATTAAATATTTGCAATTATTTCTGCAAAATGACAGTAAGATGTGACCAAGTAGACTTTATCCAGAAGAAATGTATTTTTTTAATGTGGCATACATTTAGGGATTAATAGTCTTTTTTAAAGTAGGGGAATGTATATAAGGTATAAACTCAATGGTAGGTAAGGAAAATGGTGAAACAGAAATTCCCTGACGTCATGTCTTTAACAAAAATCCATTAGTAACTATCCACAGGCAAGAATACCATGATGAATATCTCAGAACTCTCGTACAAGGCTGAGACATCCCCTTAGACCACAGAACCAAGAACGCAAAAATCAAATGGCAAGAGAAATGGTTCTCTTTGGCTGCACCACTCCTCCCCCAAGCTAGCACAGCACTACATACAGAGAATTTCTCTGGACTTGCAGTTTCTACAGAGAGATCTATGTCTCATCCATGGGATAAGTCAAAGTGAGCCTCCTGCAAAGTGACCCTTAGTAAAAGCCATGTAAAACATTAAGAGTACTGCCAGGGCTAGACCACCTGAAGGAATAAGGGTGGGTCCCACAATAACCAGCATGCAGATTTTAGTGGCGGCTCTTCATTCCAGCAAATGGAGGTACCACACCAGAGAAACCAGCCAACAGCATCATGTTGGAAGAAACAAGGTCCATGGGTCTAACAGGCTTGAATTCCTAGCCAGCTTCCTTATGCAGTCTGGCTACTTGTTAAGTCTTCCCCAGGTTAAGGGGCAACTTCTGGTCTTCTTCTCTCTTTTCCAGCATCAACCCCTCCCCAAACCTTCCCAAGCAGTGGAGAGATGATCAAACTAACAAGTCTTAGTGGTCTTGTTAAGTCTTTTCCAAGTCAAGAGGCAACTGCAGGTTAGTGAATACACTTGGAATTATTACAGAATCTGCTCCCACCCCCATTCCCGGCTGCTGGGTGATAACTTCATCAAACCTCAGTGCTCTGCTTAAGACTATCCTAGTTCTGGAGGCAAGCCCAAGTCCATGTATATCTGTGGACCACAGCCTCTGATCTTACTTACTCTGTGTGGCCAGGCAGCAAACCCAGAGTCCTCGCCTAGACTCAAAACCCATCTCACGGCCCTGCCCAACTACAGATTCCAAACAGCAGTACTAGCCAGCCAAGGACAACAACCCGATCAGAGAAGATTGCAGAGCCTAGCCAGTAGTCTCACCTGACTACACAGCACAGCGTTCAGTACCATTCAACCTCAGAGCAGATAAAGCAACCCAGCCCAGCTTGAGAACCCAACACTAAGGTCTGACTATCTGAGATTGTTACGAGCTGGCCCATTTAGAATCCCGTGCTAGGGTAAATAGTAAAGGTCTATCGCCATGAAAGAATACCTGCAAAGGCCAAAGAGGTGGCTATCTCCTCAAATTTATATTTATCAAGATATGAATAAAAATATTATAAAAAAATCAGTGAACTATAACATCACCAAAATAAACTAGTAAAGTTCCAGCAGTTGAAACCACATTTGTAAAATTATGACAGTAGAGAAATCTGACATGACTGACTCCATATTGCTTCTAGCACCACAGTTTGGCTATCTTTGCTCTTTCCTGGGCCTAGGCAAGCTAACTTTGGGAGAAATTTAGTTTATAGTTTACGTGATAATAGCCCTTCACCAAAACTTAACTGTTGTTCTGAAACTAGTGAAAGGCCATCAAGTGACAAGGATGTGAGGGGCTTGAATTCTAAATAATTAGCAGCTATTGGTAATTATTTAGAGGTTGTAAGATTTATAATTGGTAATTATAAGAGGTCATAATTCACCAATTACTCTTGCATACAACATCACTATTGTAGAACTTCAGATTGGCCTTTTGAGATATCTTTTCAGGTTTTTGTATTTCTGACAATCAAAGGGCCTCATTTGGACCTACAAATCAGTCCTGTGGCCCCCACCCAGGAACGACTTTTGTACAAGAGGACAGCAATGATTTCCCATCATTTCATCTCTTACTCAACCCATCAGTTTATCCCCTACCTGAGCCCCCTGTCCACCAAACTGTCTTGGAAAAATCCCTAACCTATGAGCCTTTGGGAAGAGTGATTTGAGTAATAAATCCAGCTCCAATGTGGCATGACCAGCCAATTAACTCTTTTACTGCAGTGCCATAGTCTCAGTGATTCAATTTTGTTTGTGCAGTGGGCAAAAAAAAAAACATCGTATGGCTATATAATGAACCCAGAAAACATGAAGATCCATGAAATGACTAACAAAGAAGTTCAGAGAACTACCAAAAAATACAAATACAAAATTAAATAAAATTTGGAAAACAATTCATAGAAAAAATAAGAAGTTTGACAAAATATAAACAATTTGAAAAAATTGAAATACTAGAAGTAAAGAATATAATTAAACTGAAACACTCAGTAGAACACTTTAACAACTGACTTCATCAAGCACTGATTCTTTCTTGAATCAGTGAGCTCAAAGACAGGACATTTGAAATTATCCAATAAAAGGGGCAAACATAAAAGAAGTATTGAAAAGAATAAGAAAGGCATAACAGAATTATGAGACACCATCAAATAATGAACATTTGCATAAGAATTCCTGAAAGAAGAAAGAAAAGGACCTCAAAAACATATTTAAGAAGAAGGGAGGTTCCAAGATGGCGCCGTAGAAACAACTCAGGATTGCAGCTCTCAGTGAAGGCTCAGAGGGTGAGTCCTAGACGCATTTTCAGACGTACCTTTGTTGCCCACAGAATGGGGAAATTCCCAGGTGTAGGAGAGACACAGGACAGCAATGCAACCCTTTCGGCTTGCGTGGCCATTTTGGCTGGTGCCGCGGTGCAGCGGCAGCCCACACAAAGCTCACTGGTCTGGGTGCCCTGTTAAACTGGCAATCTGAGTTTTGGAAGGGCAAATTGATATGTCCATCTGATTGAATGGGACTTGGATGGTGAGTCAGACCAGGAAATTCCTGGAAAGAGAGATTTGAGCCGGTACAGTGGGCCGCCGCAGGGGAGATCACATGGATCCCAGTGGCCAATCAGCAGGTGACTGGGGCGCCAGTGAGAGAGTCAACCATTCAATTTGGAAAGAAAAAGAGACAGAGAGAGAGGAGGGACTCTGAGGCAGGGAGCCAGGTGATCGGGCTTGGCGGGTCCCACCCTCACGGGGACAAGCAGGACAGCAATTTGAGGCACTCGGAGTTGAGAGTTTTGCTGCGGGGTCAGCTGAATCCAGGATGGTGCAGCTCAGTGGGGGAGGGGAGTACGCCACTACGAATGCAATCCGCCCCTACTGAGGTACTTCCCATTGCTGACGCAGCCTGCTGTTGCCGAGGCAACCAGCCATAACAGAGAGACTCCGCCAACAGGGCAGAGCACACCACAGTAGAATGGAGCCCCGTGGCAGCAGGGCTGACCCGCACTAGCAGGGCGGAGCCATGGCAGGCAAATAGCGAATAGACTGCCTCCTAGCTGGGCAGGACAGTGCAACAGTTACTCATAAAGAAAGCCCCAACTCTCTGAGACAAAGCATCTGAGGGGAAAAAAGAGGGCAGGGGTTTTATAAGTTCTGCTGCAGCAGACCTAAACACATCCGCCCAGCAACCCTGAATGAACAATGGAGCTCACAGCTCAGCACTGGAGCTCCTATAAAGTACAGACCGTCTCCTCAAGCAGCTCCCTGACCCCTGTATATCCAAAGAGCCACCTCAAAAAAGGACTAATCAGACTGAAATTTGGTGGGCATCATTCTGGGACAAAGATAGCGAAGAAGAAACTGGTAGCATCCCTCACTGTTCCGCAGCTGCTACAGGTGTACCCCAGACAAGTAGGGCCTGGAGTGGACCTCAGCACTCGTACAGCAGAGGGGCTAAACCATTAGAAGGAAAACTAAATAACAGAAATACTTCATCATCAACAATCTGAGTGTCCACTCAGAGACCCAATCGAAAAGTCAGCAACTACTAAGACGACAGGTGGATAAATCCACAAAGATGGGAAGAAACCAGCGCAAAAAGGAGGAAAACACCCGAAACCAAAACACCTCACCTCCTACGAAGGACCAAAACTCCTCACCAGCAAGGGAACAAAGCTGGAGGGAGAATGAGAGTGACGAAATGACGGAATCAGACTTCAGAAGGTGGATAATGAGAAACTTCAGTGAGCTAAAAGAACATGTTCTAAATCAATGCAAAGAAACTAAGAACCTTGAAAAAAGATTTGAAAAAAGATTTGAGGAAATGATAACAAGAATGGACAACTTAGAGAGGAATATGAATGAATTGAAGGAGCTGAAAAACACAACACGAGAACTTCGCGAAGCATGCACAAGTTTCAACAGCCGAATTGACCAAGCAGAAGAAAGAATATCAGAAGTTAAAGATCAACTCAATGAAATAAAAAGAGAAACCAAGATTAGAGAAAAAAGCACAAAGAGGAATGAACAAAATCTCCAAGAAATGTGGGACTATGTGAAGAGACCCAACTTACGTTTGATAGGTGTACCAGAATGTGATGAAGCTGGAAAATACTCTTCAGGATATTATCCAGGAAATTTCCCCAACCTAGCAAGACAGATCAATACTCAACTCCAGGAAATACAGAGAACACCACAAAGATACTCCGCAAGAAGAGCAACCCCAATGCACATAATCGTCAGATTCACCAGGGTTGAAACAAAGGAGAAAATACTAAGGGCAGCCAGAGAGAAAGGTCGGGTCACCCACAAAGGGAAGCCCATCAGACTCACAGCAGATGTCTCTGCAGAGACTCTACAAGCCAGAAGAGAGTGGGGGCCAATATTCAACATCCTTAAAGAAAAGAACTTTCAACCCAGAATTTCATATCCAGCCAAACTGAGCTTCATAAGTGAAGGAAAAATAAAATCTTTTGCCAACAAGCAAGAACTCAGAGATTTTTGTCACCACCAGGCCTGCTTTACAAGAGCTCCTGAAAGAGGCACTATACATAGAAAGGAACAACCAGTACCAGCCATTCTAAAAACATACGAAATGCTAAAGAGCATCAACAAAATGAAGAATCTGCATCAACCAAGTGACAAAACAGCCAGCTAGCATCAAAATGGCAGTATCAAACTCACACATAACAATATTAACCCTAAATGTAAATGGGCTAAATGCACCAATCAAAAGACACAGACTGGCAAATTGGATAAAAAGCCAAAACCCATAGGTGTGCTGTATCCAGGAAACCCACCTCATATGCAAGGATACACAAAGGCTCAAAATAAAGGGATGGAGGAAGATTTACCAAGCAAATGGAGAGCAAAAAAAAAGCAGGAGTTGCAATTCTCATCTCTGATAAAATAGACTTTAAAGCAACAAAGATCAAAAGGGACAAAGAAGGTCATTACATAATGGTAAAAGGATCGATACAACAAGAAGAGCTAACGATTCTAAATATATATGGACCCAATGTAGGAGCACCCAGATATATAAGGCAAGTTCTTTATGACTTACAAAGAGACTTAGACTCCCACACAATAATAGTGGGAGACTTTAACACTCCACTGTCAATATCAGACAGATCAACCAGACAGAAAATTAACAAGGATATCCAGGACTCGAACTCAGACCTGGAACAAGCAAACCTGATAGACATTTACAGAACTCTCCACCCCAAATCCACAGAATATACATTCTTCTCAGCACCACATCACACCTACTCCAAAATTGACCACATAATTGGAAGTAAAGCACTCCTCAGCAAATGCAAAACAACTGAAATCAAAACAAACAGTCTCTCAGACCATAGTGCAATCAAGTTAGAACTCAGAATTCAGAAAATAACTCAGAACTGCACAGCTTCATGGAAACTGAACAACTGGTTCTTGAATGTTGATTGGATAAACAATGAAATGAAGGTAGAAATAAAGAAGTTCTTCAAAACCAATGAGAACGAAGACACAACGTACCAGAATCTCTGGGACACATTTAAAGCAGTCTGTAGAGGAAAATATATAGCAATAAGTGCCCACATGAGAAGAGTGGAGAGATCCAAAATTGACACCCTATCATCAAAATTGAAAGAGCTAGAGGAGCAAGATCAAAAAACTTCAAAACCTAGCCAAAGACAAGAAATAACTAAGATCAGAACAGATCTGAAGGAGACAGAGACACGAAAAACCCTTCAAAAAATCAATAAATCCAAGAGCTGGTTTTTTGAAAAGATCAACAAAATAGACAGACCACTAGCCAGACTGATAAAAAAGAAAAGAGAGAACAACCAAATAGATGCAATAAAAAACGATAAAGGGGAAGTCACCACAGATTCCACAGAAATTCAAACCATCATCAGAGAATACTACAAACAACTCTATGCAAATAAACTAGTAAACCACGAAGAAATAGATAAATTCCTGGACACCTGTGTCCTCCCAAGCCTAAACCACGAGGAAGCTGAAACTATGAATAGACCAATAAGAAGGTCTGAAGTCGAGGGAGCAATTAAGAGCCTACCACACAAGAAAAGCCCTGGTCCAGATGCGTTCACAGCCGAATTCTACCAGACACACAAAGAGGATCTGGTACCATTCCTTCTGAAACTATTCCAAATAATTCAAAAAGAGGGAACCCTTCCCAAATCATTTTATGAGATCAGCATCATCCTGATACCAAAACCCGGCAGAGACTCAACAAGAAAAGAAAACTTCAGGCCAATATCCATGATGAACATAGACGCAAAAATCTTCAATAAAATACTGGCAAACCGATTGCAACAGCACATTAAAAAACTTATCCATCATGATCAAGTAGGATTCATCCCGGGGATGCAAGGCTGGTTCAATGTACGCAAGTCTATAAATGTAATTCACCACATTATCAGAACCAAAAACCAAAACCACATGATTATCTCGATTGATGTAGAGAAGGCATTTGACAACATTCAACAGCCCTTTATGCTAAAAACTCTCAATAAACTCAGTACTGATGGAACATATCTCAAAGTAATAAAAGCTATTTATGACAAACCAACAGCCAATATCATACTTAATGGGCAAAAACTGGAAGCATTCCCTTTGAAATCCAGCACGAGACAAGGATGCCCTCTCTCACCACTCCTATACAACATAGTACTGGAAGTTCTAGCCAGAGCAATCAGGCAAGAAAAAGAAATAAAGGATATTCAAATAGGAAAGGTGGAAGCCAAATTGTCTCTATTTGCGGATGACATGATAGTATACCTAGAAGACCCCATCACCTCAGCCCAAAAACTCCTGAAACTGATAAGCAACTTCAGCAAAGTCTCAGGATATAAAATCAACGTGCAAAAATCACAAGCATTCCTATACACCAATAACAGACTTAAAGAGAACCAAATCAAAAACGAACTGCCATTCACAATTGCTACAAAGAGAATAAAATACCTAGGAATACAACTTACAAGGAACATAAGGGACCTCTTCAAGGAAAACTACAAACCACTGCTCAACGAAATAAGAGAGGACACAAACAGATGGAGAAACATTCCATGTTCATGGTTAGGAAGAATCAATATTGTGAAAATGGCTATACTGCCCAAAGTAATTTACACAATCAATGGTATCCCCATCAAGCTACCATTGAATTTCCTCACAGAACTGGGAAAAACCACCATGAATTTCATATGGAACCAAAAGAGAGCCCGCATAGCCAAGTGAATTCTAAGCAAAAAGAACACAGCGGGAGGCATCACACTACCAGACTTCAAACTATACTACAAGGCTACAGTAATCAAAACAGCATGGTACTGGTACCTAAACAGAGATATAGACCAATGGAACAGAACAGAGGCATTGGAGGCAAATCAACATATCTACAACCATATAATCTTTGATAAACCAGACAAAAACAAGCAATGGGGAAAGGATTCCCTGTTTAACAAATGGTGTTGGGAAAACTGGTTAGCCATGTGCAGAAAGCAGAAACTGGACCCCTTCCTGACACCTTACACTAAAATTAACTCCAGATAGATTAAAGACTTAAACATAAGACCTGGCACCATAAAAACCCTAGAAGGAAATCTAGGCAAAACCATTCATGACATAGGAGTAGGCAAGGACTTCATGACCAAAACACCAAAAGCATTGGCAACAAAAGCCAAAATAGACAAATGGGACCTAATCAAACTCCACAGCTTTTGCACGGCAAAAGAAACAGTCACTAGAGTGAATCAGCAACCAACAGATTGGGAAAAAATCTTTGCAGTTTACCCATCTGACAAAGGGCTGATATCCAGAATTTACAAAGAACTCAAACAGATTTACAGGGAAAAAACAAACAAGCCCATTCAAAAATGGGCAAAGGACATGAACAGACACTTTACAAAAGAAGACATATGTGAGGCCAACAAACACATGAAAAAATACTCATCATCACTGGTCACTAGAGAGATGCAAATCGAAACCACATTGAGATACCATCTCACACCGGTTAGAATGGTGATCATTAAAAAAGCTGGAGACAACGGATGCTGGAGAGGATGTGGAGAAATAGGAACACTCTTACACTGTTGGTGGGAGTGTAAATTAGTTCAACCATTGTGGAAGACAGTGTGGCGATTCCTCAAGGACCTAGAAACAGAAATTCCATTTGACCCAGCAATCCCATTACTGGGTATATATCCAAAGGACTATAAATCGTTCTACTATACAGACACATGCACACGAATGTTCATTGCAGCACTGTTTACAATAGCAAAGACATGGAACCAACCCAAATGCCCATCGATGATAGACTGGACTGGGAAAATGTGGCACATATACACCATGGAATATTATGCAGCAATCAAAAATGATGAGTTTGTGTCCTTCGTAAGGACACGGATTAATCTGGAGAACATCATTCTCAGCAAACTGACACAAGAACAGAAAAGGAAATACCACATATTCTCACTCATAGGCGGGTGAGAAAAATGAGAACACATGGACACAGGGAGGGGGGTACTACACACTGGGGTCTATTGGGGGGAATAGGGGAGGGACAGCGGTGGGGAGCTGGGGAGGGATAGCCTGGGGAGAAATGCCAAATGTCGGTTAAGGGGAGGAAGGCAGCAAAACACACTGCCATGTGTGTACCTATGCAACTATCTTGCACGTTCTGCACATGTACCCCAAAACCTAAAATGCAATAAAAATTTTTTTTAAAAAAACATATTTAAGAAAATAATGGCAGAAAACTCAAAATCTAGGAGAAGTTTATCAAGACACATCATAATAAAATTATCAAAAATCAGGACCAAAAAATGTATCTCACATTCAACAATGGACAGATCATCTAGACAGAAAGTAACACATAAAAAATGGGACTTGAATTACACTTTAGACCAAGTGGATCTTGTGGACACTTATAGAACATTTGATCCAATAGCAGCAGAATATACATTCTTCTCAAGTACATAGGAAATGTTCTCAGGATAGATCAAATGTTATTTGATCAAATCAAATTTTAACAAATTTAAGAGCAGTGAAATTATATCAAGTATCTTTTTGGAACACAATGGCATAAAACTAGAAATCAGTAACAGAATAAATCTTTAAAAATACACAAATCTGTGGAAATTAAGCAACATGTTCATAAACAAGCAATGGGCAACGAAAGAATCAAAAAGAAAATTCTAAAATATTTGGAGAAAAGAGAAATGGAAACATGACATAACAAAACTTATGAAATGCAGCAAAAGCAGTCCTAAGGGGGAAATTTATAGTGTAAATACCTACATTTTAAAAAGTAGATTATAAATAAATAATCTAATGTTACACTTTAAGAAATTAGTATAAACACAACAAACTAAAGTCCAAAGTTAGAAGATGAAAGGAGATAACAATGATCAGAGCATAATTAAATAAAATAGATACTAGAAAAACAATTTTTTAAAAATAAACCAAACTGAATCAGTTTTTTGAAAAGATAAACAAAATCAACAAACCCTTAGCTAGATTAAGGAATAAAAGACAAGACTCAAATAGATGAGATCAGAAGAAAAGAGGAGACATTATAAGTTATATCACACAAATACAAAGAATTATTTATCCCCAAAACCTATAATGCAATAAAAATTTTTTAAAAAAAGAATTATTTATAATTACTACGAATAATTATACACCAAGAAGTTGGATAACTTAGAAGAAATCAATAAACTCCTAAACACATAGAATCTACTAAAACTGAATCATGAAGAAATAGAAAATCTGAAAAGACCAGTAACTACTAAAGAGATTGAATCAGTAATAATAAGTCTCCTATCAAAGAAAAACCCAGGACCATGGCTTCATTGTTGAATTCTACCAGACATTTAAAGAAATAATACCAACTCTTCTCAAACTCTTCCAATAAACTGAAGTAGAGAAAGTACTTCAAAACTCATTTTCTGAGGCTAACATAACCCTAATATGAAAGCCAGACAAGAACATTACAAGAAAAGATAATTACAGGCCAATATCCCTGATTAACATAGGGGCAAAAATCCTCAACAAAATAGTAGTAAACTGAATTTAATAACACATTAAACCAATCTTTCACCATGATCAAGTGGGATTTATCCCCGGAATGCAAGAATAGTTCAATATACACAAATCAATAAATGTGATATACCATATTAACAAAGTGAAGGATAAAAATCACATTATTATCTCAGTAGATGCAGAACAAACTTTTAAAAAAATTATAATATATTTAAATCATATAACAATTATGATTAAAAATTTTGAACAAATAAATATAAATGGAATGTACTTCAAGACCATAAAGCCCATATATGATAAACCTGTAACTAGTATTTTAGCTTTTCTGTAAGATCAAAGATAAGACAAGGATGTCCACTCTCACCACTTCTATTCTACATAGTACTTTAAGTCCTAGCTGGAACAATTTAGCAGCAGAAAGAAATAAAAGACATGTTAATAGGAAAAGAAGAAATAAAATCATCTCTATTTGCTGGTGTTATATAGAGAAAACCCTAAAGATTCCAACAGAAAACTATTAGAACTGACAAACAATTTTAGTAAACTTGCAGGATATAAAATCAGCATATGAAAATCAGTTTTGCTTCTACATACTAATACTGACCTATCAAAAAAATAAATTAGAAACAATTCTATTTATAATAGCAACAAAAAAGTTAAATACTTGGGCATAAATTTAACCAAAGATGCAAAGACGTGTACTGAAACCTACAAAGATACTGATAAAACAAATTAAAGAAAACATGAACAAATGGAAAAATATACCATGTTTATGGATATGAAGAATTAATATTGAAAAAAAATGTCTATACTACCCAAAATAATATACAGATTCAATGCAATCCCTATCAAAATTTTAATGTCATCTGACTGTGGTGGAGCATGCATAGTCCTAGCTATTTGGGAGGCTGAGGTGGGAGGATCAGTTGAGCCCAGGAGGTTGAAGCTGCAGTGAGCCAAGACTGCACCACAGTACTTCAACCTTGGCACCAGAGCAAGAATGAGTCTCAAAAAAAAAATTCAATGTCATTTTTTACAGAAACAGAAAATTTTATGAAACCTCAAAAGACTTCAAATAGCCAGACAATCTGGAGAAAAGGGGGGAAAAAGGCTGGAATGATTATTTTGTAATTTAGTCTGCATTGGGCTTTGCTTCCCCAGTTTAATTGCTAGGAATATCAATGAGTCTTTGAGCTATTGTAAATATTTACCAACTTTGTTTTTGTAGGTTTGTGAAGGTTAAATTGATGTGCCAACTTGACTGGGCTAAGGGATGCCCTGATAGCTGGTAAAACATTTCTGAGTGTGTCTATGAGGGTATTTTCAGAAGAGATTAACATTTGAATCAGTAGACCAAGTTATAAAGATAGCCTTCACCAGTGTGGGTGAGCAGCATCTAATCCATCAAGGGCTGGAATAGAACAGAAAGGGGAAGGGTGAATTCAATCTGTTTGAGCTAGGACATCCAAATTTTCCTGCTCTTGGACACAGAGCTCCTGGTTTCAAGGTCTTTGAACTCCAAGACTTATTTGGGGACCCAAGCAGCCCCACCACCACTATCACTGGTTCTCAGCTTTTAGACTTAAACTGAGAGATTAAACCATCAGTTTCCTCTGGTTCCAGGTTGCAGACAGCGCTTGGTGGGACTTTTTGGCTTCCATAATCATGTGAACAAATTCCTACAATGAATCTCCTCATAGACGTGTGTGTGTGTATTCTGTTGGTTTCATTTCTCCATAGAACCTGACCCATACATGGTTTACCAAATACAATGTGAAATAATGTTATCACTTGCCTCATAAAATATTGTGGTCCATATTCTACTATAATTTCAAGTATGTAAAAATCACTTCATTGGCCTGAGGATGTCACTTCCTGCAAAAAGTAAAGTGACAGATGATTGACAAAAAAAAATTTATATTAAAAAGCCATAGTTTTTAAAACTGTGTACTCGCATTAGCAAGATGGTATAATGGTTAAGATTAAGTTATAATCCTGACTGAGCAACTTATTAGCTATAAAACCTTTCCCAAGTTACTTGGCCTTTCTGTGCCTTAGGTTGCTATTCTATAAGATGGGGGTGATAATATACTATCCACTTATGGATTTGTGAGGTTAAATTATGCAAAGTGCTTAAATAGTGTCAGTAGGTATGCAATGAATGTTAGCTATTATATTATTAAAGGGCCCTTTACTCTATGACACTTAAATATTTTAGAAAGTAATTTAGTTGATATACATGAAAGTACCAAATCATAACACTCCACATAATGACATTATAACAGCATTAGAGAAAATTAATATCACAGAACATTTATAAGCCAGTGATATCCATGATAATTTTCCCATGCTAGTTATCTGAAGCATTCACTCATTCCTTCATTCATTCATTGAGCAAACATTCCATGAAGGTAAACTTTGTTTTTCTCCAGGCCCTGTTCTTGGTGCTGAAGATAAAAAGATATAGCCCTTTCTCACAAGAAACTCATGGAATATAGCATAAGTATCTTGATTTTATTATTGAAGTGTTATTACATTTGTTTGATATCCAATATGGGAGTTTCTTCCTCCTGAAAACAATGCAGTTTCTCATTTCTTTCTTACACCGCATGAGTTTTCAGTATGAGGCTCATAAATCCATTGCTTATATATAAATGAAGGCTGAGTTTCTGAAGAAAGTTTAGTTATATCAGAAACTTTGTAAGGGAATTGAAATAAGTAATCAAAGAAGACGGTGAAATTATTCAATCTTTTGTCAAAATGGTGTTGTTTGTTTTAAAATTATACATAATAAACTAATGTTGAGTGTGGCATACTCAGTACAGTGAAACTGCCACAAAATTCCGTAAAACATAGATGTTTTGCTCTGAAACAAAAACCAAAACATCATGCATTAATATTATTTCAGAGCTTACTAAAGCTCAGAAGACTTCTCGCCAAAAGGCTAATGGGCAGCCAGTTGAGCTTGCCTTGAAATTTGAGGAAACATCTTGATATTGTGGTGGTGACCCGTATATAAATGAAAAATAAAGAAAAAGAGCTGGAAGTAAGTCAAGAACAACTTTACTGTAATTTTAAATACCTAACTTTCAGGATCTGAAAGTTTAACCAAATGTGCCAATCTACTGGCAATTATTGCGTTCTCTCGTTTGGCTCTTTCCTCCG
This sequence comes from Saguinus oedipus, assembly GCA_031835075.1. Taxonomy (NCBI): domain Eukaryota; kingdom Metazoa; phylum Chordata; class Mammalia; order Primates; family Cebidae; genus Saguinus; species Saguinus oedipus. The sequence continues at coordinate 18,953,559 of CM063172.1, read as the reverse complement.
TATGGTTACATAAGCACATAGAAACCTATACAGCAGTTTCCCCAAATAATGTTTCAGTCAATGTCATTTCATTACAACAAGGACAAAGAAAACCAATTCCCTGCCATGGCTACTGCCTGTGTGGAGTCTGCACATTCTCCTCATATCTGTGTGGGTTCTCTCTGGGTCCTCCCATTTCCTCCCATATCCCAAAGATGTGCCCATTAGGTTCACTGGTGTGTCTACACTGTCCCAGTGTGGGTGAGTGTGGGGGGGTGTGAGTGCACCCTGCAACGAGATGGTGTCTTGTCCAGGGTTGGCTCCTACCTTGTGCCCTGAGCTGCTAGGATGGACTCCAACCACCTTCCACCCTAAACTGGAATAAGTGGGTAAAAATTTTTCCTATTTAGCCAATATTCTCATTTTTAATAACTTTTCTTAAACATATGTATAGCCTACATTTATTTCAGTGCTTAAAATTAGAAATATTTTGGTCTTTATTTAGATGTTTGGTGATGTATTTGTGACTAGAAATATGCCATAAGAACTTAACTCTTGTTCCTATCAATTAGCCTGTGGTAAAATTAATTTTTTATATGTTATTTCACTTAAAATTGCAGTTTCCAAGAACCTATCGACAACATGAGTGAGGACTTACTGTACTCCCAATAATGACAGCACACATTCTTCTTTCGCCCCAGTCCATGCACAGGTAGGTGGATTCCTATTCTGGTTCCTGTCCTGTCTGGCTCCTGAACTTCCATAAGAGCCCGTGAACCAACCATACCCTAAGGCTTAGCTAAGTAGTAAAGAAAATGTGACTGCCCCAATCACAAATAAAGAATGTCTGCTGCTCTTCCGATTGTTACCTGATAATACAATCTTAAACTCTCTGACAATCTATTTGTACTAAATTTCAGTTCTAAAAAATTATGTTCACTGAAGAATAATCAGCCCATCTCACCTATATATACATAAAATGTTATCCTTGGACTGTGCCTGACCATCAGGGATACATGCTTGGATCATCCTATTTTGAATGATTGTAGAATCAATTACTTTACTCACAGATTCCTGTTATGCTGTGAACCCACACATTTTTTAAATGATATAAATTTCTTCAGCAACCTCAGTTGCCTAATTATCAACTTCAATAGCTCTTAGTATTGGAAAGGAGAATGGAGATTATTTTATGTTTCAACATTAAAAATACTACCAATGGCAGAAGAAAAAAAAAGATCATATATAAAATAAATCATAAAGAAAAAAGTAAAAAAATAGCATCATTTTTGTTTTACAAATGAAACAAAAACTTTTCACCTAGAAGTGCTTATAGAATGTGACCCTATACTAAGAAAATACAAAACTGTTACTGCTAAATAATTTTCCAAGCAAAGATAATGTCACTAAAATATTTATTCATTCTCAATGGTAGCCTGCTTCTCTTGGAATTCCGGTCAGCTTTAACAAGAATGTCTCTATCCAAATGTCTCCAGAATATACTGGCCAGCTCAAAAGGTATGCCAAATAGGCTAGGCACAGTGGCTCACATGTCATCCCGGCACTTTGGGAGGATGAGAACAGGTGGATCACTTGAAGTCAGGATTTTGAGACAAGCCTGACCAATATGGTGAAACTCTCTACCAGCCTGGCCAATATGGTGAAGTCTCCAATAAAAAAACAAAAATTAGCCAGGTGTGGTGGTGGGAGCCTGTAATTCTAGCTACTTGGGAAGCTGAGGCAGGAGAATCACTTGAACCTGGGAGGCAGAAGTTGCAGTGAGTTGAGATCAAACCACTGCACTCCAGTCTGGGGAATAGAGTGAGACTCCGTCAAAAAAAAAAAAAAAAAAAAAAAAGTATGTGAAGTGGCTAAGAAGGAATTTAAAAATAAATAAAAAGAAAGCCAAATGTGGAAAAATTGGGGGTGCTATAAATTAGACAGTAAAATAGTCTCGTATAGACATAACCAAATATTAAAACCTTTCTGTTAAAATTCTGTGAGCCTTTTAACTGTAAAATGATATTTCTGCCCTCTAGAGCTTCTTTCGCATCTATAATAGGGCACTTTTCTTGCCTACCTCAGAAAGGCAAGGAATGCGATGGAAACTTGCAAACCATAAAGAATGGCAGTGTCATTATCCTTTCCCTTAAATTAAAATATGGACAATCACCACTGTTTTCCTAACCATAAAATATTTGTGCTCTGTGCCCTTGCTTCTTTGCCTTTTATAGTTTTGCTCATTGAATTTTAAATTATACCTGCATTTATATTTAATATAATGTTAAAGGGATGGTATGTGAGCTACTGCATTAGTTAGTCTGGCTTACAGAAAATATACTGATTAATCTGTTAAAGTACCTTCTGTAGTTCATCTTGAATTTACATAGACTTTTATTACAAATTTTATATTTTAAGATCTCTCACATATCCAAGTATCTGATTTCAAACTTGACATTCACTCACTTCACAGCGTTAGATTTGATTTATACCTACTGCCAAATGCCAGAAAGTCATGAAGAATTTGGGAAAGTAGGGTTAACTGCCGGTACATCCTGGTTTGCTTTTCAGAATGTTTCCCTGGCATCTGCTTAGTTTGGACCCACATATTTATTCCGCCATTAGCCTAAATGCTATATTTTATTTTTTAAATCAAGATAAAAACCTTAAAAAACACTACTCATTAATTGCCAAAAAAAAAGCCTCCTTAAATCATGGTTTCCTAATTGAATAAACTGAATGTATGGATTGTCTACAATTAAAATTCAAAGGAAAACCTAGTTATCTGCAACTGATTAGGAACACGTACACAGCATACAGTAGATATTAGGGAATGTCCAGGAAAACATTTCCTCCTGGTAGCTGACATGTAAAATAAAATTATTTTATTTCTAATTTAATACATATTTGAAAAACAATGTATTATTGTTTCCCTGGATTTCCTCTGTGACTAAATTAATTAAATTTATTCACTTAATCAATTAGTTTTATTCTTTACTAGATAATTCTCAGACCTAAGTCATTTCATAAAATCGTTCCTATAAGCTTCCCAATGTCCGTGGGATATAAAAAGTCAGCACCAATATTTCTAAAGTTGCTTTCTATACCTAGGCAACTCAACTGCCCTATGATAAGAATAAAAGTGGTATTTCATTATTTGCATGGGCCTTGAAATGGGATGTTCTCAGCTGACTCTGAGAATGTTACCTCCCCACTTCCCATCTCATCCTCCCAGCTCTCGGTTTTGTTTCTTCTAATTTCATCACGCTTTGGGATACTGTGTTAGCCTATTTTCACACTGCTATAAAGACATACTTGAGACTGGGTCATTTACAAAGAAAAAAAAAAGTTTAACTGATTTATAGTTCCACATGGCTGTGGAGGCCTCAGGAAACTTACAATCATGGTGAAAGGTGAAGAAGAACAAGGTGTGTTTTATGATGTTGAAGCATGAGAGAGAGCAAGATCCCGGGGAAACTGCCAAACACTTTTAAAGCATAAGATCTCGTGAGAACTCACTCCCTGTCATAAGAACAGCATGGGGGAAACTGTCCCCATGATCCAATCACCTTCCACCAGGTCCCTCCGTCGACATGTGGGGATTATGATTCAAGATGAGATTTGGGTGGGGACACAGGACCAAACCATAACAGATGTTTCCCTGCTTCTTTAATGGCCTTGGAGAGGAAGCATCACCTATAGTATTTTTCTGAGATACTTACAGAACTAGCCTATCCTATGTAGACCGATAACTGTGGAATAAAAAGTGGTCACATTAAGTGACCCAATTTTTTCTTAAGTTTCTGTAGTGTTGTGGTTATCCTGTTCACCCATCACACTCACCTTACCTAGGGCCAGATTTCATGGGCTCTTACATCTGCCTTTATCATGAGATCTCAGCTAGCTGAGAAATTCTTCTTCTCTGGGTACTTCTGGAGTCCCCAGTGAGTGACTTCCATTAGCTCATATATTAGTCCTGGCTGATGCTTCCTATAGCTTCAGGAGTGACTGCATCACTGATAACATTGCCATCACCCTTGCTAACTAAAGTTCAACTCCAGAGTAATTTTCTCATCAGTCCTATGCTGGATCCTTAGGAATTCAGTGATACCAGTCCCACTGGGGCTCTACATACTCTCTGCCCCAACACACACATTCACAACCATGTTCATGCACACATATATACCCACCCACCCACATACACACACACACACACACACACAGCCATACATGCATAGACATCCATTCCCCCACACAACCATATACACAGACATACACATACACAACCACACACAATGTGTTTGCAAAGTAAGAAGGGAAATTCTTCATTCTTCCATATTCTACTCTGTCTATAGGAAAAAAAGTAGGGGTCCCACAGTAAATGTGCTTGGATATTCAAATTTCACAAATTTTAATAACACCATCCTTTTGCTATGCTGTATATATATGAGATTTTTCTTCTCTTTTTCTCTCCAAGATGTACATCAACTATCAGGATCTCTAAATCTAATGAGCATTCAAATAGTAATCTCTGTCCTAGACAATTCCCAGCTCAGTCCTACTGGTAACCTTAGTCAAGTGCCCCATCTCTTTTTACAATCTGAATTCTTCTATCATTCCAGGTTTTCCACCACAACAAGGCTCTGTAATGTTATCACGAGAAGTAATCACTCCAGTCACCAGACAAATCAGTAATTATAGATAAGTAGTTTTAAGAGAAGAAGACTCAGCCAGCAACACCCACCCCAGCTGGGACTCCCCTGCCTGGATCTCCATTTAAACACCTTGCCTTTTGTAATTAATCAGTTTACTGTTACAATAGTGACAAAAAGTCAAAATAGGTAATGGTCTCAACAAATATAGAAAATGAGTCACAAGAAAAAGAAAACATTATCTGCCAGGCACTTGGACACATCTCAATCCCCACCTATCCATAAGAGGTTCAAATTATTTAGTCCTATTTAACACAGAGGTCTAAGTTCATAAAAATATCTGAATGAAGATGAAAGCTATGAGTTCTAATACCAAATCTGAAGCTTTTTCCTGCTTGTGATACTACCTTGTGTGTTCATAGAACTTCCCGACACAGTGAACACAAGAACATTGCCGCCGTTGACCTGCGAATAGGTGTTAGAATCTTTGCTCTTTATAGTACCTCCTGCCATTTAATCAGCAGCCACTTTGAGCTAGATTATTCATGGATGACTCATCTCATCCTCTATTCAATACAATGAGATAGATAGAATTTCCCCTGAATTACAGATAAGGAAACCAAGGTCAGGGAAGTTAAATAATTTGCCTATGATCTGACACCCTGTGAGTGTAAAAGCCATGCCCCAACAGTGGTCTGACTCCAGCTCAGCCTCCTTCCCCCACACGAATCTGTCATATGCATCTATGATCATAGGTCAGCACATGATATCTCTTGCAATTATTCAGGTGGTCAGATTAGGTTGAATTTCACATAATTTAAGACATATTGATTAGGAGAAAAAAAATAGATCACAAATTTCAGTGTTGAAAGGGAATCATGGTCATAGTTGCAGAAGACTTGAATTCTCCTGAATATGTGGACTGTCTCCTAATACCGACACATGGTAAAAATGCAGACTTGAGTTCTACTTGTGTTGGGCTTCTAGACTCTGTGCTGGCTTTTGAATGACAGCCTCGCAAGAGTGAAGCAGGTGAGCATTCTGTGCCTCAGTTTATCTTGTACAGAATGAGGATTTGAAAATATTAGCCATATATCCCAAAGAAATCCAGGTATTTATGATCAAAAACATGGTGCAAATTAAAACATACAATGGCACCATATGGTGCAAAAACAATGGAAATGTTGAACTGTTAATGTATCAGAATATACATCTGAAAAACACTTGTTTTAAAAAAAGATGTATAAAAATATACATCTTTTCACCTCCATTTCCTTTGAGAGCCCTGTCTTCATAAAGGTGTGAGGCAGGGTTAGCACAGCAGTGAAGTGAAGCCTAGCCAGTGAGATCAACTATCCCAGGACCTATACTAGTTGCCCACTGCTGACATAAATAACTATCACAAACATGATCACTGAAAACAACAGAAATTATTGTCTCAGAGTTTTGGTGGCCAGAGGTCTAAAGTCAAAGTGTTCTCAGGATGGTTCCTTCCTTAGGCTCTCAGGAGAATCCACTGCACGCCTCTCTCCCAGCTGCTGGCGACTGTGGTGATCCCTGGTGGTCCTTTGCTTGTAGCGTCACCTCAATTTCTTCCTCCCTCACATGTCTGAGTATCGAATCTCTCTCTCCTTTCTCTTAAAAGGACATCAGTCATCGGATTGAGGGTCCACCCTAAATTCAGGATGATCTCATCTGGAGATCCTTAACTTAATTATACCAGCAAAGACTCTATTTCCAAATGAGGTCACATTCCCTGATACCAAGGTGCACATATTTTTGGAGAACACAATTCAAACCACTATCAGAGCCATCTAACTGGCTCTGTTAAGGAAGGCTGTATTTGCTAATTTGGGTCACTTGCTTGAGAAAGCTTAAAATAGACATAACCTTAATGTGTCCATAATATTCTGGTCTGAGTGGCACAAAGGAAGATATGAAAAACTTTTATGGAATTTCCGTACTCCAAATTAGAGGATATTATCCCCCAGCCTCCACCTAAGCTATTCCTGTCTCTTCTGAAGTTCCAAATCATATCTCCACTTGTGACATGTTGTTATTAAAGATCTCATTGAGAATAGTCTTTTTCACCTGGTGAATTTTTTCCTCTTTAGCCTGAGTCTGCTCACCTTTCACAAAACAAAAACACACACACATACACATACATGCTGGAGCTAGACACATAAGATTCTTGTACTTTTGTCACTTCTCCTGTCTTTGATGGGTCAGAGCACACAATGGCACATTACACATGAATAGAACCTACAGACACAGAAATCAGAAGAGAAATCAGATTGTCTTTGAAGTCAAGATAGTCAGCTAAAGACTCTTGTGTGGTGCAACTCACAGCAATGAGAATACCCAAGTTCCTTAAATAGTGACTTTAGAAGTGCAAGAATATTCACATAGTGATACAGTGTTGAGCAAACAGGTCCAAGTAGTTTCTTAATTTTTCCAAGTAGGTGTACACTGGTTTCAGATTTTATTATCGGTAATTCATCATATGCTAGAAATGAGCAGTCTAACACAAAAGAAAAGCACATAATGAAACTAAATTGTACAAAGTAAATTTTATACACTTTGTAAAATGTATAGGTAGAAGTTATGCTCCTTATCAATATCCAGGAGAGGTAAGGATATTGATAAAGAGCATAACTTCCGCCTACACATTTTACAATGCATATGAAAAATTTAAAAATTGCTCAACAAAGTCATCAAGTATTCTAGAAAGAGTGTGCTGGGAAGCAAAGTCAGTAGACAATGTGTAGGCCTGCCACTTCAACTTGTCATTTGAAAAAGAGAGATTGTCTCACATTTCTCAACATACTGTTACCGCTGACCTGTTCTAGTGGAGAACTTCCAAGCACAATTATGTTTTCTTCAGCATATCCTTGGAATTCCTCAAGGTAATCGGGGGTGGCTTCACTGGCTTCTTTGTGGATTCTGTGATTCTTACTGGAACTCCTAGGTGCTTCAGAATTCAGAGTCTCCTCCATGCCACTCTCATCTGTTTACCTGAAGAAAATCACATGGAATTCCACTTGTTTTTGTCAATTTAATGTTGACTAAACACACAGTAGACTAATCACTGATTTTCTCATATGCAATAAAGTTTGGTTTTTCATAATCAACCAATTAGCAAATTATTTTCTATTTCATGTACTGGAAAATAACTAAAGCACAGAAGTTTTAAGATTAAAAAACAACCACAACCAAATTTGTTTATCCCATAATGTTTACAAATGCAACAAAGTACAGCTGTACATTTAAGCCTTTTTCCCAGTTACCAAATATATCTTGAAATGTGGATACTGTGCTTTTCTGTGCATTAATATTACATGTTGTTTACTTCAACATCTTACCACTTACTTGCTGTGTGGCTGTAACCAGTTTAGGAGATGAATAGGCTTAGAAGAAGCCAGAGCTCTTTGGTTCATTTTCCCACCTTGGGATCTCTGAGAACACTTCCTGAGCTCTGCACACAGAGGCACTTTATTTGGGCTACCTTGTTTATTTGCATAGAAATGCCAGCATTTATATAAATGGTATGTGTACTTTACTTCTCTATCACCTGAAAACAGTATCATCTACAAAAGGTACCTATTCACCTAGCCAGATGCATGCTGTAGATATAAAATGATCCTCCCTCCTCTAGTCTGTAAAAAATGCTGGAAGGTATAATATGAAATTTTCCATGTCTCCTAGTCTAGAATGTTAATGAGAATCATTAGAACAGGGCTTCTTCTGCAGGAGGAAATGAGGTGGGGTGCTGGAGAGAGCACTGAGCTAGAGCGTCCTGAGGCCCCCGGCCTTGTTCTTTGCTCCCTGATTCACTATATTACTTTGCATAAGTCTTTATACTTTATAAGTCTCAGCTACATCCTTTTCTACAAAACACTTCATAAAATGCCTATTCTATAAATTCTAAGAGACTTTTTTAAGTCCATAAATGATTTCAGAAGATCTATTATATGCTATCTGTAAATGTTTGACTTGTGTGGTTTCAAAGAATCCAAGCTGAAAAAGCCATCAGAATGGAAAAGAAATAGTATGCATAAAAGTGCATTACTCATTATCTAGCACTAAAAGGTATTCAATAGGTTTGCTGACTCAGAAGTTAGACTAAACCTATAGAGGTGTGACTTAAGTATAACCATTTATGATGCTTAATTTTAAGCACTAAGCACACATGGTAAATAATAATAATAATAGAATTATTCCCCATGAAATATACAGCAACTTTAATTCTTTGGCAAAAACTACAATATGGTTCTGGCATGATTTTACATGCGTTAAACTAAGAATTTAAAATTCAGTTTTTAAAGGTGACCCTTACATTTTTAGTTTAATACATAAAATAATTTCTTACTTAAAGAGCCTAACATTTGCAAATATGAATTTCCACGCTAAGGTTGAGAACAATATACTACTTGTCTTCCACCCAAAAGCATTTGTTCAAAAACTAAGACACAGTCTTTAAAAAGAGTAGCACATCGCCTCATAAATTAGTGAATCCAAGTATGCCATATGCCATTTTAAGATCCTTCAACAGTAAATCTTAAATCATTTTTACCATTTTGGGTTATAAATTCTATGCAATTATAGGAAATTGGGTCATAATTACTTTTTCCCTAAACTTCAGCTACATTTAAATATCTACAACCATTGAAAGCTCACATAGGTAATCAGTGAATAGTTATATTTAGAAAAGATAGGTGAGCATTTCCAAGAAACCATTTCAATCAATTTACAACTAATGTTAAAATAAAAGATTGAAGATAATTGGTCTCTTACCTTGGGGTTTTCCTTGTCCGCTCTCATCAAAATGTTTTGTTAATTGATTATAGAAAATTCTATCATCACCTAGTAGGAGTGTTAAAAGAACATGTACAAGGTAACTTTCTCATCAATTAATTTATAGATATGCAAACATAATAACAAAAAGAAATTATTAATCATCATGGCCATTTAGTTATATTCTGGGTCACAGACACAACTCAATACTCAATATGCTGCCATGTTCTGAAAAAGAAACCCACTTTTGTAATTCAATGATAGTTAGAACAATGATTTTTAAATGTATATTATAAGATATCCATGATATGATGCTTTGCCATTAAAACTGATCTCGTGTTCAATGAATTATGACATCTATTACTCAAGAATCGTCTCAGAATAAGTCATTTTGGTTTGTTAAAACATACAAAAGAATATACAGGTGATCAAAATGAATGAGTGTTTTCCATTAGCTACTCTCTATATGTGATTTTTTTTTTCTATTTAGGTATAAGAAACAAGAAATTTAGATGGTTCTGGATTCTTTAATATGTGCTATTGCAATATAGTAGGAAATACAGGGCTTCTAAGTTCTTTTGTAAATTTAAAACATTAAGGCCATGTCATTATCCCCTGCAAAATACACATACACACACGCACACACACACACACACACACACACAGACACACTATAAAAACATTGTTCTGGAAGAGAGTCAAAAGGTTATCTAGGTGGTTGTCCCTCTTTGGAGAACTCTGACTAATCCACAAGCGATTATTACCTACATCAGGTCATATGCAAAATTGGGAAATAACAAAATGTTACACACCTACTACATAGTAGCTGAATCTGTATTCCATATTAAGTAAAAGGTATTTACCAGTAATTAATAATAAAGCATTTTGAAATTTCTACTCTCTACCATATAAAAAGGAACATTATATTACCCTTCCAAAATTTAGTGTAAAAAATAAAATCGCGGTGGTGATAGTGGCTTATTCACACTTAAAAAAAGAGCATAATTTCTATTAAACATAGGAACTAACCTACTTATGGTGTTTCTTTTTATACCATGACTTCCAGGAAGCTCAGTGTAAAAATGAGTGCTTAATTATGGTAATAATATTGTCCTGGTTTTTTTGTACATTAACTTGTCCCCTTTTGTAGATGTTCTCAAATCCCCCTTTCATCTTTACTTGAACTTTTCTATAAGTATGTGCATTTATGTTTCTATTGCAAGCTACCTCAAATTGTTTTGGAATACAGATTATGAACAAATAAACATAAGAACACAGTTCAGCTAAGCCAGCTGCAGCACTTCATAATACTAGCACTTTGGGAGGCTGAGGCAGGTGGATTGCTTTAGTACAGGAGCCTGAGACCAGCCTGAACAACACAGCAAGACCCCTTCTCTACAAAAAATACAAAATTTAGCTAGGCATGGTGGCATGTGCCTGTAGTCCCAGCTACTCAGGAGACTGAGGTGGGAGGATCACTTGAGCTTAGAAGACAGAGGTTGCAGTCAGCTGAGATCATGCCACTGCAACTCCAGCCTGAGCTGAAGAGTGAGACCCTTTTAAAAAACAAACAACAATAACAAAAAATTCAACCTAGGTGAAAATAGATGGGTACAAGAAAGACCTTTGAGGTGTTCCCAAAATTCTGCCACACAAACTGCTGTGAACTGCAACTTGCTTCAGTCTGCCCCTCTCTGGAACCCACCCAGTGGCTCTGATGTTATGTGTCTGCATAACCTCTAGCCCCATGCCACAGAGAAAGTGGAAAGATTGCTAGTTAACACTGGTTGACCCCTAAATGAAGTAACTGTGAAGGTGTGAGTACCAAGCAAAAAGAAAAAGAGGACATCATGAATGAATTACAGACTCAAGGCTGAGGACCCATCTTGTCAGGAGGCACTGAGCTGAGCTCTCTCACTCTGCACCCCTGCATCTTCCTGTTTCTTCTGCTCTCCTATTTCAACTCCAAAAGATATTGTCATATGATATTCTCAACCATGGCTCCATTCTTTAAATCATACTGGATTATATATGTTTAGCTTTCTTCTTCTCCACTGCTCTGAAGGTAGGGGGTCTAGTTTTTATTGCTGTTGTTGTGCTTGTTTTTAAAATTCAGATAGCGTTCAGTTCCTAGAAGGTACTCAATTAAAAAGAAAAATGTGGGGTGGGGGGGAATAGGTGGTGATGATGTGTTTTCAATATATATAAAATGTATCTTGTAGTTACCAAGGAACTCCAGAAAGAAGAGGGGGGAAAAGCACTGAGGAAGAAATGAGGGGGAAAAGTAAAAGCAGAAAAGAAGAAAAAGTGGGAAGGCAGTTAGAAGGAAGTGGAGGAAATAAAATAAAAACAATAGCAAAGGAGCTCATTAGAAAGATGGAACCGGGCAGCTAGCGAGAGAGCCAGCCCCGACCTCCTACAGCACACACCCGCACAGATCTGGCTGCAGGTACAAGCCCAAAAAGAGCTTCCTGATCTGAAACAGGGAATCCCACGTTAGCCATGGGAGTTAGGCAATTAACTGACTAGGGAAGCTGAAAAGGTGACCAGCAGTATTTTATAAAACTTCCCTGTCTGTAGTTAGAACCATTCCTTATTCATTGAACATAACTTACTAAGTCACCTTTCCCAAATTAGGGAGTCCTCACATTACAAACATTCCACCAAATATAACTACCTATTGTGATTCCTACAAAATTTTAACAGACTTCAATGATAATTCAATCAATACCCCTCCCCAGAACTCACTAGAATTGTCTCCCACTCACCAAGTGTGTTTGGGTAAATAGAAGGCTGAACTTTTCCAGCCTCACATGCACCCTGACTTTTGAGCTATCAGTGAAAACTGACTCTGAGACTGAGTTTTTGTCTTATCTTGCACGTAGGTCTTTTGATAATATCTGTGGATTCTGCATTATTTAAAAATAGGTTATTGAGAGCTATTTTATAAAACTAATTTTTGCACTATGCTTGAGTCCTTTTTGTGAGAATTTACCCTACTTTTATTAAAAAGTGCAGACTCAGTGACTGGCGCCCACTGGTGGGATATGGTTTGTATTGCAGCTGATTCTAGGTAACATTTGTCATTGTCAATATCTCATCAATAACCTTTATAAAAACCTAAGTATTTTGTAAACTTTAAAATATGCATAATATTATGCATTAAGGAGTAATTTTGAATTATTATTTTACAACCACAACTAGTATTCAAGATTATAGAAGAGGAAATTGTTATCCTATCACTTCTCCTTCAGAATTCTAAAGTTAAGGGATGGTTCCATGAATTCAAGGAAAGAAATTCAGTCATCACAGAATATGGAAATCTCCTGTGCTAGATGCGATTTGTTGAAGAATGTTCATTTTAAATTCAAAAAGCAGAGATGCATTTGAAGGTGATGATGCTCCTCAGACACATACATGGGCCTTATGATGGCATCAAACTCCTCACAGTAGCATCAGATGAAAGCACATTGGTGCTTCTTCCATCTGACCAGCCCGCTGTCCTTGATGAAAAATTGCCTTCACTGCCCATCATGTTGTTAGTGGTTAAAACTTACCATTTAAATTGTAAGCTGCAAAATCTAAATGGAACTGCATGTGTGATCTTTGTCACCTCATTTTCATGAATGGAAAAGAATATTCTGACACAAAAATTACATACTTAATTCTAGCTCACCTTCTCTGCTGACCTCCATCGCACACTGCCTTGGGTTTATTTCCTCATCCATCAGTGGGTCAAAGTAATTTCTGCCGTATTCATTTCCTGTGGAAAGTACACGAGGTAAGGGTCAGTGATTATTAGAAGCACATGAACGAAAATGTTAATTTTGAAATCGACACCGGCAAAGAAGGACCATTTTAGCTCTTTTATAAGCTTAATTTTTTTACAAGTCTTCCAGGACTCCCTTTTCTATAATTATCATCTTGCAAAAGGTCAGAAAAGGTAACTCAAGAAACAAGTTCATGCTATCTTTCTGTTGCTAAAAGTTAATGAGAAAATTATCAAACATAGACTTTAGAATAATAATAAAAAAAACTTAAGCCAAACTATTTTTAGGATATACTCATGAAATGGACGTAGTTGAATTATAATGATGTGTAGAGCTCACTGATGATTATATTTACTCACTTATATATCACTAAGTGTATCATGTTGTTGTGTCCAGAATTCCACAGGCAATTTAGTATTATCTTAATTATGAAAAACTACAGCAGAATGTACATGTTGCTAGTTGGGTGAAAAGAAAGAAAGAGAGAGAGAGAGAGAAAGAAAGGGAGAGAAGAAGGGAGAAAACTAGGAAGGAAGGAAGAGAAAACGAGAGAGGCTTGCTTATAGATCTTTCTTACATCAACTTCGGTAACATGAAGGGAATGTACAAATGATTTAGCCAGAAAATTTATTCCACTCACATCAACAATCTTAACATCACTAAGCAAAATTTCTCACATCACGTCTTCCACTTACTCTGTCCTTATCTTCATGACCAAACTGTAGCATAAGGTAGAGAAAAGGCCTGCTATTAATTTTCCAAATCTAGTTTCATACTTCCTGCAGACTGAAATGTATATGTCTGTTGCTAGTAATTTGCATTCAGCAAAATGTACCCTACTCTGATGATAATTCAAGTTGCCTCAAACACTGCAAAAATAAAGCCTTGTAGAATGAAAACAACAACTTTGAAAGTCTGGCTCACAGGGAAAGGTTAATCCAGATCAGATATACTGTGATATTCTTTAGTATATTTGTTTTAGGATCAAAAGTAATTCAAACAGCAGCTCCTTTTCCAAGGCTAAATGAAATTTTGATGTGAACCTAGGTTTAATTTATATTTCTGGGCTGACACATTTTTGTGTCAGTCTCTGTTCTATCAATGCAGTAAGTACAAAAACTGAAAATCTGCTTTACCTTGAGGTCTCAATAAGGAAAGAATAAATGAGTTTCATTTTTGTTACTTTATCTGTCAACAACTACGAGGCTGATATGAATCTTGGCAGTCTATAATCAAAGTCTTTTATACTGCAATAACAGCATTCTTCCTCATTCACTGTAATTGTTTTATACTTTCCTTCTACCACAAAGCACTGCGATACTCTATGCCCTTCCATATGCTGGTAAAATAATCCACCTATATTAGTACAAGCATGGTATCACAGTCCTTATACTATCAGTCAACTACTAGTACCCATAGTCTAGAAGCTTCTCCAAACCAATACAAAACTCAAATTATTTGTCTTCTATAACTGACTAGTAAATATAACCAAGATAATCAAGACTGTGGAGAGTGAAAAAGGTTAAGTCATCTTTAACCAAAAGTCTGAAGTAGTGTATTTCGTTTTTAGATTCTCAAAACCATTTGCGTCTCTGTTGTCAGTGGAGACATTGGGGTCTCGCCCAGCTGCACATGAATGAGGCCTGCAGGCTGGGAGCCTTCCAGACCCCGTCTCCCTTCAGGGCTCGATGCCTCCACAAGCAACTGGAATCAGGGCCCTTAAGGTCTATACAAAGTGTTCCCTCTGCATTTCATGTGGGTTGGTGTACACATGTTAAGTTACAAATGCCACTCCTGGAGGGATTCATTTTGTGTTTCCCATTCTGGGATCCCATGTATCCCATGTACAGCATTTTACAAGGAAAGAATTCTGAAGTCTCTTGAGGAAAGAGACAGCTTTGACACTTAGTTCTGAAATCCTTTAAACATCCCCAAGTTCTGTACTGTAATACATATCTGGAATTCATGTATTTTTATAATTTATACATATTTTATAATAATTTTACATTCTGTTAAGCATTGTTTTACAAACATAGTATTATACTCAATGATTGCCTGTCTTCCCCTCTGAAATATAACCTCTATGAATGCAAAGACATTGTCTCTTAGCTCACTTCAGCACTCTCAGAGCCTAGAATATTACCTGGCTTATAATATGATCTGAATTCCTTAAATAAATATCTGTTGGAAACCTATTGTAATACCTTAATTCCTTCATTGGCTAGATATTCCCTCTTGATTAAAACAAAGATCACCTTTTATTCCTATTTTTTTTTCTATTCCCCCTCCCATCTCTCCTCCGTAACATCACCACCTACCCACCCCACTTTTCTTTTTAATCGAGTACCTTCTAGGAACTGAGCACTATCTGAATTTTTAAAACAAACACAACAACAGCAATAAAAACTATGACCCCTGCCTTCAGAGCAGGGGAGAAGAAGGAAGCTAAACATATATAATCCTATATGATTTAAAGAATGGCGTTGTGGTTGAGAATATCAGAGAAGCATCTATACCATATTGGGGGTGTCAAAGAAGACTTTGTAGAAGAATGGCTACTGGAAATAAGTTTTTGGAAAGGTGATGAGGAATTAGCCAGTCAGAAATACAGAGAAAGAAGTTTTTGACAGAAGGAGCCATCTGGGCAAAGGAGAAAAGACTCAAGGCCATAAAGTTATGGTAAGCACAATTTGTTGGTAGATGTTTCTCAATTTTTCTCAACCTCCTAAAGTTACAATTTAATGAAGTGAATAATGGAACCCAAACTTCTTCACTAGGCCAAGAATCAACATTAACTAATGTTTTTGCTCAAATTCTTGTGCAGTGTCACATTCTGATGTTTTATAATAATTCATTTACTCAACAAATACTTACTGAGTGATTATTATAGGACTATAGCAGTAAAATGAAATACTTAAACATCTCTCCCCTCACAGAGCTTACATTCTGTGAGTGGAAGAACAAGCACAATAAATACGTATATTTCATAATTTATTAGATAGTGAAAAGTGATGAGAAAAAATAGTGCCAGGTAAGGATGGTTGGGGCTGCATCTCTTGCCTCTACCTTTATTTCAAACAAACAATACCACTCAGGTTTAAGCCACTATGCTTTCGAGACAATTAATAAAGTAAAGCTTTAATGTATTTGTTATTATTTTTCATAAGTTTTTATTCTTCCAATTGCTTGCTATAACATAAATCAGTCTATGAATCAAATAAAACACACTCTCAAGTATTAAAATGATTATTCCTTTCTATTGCTATTCCTTGTTTTAATAAACCAGTAATTTAAACACAGCAGGTAGAATTTAGGAGAGTAAACACATGGAACCTGTTATAAATTTAGAAACAACGGACTTCATCATAACAGTAGCCCTTTGGCTGTCTTTCATTGGGTGGTGTCAGGATTTAATAAAGTGGGATGGTTTTAAGGATATGGTGTATATTACCAGAAGGTAGATTGCTAATAGAATCAATTCCTAAAGTGTCCTAATCATTCAGAGTATGCTTTTGGATATATCTAAAATCATCTCACAGGAAAATGAACAGACCCACTGAGAAATTCAAAGTAGGGCATTTAGCAATACAAATACAATAGATTTTAATATGGCTGATATTAACTCCTTGTAATATTCAGATGACTATATGCCAATCACATGTGTGTATGTGTACCCATATATATGTTTAAGTACGGTTCCATGTTGAAGCAATCAGATGTGATATATAAACCAATAAACCAGTAAATTGGTCTTGTCAATATTCTTGATACTCTATTTTTGCTTCCAACTTCCTAGTATCAGCTGCTTAATGTCTAGAATTGCATTAGTTAATTCATTTCTTGTGCTACCTTTTATTGAACTAGGAGAGAAAAACACATGCACTTACCTTCTGCCCTTCCACACATATCAGGTTTTCCTATCATTTAACTCAGAGCAGCACAGAACATAATCAGGGCTTTTACTTAAATTACACTGTACATGAACTTTGGTCAGAAAACCCTCTAGTGTGCACCCATGCAGTTCCTTGGGGGCTATAAGAGTGAGAATGAAATTGCCCACCAGAGGAAGCTTAGTAACAATCATGAAAGTGTCTTGACTCAACGAAGCAATCACTTCCTTTCAAATCAGCTACATTAGCTAGAGAGGAAGAAAAACCTAATGCATCTGTGTGTTTCTCAGTTTTTTGTTTTGTTTTTGGCGCCATTCTTTTTCTTTTCCTGTAAATCCACCTGCTGCAGCTCAGCTTTTTGTCACCGATCACTGTGTTTTCTATAATATACTATAAACTAAATAACTAAACAATGTATATTTTATTATTATAACCATGCACCCAAATTTTACCACAGAGGACATTCTCCTGAACAATATGCTTTTTAAAGGCATGAAGCCTGGAAAAATAAAATTAAATTTGTTTCTATGAACTTTATAAATTTGAGAAAACTTCATATATTTCCACTTTAAAATCCAATACAAGTATCTCCAGCTTAAATGTACCTGGGGCCAGGAAGTCCACATAAATATAAAAACAAAAATGTAGAAATCAGGGGACCACACTAGAATATAGGGGACTAGGACAATGTGAAACCCGAACACACTGTACCATACTAAATTCCAAATACTATTTTTATAAAGTTGATTTGCAAATGTTTTTTAAATAAAATACAACTTAAAATACAAGAATATTTCTTAATGATAAAAATAGTTAAACTAAATCTTCATTGTACTAAATGTCAAAGCAAAATAACAAAAACAATAAACAACCAAAACATCGCTATCTTTTTTTAAAATTTAAGTTCTGGGATCCATGTGTAGAACATGCAGGTTTGTTACATAGATGTATGTGTGCCATGGTGGTTTCCTGCACCTGTCGACCTGTCATCTAGGTTTTAAGCACTGCATTCATTAGCTATTTGTCCTGATGCTCTCCCTCCCCGCACCCCACCCTTGACAGGCCTCAGTGTGTGATGCTCCTCTCCCTGTGTCCATATGTTCTTATTGTTCAACTCCCATTTATGAATAAGAACGCGTGGTGTTTGGTTGTCTGTTCCTGTGTTAGTTTGCTGAGGATGATGGCTTCCAGTTTTATCCATGTCCCTGCAAACAACATGATCCAATTCCTTTTGGTGGCTGCACAGTATTCCATGGTATGTACCACATTTTGTTTATCCAGTCTCAAAAATATTTAAGATAACTTACTCTTAAATGTCAAAACAAAACAACAAACAACCAAAAACAGTTATCTTAAACTAAGTCTCCATTGTACTAAATATCAAAACGCAACAACACCACAAAACAAAACAACCAAACAAATAAAAAGCCGATGACAAAAATACAGACTATGGCCTGGATGTCCATCATGAATCTGATTATCTAACATTCTCCTAGAAATCTTCGCCAAAGCATAACTGGGCAAAAATAAGGAAAACATGAGCTAAAGTTATGGAAAAAAATTCTGTGTTGCGTACACATTATGTGAACACAATATAATTTCATGCCATCAAAATAAGAGATTTGACTCAAAATCTTTCAGAACAGAGATGTTATTTGAATAATATCTTGATATGATATAATCATAAAGAATCATTAACTTTTCTAAAAACCAACCATAGCCACTTAGAAGATATAATGATAAGTAACAAACCGAAACCTATTATAAAGCTCCTGGGGGAGTCACGGTGATTCAGGCCAGTTGTCCTGGCACATGAGAAGGTGAAGCTATGCGTTCAAGGCCAGCCTGGGCAACATAGAAACCTCTCATACATTAAAAAAAAAAAAGCTCCAGATAACACTCAATAATTAATTAATATTAGACTTTCATAGGAACCTATATGTGGTCGTCAAGATTATTAATCTTACTCAGAAACCCAAACTGAAAGGCACATTATTAA
The DNA here is from genome assembly GCA_031835075.1 of Saguinus oedipus. NCBI lineage: Eukaryota > Metazoa > Chordata > Mammalia > Primates > Cebidae > Saguinus > Saguinus oedipus. The sequence continues at coordinate 18,934,475 of CM063172.1, read as the reverse complement.
TAACAAATTTCTATCTCTGACTTAAATTTCCTATTTCTGAGATAGAAAAAAAAATTATACCAATTTTCTTTTCCTTTTTAATTTTTTTTTTAATTTTTGAGACAGAGTCACAGTCTGTTACCCAGGTTTGAATGCAGTGGCACCATCACAGCTCACTGCAGCCTTGAGCCTCAAACTCCTGGGTTCAAGCGATCCCCTCACCTCAGCCACTTTAGTAGCTGAGACTACAGTTGTGCACCACCATGCCCAGTTAACTTTTTTATTCTTTGTAGAGGGGGGAATCTTGCCATATTGCCCAGGCTTGTCTCGAACTCCTGGACTCAAGTGATCCACCTCCCAAAGTGCTGGGATTACGGGTGTGAGTCACCGTGCCCAGCCTTCTTCTTCTTTATAGAAGGCCTAATCTGTGAAAATTGGTCAGCTCCTGACAGCATATTCGAGAACTGGTACCACGTTGGACAAATCAGCTTTCTCAACTGCTTGTTCTTACTTCCTTCCCAAATCTTGTAGGTATTTGATATATTGGTGATTTGAAAATCTAAATAGGATAACAGTTGAAGTTTGCTAACAAGTTCTAATTAATTGAGCCATATTCTTTCTTCCCCTAAGGCCCTCCCTCCCAGTAAATTATGAGGCACTTTAACTTGCAAACCACTAGAGTGCTGTGGAGTGGCTCCGAGCTTCAGGGCTTTATCCCGCAGTAGCCCAAGACGTTCATGCATCATGTGCTCACTGGACCTAGAATCCTCAAGGCGCTGAAGCGTGTCCTTAACCTCTAAACAGGAAGATGCTTTCAGTACTTAAGTAATTGTGGTAATTCAAAGGTTAAGTATTATAAGTATTTTGTTGTTTCTCCTATTTAAAAGTTCCCCAAAAGTCCTATCAAAGTAGGTTTTCTTTCGTGCTAGACTGAAGCTTGACAACATTACCTTCCATGCAAATAAGTTAATGTGTAGTTTGGAAAGTCGCCTTTCAAATTATGAAGTACCTGATCTTAGACATCAATTGCTCCTCCAATCTTTCCAATTTTGCCTGCCTTCATTTAACAATTCGTGTTCCTCATGGATCTAAGATTACTTATATGTATGTATTGTATTTAAAGGCTCATTCAGGTAATAACGTCTTTCATCACACTGAAACATACTTCAATACAAAACAATCAACATAATAGATTATTGGGTTTAGTTTAAACAAAATAATCCTGTTTCTAAAAAATCTTGTAATTTAAAAAGACTATCTCATGAAGCAAAATATTCAGGACTTCTCATGCTTTTGTTTGTTTGTTTGTTTTTAATAGGGTTTTTGGCCACTTACCCTGACAAAAGCTAAGGAAAGCTTATCTTTTTGTTAATTTTTCTTTTCACACTTTACTTCCCTTTTATTTAATATTAAGAAGCCACCGTTTGTTTGTTTTTTAAGACGGAATTTCACTTTTGTCACCCAGGCTGGAGTGCAATGGTGAGATCACAACTAACTGCAAACTCCACCTCCTGGGTTCAAGTGATTGTCCAGTCTCAGCCTCCTGAGTAGCTGGGATTACAGGTACCTGCCACCACATCCGGCTAATTTTTGTATTTTTAGTAGAGACAGCATTTCACCACGTTGGCCAGGCCAGTCTCAAATTCCTGATCTCAGGTGATCTGCCAACCATACCCTCCCAAAGTGCTGGGATTACAGGTGTGAGCCACTGTGCCTGGTTGCAAACTTCTTAATTTGGCCTATAAGGTTCTGCATTGTCTGGTCCCTTCACCTCTCATTCCCAGCATCCTCTGCTCTCTGAGCTCCCTCTCTCTTTTTTTTTTTTTTTTTATTGTGTTTGGGCTCTGGGGTACATGTGCACATCCTGCATCCTGCACGATTGTTGCAAAAGTACATACATGCCATAGTGGTTTGCTGTCTCCATCACCCCCACCACGGTTGCATACATCAGGCATTTCTCCCAGTGTTATCCCTCCCCATCCTCCCCACCCCCCGCTGCTATCCCTCCTTTCCCCTCTCCTCCACCCCGCAACCTAGCCCTGTGAGTGTTGTTCCCTTCCCTGTATCCAAGTGTTCTCATTGTTCATCACCCGCCTATGAGTAAAAACATGCTGTGTTCGGTTTTCTGTTCTTGTGTCAGTTTGCTGAGAATATGGTTTCCAGGTTCATCCATGTCTCTATGAAGGACACGAACTCATCATTTTTTATGGCTGCAGAGTATTCCACAGTGTATATGTGCCACATTTTTTTGTCCAGTCTATCATCGATGGGCATTTGGGTTGGTTCCAGGTCTTTGCTATGGTAAACAGTGCCACAATGAACATACATTTGCATGTGTCTTTAGGATTGAATGATTTATAATCCTTTAGGTATATACCCAGTAATGGGATTGCTGGGTCAAATGAAATTTCTATTTCTATCCTTAAGGAATTGCCACATTGTCTTCCATAATGGTTGAACTAATTTACACTCCCACCAACAGTGTAAAAGTGTTCCTATTTCTCCACATCCTCTCCAGCATCTGTTGTCTCCAGATTTTTTAATGATCGCCATTCTAACTGTCATGAGATGGTATCTCAATGTGGTTTTGATTTGCATTTCTCTAATGACCAATGATGATGAGCATTTTTTCATATGTTTGTTGGCTGCATATTTGTCTTCTTTTGAAAAGTGTCTGTTCATACCCTTCACCCACTTTTGAATGGGTTTGTTTGGTTTTTTCTTGTAAATCTGCTTGAATTCTTTGTAGATTCTGGATATTAGCCCTTTGTCTGATGGGTAGATTGCAATAATTTTTTCCCATTCTGTTGGTTGCTGGCTTACTCTAATGATTGTTTCTTTTGCTGTGCCAAAGCTCTTAAGTTTAATTAGGTCCCATTTATCTATTTTGGCTTTGGTTGCCAATGCTTTTGGTGTTTTAGTCATGAAGTCCTTACCTGAGCCTATGTCCTGAATGGTGTTGCCAAGGTTTTCTTCTCGGGTTTTTATGTTGTTAGTTCTTATGTTTAAATCTTTAATCCATCTGGAGTTAACTTTTGTATAAGGTGTAAGGAAGGGGTCCAGTTTCAGCTTCCTGCATATGGCTAGCCAGTTTTCCCAACTCCATTTATTAAACGGGGAATCCTTTCCCCATTGCTTGTTTTTGTCCAGTTTATCAAAGATCAGATGATTGTAGATGTGTGGTGTTGCATCCGAGGCCTCTGTTCTGTTCCATTGGTGTATATCTCTGTTTGGTACCAGTACCATGCTGTTTTGATTACTGTGGCCTTGTAGTATAGTTTGAAGTCAGGTAGCATGATGCCTCCAACTTTGTTCTTTTTGCTTAGGATTGTCTTGGCTACACAGGCTCTCTTTTGGTTCCATATAAAGTTTAAAGTGGTTTTTTTCCAGTTCTGTGAAGAAAGTCAATGGTAGGTTGATGGGGATAGCACTGAATCTATAAATTACTTTGGGCAGTATGGCCATTTTCACAATATTGATTCTTCCTAACCATGAGCATGGAATGTTTTTTGATCTGTTTGTGTCCTCTCTTATTTCCTTGATCAGTGATTTGTAGTTCTCCTTTAAGAGATCTTTTACCTCCTTTGCTACTTGTACTCCTAGGTGTTTTATTCTCTTTGTAGTAATTGTAAATGGGAGTTTCCTTATGATTTGGCTCTCTGTCCATTATTGATATATAGGAATGATTGTGATTTCTGCATGTTGATTTTGTATCCTGAGACTTTGTCAAAATTGCTTATCAGCTTAAGGAAGTTTTGGGCTGAGATGATGGGGTCTTCTAAATATACAATCAGGTCACCTGCAAATAGGGATAATTTGACTTCTATTTTTCCTAAATGAATGCCCTTTATTTCTTTTTCCTGCCTAATTGCTCTGGCTAGAACTTTCAATACTATATTGAATAGGAGTGGTGAGAGAGCACATCCTTGTCTAGTGCCAGTTTTTAAAGGGAATGCTTCTAATTTTTGCCCATTCAGTATGATATTGGCTGTGGGTTTGTCATAAATAACTTTTATTGTTTTGAGATATGTTCTGTCGATACCTCATTTATTGAGAGTTTTTAGCATAAAGGGCTGTTGAATATTATCAAAGGCCTTCTCTGCATCTATTGAAATAATCATGCAGTTTTTGTCTTTGGTTCTATTTATGTGGTGAATTACATTTAGAGATTTGTATATGTTGAACCAGCCTTGCATACCTGGGATGAAGCTTAGTTGATCATGGTTGATAAGCTTTTTGATGTGCTGTTGGATTTGGTTTGTCAGTATTTTACTGAAGATTTTTCCATCAATGTTCATCATGGATATTGGCCTGAAGTTTTCTTTTTGAGTTGTGTCTCTGCCAGGTTTTAGTATCAGGATGATGTTGGTCTCATGGAAAGAGTTAGGCAGGATTCCCTCTTTTTGTATTGTTTGAAATAGTTTCAACAGGAATGGTACTAGCTCCTCTTTCTATGTCTGGTAGAATTCAGCTGTGAACCCATCTGGACCTGGACTTTTTTTGGTTGGTAGGCTATTAATTGCTGCCTTGACTTCAGACCTTGTTATTTGTCTATTCAGAGTTTCAACTTCTTCTTGGCTTAGTCTTGGGAGTGTGCAAGTGTCAAGGAATTTATCCATTTCTTCCATATTTACTGGTTTATGTGCATAGAGTTGTTTGTAGTAATCTCTGATGGTAGTTTGTATTTCCGAGGAATCAGTGGTGATCTCCCCTTTATCATTTTTTATTGCATCTATTCAACTCTTCTCTCTTTTCCTTTTTATTAGTCTAGCTAGTGGTCTTTTTTATCTTTTCAAAAAACCAGCTCCTGGATTTATCGATTTTTTGAAGGGTTTTTTGGGTCTTTATCTCCTTCAGTTCTGCTCTGATCTTAGTTATTTCTTGTCTTCTGCTTGCTTTTGAGGTTTTTTTTTATCTTGCTCCTATAGCTCTTTCAACTTGGATGATAGGCTGCTCAGATTTGTGTCAACTACCCATGGTGCCCCACCATCTGGCAGGGCTCTCGTGGACCGTGGGTTGCAGTAGGGATGAAGTAAGCACAGAATCTGAATTGGAGCACCGTGGCGGTTAAGTTCCCTGACCCTCCAAGCTGGCTGCACGTTTCAGGTGGGGATGCACCCCCTGACACCATCTTGATTTGCCCCCCCTGGGCAGCTTTCACCCTGTGGCTCCTTCTCGGAGCCTTTCAGTGCCCTATCAGTCCCACAGAAACGAACCCAGCACCTCGTTTGGAATCGTGAAGTCCTCTAGCCCTCTGCGTCTCATTTGCTGGGAGCTGCATTCCAGTGCTGGCTTCTCTTAGTCATCTTGGCACCTCCCCACTTCTTGCTAAATTTTTTAACTTGATTTAATTTATTAAAGCAACTTGCAGAAGGTCCAAGAAAGCTTATTTCTTGTTAAATTGTTTTTGACTGCAAATAAAATGTTTAATTTTCCAAAGAAAATTATTTGGAAATTAAGGACTAATCTAAATTATGCTAAAAGCATAAAATACTAGCATAGAAAACATATGCCAAAAGTATTTTAATACTAAAGTCACAAAAATTTTTTCTAGTAAAATTTTTCTTATGCTAAAAGTGCAACTATTCACTTTGGGAAGCCGAGGAGGGTGGATAACCTGAGGTCAGGAGTTTGAGATCAGCCTGGCCAACATGGCAAAACTCCATCTCTACTAAAAATAAAAAAATTAGTCTGGCATTATGGTGCATGCCTGTAGTCCCAGCTACCTGGGAGGCCGGGGCAGGAGAATGGCTTGAACCTGGGAGGTAGAGGTTGCAGTGAGTGGAGATTGTGTCACAGCATTCCAGCCTGGCAACAGAGCAAGGCTGTCTCAAAAAAATAAAATAAAGTAAAAATAAAAGTGCAACTATTGAATAGCAGCTAAAATGATGGCCAAATGAAGTTTGACATTCATGTGGAATTTAATTGATATTGGGAAACTTCATATTCTGGTAGCAAAAAAAAAAAAAAGTTCTTTTAAAATTTTTACATAATAGTTAAGCAGAGGTAGGTACAATTCAGTAACCTGACCAACTGCTTAGACACCAACTACATCACTAATATATTAGAAAACTGAAGTGTTTCCCAGTTTTTTTTTAATGTAGCCATGTTTATATTAAGAAAGTCATTAGATCGCTAAAATATCACCTTTATGATCTCTAGTTTGACCATTTCTATGATTCTAAGATTCTTAAGCATCCTTTTTACTATCATATAGATTCTCATGCTCACATTTTTATTTTAAAGGTATATAAATTTCACTGACATATAAACCCAGTGGTTTAAACGTATGAATCCATCTGTCATCAACAAACTGAAATAGTAAATCTCTCTGGATGTTAAAATAATTCTTACCAAGATTATATCCTCAATGATGTATGGCAGATGTTATAAAACGTTGTTTGCAATGTTTCACTGGAGGTTTCATTAATGTGGATTTGAAGCAACAATATAAAAAAACTACATTTAAGAATCAGTTAAGTGTCATGTGCATCAATTTTGGTATTAAACAGAAAAGGACAGCACATATAGATATTCTGCTAATTTCCTGGGCAAATCTGTCTGATTACCTGGGGGTAGGCAGTTCCTCTGAGGAAAAAAAACGTAATTTTTTCTTATCTGCTAACATTTCCAAAACTCAACTGTTTTATTAAAATGCTCCTTCTCCAACTGGACAAACACGTTGTCCTGGAACTTTGCTGTTCTGTTGTTTTTTTGTGGTTGTTGGTTTTTTTTTTTTTTTTTTTTTTTTTTTTTTTTTTTTTAAGAAAAGACAGGAAAGGAAACAATTGATTTTTATAAACTGACCAAATACTTTATAATCTAATATCTCTGTAAAATATTTCTATATTTCAGTAGAAAGGATGCTTTCCTAAGGACTTATTTTTAGCCTTCCAAATCAATGAAACAGATTCAATCCACTTAGGACCCCAGTGGTTTCTAAAGACACAAATCCAGGTCAGTTCAATAAACTTACAGGAAGTGATTTTCCTATATATTTTCTTTTTCCTAATAATTGTTGAAATGTCTCAAAGCAAAAAAAAAATATTTTGTAAATGGTCTATAAATTTTATTTAGCTCTTGTTTTTCATCTTAAGGGAAAAACAGCTATAAATGAGAACAATGTAAACAGTTTTATACAATATCACTTCTAAAATAATCTAGGCTAGCGCACTACTGGGAAAACAATTCTCATCACATATTTGCTCAGACAATTTGAATTATGCACTTAACACAACTGCTTATGTTGTTTTTATTACAAACTTTTGTACATGTAGATGTCTGATGGCCATGGCAGCCTCAAGGCAAAGTTAGGGTCACAATTATTACCCTAACCCTGGATTTCTCTACCTCAGTCACAACCAGTATAGATCCCTATCCTTTATTCTAAGTACCCCTCATCTCTTGCAGAAGGATTAAGCCCTGCAATCACATATGCGAAGAACTCATTCCTCTCCGCATCTCTGGAACGTCTGCCATTTACCTTCCCTACTCTCAGCCTTCAGCATTGTTGCCTGCTTTCAAGGATTCTATGCTGACCATGATGCTCTTCAGACCATGAGTGTCTCTGCATCTGTCATAAAACCACTGGTGGCACCTCCACTCTTCAAAGCCACATGAACAGCACTTCTGGTATCAGAGCTGCTGCTGGGGTCACCTCCATTGACTACTGTCACCTCTAACACTGATTCTTGCTGGTGCCCACTGCAGGCCATGTCACATTCTCTCCAATATCTTGCTGGTTCTGATCAAACCTGCACTCACACCTCTGTCCATCCAAAGTTCCATCAGCAATGGCAAGTGAAGGGGTCCAGTACATGTTATCTCCCAGCTCCTAGTCACCACATGTTACATAGAGGCCCCAACAACAGATGGAGATCTCAGTTTTTACTCCAAGCCCCTCCCATTAACTCCCAGGAATAAATGCCTGAGGATTAGATCACAGGACAATACAACTGGCAAACATTGCTCTGTAATCAAAACTACCTTTCCTCTCTGGCCCTGAGATATTGGCATGAGATCAAGCTCATGTGCCTGACTGTCTCTTTCCTTAGAATTAGTCTCTTCCCAGGAGGCATCTTAGTCTTTCTTAAAATGAAAATGCAACAAATGAACTAATCGAATGGTGGCAAAAGACAGCTTAGTGAAGCTTGAATTTAATATGAAATTTCACTTATACAGTACAGCTTCTTATTCTCATGGCCAAAAAGTATTTCTTTTATTTTACTCAATAATGAAAGGGAACTAAGTTTAAAAAAGAAAGCATTTTGGGGGTTCAACTGTTAAGATACTGACCACATCATTAATGTATCAGAAAACCTAAATTTCTGTCTCCGTTTTTTTTTTTTTTTTTTTTTTGAGATGGAGTTTCGCTCTTGTTACCCTGGCTGGAGTGCAATGGTGCGATCTCGGCTCACCGCAACCTCCGCCTCCTGGGTTCAGGCAATTCTCCTGCCTCAGCCTCCTGAGGAGCTGGGATTACAGGCATGCGCCACCATGCCCAACTAATTTTTTGTATCTTTAGTAGAGATGGGGTTTCACCATGTTGACCAGGATGTTCTCAATCTTTTGACCTTGTAATCCACCCGCCTAGGCCTCCCAAAGTGCTGGGATTACAGGCATGAGCCAGTGCGCCCAGGGTGATCGACTGTAATCTAAACACAGGCACATCTCATTTGATTGCTCTTCACTTTATTGTGCTTTGCAGATAGTGCATTTTTCACAAATTGAAAGGTTTTGGCAACCGTGCATCAAGCGAGTCTATCGGCGCCATTGGTCCAGCAGCACACGCTCACTTTGTGTCTCTGTGTCACATTTTGGTAATTCAATATTTCAAACTTTTTCATTACATTGTTTGTTAAGGTGATCTGTGATCACTGATAGCTGACAATACTATTGTAATTGTTTTGTGGCACCATAAGCCATGACCATATAAGGCAGTATGCTTAACAGATAAATGTTATGCGTGTTCTGACTGCTCCACTGACCAGCTATTCCCTTTATCCCCTATATTTCTCCCTCTACTCAGTCCCCACATTCCCAGAAATATAACAATATTGAAACTAAACCAATTAATTTCCCTATAGTGGCCTCTACATGTTCAAGTGAAAGGAGCAGTCATACATCTCTCACTTTATTCAAAAGCTAGAAATGACTAAACTTAGTGAGGAAGGCCTGTAGAAAGGTGAGACAGACAGAAAGCTACGCGTCTCGAACCCAACAGCCACAATGTGAATGCAAAGAAAAAGCTCTTCACAGAAATTAAAAGTGCTACTCCAGTGAGCACATGAATTATAAGAAAGCAAAATGGCCTTGCTAATACGGAGAAAGTTCTAGTGGTGTGGATAAAAGATGAAATCAGCCACAGTACTCCCTTAAACCAAAGCCTAATGCAGAGCAAGACCCTAACTTTCTTCAATTCTGTGGGCTGAGACAGGTGAGAAAACTGCAGAAGAAAAAACTGAAGCTAGCAGAGGTTGGTTCATGAGGCTTAAAGAAAGAAGCCATTTCCATGACAGAAAAGTGCAAGATGAAGCAGCAAGTGCTGATGCAGAATCTGCAGCAAGTTATCCAGATCTAGCTAAGATCATTGATGAAGGTGGCTATGCGAAACACAGGTTTTCCATGCAGATGAAATAGCCTTCTGCTGGAAGAAGATGCCATCTAGGACTTTCACAGCTAGAGAGAAGTTAATGTCTGTCTTCAAAGCTTCAAAGAACAGTTGGACTCGCTTGGTAGGGGCTAATGCAGCTGATCACCTTAAGATGAAGCCAATACTATGTGCCATTCTGAAAATCCTAGGGGCCCTTAGGAATTATGCTACATCTGCCTGTGCTCCATAAATGGAACAAGAAAGCCTGGCTGACAGCACTTCTATTAACAGTTTGTTTTACTGAATATATTAAGCCCACTGTTGAGACCTACTGCTCAGAAAAAGAGATTTTTTTTTCAAAATATTGCTTCTCATTGACAGTGCACCTGGTTCCCAAGAACTCTGATGGAGAAGCACAAGGAGATAAATGTTGTTTTCATGTCTGCTAACAGAACATCCATTCTGTAGCCCATGGATTAAGGAGTACTTTTGACTTTCAAATCTTATTATTTCAGAAATACATTTCATAAAGGTACAGCTCCCATAGGTAGAAATTCCTCTGTTGAATCCAGGCAAAGGAAATTAAAAACCTTCTAGAAAGGATTCACAATTCTAGTTGTCATTAAGAACATTTGTGATTCATGGGAGGAGGTCAAAAATATCAACATTAACAGGAGTTTGGAAGAAATTGATTCTGACCCCCTGGGTAACTTTGAGGGTTTCAAGACTTCTGTGGAGGAATTAACTGCAGATGTGGGAGAAATAGCAGGATAACTAGGGTTAGGAGAAGCTGAAAATAGACAGAAGTGCTGCAATCTCCTGATAAAATCTGAATGGATAAGAAGTTGCTTTTTATGAATGAGCAAAGAAAGTGATTTCTTAAGATGGAATCTTTTCCAGGTGAAGATGCTGTGAACATTGTTTAAAGTGATGACAAAGGATTTAGAATATCACATAAACTTACCTGACAAAGCAGCTGCAGAGTTTGAGAGGATTGACTCTAATTTTGACAGTCCTACCGTGGGTGAAAGGCTATCCAATGGCATCAGATGCCAAAGAGAAAACTTTTGTGAAAGGAAGAGCCAATTGCTGTGGCAAACTTCATTGTTGTAGTATTTTAAGAAAGTTCCAAGCCACCCCAACCTTCAGCAACCACCACTGATCAGTCAGCAGCCATCAATGTCTAGACAAGACATTCCACCAACAAAGAGTGTGACTCACTGCAGGCTCAGAGGATTGTTGCATTTTTTAGCAGCAAAGTATTTTTTTAATTAGGGTATATACATATTTTTGAAAATACTGCTATTGCACACTTAATAAACTACACTAGAGTGTAAACATAACTTTTATGCGCACTGGGAAACCAATACATTTACGTGACTCACTGTTTTGTGATATGCATGCTATTGCCACGGTCTGGAACTAGACCCACAATATCTCCAAGGTATGCCTGTAGTGGCCCTCAGTCTAATTCTGCTGACATAATATATTTCATAAACACAGAAATCCTTTGTGTCTTTTCTGTTTACTTTTATATTTCTCATACCTGGCATAGTGTCTGAAAAATAGAAAATATTCAATAAATATGCTTTCCAATGAATGAGGAGGAAGAAATGGAGATATATAAAGCATTTTTGATCTTTTATATATCTAACTCCTGATCAAAATGTTGAATAAATTACTTTAGTCCAACTAATCATGCATATACTACTTCTATTTTCATTGATGTTGTAGTGGCATTATTAGTAATAGGGTGCAGTCAGTAAATAATCCAACGCCTATCAACCATAGGGACATTTATCTGATTCTGGGGGACTTATTTGTCTTTGCTGTCTTGCATCCATTCCTCTCCCTAATAGCATTACAATTTCCCAGTTTCATTGTGTACTGTCTTGAGAGCCCAGTAACTCCAGATTCCTCTCTCCAACTACAGAAGCCAAGGAGGGCTTGACCTACTTCTCCTACCCTGTGATAAAGCCAGGAGGCAAGCAAGTGGCTAATGTATGGCCAATCAAATGTTCTCCCCTAAGACTTTGAACTTTGGATAAGTGAAGCAAGAATGGAAAGAACACTTGGCATTTACACATCACAGTGGTAAGAGCTGCATCAAAACCAGACTGCTCCTGCTATGGGGCAGTTGCCGTGTTTCCAACTTCCTGTACCTGTAGGCATCTTGGTTTTTGCCCATTCCCATTATTGAATCTCAGAGCTCATGAAATCCTTCTGTTTGAATTAGTAAGAGATAGTTTCTGTTGTTTAGGAGCTCTAAGTGGCACATGTTCACACAAGCATCATAACAGCCAGTCTGAATCCTTGGAAGATGCCACTGTGTGATGTCTAGCCACAGAGAAACAACTAGAATGCACAACTCCCAGGAGAAAAGAGGGAAAAGCAGGATTGTATTCCTCAATATTGTCAATTCTGCTTTTTTTTAGTAAGTATAGCTATGACGGGCTTAAACAATAATGCATACAATCACATTGGTTTCCTTTCTACTTAGTTTTGAAATAACCTCAATAAAAGTTAGAAATTAAAAGGGAAAAACTTCCCAAGTGCAATTTTAAAAACTCACCATGATGCTGGGCATGGTGGCTCACACCAGTAATCCAAGCATTTTGGGAGGCTGAGGCAGGTGGATCACCTGAGATCGGGAGTTCAAGACCAGCTTGGCCAACATGGTGAAACCCCATCTCTACTAAAAATACAAAACTTAGCCGGTGTGATGGTGGGTACCTGTAATCCCTGCTACTTGTGAGGCTGAGGCAGGAGAATTGCTTGAACGCAGGAGGTGGAGATTGAACTGAGACGAGATGGCACCACTGCACTCCAGCCTGCACAAGAGTAAGACTCCATCTCAAAACCAAAATAAAACCAAACAAACAAACAAAAAAACTCACCATGAGTTTAACTGTTCTGCTACTCAGGCCCATAATTATTTCTTTTTCTTCTTATCTAGAAACTTCCTATAGCCCCTTCTCACATCTGTCCCACATTACATTTTACTGCCATCTAGAATTTAGCCCAGGAGTTGGAGGCCAGCCTGGGCAACATATCAAGACTCTGTTTCTATAAAAAATAAAAAATAGAACTCAAGTGTTAACTCTCTTTTTAGTACCACCACCTTATATATTCAGAATACTAAAGGTGCCCTTTCTCCCCACCCAGCCCTCAGGCTTCGTTACATTAGGAAATAAAACCAACTCTCTCTGTGAAATTCTAAGCAGTTCTGGCTTCTCTACTCATCTCTTTTCAACTACCATAATTCCAGATATGCTGTTATCATCTAGCAAATCATCTTCAGGCAGGATGTAGCGGACAGTGGACACTGAGGATGAGCTGAGACACTGCAATCAGGGAAGTAGTGTGCACACTAAGAGCAACCGTTCTGGGAAAGATGGAGCAGAGGACATGCAACCAGCAAAGGACATGAGCAGACACTTCTGAAAAGAAGGCATGCATGCAGCCAACTGGCATAGGAAAAAAATCTCAATATTACTGATCATTAGAGAAATGCAAATCAAAACCACCATGAGATACCATCTCACACCAGTCAGAAAGGCTATGACTGAAAGATCAAAAAAATAACAGATGCTGGTGAGATGCAAAGAAAAGGGACCACTTATGCACGGTTGGTGGGAGTGTAAATTAGTTCAGCCACTGTAGACAGCAGCAGTGCCATTTGACCCAGCAGTCCCATTATTCCATATATACACTGAGGAATATAAATCATTCCACCACAAAGACACATACACGTGAATGTTCACTGTAGCACTATTCACAATAGCAAAGCCATGGAATCAAGCAAAATGCCCATCAATGACAGACTGGATAAAGAAAATGTGGTTTATATACACCATGGAATACTATGCAGTTATAAAAAAGAATGAGATCATTTTGACGGAACATGGATGGAGCTGGAGGCTATTACCCTTAGCAAACTAACACAGAAACGGAAAACTAAATACTGAATGTTCTCATTCATAAGTAGGAGCCAAATCATAAGAACTTCCAAACCCAAAGAAGGAAACAACAGACACTGCTGTCTATCTGAAGGTGGAGGCTCGGAGGAGAGAGAGGAGCAGAAAAAATAGCTATTGGATACTGGGCTTAATACCTGGGTGATGAATTAATATCTGGGTGATGAAATAATCTATACAACAAACTCCTGTGATGTGTGTTTACCTATGTAACAAACTTTCACAGGTACCCTCAAACCTAAAATAAGTGTTAGAAACTTGTATGACTTTTAAAAATCCTTCTAATAAATCTTTGCTTTCATTTAAAAAGAAAATGACATATTTGCAAATTCCTCTGGGAATGAACAGCATGGAGTGTTTATGCTTTTTTGCTAATTGTCTGGTTACAAATGCAAGACCAGTGGGAACTGAAACAAAAGTGTGACGCAGAGCCTGGCAGACTTCCATCAGAGGTTGGGGAGCAAAGGCAGAGCAGTCCAGGAGGAAATACTGCCACGGCAAGAAGGAAGGACTGAGTTCAGTTCTGTTCTGTTGTTTTCCATTTGCACCTTGCAAAAATGACTTTTACTGGCCAGGCATAGTGACTCATGCCTGTTACTCCTGGCCCCAAAGCAATCTGCCTGGGGCCAAGAGTTTGAGACCAGCCTGGCCAACACAGGGAAACCTCATCTCTACTGAAAATACAAAAATTAGCCAGGTGTGGTGGCACGCACCTGTAGTCCCAGATACTTGGGAGGCTGAGGCATGAGAATCACTTGAATCCATAGGGTGGAGGCTGCAGTGAGCTGAGATAGTGCCACTGCACTCTAGCCTGGGCAACAGAGTGTAGCTAGCTCTGTTGCCCAGGCTAGAGTGCAGTGGCACTAGTCTCAAAAAAAAAAAAAAAAAAAAAAAAAAGACTGATACCAAGCTGATATAATGTCAGCTCTGCTGCACGTTGTCAGTTTCCCTGGAGAACATTTAGGTCAGTAAGCATCTAAGGATGCCTTAACATTGGAGTCTGCAGGTGGGACTTGAAGGTATACAAATGATCTCAAAATCACAGAAACTAGTTGTTTTCTATCTTGGCTATTACTGAAAATCAGTATGTCTTTAATTACTTCTCTACTATACTAAAGGACTCATTCCATCATAAACGTGAAATCTGTTTTATAAAGATTTGGTTCTAGAAAATCCCTCTCCCAGACATACCCTTCATAATTTAAATTGCTATTTGGCAAACAATTTTTCATTTCCTTAAGGGAATTTGGATAAAGTGGTGTTGAAATTTTGCCATTACATACAATGCATTTCTTTAAAAAAAATCTTAAAGGAAGAAATGTATTGATATTTACTTACCAGATGATAATTTGTGCTAATTGTAATATTACTTTGGGGAAAATATGTAACTACTCTATTTTCTCCAAGTAACCACATTGGCAGCTAATACAAATGTTCTTTTAAAAATTTTATTAACAAGAAACACTGCGTTCTATGATACCTAGTAGTGTCTACAAGCATGTATTTCAAATATTCTTCTTTGTTCACAGATCACAAAATTGCATGTCTCATTTGCAATTGAATTTTTTCAGAAGTCCCCTCAAAGGGAATAGGGAAGGATAAAAACGTATCAAGTAATTTTTTTAAGTTGGCTATAGTCCAGAATAGAGAGTATGACTCCCGCCTCTGTCAGTAACTGGCTGGATTTGTAAGGATGATAAATCATTCCTGGATTTTTGATCCAAAGTCCCTTCTCTTTGGTGTCTTCCTCTCTGCTCTGGCTTATAAAAATTTAGCTCCTCCCATCTTCCAAAATCAGATTGACAATCACTTGTGAAAAAAACTACCTTCATGCCTAGACTTTCGTAAGATACATGGACTAAACCTGTAACAGTAGGCCTACAGAGCACCTGAAATGGGGCTGACTCACATTGAGGTTTGTTGTCAGTGTAATATTCACGCTGTTTCAAAGATTTTGTACAAAAAGGGAAAATATTTCTGTTTTCACATTGGATATAAGTTGAAATGATAGTATTTTAGAGATCTTGGTTTAAATAAAATATATTATTAGAATTAATTGAGCTTTTTAAAAAATTTTGTTATGGTATCTATCAGAAATTTTATTTTATTTTTTATTTTAGAGACAGGATCTTGCTCTGTAGCTTAGGCTGGAGTGCAGTGACATGATCATAGCTCACTGCAGCCACTGACTTCTGGGCTACCGAGTAGCTGGAATTACAGGTGCATGCCACCACCCCTAATTTGTTGTTGTTGTTGTTGTAGAGACAGGGTCTCATTTTGTTGCTCAGGCTAATCTTGAACTCCTGGCTTCAAGTGATCCTCCAGCCTCAGCTTTAGCTTCCTAAAGGGAGAAAATTTAAAATTCATATGTGGCTCTTTACTTTCAGTTACATGATGCTTGCCTGTAACATGTAATTACATCCTAAGGCACGGATGACATTCTTCTTATGACCTCACCTTTCTCTCTCTCTCCAAGACCTGATGTGTCGCAAGTGTAATTATTAACCATGCCTCATTTTATTGAGTTTCAAACAGCTAACTCATCAAGAAGTACTCTACTTCTGAACTGAATATCAATCTAAAAACTTAAAAACTTGAGATTTTCACAAGGCTTCCTAGTCTGTTTTTTCTTTTTTTTTTGCCCCCAGAGAATAAGAATTCCTATTGAAGAAGTCTGAATTCCTCTGCCAAATGAAAATTTCTAAAGAAAGGCTGTTCCATCCTCCATTTGGGCTAAAGGACCTATTTTACCTCCAGAATCTCACCATGAAATACTCTAGCTCAATAAGAAGACCATTTCTGTCAAGAGAACCAAAGATCTAAAATTTGCCTGCCCCTGGACTGATGATATCAGTTTATCTTCAGAGTCAAGAGTTGACTGAGAAGCTAGATGGATGCCTAGGGCTCTAACCCTCTCTTCCCGTTCCTGTGCATTCAGCTTCTTTCCTGCATCTTCTCTTCCAATCTATGGGTTTGCTGACCTTGCATGTCTGGTCAAGCTCTAGAGTTCCATTTCTGATGACATCATGCAACCACACTGGATGTCATGCTGACATTCCTTCACAATGCCCTGTCCTTTTGTCAGGTGACATCACCCATAACCAAGAGAGAGCCATTCAGCAGAAGAGTAAAATGCATACACCACAGAGCCAAACAAGTCCTCCTTTAAATCTCTCATCATACCATGCATTTGTGCTTTACCTTAGCCAAGCTATAACCTTGATTCCCTCATCTATAAGATGAGGATAATAATAAAATATGCCTTGGGTAGGGCCTGCTAGTTGACCCCAATATACATTCTCTTCTTTCATAATAGAAACCTTACAACTTCACCTTGAAACTTGGCTCCCAGCCAAGGACATCATTTCCCAGTCTCTTTGCAGTCCCATGCAGCAGAAGGCATAGAAACAGAAGTGACATATCTAACTCTTTCTATGGCAAAAGGCATAGAAACAGAAATGGCATAGAAAAAGAAATGGCATATCTAACTACCTGTATGTGGCCTTTTTCTTTCTGCAAGTTCCTGGAACATGGAAGTGATATCAAGTCATCTTGGACCACCCAGATGAGAACAACAGCTTAGGGATTACAAAGTAATAAAATGGAAAGAAGACAAGAAATAACCAAAATCAGAGCTGAACGGAGGGAGACTGAGACACAAGAAACGATTCAAAAGATCAATGAATCCAGAAACTGGTTTTTTGAAAACATTAATAAAATAGCTAGAATGCTAGCTATACTAATAAAGAATAAAAGAGAGAAAACCTAAATAAACACAATCAGAAACAACAAGAAGGATATTACTACAGACCCCACAGAAATACAAAGAACCATCAGAGAATGTTATGAACACCTATAAACTAGAAAATCTAGAAGAAATAAATTTCTGGACTCCCTAGACTGAACCAGGAAGAAATTAAATCCCTGACCAGACTAATAATGAGCTCTGAAATTCGATCAGTAATAAATAGCCAACTAACCAAGAAAAGCCCAGAACCAGATGGATTCACAACTGAGTTCTAACAGAAGCACAAAGAAGAGCTGGTACCATTCCTACTGAAGCTATTTCAAAAAAAAAAAAAAATGAGGGAGAAGGAATCCTCCCTAATTCATTCTATGAGGTCAGCATCATCCTGCTACCAAAACCTGGCAGAAGCACAACAACAAAAAAAAAACTTCAGACCAATATTCTTGATAAACATAAATGTAAAAATCCTCAGCAAAATATTGGCAAATTGAATTCAGCAGCACACCAAAAACCTTATGCAACACCATCAAGCAGGCTTTATCGCTGGGATGCAAGGTTGGTTCAATATATGCAAATCAATACATTTGATTCATCATATAAACAGAACTAAAGACAAAAACCATATAATTATCTCAATAGATGTAGAAAAAGCTTTTAGTAAAATTCAACACTCCTTCATGTTAAAAACTCTTAATAAACTAGGCATTGAAGGAATATACTTCAAAATAATAAGAGCCATCTATAACTAACCTATAGCCAACATCATACTGAGGGCAAAAGCTGGAAGCATTCCCTTTGAACACTGGAACAAGACAAGGATGCCCTCTCTCACTACTCCTATTCAACATAGTATTAGAAGTCCTGACCAGAACAAACAGAAAAAAGAAAGAAAGAAAGGGCATCTAAATAGGAAGAAAGGAAGTCAAACTATCCCTATCTACAGATGACATGATCCTATATCTAGAAAACTCCATGGTCTTGGCCCAAGAGCTCCTTAAGCCAATAAAACAACTTCAGCAAAGTCTCAAGATACAAAATTAATGT